>CM062613.1:41457295-42657295 GCA_025617555.3 Puccinia polysora
AGATGGAATTGGGAATGTGATGGGATTTGATGGAAGTGATAGAATAGGATTTTGAAATGGAATGGGATTTAAGCTTGGCAAGTTTTTCAAGGGTAGTTTGCATGGAAGTCTTGGACCAAGTCAGGGGAGTTTCAAATGTGATGGGCTGGTTCCCGCAAGGTGCAATCTTTGCCCAACTGGAAGCCAGTCCATTTGACAATGTATCAAAGGTTCCCTTTTCTTAATATGGAATCCAGAATATGGCTTACTTCCCAGTCCAGATACTCTTGGACATTGACTGGTTTGGGATGGGGATGAGTTTTTCCCAGGTATAGGACTCAAGCTGTCTCTAGGAGAGACATGATTAAGTCCGGGGTGGATACCCTTGTCACAATCATTTGCCCACAAGCTTATTCAAATAGCATTATTTGGATCAAAAGAAATGCTGAGACAATAATGTCTTATGATTGATCCTTAATCTGAGGCAGAGGCAATGGCACACTTGTGAATGTGAATTAATTGATGAATGGGTGGATGCAAAACAGCAGGGAGAAGAGCTCCTTAAATACAAAAGATGGTGCTCATGTGGAGCTCATTTAATGACAAGCAAAAGGCAAAAATTCCGCCCCAAATGGGCTCTACAGGCTCTACAAGCCCTGTTACTTGGTTTAGGCTTACTCAGCCCACTTGGAATTGGTTCTGAACCCTTTTTACCAGCCTGTACTGGTCAAATTTGGTTTTTACACCCTCACAGGGCTGAACCAGCCCCTTGCTGTTCATACCCTGGCTGGTTGTATATTAAAACCAGCACTTTTACCTGGTTACATCTCTCTTTTAACAGTACTGGCCCTTTCTATACAATCACGGGCCTGGTTGCCTCCTGAAATCAGGCCCCTGGACCTCAAAATGGCCAGGGGAACCAAGAATCACTCTGGGTCTGGCCAAGAACTCATGAGGGGGGGTGTAACCGGCAGGGGTGCGTGCCCCCCCCCCTCCTTTGCTCAAATCCCCTGGGGAGGTGATCAAATCCCCCTCCAGGGGCCCTGGGGGTTGATAACCCAAGGGGTTCTCACACAGAAGGTAGGCTGGGTGGTGGTCAGGCCAACCCAGCCCCATTGGTTTTGTCCCCCTCAGTAACGGGGGGGGGGGGGGGGGGGGGAATGGCCCCATTGGTCTTGAGGTGGGGGGCTGATCAAGTCCCCTCCCACCTTGCTGGTTGCCTTTGTTGCAACCGGCTGGCTGGTCTGGTCAAGGAGGGACCAGCCATCCTCCCTCCCCCTCGCTCAGTTGCAAGGGGAGGGAGGGAGGCAGGGGCCGCCAGCCCCCGCGGCTGCCAGCCCCAGCACACAGCGGGTGGGGGGACTCCAAAAAAAGTCCCCTGCCCCCTAAAATGGCCCCAAGCAGGAATTTGGGCCCCAGGTGAGAAAAAAGCGGCGGCAACATGGGCAGAGGCCCCAATTGGCCTCCAAGGTCCAATGACCCAAAAAAACATACTTTGGCGGGCAAGCCTGTCTGAAAAAGTATGTCCAGAATACTCCTTGGGCACATAAATGCCCATATAAGCCCATCTGTCCAAGGTGGCCCATCCACCCCGATGGGCACATCAAGGCCTGTGTCCCAATTGAATTGGAAAACATGTTTTGGTGCCCAAATGCCCAAAAAAATAACATCCAAATAGGCCCACATGGCCCAAATGATGTCCAATGGGCTGTGGAGGCCCATTTGTGCATTCCATTTGGATTACACACTAATATGCACATTAACTGAGTGCATCCGTATTTTAACACACCCCCTTAATTCAAAAGGGATTCCATTTGCATACTAGACACAAAACCTTGATGTTTGTTCCTATTTAACGCCTTAGTTAAGATATCCACAATCATTTCTCCAGTGGGCATGGACCATAAAACTATCTCTTTGCAGTTTACTTAATGACGTATTTAGTTATAATAAAAATCAATATTTTTTTTTTGAATGGAACACTTGGTTACCTGCCAACGCAATGGCACTCTGATTATCAGAATACAAAAATGCAAACCCTTGTGGTTTTTGTGTATTCTCTAAGACATTTCTCAACCAGTCTTCTTCCTGTGAAGCTGACAGGTACACTCTGTACTCTTTTTCTGTTGATGAAAGACTTATTGCTGAAACCTTTTTGTACATCCATGAAACTAAATTCTTCCCTAAGAAGAATACAAAACCACTTTTTTGATTCCCTAGTGTTACCATCTGCCCAACTTGCATCAGAATAACCAACCAAGTCAAAGTTTTCTTACTTTTAAAATTGCAGTCCAAGACTGATTGTTCCTTTAATATACCTCATAACTCTCTTAAATGCTGACCAATGCCTCATGCTAGGTCTCTCTAAGTGTTGTTAAAAAAAACCAATTGCAAATGCAATATCTGGCCTTGTACACTGCCCGGAATAACTTAAAGATCAAATAGCTGACCTATAATCATTCCCAGATTGAACAAACTCTAGATTCTCTTCATCTGTGGACTTTTCTAACCAAATGTTAGACTGTATTGGAGTACCAAACTATTTTGCATCCCCTAAGCCATATTGGTTAAGTAGAGCTGACACATAATGGTTCTGATCCAAATTTATCCCATTCTTTATCTTACTAAATTTCATTCCCAGCACCTGCTATGCCAGACCAAGATCTTTTATCTTGAAATCCTTTTTGAGTGTCTCCATGAATCTCTCCTTAGCATTCCCATTCATTATAATGTTGTTGACCCAAAAAAACAAAATTGCATCCTTTCTCACAAAGAGACAAGGACCAGCCTCACTTTTCCTGGAACCAATCTCCATCATTTTCTTACTCATAGTGTTATACCATTACCTAGCTGCTTGCTTTAATCCATACAGGGATCTACACAACTTGAGGACATATTCCACTTTATCTGCTGAGAGGAAAATTCTCACACATATTTTCTTCATAGTTTCTGGCTTGGTCTCTACCAGCCATTCCTTGAAACCATCAGGAATTGAAATACACACAGTATCCTCCTCTCCAAGTTTTGTATTCAAGTATTCAGTCACAAAATCAGCTTGTCTGATTTATTCACCAAACTCCACTGCCAAAGCAATGATGTACCTGAAGGTGAAAAGCCTCCCAGTTGGCAAGAAAGTCACCTGGTAATCAATACCCTCTCTCTGCTTGAATCCCTGTGCAATGCGTCTAGCCTTGAAAATTTTCAAAACTCCATTAGTATCAAACTTCTTAGTCAACACTAATCTAGACCCAACAATGGCCTTTCCCTTTGGAACTGAATCCTGATCAACCACTTCAAACACACTATTATTCTCCAGATAATCAAATTCCTCAAAAATAGCTGTCTTCCAATTGGCTCTCTTGTCAGAATTCATAGCTTGGCCAAAGCTATTTGGTCCAACTCTATTACCCAGCTCTGAACTTAACTGTAGAATCTCATTCAGCATACATTGTTCCAAAAGTGTATCTTCTTCATATTCTGCAGAAGCATAATGGGACTTCAATTCCCCATACCTATCAACAGGTATTCTCATCCTGCCATTCCTTCTAACTGAAGGTGGAGGCTCATCAGGTTCTGATTCCACAGACTCACCTGAAGAGGGTACTGAACCCTCCTGTGTCACGACTGCCATCTAAATGTCATCATTAATGACATTCTACCCAGCCTCTGCTGGTTAGATAGGCTCTAATGCTATTTCCTGCTGTGATTCCTGAACAGAAAAATCTTCACTCCTCTTGAGTGGAAAGGTACCTTCTTCAAATTTTACATCCCTACTACGGATAAACTTTCTTTTCCTTGGACAATAAATCATATATGACTTACTTATTAAATCATAGCATACAAGTGCCCCTGTTATGGCTCTAGGATCTAACTTGCCAACCATATCATTATGGTGGACACTATAATACACTAAGTGTTGAGGTGAACTGGGACAGCAGCAGAGAGAGTGAGTGGAAGGATAATTGCATATGAAATATGAGGAAAGAAAAATATAGAATCAACATACCTGGGACAGCAGCAGAGAGAGTGAGCGGAAGGATGAGGAAAGAAAGAGGTATCCTTCCACAGCTGCTGACCCGGGTATACTACACTTCTAGTTACATGATAGTGACATTCACTGGCTGTGACATGGATAACAGTAGGTGTGTAGCACACATATATGAAGAAGATACTGGGTAGCTGTAACACCCCCCCTTGCTGCAGACCTACCAATGGGAAACGGAAAAAAAAGGAAAGGGAAGAGAGAAGGAAGAAAAGGAGACACAGAGAGACACATAAGAGAGATTGATTGTGACACAAGGAACAGAGGATTCAGTGGACTACGCCAAAGGCCAAGCAATGTTTCTCCAGAAACACACAAGGGAGGGGTTTGGTGAGCATGTCGGCTAGCATGTCCTTGGTGGAGACATGTTGGAGTGCAACACAGCCCTCTTGCACACACTCCCGGATGAAGTGTTAGCGGGCATGAATGTGTTTTGTGCGCACGTGGTGTTCCGGGTTCTGTGCTAGAGCTTTGGCGCCCTTGTTGTCAACATGAAGCAGAAGGGAGAAACTTGGCTTGAGATGAAGTTCAGTTAGGAGATGAGTGATCCATACCCCCTCTTTGCAAGAGTCCAAAAGTGCTTTATACTCTGCATCCGTGCTGGACAGGGAGACAGTGGCTTGCTTGAGAGACTTCCAGGAGATGGCACCCTTGCCCAGACGGTAAGTGTAGCCCGACGTACATCGGCAATTGTCACAATCCTCCGCCCAGTTGGAATCAGAGTACCCGGATACTTCAAGTCGCCCACCTAGGCGCAGCTTGAGGTCTTTGGTGGAAACCAGGTAGTCAAGGATCTTCACTGCTGCCTGCCAGTGTGTCTCCAAAGGATTGCATAGGTGCTGTGACAGCCTGTTGACAACAAACCATATATCCGGGCGCGTGCATTGCGCGACCCAATAAGTTGGTTGTACAGGCCCAATGAGGGTGGATCCTCAGGCATTCGGCGGACTATTGACCTGAAGGTTGAGGATGTTGGGGTGAGAGTGGGCGTGTGGTTGCCAGAGAGAAAACGCTGACAGAGCTTGTCAATGTAGTGGGATTGGTTTAGGAAAAGATACCTCTGATCAACATCGCGAGTGATGCGGAGTGAAAGAAAATGATGGAGTTCCTCATTGGCCCCTATTTGAAACTTCTGTCCCAGCAACTTGATGAGATTATTGAAAAACACTGGCTGGCCAACAATTTCCAGATCATCTACATGCGTCGTCAAGGCACCAATTAGTTTGCCGCGCTCAATCCTGAAGTACAACGTTGGGTCATATTTGGAGTTGGTGAGGCCAAGCAAAAGAAGCGCCTGGTGAAGCTCAATGTTCCACTGCTGTGGGGATTGCTTTAATCCGTAGAGAGATTGTTCAAGAAGACAAACCCAATCGGGATGTGTTGGGTCCTCAAAACCTGGAGGCTGTTCCATGTATACCTCATGGTCAAGACAGCCATTCAGGAAGGCGGTTTTGAAGTCAACCTGGCGGCCCTTCCAGCCTTTTGCAGAAAGCAGGCTGAGTATGAGACAAAGAGATTCAAGGCGCAGGGTGGGAGAGAATAACTCCTGTTAATCCAGGCCGTGTACTTGGGAGTAGCCCATTGCGACAAGCCGTGCCTTGAGTTTTTGTATGGAGCAGTCCGGACGGCGTTTAATCTTGAACACCCACTTTGACTTGATGACCTTTCTTTTGATAGGGCAAGGGACAAGCTTCCATGTGTGCATCCCAAGGAGGGATGCGTACTCTTCATCAGCCGCTTTGAGCCACCAATGCTTGTTTGGCGACCAGAGAAGCTGCCGCCACATCTTGGGGGTGTCCAGGGCTTCTTCTGTTGTCGCGTTCTTGGACCATTGGCCATAGCAATTGGGCAGTTTTGGCTGCCTGCCAGAACGCCGCCTTGGGGGGGAAGCTGGTTGAGTTGGAATCGCGCTGGCAGGGGCCGGCAACGATGAAGGTAGTGCGTTGGTGGTGGTCCCCTTGCTGGAAGGGGGGTGAGGTGCAGGCAAGGGACATACCGCCAGAAGCGGGAATGAGGATGGAGAGCTTAAGGCGGGAGGCGGTGAAGCAGGTACAGAGGTTGTGTCCGGGGAGGGGGGGTGGCCAAAGGTGCATGCATCAACGTGGCAAGACGGCAATCAAGGCCCCCTTGTAGTGGTATGTTAAGAGGAGGTATGTCCTGGATATCCGACAGATGTGGACCAGAGGCACCCCGTCTGGCCAAAGTACAATTGGACGAACTGGGGGGGAGGGGATCATAGGTAATAGTTGTTCTGGCTGTGGTGGTGTCGGGAGGCAAGGCCAGGGAACTTCAGTCTCTAGAGGAGGGGCGGGTGATATTAGCTTGGCACCATACGGGGACAAGGTTTCAATGATTACAACATCTTGCCACTTGATCACCACCTGCTTTTTGAGATCCCAGAGGCAAACGCCATTGCGGTGGGAGAGGTAGGAGAGCAGGATGGAGGACCGCACTTTGCTGTCTAGCTTCTTCCGCTCTGCCTTGGGTACCTTGTACCAGGCAAGAGATCCAAATGGGAAAAGGCTGTTGAGTTGAACCTTTGGGAGACCTAGGATTGAGAGTGGCGACTCGAAACCTGCAGGTGTGTTACATGGAAAGGAGTTGAGGCCGTGAAGGACATGACTCAACGCATCAGCCCAGAAGACTTTGGGGACATTCGCATGTAGGAGAGCACACCGGACAAGATTGTTTATGGTTTGGTTTGTCCTCTCAGCAACCCCATTCAGCTCAGGCGAGTGAGGAGGTCCCGGCTCATGGTGGATACCCGCAGATTTTAGATAGGCGGAGAACTCGTTGGAGAGATATTCACCCCCATTTTTGGTGCGGAGAGACCTGATCTTGTGCTTGTTGTCTTTCTCAAAAGAGGTGCGGAAAAGTTTGAAACAGTTGAACGCATCTCTTTTGGATTTCATAGGGAAAAAATTTGTGAATTTAGAGAAAGCATCAACAAAGGTAACATAGTATCTATATCCATCCCATGAGACAGTCTCATAGGACGCAACATTGGAGTGAATGATTTGACCCAGAGACGTGGAGCAATACGGGCGTCGTGACTTGAAAGTATTCCTCATCATTTTGCACTGTATGCAAGTTGGACACTGTTGAACCTCAATTTCGTTCATAGACTGAGGAACAATGCCATGGACTTTGAGAAGTCTCTTGAGCATTTAAAGACCTATATGCGAGAAACGGACATGATAGCCCAGAAGGGAGCAATCAACTTGGGGACTGGTGGGGGTAGAAGCAGAGTTTGAGCTCACATGCTCTGAAGGGAGGTAGTAAAGATTTGCGCAACAATAACCCCGGCCAACTGGTTGACTGGGGATTTGGATGGCTGTTGAGGGATAGATTTTGCAGGTTGTACGAGTGAAAACAACTGTGAGGCCAGCATCTCACAGGGCGGCAACTGATAGGAGAGGCTTGTGGAGAGTTGGAAAGACCAGGGTCTTGACTCTGGTGTTGTCTGAAAGCGGAAATTGGGTGAATCCTTGGTGAGTCGCCTTTACTTGAGAGTGGTCAGCTAGTCTCACCGGAGTGTTGTCTGGCTTGACGTCGCTAACTGTGCTGAGGTAGGGTGTCATCGAAAAGGAGCATCCAGAGTCAATGTTGATGTCTCCTCTGGTACGTTGGGTGTGAGAGGACACCAACAAGACAGTTGTGATTCCAGCTGTGACCTCAAATTTGGATCCCGAGTAGTCGGAGTTGTTGTTGTTGTCTGCAAGGGGTGCTGCTGAGGCTTTGCCGGCTTTTGCAGGTGGTCTGTAGGATGATGATGTAGCTTCCTTTGTTTCTGGGCGCAATTTTTGATTTGCTTTTTGGTCATTAAGAATGCGTCGTGTGTTCTTACAGTTGTTCAGATCATGACCGTCCGCGTTGCATAGAAAACAGTGGCAAGTTTTTTGCCGCTTGTTTGACCGTTTTCCTGAGTGAGGGTTTGATTTAACTGCTGATGCAGCCACTAGGACGCCTGGTTGAGATTGACGACGCACTGCCTCATTCTTGATCACAGAGACAATGGTCTCGGATTTTACTCCATCTTGGTTCATTAGTGCCAAGACGCAGTGTATCCAGTCTTGTCGTATGGAGCTCAAGAGAGCAGCCAAGTGAACGTCATCCGGGGTGAGAGGCTTCTCAGGAGTGACGAGAGAGTTGAGTCGTTTGTAGTATTGAGCCATGGTGTCAATGTGGCCCAGCATGTTGTCTCCCTCCATCCTGGCTAGAAGGAGCTTGCAAATCCAGTAAACTCTCCCTCCGGTGGACAAGTGTTGATGAGCCTTACATTGAGAAATCCAAATTCCTTGAGCATCTTGACAAAACTCCCTGATATATTGGATATTGGAGGCATCTATGGTCTGGGTGATGATTGAGCAAACCAGTTTGTTTCCGGCTATCCAGGTATTGGAGGGGTGTTCAGGTCTTGGATGGTCAATAATTTGGTCAAGGCCGGAAGCATCAAAGTATGCATAGACTACCAGCTCCCAGTCAAGATAGTTGGATTCCGGACCTGAGCTCTTCAAGATGGGTAGTCTCGTGCTGGAGAGGTTTTGGGAGGAGCTTTCTGAATTGGAAACCCAAGTGTTGTTGCTCTTAAAGTTGGTCATGATTTGGGGTTTTTCTGTTGCTTTGTTGAGAGGCTTACGAATCCTAATAGCGTTACAGTTGGTGCGGCTCTGGGCTCATAACCTGATGAGGTGAACTGGGACAGCAGCAGAGAGAGTGAGTGGAAGGATGAGGAAAGAAAGAGGAATCCTTTCACAGCTGCTGACCCGGGTATACTACACTGCTAGTTACATGATAGTGACATTGACTGGCTGTGACATGGATAACAGTAGGTGTGTAGCACACATATATGAAGAAGATACTGGGTAGCTGTAACACTAAGCAACCAATTCTTCTTAGGTGTGATGTTTTGGGGTACAACTTCCAAAACTGATAATGCAGACTTTTCCCATTAACAATTACTATATTGTGAAACAGATACACTGTGCACACCAAATCAGCCCATAAAAACTTTTGTA
The DNA here is from genome assembly GCA_025617555.3 of Puccinia polysora. Lineage (NCBI taxonomy): Eukaryota > Fungi > Basidiomycota > Pucciniomycetes > Pucciniales > Pucciniaceae > Puccinia > Puccinia polysora. Next base: position 41,466,335 of record CM062613.1, read on the forward strand.
GACCAGATTGAGCCATGATAGTTCTGAATTTTTCTAATAAAGTCCTTTTCATCCTCTCAACTATTCCATTGTTTTGTGGAGTACTAGCAGTAGTGACTATATGAGTGATGCCATAATCATTCAACAGTTTCTCAAACTCTTTACTCACAAAATCACCCCCTCCATCAGTAATGAGCCTCTTGATCTCCTTCATCAAACCATTCTTTTTCCAGACTTTGAAGATTACTGAAACCTTCTCTGTGGTCTTACCCTTTGAGCTTATTGGTTATACCCAAACATAATTAGTTTCTGGATCAACTAAATTGATGAAGTATCTTGCCCTCCAAGGGAAAATGGTGTAAATGGCCCTTCCAAATCAATGGGAAATTCCTCTCTAGGAACTTCTGTGCAATCTCTAATCTTTGAGAACACATTTCTGGTCTTGGCCCCTAAGGTACAACCTTCACAGTTGCTGTCCTTCACCTTATGGCCACTTCTATTGTGAGCAACAGTGCTCAGAGCTGAAAACTTGAACAAGTTAGCAAAGAGCAACTTATTCCAAACTTGTCCACTCAGGATAGTTCTCCCATTCAAATCAATAGCAAAATTATCTTCTTGAAGATAAAAAATTTGGAACCCTTTTTTCCAGAGAACTCCAAGAAACAAAAGCATGTAAGGAAGATCTGGTACATGGAACACTTTCTCAAAATATATTTTGAAACTCAAGTGATTTGGAAGAATAAATTTTCCAATTCCTTTAATCTATATTGTTCTTCCTTTTGACCAATATTTACAACACCATCAAAATCTCTAAGATTTGAAAACAAATTTGTCTCAAAAAACAAGTGGTCTGTACAACCAGAATCAATCAAAACAAGAACATCCTCCCTCACTCCTCCTGTAAGGAAAGAAAAATTATCATCCACTGATAAGTTCTTATCATCAAGGTTAAGATTACCCACTTCATAATCAATCAAGTTCATTTCTTGATCCTCAAGGAGCTTTTCCTTCTTGTTGGGGACATGTTCCTCAAAAGTCTTTTCTGATGGGCATTCCAATGCCACCATATAAATTTTCTTCATTGCATTGTTGACCTCCTTGTCTTCCTTTTCTTCTTCTTCAGACTTCTTCCTCTTCTTGGCCTCCTTGCAATTCTTTGCATGGTGCCCCTTCTTCTGACAATTATAACATAAGACATTTGATAAATCCCTCTTGGCCTTTGCCTTCTTTCTGGATTTTCCTGTCTTGCCAACCAGAGCAGCTCCTGTGCCCTCCTTCATCTTAAATTGAAGATCATCATTTTCAATTCTCTTCAGAACATCCTCTTCCCCAGGTAGTGGATTCAATTGAGATATAATCCTAACCAAGGACTCATACTCTTTTGGTAGCTTCTGCAGAATTAAAAGTGACAAACACTCAGGATCCATGTTCAGCCCAGATGACTTGAACTTAGCAATGCTTGATCTTTCCTCCCCAAAAAATTGTTTACAGTTGACAAATTTCAACTTAAAAAACTTATTGAAAGCAATCCCCTTCTGATTAACAGAATTACAAGCATACTTGGCCTTGAGAATCTTCCATAAAATGATTCCCATCCTCTTCTGTTCCTCTTTCAAAGTCTCAGCAAACCATGCCATATGACTTTCATCCAAATGCCTAAGAATGAGCTGGTAAGACTTCTTCTCTAGCTCTTAACTAATCAAGGTATCATCTGCATCCATAATCTCTCCACAACAAATTTTATCCAGCTCACTGTCCATGAAGACAGACCAAGCACTATAGTTTTGACCATTCAAAACAATCTTGGTGGAGCTGGATAATGGGATATAAGAAATCTTCTTGGAAAACTTGAGGTCCTTGAGGTTGTCCAAAGTAAGTTATAAGGATCTATCTTGCTTGGAAATAATGACAATGATGGTACTGATAATGTGTGATAATTATTGGCCCACAAGCTTAGTCAAAGAGCAGTATTTAAAGCAAAAAAAATTCTGAGACAATAATGTCTTATTATTTATCCTTAATCTGAGGCAGAGGCAATGGAACACTTTTGAATGTGAATGAATTGATGAATTAATGGATGGGAAAAAGCAGGGAGAAGAGCTCCTTAAATACAAAAGATGGTGCTCATGTGGAGCTCATTTAATGACAAGCAAAAAGGCAAAAATTACGCCCCGAATGGGCTCAACAGGCTCTACAAGCCCTTTTACTTGGTTTGGGCTTACTCAGCCCACTTGGGATTAGTTCTGAACCCTTTTGACCAGCCTGTAACTGTCAAATTTTGTGTTTCCACCCTCACAGGGCTGAACCAGCCCCTTGCTGTTCAGACCCTGGCTGGTTGTCTATTACAACCAGCCCTGTTACCTGGTTACATATCTCTTCTAACAGTACTGGCCCTTTCTATACACTCACAGGCCTGGTTGCCTCCTGCAACCAGGCACCTGGCCCTCAAAATGGCCAGGGTGGACCCAGGATCACTCTGGGTCCAGCCAAGAACTCATGAGGGAGGGGTGTAACCGGCAGGCATGCATGCCCCCCCCTCCTTTGCTCATATCCCCTGGGGAGGTGATAAAATCCCCCTCCAGGGGCCCTGGTGGTTGATACCCCCAGGGGTTGTCACACAGAAGGTGGGCTGGGTGGTGGTCAGGCCCACCCAGCTCCATTGGTTGCCTCCCCCTTGATAACGGGGGGGGGGGGGGGGGGGGGGGGGGAGATGGCCCATTGGTCTTGAGGTGGGGGGTGATCAAGTCCCCTCCCACCTTGCCGGTTGCCTTTGTTGAAACCGCCTGGCTGGTCTGGTCAAGGAGGGACCAGCCATCCTCCCTCCCCCTTGCAACCAAGCAAGGGGAGGGAGGGAGGCAGGGGCGGCAAGCCTCCCCGGCCACAACCCAACTTGGAAGCCGCAACCAGCCGGCTGGCACGACTGGGGCCGCGGCCCCGCACACAGCGGGTGGGGGGACTCCAATCTTGAGGTGAGGGGGTGATCAAGTCCCCTCCCACCTTGCCAGTTGCCTTTGTTGAAACTGGCTGGCTGGTCTGGTCAAGGAGGGACCAGCCATCCTCCCTCCCCCTCACACCAAGCAAGGGGAGGGAGGGAGGCAGGGGCTGCCAGCCCCCCTGGCCACAACCAGCTGGCTGGCACAACTGGGGCCACGGCCCCACACACAGCGGGTGGGGGGACTCCAAAAGGATTCCCCTGCCCCCTACAATGGCCCCACAAGGGCAATTGGGCCCCAGGTGAGAAACAAGCGGCCTCAATGGGCCTCCAAGGCCCAATGACCCTGAAAAACACACTCTGGCAGGCCAGCCCGTCTGGCCAAGTATGTCCATAATACTCCTTGTGACCATAAATTCTCAGATAAGCCCATCTGGCTAAGGTGGCCCATTCACCCTGATGGGCCCGTCAAGGCCTGTGTCTCAATTGACTTGGAAAACATGTTTTGGTGCCCAACTGCTCAAAACCAATAACATCCACATAGTCCCACGTGGCCCACATGATTTCCAATGGGCCGTGGAGGCCCATTTGTGCATCCCATTTTTATTACACACTAATATGCACATTACCTGAGTGCATCTGTATTTTAACAACCCTTCCATTTTGCAGGTTACAAAAGTTTCAAAGCATTGGGAGAGACAAATGATTCAACTTTGAAGGGGCCAATTTTCTTCTCAGAGATTTTTTGGGTTGGGAAAGTACTGGAAATTTTTCAAGAATTGAGCCATACCTGATCTCCTACTGCAAAGGCTGGTGCCATAGTGCAAATTTGGTCTTCTTGCTCCTTGTAGTGATGGTTTGCTGCTTCAGGGTTGGAGGTTTGCTGCTTCAGGGTTAGACCAGAGTTGCAATTGGATAGATAAGATGATGGTGAGATAGTTGGTAGCAGGTTGAGAAGTTGCTACGTGAATAGAATGAAAGTTTGGTTTTCTTCCATAAAGAGTCTAAAAGGCCAACTTTTTGGTGGAGGAATGAGTGGAGTTGTTGTATGCAAACTTGGCTAATGGGAGCCGTTGAAACCAGTCTTCCTGTTGATAGAAAATGTACATTGGAAGATACTGTTCAAGAATCTGATTGACTTGCTTGCTCTTTCCATCCGTTTCCAGGTGGCAGGCCCTTGATAAATTGCAAGTGATCTTCAAATTCTGGAATTGCAAGGTTGAAAAGCTAAAGAAAAAAAAGATCCACAATCACCAACTATGTTATCAGGTAGGCAATTCTTTGAAAATACATATTCTATGAATGAATTAGCTAAGTCTTCTGAAGAGGCGGCCACATTACTGCAAAGAAAAAAAAGCCATCTTTGAGAAGAATCTACTACTACTAAAATAGCATCATAACCACTAGAAATGGGTAACTGCAAAATAAAATCCATCAACAACAATTTCTAAGGAATAGGCGGGATTGGAAGAAACTGAAGCAGCCCATACTTCTAGTGTTTTGAGCATTTGTTATAATTGCAATAATAACATGTTTTAACATAGCCTTTTACTTACTTGTCATACAGGGCCAATAGAGGTCTTTTTCAATCAACTGGTAGGTTTTATCCTGCTCATGATGACCACAAGGCGGAGAGTCATGCCAAGACTTCAATATATCTATCTTAATGAAAGGATTATTGGGTAATGATACACAATCTTTATAAACTAAATAACCATTTTTGTCAATACCATAATTGCTTGTTTATTTTGTTGCACTCTTTAAACTTTTATTACAATTGGGGTCTTTGATTCAGGCTTGCCAAAGTTTTGAATATTTTCTCAAAGGTGGGTGATGATTGAACTGAGTTGGGAAGACTGGTTGGAGAGGAGTGTCCTAACATTTTCAGGGTTATTGGAAAAGGTGCTCCCCCCTCCCCCCTGGTGAAATGTTGTCACAACCTGATAAAGCATCAGGGACTATTGCTTGTTTCCCAGGATGGTATGTTTTTTTAAAGTTGAATTTGGAAAGGTGTTTGGCCCAATGTGCCTGTCTGCATTGAAGGACTTTTGAGATCATTAAATATTTAAGAGGATTGTGATCAGTTAAGACCTCACAGAGTTCCATAAGCCTCAAAAGGTATGAATTCCATTTCTTCAGGAAATAAAAAATTGCAAGAAGTTCCTTTTCATGAATCTCATAGTTAACTTCTGCAGAAAGCAGTTTGCAAGACTTGAAGGCTACAGGATAAAGAAGAAGAAAACTGCAAGATTGAGTTGTGATTGCATAGTTGCTTGTGTCTGTTTTTACAATAGTTCAAGCTTGCTTGCTGAAGTGAGAAATTATTGGAGCAGTGGTAAAAGCTCTCTTCAGAGATTCAAAATCCAAAAACACTTCAAAAAGAAACTCATTTTTTTTTAATGAACGTGTTAAAATATGTATGCCTTTTGCGTGTGCTACGTATAAGTGTACTCCAATTGGGATGCCCATATGGGCCTCTCCTGCCCATTGGACACTCAAATGGACCATACAGGCCTGTGTGGATATCACGGATTTGGGGGAACTGGCCTCAAAATGTGTTAAAAAGGCCTATAGGTACATGGGCCTGGTGAGGTATATGGGCAAATACAGCCAGATGGGCCTGTATGGGCATAATTGGGCCCAAGGTTTATTTTGGACATACTTGGCCAGACAGGCTGGCCCTCCAAAGTATGGTTTACTTAGTTTTTGGGCTTGGGGCTGCCCATTGAAGCCGCCTCCCGTGTTGCAGCCCGGTTGGGGCTGCCGCCCGTGTTGCGGCCCGCTTGGGGCAGCTGTTTTTGCCTTTGGCCCGTCTATGGGGCCTGATGGCCCATGTGGGGCCGTCGTTGCGCTGTTGAGCTGATTGCCGCTGCCTCGCTGGGTGGCGACCGGCTGTTGGTGCCGCAAGGGCCGGGGCCAACGGCCCCGGCTCCCTTGCCCGCCATCACAAGGGGGTGGTGGGGGCAGCTGGTAGCAACCAGCTTGCCACCCAGGCCGGTCGCATCAAGGAAACCTGCGGTGGGGGGGAATTCACCACCCCCCCACCAGCCCTAGGTGGTTGGGACAATGACAAGTTAGCTGGTCTCAACCAAGCAACCAGCGGTGGGGGGGACCTGACCACCCCTCCACCATTGAAGCAAAGGGGTGCTGTCCCCCCCCCTTAACCGAGGGGGAGGAGCAACTGGGCTGAGGGGATCTGACCACCCCCCAGCCCACCATTCTATGACAACGCCCTGGGGGTATTGACCCCCTGGGCCCCTGGTGGGGGATTTGACCGCCCCCTCCAGGGATCTGTGAGAAAGAGGGGGGGGACAGCATGTCTGCTGGTCACACACACCACATGTGGGTCTGAGACCGGACCCAGGTGTGTCCTGGGTCCCACCTGGCCATTTGTATGGCCAGGGGCTGGTTGCATGAGGCAACCAGCCAGTATGTGAGGTCAGGGATTTAACAGCACAGGGGCTGGTTCAGTCCCATAACGGTGGAAACACCAGAAAGGACCAGAATAGGCTGGTTGTAAGGGTACAGGGACTGATGACATGCAGGCTGATGTAGTCCAAACCAAGTAACAAGGCCTGTAGAGTATGAAGAGCCCTTTTGAGGTGTAAAATTTGCCTTTTGGATTCTTGTATCATGTTCTCACAAGAGGCCAATCTTTTGTGCTTAAGGAGCTCTTCTCCCTGCTGTTTTCCATCATCAATTCATCATCCAATCAAATTCATCACCAATATCATCCAAAGTATTGCCCCATTGTGAGAGCCCATCAGCAATTATTGACACAAGGTTTCCAGAATTTCTTTTGCTTTAAATACTGCTCATTTGCCTAAGATAATTGCTGGCTATAATTATAACACATTATCAGTGCCAATATCATCATTACTTCCAAGACATCTAGACCCTTATACCTACTCTGGATAACCTCAAAAACCTCAATTTTTCCAAGAAGATGTCCTATATCCCTGATGTTAGCTCCACCAAAATAGTTCTGAACAGTCAGGATTATAATGATTGGGCTTTCCTTATGGATAGTGATCTGGATAACATCTGTTGTGGGGAGATAATGGATGCAGATGACACTTTGATCAGTTCAGAAGTGGAGAAAAAGTCTTATCATTTCATCCTTAGGAATCTGGATGAGAATCATGTGACATGGGTTGCCAATACTCTTAGGGAAGATGAGAGAAGGAGGGGAAGCATCATTTGGAAGTTGCTTAAGTCCAGGTATGCTGGTGATTCTGTTCACCAGAGGGTTATAGCTTTCAATAAACTGTTCAAGCTACAATATTCAAATTGTAAACAGTTTGTTGCAGAGGCTGTGTCTAGCATAGCCAAGTTTAAGTCATCAGGACTTAACATGGATCCTGAGTGTTTTTCACTCTTAATCCTTCAGAAGCTACCAAAGGAGTTTGATTCTTTAGTCAGAATTATTTCTCAATTGGATCCTCTTCCTGGGGAGGATTATGTGCTGAAAAGGATTGAAAATAATGATCTTCAGTTCAAGATGAAGGGGGGTTCTGGAACAGCCCTTGTTGGAAAGACTGGAAAATCTTGCAAGAAGGCAAGAAAGGACTTATCCAAGGTCTTATGCTATAATTTTCAGAATAAGGGGCATTATTCTAAGGATTGCAAGGAGGCCAAGAAGAGGAAGAAGTCCAAGAGAATGAAAAGGAGGTCAATCTCACTACTGAAACCATTGCAATGGTGTTGTTTGATGGTCTAATGGAAATGGTTGTTGGGGAAGAAAGTCGCAACATAAAGGCCAAAATTGATGAGGATCAAGAAATGGACTTGATTGATTATGAATTGAGTAATCTTAAAATCAAAGATAAGAACTTATCAGTGACTGATAAAGCTTCATTTCTATTAGGAGGATTGAAGGAGGATGTTCTTGTTTTGATTGATTCTGGCTGTAAAGATCACATGTTCTTTGAACCAAATTTATTACCAAATCTTAGTGATTATGATGGAGTTGTAAATATTGGTCAGAAAGGCAGAACAATTCAGATTAAAGCAATTGGAAAATTTATTCTTGCAAATCACTTGGATTTCAAAATTTCTTTTGAGAAAGTGTTCTATGTACCAGAGTTCCCTTATAACCTTGTGTCCCTTGGAGTCTTGTGGAAAAAAGGTTTCCAGATTTTTTATCTTGAAGAAGATAGGTTTGTCAATGATATGGATGGGAGAACTGTTCTTGGTGGACAGGTTTGGAACAAGCTTTTGTGTACAAGCTTGTTCCAAATCTCAGCTTTGAGCACTTTTTCTCACAAGAGAAGTGGCCATAAGGTAAAGGACAGAAACTGTGAGAGTTAGACCTTGGGGGCTAAGACTAGAAATTTGTTCTCAAAGAGTAGAGATTGCACTGATGTTCCTAGAGAGGAATTTTCCATTGATTTGGTAGAGCCATTCACACGGGACTCCCTTGTTGGGGCAAGATACTTCATCAATTTAGTTGATACTGCAACTAATTATGTTTGGGTTAAACCAATTTGATCTAAGGATCAGACCACAGAGGAGGTTTCTGTAATCTTCAAAGTCTGGAAACAGAATGGTCTAATGAAGGAGATCAAGAGGGTTATCACTGATGATGGTGGTGAATTTGTGAGTAAAGAGTTTGAGATGTTATTGAAAGATTATGGTATAATTCATATAGTCACTACTGCAAGTACTCCACAAAATAATGGAATAGTTGAGAGAATGAATAGGACTTTACTGGACAAGGTCAGAACTATTATGTCTAAATATGGTCTACCAAAGTTCTTATGGGCTGAGTTGATGGGTACAGTCTGTCTGTTGAACAACATTGTAAGTGTTAATTGGAAGAGTCCTCATTATCAGTTTTGGAAGTTGTACCCCAAAACATCACACCTAAGAACAATTGCTTGCTTGGTGTATTATAGTGTCCACCATAACAAGATGGTTGAAAAATTAGACCCTAGAGCCAGAAAAGGGGCACTTGTAGGCTATGATTTACTAAGTAAATCATATAGGATCTATTGTCCAGGGACAAGAATGGTTATCCATAGTAGGGATGTAAAATTTGATGAAAGTACCTTTCCACTCAAAAGGAGTGCAGAAGTTGTTTTGAATAAGTCACAACAAGGAATAGAATTAGCAAATATTTCACCAGCAAAGGCTGGGGGACATGTGGTTCAAGAAGATGAAGAGATGGCAGACGTGCCACCAGAGGGTTCAGTGCCCGCTTCAGGGGAGTCCGTTAATTCAGAAACTGATGAGCCTCCACCTCCAGTTAAAAGGCGTGGTGGGGTTAGAGTACCAGTTGATGTTAAAATACATATGCACTTACGTGTGTGCTACTTATAAGTGTAATCCAAATGGGATGCACATATGGGCCTCTCTGGTCCATTGGACACTCACACGGACCATACGGGCCTGTGTGGATGTCACTTATTTGGGGAAACTGGCCTCAAAACAAGTCAAACAGGCTCATTGGTACACGGGCCTGGTGGGGGATATTGGCAAATACAGCCAGATGGGCTTGTATGGGCATAATTGGGCCCAAGGTTTCTTTTGGACATACTCAGCCAGACAGTCTGGCCTGCAAAAGTGTGTTTGTCTCAGGTTTTGGGCTTGGGGCCGCTGCCTGTGTCCCAGCCTGCTCGGGGCTGCTGCCTGTGTCCCAGCCTGCTTGGGGCTGCTGCCCATGCGGCAGCCCACTTGGGGCAGCTTGTATCCCTTGGTTTGGCCCACGCGGGCCCTTCCGGTGGCAAACGGCGGCCACCACTGCAGGAGCAAGGGCTGGCAGCCACCGCTGTGGGAGCAAGGGCCAGTGGCCCCGGCTCCCTCCCCCTCCCCTTGCTTGCCATTGCAAGGGGGAGGGGGTGGCTGGCTGGGTTGAACCAGCCGGCGACTGAATGCAACAAGGCGGTTGGTCAGGGCAGGGGGGATTTCATCACCCTCTTGCCCAGGGGATGACAATGCTGGCCACAGAGAGAGCGACCGGCAGTGGGGGGGATCTGATCACCCTCCCACCAGCAAAGCAAGAGGGGCACTCTCCCCCCCCTTTACCAAGGGGGAGGAGCAACGGGCTGAGGGAATCTGACCACCCCCAGCCCACTGTTCTTGACAACGTCCTGGGGGTATTGACCCCCAGGGCCCCTGGTGAGAGGATTTGACCGCCCCCACCAGGGACTTGAATGAAAGAGGGGGGGCGGCATGTCCGCCGGTTACACCCCCCCCCCCCCCCAAGTGGGGTTGAGACCGGATCTAGGTGAGTCCTGGGTCCTACACGGCCCATATGTGGGGCCAGGGACTGGCTGCATGAGGCAACCAGCCCGTAAGTAAGTAAATAAGAGTCACTGGGCTGGTTGTAACAGACAACCAGCCAGGGGATTGAACAGCAAAGGGGCTAGTTCAGCCCCGTAACGGTGGAAACACCAGAATGGACCGGAATGGGCTGGTTGTAAGGGTACAGGGACTGCTGCCATGTGGACTGATGTACCCCAAACCAAGTAACAATGTCTGTAGAGCCTGTAGAGCTCTTTTGGGGTGGAAAATTTGCCTTTTGGCTTGTTGTATCATGGGCTCACAAGAGGCCAATCTTTTTTACTTAAGGAGCTCTTCTCCCTGCTGTTTTCCATCCATTCATTCATCATCCAATTGAATTCATCACCGATATCACCCAATGTATTGCCCCATTGTGAGAGCCCATCAAGCAATTATTGACACAAGGTGTCAAGCATTTATTTTGCTTTAAATACTGCTCATTTTCCTAAGCTAATTGCTGGCCATAATTATAAGACATTATCAGTACCAACATCATCATTACTTCTAAGCCATCTAGACCCTTGTACCTTACTCTGGAGAACCTCAAATACCTTGAGTTTTCCAAGAAGATTTCCTATATCCCTGATGTTAGCTCAACAAAGATAGTTCTGAACAGTCAGAATTATAATTCTTGGGCTTTCCTTATGGATATTGAGCTGGACAACACCTTTTTTTGGTAGATAATGGATGCAGATGACACTTTGATCAGTTCAGAAGTGGAGAAAAAGGGTTATCATCTCATCCTTAGGCATCTTGATGAGAATCATGTGACATGGGTTGCCAATACTCTTAGGGAAGATGAGAGAAGGAGGGGCAGCATCATTTGGAATTTGCTTAATTCAAAGTATTCTGGTGATTCTGTTCACCAGAAGGGTATAGCTTTCAATAAACTGTTTAAGTTACAATATTCAAATTGTAAACAGTTTTTTGCAGAGGCTAGGTCTAGCATAGCCAAGTTTAAGTCATCAGGACTTAACATGGATCCTGAGTGTTTTTCAATCTGAATCCTTCAGAAGCTACCAAAGGAGTTTGATTCTTTAGTCAGAATTATTTCTCAATTGGATCCTCTTCCTGGGGAGGAGGATGTGCTGAAAAGGATTGAAAAGGATGATCTTCAGCTCAAGATGAAGGGGGGTTCTGGAACAGCCCTTTTTGGAAAGACTGGAAAATCTTTCAAGAAGGCAAAAAAAGATTTCTCCAAGGTCTTATGCTATAATTGTCAGAATAGGGGGCATTATGCTAAGGATTGCAAGGAGGCCAAGAAGAGGAAGAAGTCCAAAGAGAATGAAAAGGAGGTCAATCTCACTACTGAAATGTTGCAATGGTGGTGTTTGATGGCACAATGAAAATGGTTGTTGGGGAGGAAGGTCCCAACAAGAAGGCCAAAATTGATGAGGATCAAGAAATGGACTTTATTTATTAAGAAGTGAGTAATCTTAACCTCAAAGATGAGAACTTATCAGTGACGGATAAAGCTTTTTTTCTATTAGGAGGATTGAAGGGGGATTTTCTTGTTTTGATTGATTCTGGCTGTACAGATCACATTTTCTTTGAACCAAATTTATTTTCAAATTTTATTTATTATGATGGTGTTGTAAATATTGTTCAGAAAGGCAGAAAAATTCAGATTAAAGCAATTGGAAAAGTTATTCTTGAAAATCACTTGGGTTGAAAAATTTCTTTCGGGAAAGTTTTCTATGTGCCAGAGTTGCCTTATAACCTTGTTTCCCTTGGAGTGTTTTGGAAAAAAGTTTTCCAGATTCTTTATCTTAAAGAAGATGAGATTTTTATTGATATGAATTGGAGAACTGTTATTAGTGGACAGGTTTGGAACAAGGTTTTGTGTGCAAGCTTGTTCAAAATCTCAGCTTTGAGAACTGTTGCTCACAATGGAAGTGGCCATAAGGTAAAGTACAGCAACTGTGAGAGTTGCACCTTAGGGGCTAAGACTAGAAATGTGTTATCAAAGAGAAGAGACAGCACTGATGTTCCTAGAGAGGAATTTTCCATTGATTTGGCAGGGCCGTTCACACTGCAGTCCCTTGGTGGGGCAAGATAATTCATCAATTTAGTTGATACTGCAACTAATTAAGTTTGGGTTAAACCAATTTGATCTAAGGATCAGACCACAGAGGAGGTTTCTGTAATCTTCAAAGTATGGAAACAGAATGGTCTAATGAAGGAGATCAAGAGGGTTATCACCAATGGAGGTGGTAAGTTTGTGAGTAAAGAGTTTGAGGGGTTATTGAAAGATTATGGTATCATTCATATAGTCACTATTGCTAGTACTCCACAAAATAATGGAATAGTTGAGAGAATGAATAGGACTTTACTGGAAAAGGTCAGAACTATTATGTCTCAATCTGGTCTACCAAAGTTTTTATGGACTGACTTGATGTTTAAAGTCTGTCTGTTGCACAACATTTTATGTGTTAATTGGAAGAGTCCTCATTATCAGTTTTGGAAGTTTTACCCCAAAACATCACACCTAAGAACAATTGGTTGCTTAGTGTATTATAGTGTCCACCATAATGAGATGTTTGGAAAATTAGACCCTAGAGCCAGAACAGGGGCACTTGTAGGCTATGATTTAATAAGTAAATTGTATAGGAACTATTTTCCAGGGACAAGAAAGGTTATTCGTAGTAGGGATGTAAAATTTGATGAAAGTACCTTTCCACTCAAAAGGAGTAAAGAAGTTTTTGTGAACAAGTCACACCAATAAATAGAATTAGAACCTATTTCACCAGCAAAGGCTGAGGAACATGTGGTTGCAGAAGATGAAGAGATGGCAGACTTGCCACCAGAGGGTTCAGTGCCGGCTTCAGGGGAGTCCATTAATTTGGAACCTGATAAGCCTCCACCTCCAGTAAGAAGGAGTGGTAGGGTTAGAGTACCAGTTGATAGGTACAGGGAATTGAAGTCCCATTATGCTGCCGCAGGATATGAGGAAGATACATTTCAGGAACAGTGTATGCTCAATGAAGTCCTGGAGTTGAGTTCAGAAATGGGTAACAGGGTTAACCCAAATGGCTTTGGCCAAGCTATGAATTCTGATGAGAGAGCCAACTGGAAGAGTGCTATTTTTGAGGAATTTGATTCTCTAGAAAATAAAAGTGTCTTTGAATTTTTTAAGCGGGATTCTGTTCCAAAAGGAAAGACCATTGTGGGGTCTAGATTGGTGTTAAACAAGAAGTTTGACACAAATGGAGTTTTAAAAAGATTCAAAGCTAGATGTGTTGCACAGGGCTTCAAGCAGAGAGAGGGTATCAATTACCAAGAAACTTTCTCACCAACTGGAAGGCTGTCCACCTTCAGGTACATAATTGCTCTGGAAGTGGGTTGGGTGAAGAAATCAGACAAGCTGATTTTGTAACAGCATACTTGAATGCAAAACTTGGAGAGGAGGAGACTGTTTATATGTCAATCCCTGATGGTTTTTGTGAATGGGTAGTAGAGACTAAACCAGAAACCATGAAGAAAATCTTTGTTAGAAGTTTTCTTTCAGCAGATAAAGGGGAATATGTACTCAAGCTGTGTAGATCCCTTTATGGATTGAAGCAAGCAGCTAGGTCGTGGTATAATACCATGAGTGAGAAACTGATACAGATTGGTTTCAAGACGTCTGAGGCCAACCCTTGTCTTTTTGTAAGAAAGGATGCAATTTTATTTGTATGGGTCAATGAAATTATCATTATTGGAAATAGTAAAGAGAGAGTGATGGAGATACTCAAAAAAGGAATTCAAGATAGAAGATCTTGGTCTGGGGAAACAGGTGCTAGGAATGAAAGTCAGTAAGAGCAAGAATGTTATTAAGTTAGACCAGAGCCATTATGTGGCAGCTCTTCTTAAGCAATATGGCTTAGAGGATGCAAAGGAGTTTGGTACTCCCATGCAGTCAAACATTTTTTCAGAGAAGTCTACAGATGAGGAATATCTGGAGTTTGTTCAATCTGGGAACAACTACAGGTCAGCTGTTGGATTGCTTAATTATTTGGGGCAGTGTACAAGGCCCAATATTGCTTTTGCAATTGGTTTCTTGTCCCAACACTTAGAGAAGCCAAGCATGAGACATTGGTCAGCGTTTAAGAGAGTTATCAGGTATCTCAAAGGAACGCACAGTCTGGGACTGTTGTTTACAAAGTCAGCAAACTTTGATTTTGTTGGTTATTCCAATGCAAGTTGGGAAGATGGTAACACTATGGAATCAAAAAGTGGTTTTGTGTTCTTCTTAGGTAAGAATCTGGTGTCATGGATGTCCAAGAAGGTATTGGCAATAAGTCTTTCATCAACAGGGGCTGAGTATAGAGCTTACTTAGCAGCTTCACAGGAAGCAAAATGGTCAAGAAAAGTCTTAGAGGATACAAATAAGCCACAAGGGTTTGTGTTGTTGTATTCTGATAACCAGAGTGCCATTGCGTTGGCACAAAACCAAGTTTTCCATTCAAGAATGAAACATATCAATGTTCACTACAACTATATTCGCGATGCAGTTAACTGCAAGGAGATTGTGTTGAGGTACATGGCCACTGGAAAAATGATTGCGGATATCTTGACTAAGGCTTTAGATAGGAACAAGCATCAAGGCTTTGTGACTAACATGCGGATGTCACCCCTTTTGGATTAAGGGGGTGTGTTAAAATATGTATTCACTTACCCGTGTGCTACATATAAGTGTAATCCAAATGGGATGCACATATGGGCCTCTCCAGCCCATTGGAAACTCAAATGGACCATACGGGCCTGTGTGGATCTCACGGATTTGGGGGAACTGGCCTCAAAACAGGTGAAACAGGCCTATTGGTACAAGGGCCCGGTGAGGTATATGGGCAAATACAGCCAGATGGGCTTGTATGGGCATAATTGGGCCCAAGGTTTATTTTTGGCATACTTGGCCAGATGGGCTGGCCTGCCAAAGTATGGTTTACTTAGTTTTTGGGCTTGGGGCTGCCTCCCGTGTTGCAGCCCACTTGGGGCCGCTTTTTTTGCCTTTGGCCTGTCTATGGGGCCTGACAGCCCACGTGTGGCCGTCTTTGCGGCTTTTGAGACAATTGTGGCTGCCGTGCTGGGTGGTGACTGGCTGTTGGTGCCGGAGGGCTGGGGCCAACGGCCCCGGCTCCCTTGCCTCCCCTTGCCTGCTATTGCAAGGGGGAGGTGGGGGCAGCTGTTAGCAACCAGCTTGCCACCCAGGCCAGTTGCATTGAGGCAATTGGCGGTGGGGGTGAATTTACCACCCCCCCACCAGCTCTAGGTGGTTGGGATGGTGACAAGGTAGCTGGTTGCAACCAAGCAACCAGCAGTGGGTGGGACCTGACCACCCCTCCACCATTGAAGTAAAGGGGCGCCCTCCCCCCCCCCCCATTTACCAAGGGGGAGGAGGGACTGGGCTGAGGGGATCTGACCACCCCCCAGCCCACCATTCTGTGACAACGCCCTGGGGGTATTGACCCCCTGGGCCCCTGGTAGGGGGATTTGAGCGCCCCCTCCAGGGATCTGTGAGAAAGAGGGGGGGGACAGCATGTCCGCTGGTCACACACCCCCCCATGTGGGTCTGAGACGGGACCCAGGTGTGTCCTGGGTCCCACCTGGCCATTTGTATGGCCAGGGGCTGGTTGCATGAGGCAACCAGCCAGTATGTGAGGTCAGGGATTGAACAGCACAGGGGCTGGTTCAGTCCCATAACGATGGAAACACCAGAAAGGACTGGAATAGGCTGGTTGTAAGGGTACAGGTACTGATTCCATGCAGGCTGATTTAGTCCAAACCAAGTAACAAGGCCTTTAGAGTCTTTAGAGCTCTTTTGGGGCGGAAAATTTGCCTTTTGGCTTGTTGTATCATGTGCTCACAAGAGGCCAATCTTTTGTACTTAAGGAGCTCTTCTCCCTGATGTTTTTCATCACCCATTCATAATCCAATCAAATTCATCACCAATATCATCCAACCTATTTCCCCATTGTGACAGACCATCAGCAATTATTGACACAAGGTGTCCAGCATTTTTTTTGCTCTAAATACTGCTCATTTGCCTAAGCTAATTTCTGGCCATAATTATAACATGAAGAATATTAGTTAGGTTAAGGGTCTTCTTGGCATAACTCTCAATAAACCTCCTGTAAAAATGAACAAATCCAAGTAAAAATGAAGCAATTTGACTGAAGAAGGTGCAGACCAGTCCAATATGTGCTGGCTCTTGGCTTGGTCCATCAATAGTGCTTGTTGTGAAACTATGACACCTAAAAACTGGAGTAATGAGTATGGAATTTGCACTTGGAGGCTTTTGAAAACAGATTATTCTTTTGAAGTTGCCGCAGAACCTCTTGCATGTTTGCAATTTGATCCTCAACAGTTTTTGACTATACAAGTAGATAATTAAGATAAACCACAAGGTATTTCTCTACAAGGTCAGAAAAAATGTCATTGACAAAATGTTGAAAAATGGAAGGAGCATTGCAAAGGCCAAAAGGCATAACATTATACTCATAACTGCCAAACCATGTTCTAATTTAAGTCAAATAATCATGGCCTTTTGCTATGCAAATCAGTTTATACACACCTCAAAGGCCCAAATTTGAGAAATAAGTAGCTCCATGGAAGAGAGTGAGGAGGTGTGACAAAGGTGGTACTGGATAGGCATTCTTCCAGGTTACCTGGTTCAGTTTCCTGTAGTCAACACAAAGGAAAAGTCCACCATCTTTCTTCAGCACAAATAGGATGGGCAAGCCAGGGTTTGAATTTCTTGGTTGAATAAATCCTTTTGAAAAATTTCTGCAAGGTATTCTTGAAGGGCAGTCTATTCCTGCTTTGACAGAGATTAATCTTGTCTGGGTGCCATGGGTGGGCCAGTGAGGTTGATCCTGTGATCATAAGAGCTGGAAGGAGGTATTTTATCTGCCTTTACAGCTGAAAAGAAATCAGCAAAGTCATGGTAAACCAAAGTTAAAGACTCTCAAATGATTTCTAAATCTTCAAGAACTGGATTAGAAGTGCTTTCACAATGAAAGAGGATTAGGGAGATAAAAATACACCTTTTATTAGGCGCCTGGTTCTCTTCAAAGAAACCAGGAAGAGTTAAGTTGGAAAAATAAGCAAGAACTCCTAAATCTGGAGAGGGAATTTGGGAATGAAGGGTCTGGATATTTAAAATTTTCTGGAGTAAAGTTTTCATCCAACTCAATGACAATTTCATGTAGGCTGCTTAATTCCTGTTTGAAAGAAGGGTTAGTTTCCTGGGGTTTCAAGGTTCAAATTTGAATTAATCCTTCTTGCCAGTTCACATCCCAATTCCAGTAGACTATGAATTTTTTTCCTTGAATGGTGTTTTTCATTCTGGGGATTTCCAAGACAAATAGGTCCCATTCAAAGCTGGGGAAATTTGAAAATGTGAAGGTCCATTTTGCCTTATGGGTGACCAAATGAGATGGATTGCTTGCACTGCTTACTAAATAGGAGGAAATTTATCTATCTTGGAACATGTAAGATTTTTGGAAGTGGCAGAGGATTAACTTATAGAGAAACATTAGCACTGGAATTGAGCAAAACACAATAACATTTTTTGTCTCAATTCAAAAGGACAAATCTCAAACTTGGAGAATTAAGTGACTTGCAACCGCAAATATTGACTTTCTGATTTTTAGATAATTTTTAGTTTTCCTTGCAAGTATCAGATAAACTACAAGCCAGTTTTTTGACTGCTTATCTGCTTTTCTCAACTATTAATGTTATGTTTTCCTCCACAATACATACATAACCCTTCCTTCTCCCTTTTCACAACTGCCCCTGGCTACAAGGGGATGAAGGAAGAGGCACTACTGCTCATAGAACTCAGGATTGAGAAATGAGATCAATTGCAATGAGGATAGGAAATTAATCTCAATGATAAAGGAGGAGAGAACCCCGGAGTAAGGCTCTGAAGGAGATTCAAGATTTTTCTTGTGCTTAGATGACACCTATTGGAAGGGACTAACAAATGAGAAATAGTATACTTATTCTTTGAGGGTAATTAGTCCAGGAAGGGAAGAGAGGCCAGTATATGTGAGAACTAAGAGGAGGCCTTGAGGAGGGATGACTGGTTCTGGGGCTGGGATTCCCCATGGTATTACATGTTGACCAATTGGGCTTGAGGCGGTGGCTTGACAGATTGGGTAATGGGCCTTTCCAGAAAGGTATGGCATTTACTGGACTGTAGTATGGGTTTTCCAGCGAGGGGTATTTACTTCTCATACCAGATGGAGTTAAAGGAGAGATGAGGATACACCAAGACATTGAGAGCTTGAGAGAAGCCTGGGAACGTTAACTAGGACCTGCAGGGAATGCAGGAGGATACTTCAGGAGGTGCAGCATGTAGATCTAAAGATAGAAGGTCAATTGTAATGAGGAATGAGGCAGGCTGAGGGTTTATTATGGCTGAGGAAACTGAGTCAAGTTGTGGTCATGACAGTACCCCCCCAGAAGCGAAAGGCATAGCTACTAATACCCATAAGAGAGGATAGAAGTAGATTCAGTTAATCACCATGACTTATTTTTCTTTCCCCCTACCTTATTCATCACCATTCCCACCTGACAGCTTTCCATACATTTCATCCTAAAACAGATCACCCACTCCTTCATTCACCATAGAAATCACCAATGGATACCATCCTGTCAACCAATATTACCCTCCTTGCTCCATATGTCTTGAAACAGAGAAGATATGTATCACCAGCATCACCCCCCATTCTGGCAAGTGTGAATACTGCAGAAGGTACAAGAAACCCTGTTCTGGAACTTCAGAAGTTGGAAGGAAGGTTCTTGGGCCAGTTTTATAGTTGAAGGGAAACACTGGAGGTAAATTTGAAGTGAAGGAAGCACCTGAAAACTTGTGTGTTTCCCTGGGAATATCCAGCAGGGTGGGTCCATCAGGTGGTGATTTTTTTCTCTTATATCTTCTGTTTTCTGAAGGATTTCTTCTGATAGAGGTGCCTTTTATCTTTTCTAGTTGAGGCATTGAAGTATAAGATGAGAAAAATTTAAAAAAGAAGATTTGAGTTGAAGAAGAAGGGACAGTTGGCCTTGGACAGGATTTCAAAGAGAGATACACCAAGTTCAAAGACGCTGGATATCCACTGGGGGATGCCTTAATTTTTTTCAATCAGTTTCATTGCGGAATCTGAAGGTGTAGAAGGGCTGTTGAAGCAATTTCAAATCAACTTCAAAGCAGTCAAGTCTTTTCAAACCCCTGTTGAAGCAGTCAAAGCGCATTGAAGCACCATCATACCGGTCAAAGTTTATAGGGGTTGAATCAAATTTGTCAAAGTTTGACAATCAAAGGTTGAAAAAATTTAATTTCAATGTAACTTGGTCAAAGCTGTCAAAACTTGTCAAAGGAAAGTCAAAGAGGTTGTGTTCCAGTTTAAGCACATTCAAAGTAGAATCAAATTTGTCAAAGAATAATTGAAGATTCAAAGTTTGAAGTTTGAAAGGTGTTCAAATTGTCAAAGGGCCGCCCATTGAAGGGGCCCCCGGTCCTGTCAAAGTGGAAGACATTGAATTCCAAGACAAGGAGAGGGATGAAGATTCTCCTGTAGAGACTGATGAGGAGGAGGAGGAAGAATAGGAAGAAGAAGAAGAATTAAGGAGAAGAAGAAAAGGGAAGGGAAGGGAATTTTAAGAATTAGAAGAGGGAACTCCTGGGCCAAGTTCTATTGAATAATTTGTTGGAAGGATTTTGGCCAAGAATGGAATCAGGAGTGATGTTAGGAGAATGCATATGGAAAACTTTGGCTTTTATGCTTGCTCTGGAGGAAGAGTGGTTGGAACAATGGATGCCATTTAAGGTGATCCAGTTGGGGACTTGAAGACAATTGAAGAGCAACTTGGAAGTTTTTCAAAAGATTCTAGAACTAACATGGTCTTTGGCTTGTTTTTGAATAGTGGAGAAGATGGGGAACAGGAGGGGAAGAAGAAGGAAATGAAAAAGGAATCAGTGGCAGAGCTGGAGGAATTTCTTTCTTTATCTGGAGTGACTTATGAAATGGGAGCCACTTCTAAGGATAGAGAAGAATATGAAATTAGGAAGATAAAGCTAGCTATTGTTTGGGTTACTAAAATTGCTAAATTATTGGTTAAGATTGAGAAGGAGTTTTAGATAGAATTTTCTTTTGAATTTATTATTTTTCTTTATTGATTGAAGATTTAACAGAAGTATGGTTGTAATTATTGATTGATGATGAGAGATGAATGGAATGATGATTAGACATAAGAATGTAGATGATAACCAGGAGGATTATGAGGGTTTGGGTTTGGATGGATAGAGGGAGTGAAAGTTGTTGAGAAGGGCTGAACATTTGATTAGATTGGAGACTCTTTCCCATGAGGTACTTTCAGAGTATTCTAAAAAATCTATCCATTTGACTAAGTGGAAGAGTTTGCCATGCCTAATCTTGGAATCCAGGATTTGACACACTTCCCATTCTTCTTGGCCATTGATTTCCACGGGTCCAGGAGGTGGCTGGCGGCTAGGAGAATTTGGTTCTGAGGAGTATTTTTTAAGGAGGAAAAAATGGAAGATGGGATGGATGAATGACCATTGATCAGGGAGTTGGAGTGTGAAAGCATGAGATCCCATTTTTTCAATAATGAGAAAAGGACCCAACCAATTCTCAGAGATATTTTTTGAAGTTCTGTTGGTGTTGGTATTCTTTGCAGATAACCAAACTTTATTCCCAGGAGCAATACCTTTTGTAATGTCTTTCTATTAAGGTCAGCATAGTTCTTATACTTATCCATAGAATCTTGTGATTCTTTCTTAGTTTGAATCTGGTTCTTCTGAATCTAACTAGTTAATGACTATCAGGTTGATTATCCAACACATGCATTAAGTCAAAGCTAGGGTGCCTTCCATAGAGATTGAAGAAGGGTGATTGGTGGGTAGAAGAGTGAACACAGTTTTTGGAAGAGAATTCTGCCAAGGGGAGCCAATTATCCCAGTCATCCTGGTGATAAATAATGTACATTCAAATATATTGTTCCATTAATTGATTTAATCTTTCAGTTTGGCCATCTGTTTCCAGGTGGTAAGCTGTGGAGAGGTTCCTTTTGATCTGTAGTTTTTCACAGATTGTTTTCCAAAAAGAAGAGGTGAACAAGGAGCCTTGGTCACTTATGATGTAATTAGGAAGCCCATTCTTGGATAATACATGGCTGATGAAGAGTTTAGCTAGTTCCACTTCAGTCAGTTTACCAGTTGTTTTAATGAAGAGGGCCATCTTAGAGAAATGGTCCACAAAAAAAAGGATAGAGTCAAATCCATTGGATAGAGGGACTTGAGAGATGAATTCCATAGAGATAGAGATCCAGGGGCCAGGATTGGAAAAGGTTTGAGTAGTCCTAGTTTCTTTTAATTCCTTCTGTTGTTCCTGTTGCAAAGTTAGAAGGCTGAAACATATTTCTTAAAATCTTTTGACATTCCATTCAAAGAGAAAGACCCGTTGATGAGGTGGAATGTTCTTGTTTTGGCCAGGTTGACCTGCACGAGGAGAGTCATTTCTATGATAAATTCAGTCTTTTAATGATACCTTGAACTAAATTGTCAGCTTGTTGACCAGAATTCAATTCACTCAGTTTATCATCAAGTTTATTAGCAGAAATAAAAAAGATTTTAGAAGCTTCAACTTCATTTTGTTTCAGAAGCTGTTGAAAATTTCCAGGATTATTTTCAGAATATGGTGTTCCCCCTGCTGGATCCATGTTTTCCCAACATGACAGGATATCTGGGATGTTTGAAAATTTTCCAGGCTGGTAAGTTATCACAAAGTTAAATTTGGAAACTCTGCCCAACAAGCTTTCCTCCTGGTAAGGACCTTGGAGGACATGAAATACTTCAAATAAGAATGATCAGTCAAAACTTTAAAGGGGTCAGTAACACTCAAGAGGTAAGAATGCCATTTCTGAAGGGAAAAAGAAATGGCCAGGAGTTCTTTTTCATGGACTTCATAGTTGAGTTTGGCACTGGAAATTTTTCTGCTGTCAAAGGCAATAGGGTTTTTATTATTTTCAGCATTCACCTGGTGCAGAACAGCACCTAGGGCATAGTCAATAGAATCAGTTTCAAAATAAGTTCTCAGGAGTTGATCAATATGGCAAAGGACTGGAGCTTGGGTGAAGGCTTACTTGATTTTTTTTGAATTTTTGCAAAGCTTCAGGATTGATGGAAAAGGGAGAGCTGTTGCCAGAAATGGAGGTGAGATGAGATACCTGTTTTGAGTAGTTCTTCATAAAAATTCAATAGAAGTTAGAAAACCCAAGGAAAGACTGCAAGTCCCTTGTCTCTTCAGGAACTGGCCATGAAAGGATGGTATTGAATTTATTTTTTTCCATGAAGATACCATCCCCTTAGATGAAATAGCCAAGGTAGTCCACAGAAAGTGCATGAAATTTGAATCTGGAGGCCTTGGCATAGAGCTTGTTCTTCCTGAGACTGATCAGTACTTCACACACATGAGCAATGTGTTCCTGAAAATTCTCAGATAAAATGAGGATATCATCAAGGTAAACCATCACATAAATTTTGAGGATAACAGCAATGATATCATTGATAAGTTTTTGGAAAGAAGCTGGAGCATTAGTCAGGCCAAAGGGCATAAACAGATATGCATAACTTCTAAACTGAGATCTGAATGCTTTCAAGTGTTCATCTACTTCCCTGATGTGCAAAAGATTGCAAGCGCCTCTGAGGTCAATCTTGGTGAAGATAGAAGAACCTGAAAAGAAAGTCAGTAATAAAGTAATTGGAGGAAGGGGATAAAAGTTCTTCCTTTTAACAGCTTTAAGCCTTCACTAATCAAAACATAACCGCAAACTCCCATCCTTCTTCTTGAAAAAAAGAACAGGTGCTCCAGTGCTGGAAGTTCTGGAATTGATTAAAACTCTCTCTACATTCTCTGCTATTTAGGCTTGTAGGATGTAATTTTCACCTTGAGATAGGGAATAGACTGGCCCAACTGGAGGTAGGGGTCCTTCCAGTTTGATGTGGTGATTTTAAGCCCAGTTAGGAGGAAGTTGATCTGCTTTAACCTAGAGAAAGAATCTAGAAAATAATGGTCATTGGAAGGAACTTTCTCTAACACAGTTTCTAATTCTTCAGGATCTTCATCAATATCAAAATCATCCCAGTCAGCTGAAGTTTCTTTGTGGAGAGTAACAGAAATTTTAGAAAAATTAACCAATTGCATGGTATGCAAGGATGAATCCCTATATTCTTCCTCCTAAGAAATGGTTAGGGTATCAATGAATATCCAAGCAAGATGGGCTATTGTTGAACTTAAAGGTAATTGGATGGTGTTTTGACGATGCAATGGTTCTGAAGTGAGGGGAAATGTGTTGGACTGCAGTACCAAAGGCAGAGTAGAGGAGAAACCAGTTGAAGGTAGGTTGGCCATGTTTTGTTAAACAGAGTTGGAGGAAAGTTTTTGATTTGGCTGGTTTCTTGAGGTTATCAATACCATCTTCCAGTTCACTTCAGGATTCCAGTGATTAAGAAAGTCAATTCCCAGGATGATTTCTTCTGAGAATGGTGCATTTAATAGAAGTAATTCCCATCTAAAGCTGGGAAAAGAAGGAATTGAGATTACCCAAGTTACCTTGTGGTTAAATAGTTGGGAGGGTACCTTTTTAGGACTGAAATTGAAGGGATTAATAGTTTTTCCCAATTGAGTGGGCTGCAATGAAAAATCTAGAGCCATAGGATTGGCCATTACAGATTGAATAGCACCTGAGTCAATCAAAACACTATAACTCAAGTCCTGATGAAAGAGAATAAAATGTAAGCCTTTAGAAAGTTGGTCAGAGTAATTTTTTTGTATCTTTTGTACCCTAACATCAATAGGGTTATGATCCCGGAGTACCACAGAAGAACCACCTAATTGCTTTTTTGGCTTGGGAATAGAAGACAATTTGGAGTTGGAGGTGGAATTGTTGATAGGCTTCTTTTTGCAGTTTTCCCTCTTTTGCTTCCCTCCACCATACATACATATTACCTCCTTCTCTCTTCTTGCCTTTTCTTCAGACTTGAGCTTGCTTTCAGGACCTAAGTCTGAGGTATGTTTGGTTGCTGAATTTTGCTTCTTTGCAGATTTGTCTTTCTTCTTGGCCTTACCGTTTCCCTTTTAAGACTGGGAAGAATTGTCTTGATATTTAGAGGATTTCCTTTTTTTAGAGTTGCTTGGATGGGAAGAATTCTCCTTCACTTGTTTTTGGTACCTGGTGTTTTAATCCAACACTAAATCCATAAGCTCTTGAAGGGTTTCCACAGAACAATCATAAATGGCTAGTTGATCCAGTAGTTGAGAGGGGAGACTTTTGAAAAAATGGAAGTAGAAGGCTCTATCACCCCATCCAGAGACCTTGGTCATAAAGGATCAAAATTCTGTGATGTGGGTTGAAGCATGTCCAGATTCCTTCATTTGCAAATTCACAAGTTCCTTCTCAGCTTGAGCCACTTCAAGACAATCACCAAATAGAGTGTGAAGTGGTTCCAGAAGTTGAGTAAGAAGGAGGGCTCATAGTTGGAGAGATGAGCCATATAAGGTTGGATCAAACAGCCTGCGTTCCTTGTTAAATAGGAGACAGAAAACAAAACTTTCCTTTGATCTGCACAAAAGGTTCCCTTAATGTTTGCAGAGATGACTTCACAAGCTTGCAAAAAAGTTCTGAGCTTGGTGGGGCTTTTGCCTTCAAACTTGTTAGGTAGATTCATCAATGAGTCTTTGAGGGTTCCAGAGTGGTAATTACTAGTTTTTGGGGATTGGGAGAGTTTTGCAACAGCCAAAGTCATAGTTTGGAGCAAGGCTAGGAGGTTAGGGTTCACAGCAGGAAGTTTAGAATGTGGTTGAATTTGGAGAGCAGGAATTTCAGTAGAAGCAGATGGTGGAGAAGCTTCTTCTGTAGTTCAAGCCGTTTGTGAATTAAGTTTACTGGGGATCCTTGAGTAAAAACATGATTCTTTGCTCTCTTCCTCTTCCTCCTCCTCAGGGAGAGGAATCCAATTGGGATTTTACAAGGGGGAATATAATCCATAGCCTGCTTGTGGATAACCAATCACATGATTAGCAAAAGGTCTGACAACAGTTAGAGCAGGGGTGTCATACTGACACCTAACTCAGTCTAACCTCAGAATCTAACCTCAGAAAACCCAATCTAACCCTCAGGCCTAATCTAATTTCAAAGGAACTTCAACCTCAGGGCTCAGGAGACCTATATCAATATATCTCCAGTAACATATACCTCAGGATCTCCATGCAGTACATATCTACATATAGTCTAAACTCATACAATATGCATATAGACTCCATAGGCCTGCAAATACTTAATCTCCCAGGTCTATACATACTCTAACCTTATTAACTCTGTCTAACCCATAATCTGTCATAGTTTATCCTTTGGAAATCCTTATGTACATCCTCTTGCATATTGTATCCCATACTCTCTCTACTTGGTACATAATTGCATGAACTCCATGCACACTTTACATCATTCAACTTTACTCTCCCAACTTAGAAATCCCAGACCTGGAACCTTGCCCCAATGTAGACGCAGCCTAACCTAATTTAGTAGCATACCTGATCAGCCCTTTCTGTTACCTAGACTACTCCCTTGTCATTTCATATTTATTCTGATACCCAACCAACTGTACCTCTGTTTTATCTCCAGCCCTTGTCTATTTAAACTGGCCTCCTTTTCCTCCTTCCTGATTTTTCCCCAAGAAATCAGTTTACTAGTTCTTACTAGGAATCTATCCCAGCAAGTGTCATCAGCACCTTATCTCCAATTCATCCTACTCTGCTCCTTGTAGCATCTTCCAGTATCCTTTCCCCCAAGCCTACTGAGATTAGAGTGCCCTTTGTGCCAAGCCCTGCTTGAATTTCAGAAGCCCTTGTGACATTAAACTGATTTCTTCCCCAATAATCTCCCCTTCACCCACCAACAATCCTTACCTTATTTAATGCATCAAATCTTGCTATTGAATTTGTAGCAATTTGTGCTTGCTTTTCTATCCCTTCCCAACCTTGATTTTGCTATTTAATTTGTGGCCATTTCATTGAACCCTTTATATTTTCAGCCTCCCTTTTATACTCCTAATCCCCAACTTCTGAGATCTCTTTTCAATGCTTGAGTGTTTTTGCTTTTATGCTTTGATGCCCTTACTTCAATGCTTTGACGCTTTGATGCCTTACTTTTATGCTTCAACAAAGCTCTTTTACGCCTTGATTGGACTTAATTTCAATCAAAATTGGGTATAATCTCCTTGAACCATTTTTGCTCTCTTTATGTAAAGAACATTATGGGTAATCCCTTCTTCTTAGAAATAAGAATGCCTCCACAATGTGCACTCTTTTCTCACATTTCTAGCCCACATTTCACCCATATCTCCGGAGGAAGGGGTATCACTGAACCTACTGACCCTTCAACCCCCAGAGCTTGTGGATCAGGTAGGACCTTTTCCAACCTATCAGCACCAGAGTTTACCACTTCTACTACCATGGATACTGACTTGTTTGATCCTATTCCCCAGGTTTCTATTTTTACTATTCCTTCTTCTGACAATTATATCCTTCATAGAGTTACAGGACAATTCCCAATATCAGGATACCATGGCTTGGATTCTCCTGCTTATGACGCCAGAATGGTTCCAATTCCAGTAGAAGATGAAGAAGATGATGGGGATGAGGGCTCATGATTTGATTCCAGGATCTTTAGTGGCTTGGATTCACCCTCACCAGAGGTTAATCCTATTCCAACTTCTAATGCAACAGCAATCCCATCACCTTCCCCAGCTACTAACCTTCCTTCCACTTCTCAAGGCCCTTGTACTGACCCTGCTCTGTTGGCCATTCTTCAGAAAATGACCACTGCAATGACTCACCTCTCCAAACCTGCTGATCACCAAACCTCTTCTAATTTCAAATCTCCATCCATTAATTCCCCAGAAAAATTTTATGGGAAAAATCCAACCAAGCTTAGACCTTTCCTCCAAGCTTGGGAACTCATCTTTGCCAATGATGATAGGTTTTTTTCTAATGATAGGAACAAAATTTTCTTTACATTCTCTTACCTTTCAGAGAACCCTAGTCAATGGACCCAACCCTACCTTTCTCACATTGGTAATCATGAGCCAGACTTTTTACTTAAATCTTGGTTTTTTTTCACTCAGCAACTCCATACCCTTTTTGGGGATTTTCTAGAAATTCAAAGTGCTGAAAAGGAGTTAACTCTCTTCAAGATGAAAGAAAAAGGTTATGAAACTAACTATATCACTGAATTCAGGACCCTCATGACTAAGGTCTCTGGGTGTGGTGATAAAGCTTTGGTCTTTCATTTCAGAAAGGGACTTCCATCCAGATTATTGGACCAACTAGCTGGATATGATGGACCTCAAGAAACTCTGAAAGACCAAATTTACATTTTCCTTAAGTATGATAATTGTTATCATGAAAGGATCAGGGATAATTCCTTCAGTTTCCATCAGACTTCAAGACCAGGAACCAGCTTCTCAACTCCTCCAAGACCTCAGAAATTCAGCCACCAAGGAAAACTCAAGGGGAAAGCTAAGGCTCCCTCTGTTGACCCTGCTCTAACTTACCGTCCTAATGCTAATGTAGGTAAGGATGGCCAACTTAAGGCTGAATTAAAAGCTAGAAGAGAAAAGGAGGTTTTTTTTAACTATTGTGGAGTTTCTCACTAATTTAGCCTCTGCAGAAAACATCCAGATTTTGAACCTGGCCAGAAGTCTACTCCTGCTAAGCCCAAACAGGGAAAAGACTAGGTGATGGAAATGTAGTACTCCATGACCATCAACCCTCCAATATTTGAGTGCATATTTTTGGAAGGGAAAGAATACAAATCCCCTAATAAAGACTTAAATTTTATTTATTTGCTCAATAATCACGCCTACAGTGTATTCATTGACTCAGGAGAAACCCAATCTGTCATTTCCAAATCTATGGTTTTAAAATTTTCTTTATCTCTCAAACCTCTGACCACTCCTATCTTCTTTTTCACTTTTATCCCTTCCAACTCCCCATCTCAGTAAATCACTCATAAGGCTTCCTTCAATTTTTCCTTACCTTCCTTTCCCAAATTAGAATAGTATTTTCTGGTTGTTGATACTCCCCCAAATGAGGATATTATTCTAGGTATTGACTTCCTCCATTTCTGGAACCCCAAGTTAAATTGGCAATTGGGATTGATCACCCCAAGGCACCAACCAACTTTGGATTTTTTCCCCTTCTGTTGAACTCTTTTTGGCCACTACTCACCTTCTGCCAGTGAACCTGCAGATCACTGCTCCTGTTCCCCTTTCAGAATCAACCAACTTTGGATTTTTCCCCTTCTGTTGAACTCTTTTTGGCCACTACTCACCTTCTGCCTGTGAACCTGCAGATCACTGCTCCTGTTCCCCTTTCAGAATCAAAGCAACCACAAAACTTTCCTTTGAGTTCAACAACTACCTCTTTGAATCAGATATTCTTTGTAAATTCTCTGGAATTCTCGGAGGATATAGAGGATGATCTATCCATTCAAATTTTTTGTATTATTATTTCCACTTCTGAATCTGGCCCAAAGCAGAATTATGCAGAAGGTCTAGATGAAGATTAGTAAACTGAAGAAATTGATACTGTGATGGAGAGAGTTCCAGAAGCTTACCATGCCTTTTTAGATGTTTTTTCCCAGGTTAAATCTGATAAACTCCCTTCTCACCATGCTTAAAACCACCATATAAAATTTGAAGGCTCTTTGCCTCCCATTGTGCCTATCTACTCTCTCAGTCACCATGAGAAGGAGGCCCTAAAAGCCTATATAGTGTAGAATATATAGAAAGGTTTCATTTTCCCCAGAACTTTGAGCACTTGTGAACCTGCCCTCTTTTTGAAAAAGAAGGATGGTTGTTTTCAATTGTGTGTTGACTATTGCAAGCTTAATGCTTTCACTCAAGAGAATCAGTATCCTATTCTTCTCATGATTCACTTATTAACAGTCTTCTCAAGTTCTAAACTCTTTTCCAAAATTGACATCAGGGGTGCTTATGAAGGGGATGAACATTGTACAGCATCCAGAACTCAACTTAGAAGGGGATAAACATCTTACAGCATCCAGAACTCAACTTGGAAGTTTTGAATATTTGGTTATGCCATTTGGACTGACCAATTCTCCTTCCTCTTTCCAATGTCTTGTCAATGAAATTTTTGTAGACCTTCTAACCATTTGTGTGGTGGTATACCTTGATTAAATTATTATTTTTTCCAATAACTTAAAAGAACACACGGCTCATGTGTGTGAAGTCTTCAACAGATTTTGGAAGAACAACTTATATGCAAAAGCTTCTAAGTTTGAATTTCAAGCCTCCTCAGTGGACTACTTAGGCTATGTGATCTCCAGGGATTGTATTTAAATTGAAAACTCTAAGTTAAAAAAGATCTTGGATTGGCCAGCACCAACAAACAAAAAGGCTTTGCAGCAGTTCTTGTGTTTTTCTAATTTTTATTGCAGTTTTATCCTTAACTATTCCAGAAAGGTCCACCTCCTCACTGCTCTCACTGGTTCATATCCCATGTTTCCTTTATCTCCAGGGGCTTTACAGCAGTTCAAGGGCCTCAAACAGGCCTTCAACAAGGCTCCTATCCTCAGAAATTTTGATTTTTCTTGAAAAGCGTTTCTGGAGACTGATTCCAGTGACTATGCCCTAGGTGCTGTTCTCACCCAAGTCTCCCTTGATGGATCCAAGCACCCAATTTCTTTTGACAGCAGTAAATTGGGAAGTTCTGAACTGAACTATGAAATACGTGGTAAGGATCTCTTAGCCATTGAATGGGCTATCAAGATCTGGAGAGCTTACCTCTTTGACTTTACCATAGTCTACAGACCTGGAAAGCACTCTATAGTGCCTGATTTCTTGTCACATTGAGACAATGCTTATCCAAAGGGGGGGATGCCCTATGCAGAAAAGAACCCAGAAAATGTCAAACAACTCTTGAAATAGACTGACTTTGAGCCTTCTAGAATTTTCTTCATTTCCACAAAACAGTTTTATGGACACTTGGAAAACTTAATTCAATCCCAGATCTCCAAAAAATCAACCCAACAGATTATTCAGAAGCCACATAAAAATTAAAAAGTAAAAAGTAATTTGATAGATCCATACACTGGCCTTCTTGTCTTTCAGAATAGAACAGCAATCACCAAGGAAGATGAACAGCTCTGACTTGAAATACTTTGACAACAACACAACTCTCCACTCTCTGGTAACCCTTGACAATGAAAGACAATTGATCTAGTAAAAAGAGATTTCCATTGGGAAAATATGACTTCTTTTATCAAAGATTATTTTTTTTTCTTGTTAAATTTGCAGCAGAAACAAAACCAGTCACCACAAGAAGTTTGGAATCCTTCAACCTTTACCAATTCCAGACTCTCCCTGGACCTCACTCTTTATGGACTTTATTTCACAGCTACCACTATCCAATGGATTTGACTCAATACTTGTGGTATTTGATTGTTTTTCAAAAATTTATATCTTTATTAAAACAAGAACTGATATCTCCTCTGTGAAGTTAGCTAACCTGCTAATCTCTCATTTCTTTACTAAACATGGACTCCCAACTGACATATTCAGCAACACAGGATCTTTATTTGTTTCTTCCTTTGAGAAAAATGTGTGTGAAAAATTACAGATAAAACAAAATCTCTCTGCAGCTTATCACCCTGAAACAGATGGTTGGACAGAACGGGTAAATCTGATCCTAGAACAATTTCTTAGGATGTGTGTCAGTCATCACCAAGATGAATGGAATACCTGGATCCCTCTTGCTGAATTGGCCTAAAACAACTCCACTCAAACTTCTACTAAGAAATCCCCCTTCTTCACTATTTATGGACAATATCCCAACTTTT
The DNA here is from genome assembly GCA_025617555.3 of Puccinia polysora. Taxonomy (NCBI): domain Eukaryota; kingdom Fungi; phylum Basidiomycota; class Pucciniomycetes; order Pucciniales; family Pucciniaceae; genus Puccinia; species Puccinia polysora. Next base: position 41,497,452 of record CM062613.1, read on the forward strand.
ACAGCCTACATGTAGTTAATAGCCAACCTTCCAGCCACTATATAAACCAGATTCATCAAAATCAGAAACAACTAGGATTTGAATTGGAAAATTCAATTAAAACCTATAAGAGAAATGCTGAAATTGAAAGAAGTGATTTCCCTGACTCATTTGCTGTTGGAAAAAAGTTTAGCTTTCTTCTAAAAATATCAGAACTAAAGGTACAACTCATAAGCTTTCAGAGCAATGTTTGGGCCCTTTTTTTGATTACAGAACAGATTGGAAAAAAAGAATTTAACATTCAACTCCCTCAACAATGGTCCACTATCCACCCAATGTTCCATTCCTACATGCTCAAACCTTACCAGACCAACTCTGTATCTTCTAGGCACCAACCACAAGCTGAACCAGTCAAAATAGATGGGAAAGAATAATGGGAAGTGTCTCAAATATTAGATACCAGGATAAAGAGGGGGGAATTAATGTATCTGGTCGAGTGGAAAGCCTTCCAAGACAACAAGCAAAGCACTACCTGGGAACCTTATTCTAATATTACCAACTTCCCTAATTTAGTTCAACATTTCCGCACACTCTATCCTTCAAAACAAAAAAAATCCTTAAAATAAACAAAGCTCTCTCTCAAAAAAAAATTATAATATAAAAAATATTGAATTTATTTCTGTTCTCCTTTTATCTTTTCTGATTGAAAAAAAAATCATCTAAACAAAATATATAGACTTCTATGATTTTCTTATCCAACTCAGCCTTCATATTATCAAACTCTTTTATCAAAAAAAAAAAACATAATGAAAAAAAACAAAATAAAAATCTCCTAAATAGCCTCAAAAATGGTTTCTTCCAATTCTATCACTCTAGAAATCCAAGTATTAACTATTTTTGACTTTTGAGATTTTTAAAAGTTAGGACTCCTTACAGAAGTACGTAACTCATAAGTAATACCAGCCAGAGCAAAAATATCTGATAGTCTTTTCTTTATCTCCATACTCCTTTTCTTTCTAGCCTCTATAAAACCAAATTTTTCTTTCCTTATCTCAGGACCCCATCCTTTTTTAAATCCTTCCTGCAAATTAGAACTTCAAATTTTAGAATTTTTGTTATAAATCTCAAAAGATTTATTTACTTGATCTTCATTCACAACTGAATCCTCCCTGAATCTATTCTTCATAAGAGTACCCTCCATCATCTCCAATAATCTTTCTCCATTCTCTGAATCCTCCAACCAAGCTTTTGAAAAGTTTCTCCCATCAAAACTACTTCCCTCTTCCATTCTTCCAGTTCCTTTCTTCTAATTCCTTCTATCTTCCACAATCTTCATTCTCACCTCTAGATCTTTCATTTTATTTCTAATATCCTCCAAGTCCAAAGAGTTTTCTGATCTGCCCCCCTCTTCAACAATGATCTCCTGTTGTTTCTTCTCCCTTTCTTGACCTGCTTCTATTTCTATATTTTGCCCATCTATGATCTCCTCAACTTCACTCAACTCCATTTCCAAAAACCCTTTGGCATCCATTTCCCCTTTACTTTTATGGCTTCTTTTGACACTTTGAAAATGAGCTTTGATGCTTCAACAACTAGCTTCAACACTTTGAGGGGGTGGTTTTATGCTCTGAAGCTTTGACCCTTGCCACTTTGATTACTAGCTTCAACACTTTGACAGGGTGCTTCAATGCTTTTACAGGGTTTTATCAAATTTTGACAGTCTGTGGAGCCAAATGAACGCTTCAAAGCCCATTTTCTGCATTTTCCCAACCAACTTCTTTGATGGTTTGTCAGTTCTCTTGGACATGTTTGGCAGATTCAAACACTATCCTATTCTTTAACCTCTTCAACAGGAATTTGACAACCTTGTCATCGGAATCAATGTGAGGGGTCCCCCACCTTACAAATGCCTTGCCACGCTCCTTGTCACGCAAACTTCACATCCCATCCAACTCCAATTGGCTGGTTTGACATAAATTTTCCCTTTCTTCCTGGGTCTCTTTCAATCTTTCCTGAATTAATTCAAATAAGAAAAACAAACATCAACAACCTGCAACTACTGACAGCTTCAAAGTACTTACCTGACTCTCCAGTCAACCTGTAAGATAAAGCCAAGGTCATGGCATCATCATCTGTGGCCTCCTTCACCTCAAAAGGATGGCTCTTCTCTAGGACCCACAATGTTGGCCTCATGGCCTTCCTAGCTTCCTTATCCATTTCACAAGATCTTCCATACTGCCTAAAGCTTTCACATATGGTGGAGTTTTGCTTGATGCTGGTAGTACAGATTCTTTCCATCTTGATGCATCTGTCACAGCTAGGGAAATATTGTGGGACTGGATGGTAATTGTTAGTCTTCTCCATGTTTTAGGTTGGTGTAGGTGATCTGTTGAAGGAAGATATAGATGTTAATGGGGTGGATGGTGGTAATGTTTTTGGATATGGTGAAGGAAATCTCAAATAAGACATTTCTGAAGGAAACTAGACTGGATGACCTCTTCAACCTGCTCCTTTTATGATCAGGAGATGCCCTCTTTTTCACCAGGAGTTACTTTCATACTGACACCTAACTCAGTCTAACCTCAGCATCTAAACTCAGAAAACCCAATCTAACTCTCAGGCCTAATCTACTTTCCAAGGAACTTCAACCTCAGGGCTCAGGAGACTTATATCAATATATCTCCAGTAACTATATATCTCAGGATCTTCATGCAGTACATATCTACATATTGTCTAAACTCATACAATATGCATATAGACTCCATAGGCCTGCACATACTTAATCTCCCGGGTCTGTACATACTCTAACCTTATTAACTCTGTCCAACCCATAATCTGTCATGGTTTATCCCTTGGAAATCCTTATGTACATCCTCTTGCAGATTTTATCCCATACTCTCTCTAATTAGTACATAGTGTCATGAACTCCATGAACACTGTACATCCTTCAACTGTACTCTCCCAACTTAGACACCCAGACGTGGAACCTTGCCCCAATTTAGAAGCAGCCTAACCTAATGTAGTAGCATACCTGATTAGCCCTCTCTGTTACCTAGACTACTCCCTTGTCACTTCATATGTAGTCTGAGCCCCAACCAACTTTACCTCTTGTAGTCTGAGCCCTAACCAACTTTACCTCTGTTGTAGCTCCAGTCCTTGTCTATTTAAACTGGCTTCCTCTTTCTTCTTCCTGATTGTTCCCCAATAAATCAGTTTACTAATTCTTACTAGGAATCTATCCCAGAAAGTGTCATCAGCAACTTACCTCCAATTCATCCTACTCTTTTCCTTGTAGCATCTTCCAGTATCCTTGCCCCCAAGCCTCCGGAGAGTAGAGTCCCCTTTGTTCCAAGCCCTGCTTGCATGTCAGCAGCCCTTGTGAAAAGGGGATAGGGAGGCTCTTGGAGGATCTGGAGGAAGGATGCCAGTATCCATGGTGTTAGAAGTTGGTGCTGGGAGGTTGGAAAAGGTCCTCCCTTGTCCACAGGCTTGAGGAGTAGATTGATTGTGATACTGGATTTCTAGAGTAGAACCACATCCTCTGGCTTCCCTGTTTAATGGTGGACTTGTGATGTTGGAACGTTGTGCATGTCAAGGAGGCATGGTTTACACTTATGCTGTAGGGGAGTGACCAAAGAAAAGTACCCTGAAAAGAGAATTGGGAAGGGGAAATGGCCACAAAGTGGGGGTTTGAAGTTGACAACATACATTGAAGTGCATTAAATTAGATCAAGGCAGGTCAAAACAGTCAAATTCAAAGGTTGTAGCATTGAAGTCAAAGTTCAAAGCGGTCAAAGTTGAAGTTGTTGAAGAAATTCAAAGTCAAAGTCAAATTGTTCAAAGTTAAAGTCAAATTCAAATTCAAATTCAAAGCTACATTGAAATTTTTCAAACCTATTGGAACCTTCAAAGTGGTGTCAAACTTCTGTCAAAGAACTGTAAAAGTTTGAAAAACCCATCAAATTTGCATTTAAAGGCCAATTGAGGGATGGAGTTGGGAATGTATATTTTGGAAGGAGGTTCCTTTGGAAGCATGAAGGGATGTACACTGTTTAGCACGTATCATGCACTAACCCACAAATATTTTAGGTAGTTATATCTGTAAGATTGAATGAGATGGAGGGAATAGATTTATAGAGATATAGAGAAGGGCAGTAATCAAGGGGAAGGAATGAGTATAATTTCACCACTTCCCCTGGAATGCAAGGGGCTGAAGGCACAGGCAGTACTGCTCACAGAACTTGGGATTGAGACATGAGATCAATTGCAATGAGTATAGGAAAGTAATCACAATGATCAGGGAGGAGAGAATCCAGGAGTAATTCTCTGAAGGAGATTCAAGGTTGAATGCTATAAGAGGAACACCAGAGGGATAGGTGAGATGAGTAGGGTAGGCTTGGTTGTTTTTCTTTTGCTGAGCTGATATCTATTGGAAGGGACTAACCAATAAGAATTAGTATACTAATTCCTTGAGGGGAATCAGTCCAAGAATGGAAGAGAGGCCAGTATATGTGAGAACTGAGAGGAGGCCTTGAGGAGGGATGACTGGTTCTTGGGCTGGGATTCCCAATGTTATTACATGTTGACCAATTGGGCTTGAGGCAGTGGCTTGACAAATGGGTTAATGGGCCTGTCCAGAAAGGTATGGCATGTTCTGAACTGGAGTATGGGTTGCCAGCCAGGATTATGTACTTCTCATACCAGATAGAGTTGAAGGAGAGATGAGGATACACCAATCCATAGAGAGAGAGAAAGAGGAGCCTGGGAAAGTTGACTAGGACCTGCAGGGCATGTAGGAGGATACTGCAGGAGGTGCGGCATTTATATCCAGGGGTAGAAGGTGGATTTTTCTGAGGACTGAGGCGGGCTGAGTTTTGAATATGGCTGAGGAAACTGGGTCAAGTTGTGGTCATTAAATCCCTCCTTTGCCATTCTTAGTTCCAGAGAATACCAGTTTCTTTGTCCAGAAACCTTTGGTTTTTGGCAAAGACTTTCCCTTTTGGGTTGGAGTTTGATTTTGGATTCAGTTTGGAGTGTTTCAGATTCTTTGAGTTTTTCTTTGAAGAGTTGTCCGCCTTTGGAGCCAAGTTTGAACACCATGTTTTTTTTTGTTGAGAGTGGTTCTTTTCATGGTAGAGATTATTAAGCTTGATCATCCAATCAATCAAATTCTGAAGGGAGGTTGTCTTATGTCCCCCCACGCAAGCTGTTTGGTTAGGTGTGCCTGTAAACCCTTTCAAAATTGAAATAAAAGTTCTGCCTTGTTCTATTGGATGCAAGACTTTAGAGTTTGGAAATGGGATATATAAACTGAAACCCTATCATTCTCCTTCATCAATAGGATTTTACGTTTCTATTTGGTGTTTTGCACTTTTTGGGGGTTGCCAAACAGGGTGACAATTTGTTGCTTGAACTTGTCCCAATTTTTGAGAATAAATGTGGGGCTTTTATTTGGTAACAGTTTGAGATAAGGTTTGAACCACTTCAAGGCTCTACCTCCCAAGAATGGAGATGCATACATGACCCTGTTTCTGTCAGAGGGGAAGTTATTGGGATTTTTGGAAAAGATAATGTTACAGGACTGCAGGTAAGATATAAGATCTTGGCTGTGTTCTCCTGCAAAGTGATCAGGCTTCTTCATGCCTGGAGTTCAAAAACTAGTATCACTCATACTAGGTTGCAAGGCATTATGATTAATAGCCTGGATGAAATTAGAGAGGATGTCAGAGTATTGACTCTATTGCTATAGTAGCTGTGGCAGATACCTGCAAAAAAAATAATAATAATTTCCAAATATCAGTTTTAATGATTACACTGATAATATCAATAAAAACTCAACTGATAGTAAGTTATCAGGATTAAAAAAGCCACACCTTGAACCTCTAAAGAGATAAGGGGCCTAGCTTTAATAAATAAAGCTCAAAGGAGACTTGCTTACACAAGGAAGCTCACACCCTTTATGATAGCCTGAGAAGGACTATAACTCCAATAGAACCTTGGACTCGAAATTGAAGTTGATTGTTTGATTGATAATATAATAAGATGTTGAATCAAAAGGCCCCAGTCAATCCTCTTGGTGGACTAAGTTGGATGGGCTTGTTAATATGCACTATCTGGTTTATAAAATACAATGAGGAATAGGTCTTGTAGGGACAAGACCCTCCTCTTTTATATTGAAAGAGTCCTCAGGGGGACTCAGGGCATCATCAGGGGAGTACACCACTGTCATAGATTTTGTCTCCAGTGGCTCAGAGCCCCAAGCAATCATCCCCAATGTATAATAACATTTACATACTCATTGGGGTCTATTTTCAAGGTAAGGTTGTAATTTATTTACTCAGAGGTTTAAAGTGATGGGGGGGAATCACCCCAGTCACTTATTCTCCTTCAAGAGGACGCTCTCAAGGCTTCAGAATCAATTTACTTACCCTCTAACTCTCTGTAGATCTATCAGAGCAGGTGTTCAAAGAATTACAACCATATTATTAGATATTCTTAATCCACATAGATATGTATACTCTGGGTAAGTATTCCCACAGAGTTTATCTGCACCAGGGGAGTTTCCTAGCTTCTGAGTGTACGCTTTTCCAGCATGATTAACTTCTTAAAAGTAATCTACAAGCTGGAAGGAGAGTTCTTAGAAAATAATTTACAATTCACCTAAAAATCTGGGTTATGGTAGATAAGGATTATTACAGAATATAGTTTCCACAGAGGGAAATCTTTAAGGACATTAATTGTACATCCAATTGGACGCTTCCAGAGGATTGTAATCTAGAGTAAATTTATAAGATCTCCCATAAATTATAATATAAACCTTCAAGGTTTTATGGGATGATTTCTAATATTAAGACATACTATAAAAATATGATTATATGGAACTTTATATGTCAAAAATATAGATATGTAATGGACTAATGGAGGCGTGAACACACTACCTAGGTACTCCGAAGGGTACTAAGACATTCCTTAACCACTATACTACCAAGACTTGTGAGTTTGGCAGCCTATAGGACACCAACACATGTCTCATGGCTGGCAGAGGAGGTCCATAGTTTCTGGCTTGGGAGTAATTTTTCAAGCCCTTGATTTATTGCAAGTCAAGGTTATCATTGGAAGAGTTTTTTGAATCTTTGATTTGCTCAAGAGGATCCACCAGATCTTTGGGTTGACTCCAAGAAGAAAGGGGGTTGCCAAGAGGTTTAAACAAAGGAGATTTGGAAGAAGGAGCCATATCTAAGGGTTTTTGGTCCCGTGAGGCCCTGGATCACCCTACCTTATTGATATCATCATTGTAAGGGGTGAGGGTAGTGTTACTGGTCAAAAAGGTATGTGACATTGTAAAAGACATCTACTATAGATTTCAAACTACAATAGATGAGTTGATTTGGTTAATTTAATTTCACAGGAACACCACAAATACCATAGGGCAATATTTAGCTGATTGTGAGTGCAAATGGGAGAGGATGCGCGCAAGGGATGAATTCAAGATAGCAAGGCTAACTACAAAGTGCAAACTAATGGTCCAATGGCTTGTAAAAAAGCAAGAGGGATTAATTTTTTCAATGGAAGGGATCCAATGCAAAGCCCAATGTGATTACTTTTCTTAGAAAAATGCAAGAAAATATGAAATTAACTAACTGAGGAAAAAATCTTCAGGCAAGTGGGGTAGCCTTTATAAGGTAGTCCAATGGTGACTAGATACAACCTGATGGATGGTCATCTACAGCTCAAGAGCAATGGCGCAAGGAATTACATGAATGAAATGGGAAAATGAAATAAAAGATACAATTGTTTCCAAGGTCATAGCGTAGGTGCAAGACAATAGAATATGATTGTACATGATTGTAATGGGTGAGAAATGGAAGGAATGGCATGTGAAGATAATGCAAATGAACAGATATATTTATGCATGGAAGGGAGCTATTCAATTGGCAAACCATTCAGATGATGTGGATATCTAGGCAATGGGTGCAAAATATTGTTATTGTGTGAGAAATAATGGAATTCTGAGTGCTAGAAATCCCCAGGGGTAGAAGCAAAAAGCTTGAATGGATGGTTGACTGTATTAGATTTAACATCAAATATCTGCAAGTATATACTGAGTTGCCAAGATTAGAAGTTTTTCACACAAGCCAGAGGTAGCAAGTGGAGGGCACCATTGATGCTGTGCTTTATTTGTGTCCTGATTATGGACTGAGGTAGATGGTACTGAGAAAAATGATATGTCAAAAGGGAGAAGGCAATAACCCTTAACATTTTAGTGTGACTGGATGACTCCAAAACTGGAGTGCTGTTTGTGCAACCTTGATCAACAATTCAAAATTGAACTTCTGGGTTTTTTGGCTTCATGATCAATTCCATTTTAGTCTATCAAATCACTTAACTCTCTCATTCTCTTCTAGTCAATTTTTATTTTATGTTATTTTTTGGTTGTGCTGGTTTTATGGTGATCTACAATTTTTGTTTTATTTCAGCCCAAATTTCCAGATAAATCCATGTTGAAAAATATCAAGAATAAATAAAAGTTGAATAAGGTGAAGCCAAGAATCTGAGGGGTGTAAAAAGGTACAATGACAGGAAAAACTATCAGGAAGTATTTTGGTATCAAGTTTTACATCACTTATAGTGTCATAAAACACTACAACAAACAAGGAAAGGTGAAAAAATCTAATAAAATCATTTCAACCATTCAAATTTACTGATTGGGATGTTTTCCAGGTCAGAATTTTCTTGGGAAGCATAAGATGTGCCAACATCAACAAACTGGTCACCTCAATCACCATGAACACCTCAACAAGGATACTTCAACAATTTTCTTATCAACTTGTATATCACTGACAAGGTGCTTCTCAAATTCTGTTCCTGAATAAGACCCACAATACTCAATGCCTTTAATTTGCTTGTGCCTACTCCACTTGGTCATCAATGAATGGGTGAAGGTAATATGGATCAATTAATCTTCATTTGAAGTGGTAAAGAACACTCAGAAAGTGAATTTCTGGGAACTCTCCCATGAGAAAATCACTTGGCCTGTCTTGCGTCCAATTTCAAGAGTGGTCAAACAATAATGATGATATGGGGTGATTTGATTGGTGAAAGCACATCTCTGATTGTTTCCATGCCACCAAAAATGAAAAATGCAGATTATTTCATTGAAATTTTTTATGAATGTGCTTTGGGACCTTTTATTTCAACTATCAACCATCAAGGTTTAATTTTCAAGGAAGATTTTAGTGCAGTTCATAATTCAAAAATTTGTGAACAGTTGAAAAAGGAGAAAGGACTCAAATAATTGTAATGGCCATCTCAATAAACATACTTGAATCCCATTGAGAAAGTTTTTTACATCTTGCAGAGAAATATTCAAGAACTTCATCAACCAAAAAGCCTGAATTAGATGAAGAAGGCCCTCAAGATTTCCTTGGATGATTTCCCAAAGCAGAAGCTCATTCATCTTGTTGAAAGAATTCCTTGAAAAATGAAAGCTGTTGTGAAAGCTGATGGTGGGCCTACTTGTTGGTAGACCCTTTTATTTTCATGTTTTTTTGGGGTTTTTCCAATCTCCAACAGTATCCTATCCATTTATGTTAAGCCTCAAAAAAAAATTCATGGTCCTGTTTTTTTCATTTTTTTTTCTGGAACAATGTAACCCAAAGGAACATTTACCCCATTTGGAGGCTTTATTTCATTTTAGTTTTTGAACAACTGTGTGTTTTTAATTTTTAAGATTAACTAAAACATGTTTAACAAACATGAAATTATAAAATCACCCAATTTTTTTATTTTTTTAATTTTATTTTTCTTTTGGGAAAATGGAAAACCAAAACTAGTACACATGCGCACACAAAAAAAAGAAAAAAAAAAAAAAAAAAAAAAAAAAAGTGGGACAAATTTTGTCCCCCCATCTTAAATCAAAACACTACCCCATACACCAGGCAATCATTTTACATGCTCTTAACCCCATTATCTTATGTCTTAATCTAAATTTGTTGTTCAATTGAATCAGGATGCTACAGCTTTTAGATCTGGGCCCATATCTTTTAAAGTTTGATGGAGAAATGTAACATGGTTGGTGGTAATCAAACCCAGATCAAACAATTGAATTAAATATGCTCTAACCACTGAGCTAAAAAAAATTGGTGGAAGTTATACATCAAAAAAAATGGTATCATGATCTAGTGCCCCTTGCACCTGAAAAGGCATATCTTCTCTTTGACCAAGAGGGTTTGTCCCATGGCATTTCTGGATTCTCCAGTCAAGTCACAAGAGCTTCAATATTGGAAAAACCTTTCACACTTGAAAGTATTAGGCTTAATTGTGGTGGTAAATATCCTTCCCATCTTGATACACCTTTCAAATTTAGGGAATTATTTTTGAACAGGATGATTATAATTGGTTTTTCAATTGAATATTTTGAATTAGGGTGTGTGTTTTAGGAATGAATTGATGGCAATGGTTTCAATGGAGGTGAATTGCAAGGCTCTGGTGAACAAAATCCCAACTCAGAAATTGGTGAGGATAGGGATGGCAAATAAATAATTAACTTCCTGCATTCATTTTCAGAAGTAGATTCCCTCCACTTCTCCAGGGGGTTCTGTCTGTAAAGAATTGGAGAAGTTAAAAACCTGGACCAAACTGAAATTTCAAAGAAAAAAAGAAATTTAAAAGAAACTGGAGAGAAACAATTACAGAGGTGAAAAAGTCCAACCAAAGAAAGAAAAAACAACAGGAAAATATAGTTCTACAGGCCAGTTAATGGCCTCTAAGCAAGAATAAGTAGAACTATATGCACAATTAAGCTAAACAGCTTTACAAGATCCCAAAGCTTCTTCTGACTGATCCAACCTGGCCTGCATGTTTTTCTAATTGAGACAAAGTAACAGGGGTTAACACTGATGCTGAGTAGGATGTTTAATTAGAACCTACAATTGCCTGAGAAGGTTGGTTATCTAGTTGCTTGATGGTGAGTCTTGAGGTCTTGATGGAATTGATCACAAGTGTAATCTTTGTATGGTTGAATTTGATTGTTTGTGATTTTGTTGCAGCTTTGCAAGACAGATTCAGATTTATTAGGTCAGACTAGATATGGAACAGTCTTGTGACACTATTTGTTTGATCAGGTCAGGCAATGAACAATGTGCAACTAGGTAGCAGAAGACTAAGACATGACAAAGACAGATGTGAACAGTAATTTTATAGATGAGAATACTATACCAATGTCAAATAGATTATAGACTGTTGGAATAGAGTAGTTGACTACAATTACAATATTGACTACAGTTTTGAAACAGCCCGCAAACCAGACTGCACATCAACTGAAGATTGGGACCAACTCATTTTCAACATCTAACTCACTCTGTCTCCTTACAATCAAACCAACACCTCAACTACCACCCTCAGTCCCTCATTACTACTCTCAGTCTCAACTCAAGTTCCAGCTCAACCACTCTCCAACTTGACCACTCCTCAAACTCAGCTTTTGTCAACTCACACAAAACTTGACCTCAGCCTTCCATTTTATGCATAATTGGTAACCTTCCATGCCTGCCTGGTGAGACTCAACTCTCTCTTCAATTCAACTTTGTGTTCAGATTTGTTCAATTTCATTTTTTGTCCTTCAGTCATTGTTGTGTTCCTTGGTTCTTGGAAATACAGCCTTAGTTATCTCATTCACAGTCAAAAGCTGAATGAACTCTCCCATTACCACCAAGAACCAAGGAAATTCAAATTCCTCTTCTCCACCATGGATCACTTTTGACAAGACATGCTCAAAACAGCACTAGAGACCATCCCAATGCTTGGCAAGGAAAACTATGGGATTTGGAAGGATAAAATGGACAACATCTTAGATGTCAGAGGATGAACCAACACCATCAATGGAGAACACTTGCAGCTGGAACCAAAGGTCAATGATGAGTTGAAACTACTGATCATCTTGAAACTGGAATCCTCCACCCACAATAATGTGGTCACTCCCGCCAAGCTTCTCTGGCATGCTATTATCAAAAAATACGCCTCATCCCAAGCTTCAAATTGGGCCAGAGTATTCAACAATTTCCTGTATCTGAGATTCAATGGCAATCAAATCAATGAATTCACTACCAAGGCCAAAGTATGTCTCAAGAAAATGTCTAATGTTGGAATTTTGCTTCCAGAAGACATTCTTTCCTATTGTCTCCTGTTCAAGTTCCTCAATTCTATGAAGGACTTAAAACGCCAAATCATGCACACCAACAAAGAAATGACTGTCAGTTTTGTCTTCAATCATCTAAATCAACTAAGCAATAAATCTAAGGCACAGAATTCAATGGAACCAACCTTATTGTTGAAAAACAAGGTGGCTCTGGTTTCCACTACCTCAAAACCATCCTTCAAGGGCTTCAAGTGCCAGTGAAGAGAGATAAAACAATGTACAGACGGCCATCACAACCCAAAGCAGGATAAATTGAACTCTGCCAAGAATTGCTGGGACCTTCATCCAGAAATTGCTCCCAAATGGTGGAAGGATGAGCAGGCAAAGTGGAAGGAAAAGAAATCAGGATCAAGAGACAATACTTTGACTGCACACTATCTTTCCCTGGTTTCTCTCTGGATCAATCACAGGAACCCCCTAACAAAATTTCTCCTAGACAGCGGGGCATTGGTACACATGATCAACAACAGTCAATACTTCATAGATATGGCTCCCTGTGCAGAAAATGCCATTAAGACCAGAAAAGAAGGGGCAAGCTTTAACATCAAGGGAAAAGGTACCATTTGGCTCCGTTGGAAGGTCTTTACTCTCCAACTCTCCGACTGTTTTTATTCCCCTGAAGTCACAATTAACCTCCTCAGTGCTGGTGCTCTCAATCAAGCTGGCTGCACTCTCAATGCAAAAAATGACTCCTTTCCTGTTTCTCATTCAAATACAAAAGTTTTATCAGGCTCAATTATCAACAATCTCTACTCAATTCCCACACCAGCCTTTGATCAAAATTTATCATCACATACCACCAAATCCTGTTTCCTCAACTCAGCGGAATCCCAACTCATGAACATTCATTGAAAGTTTTGTCATGCCTCCCTCCCACAACTTGGTCAGTTTGTCCAACACATCCCCATTGAATCCTGCTCCAATTATCAGTTCATTAAATGCATCAGAAGCAAAATCACAAAATCAACCTTGAGCCAATCATCCAACAGAGTTGACAAGGTATTTGAGGCAATTCACTTGGATTTGATTGGTTCCCTTAAACCCCAATCAAAAATAGGTTCTCAATTTGCACTTCAGCTTATTGACAACGCCTCTGGATACCTTGCAGCCTTTCTGCTAGCATTGAAGGACAAGACAGCCAATGTCCTTATAGATCTAATGGATAAAGAATTAAAGAAAAGGGGATATTATCAATTGGAGCTCTTCTCAGACGGGGGTACAGAATTTTTCAATAAGAAACTCACCTCATTTGTAGAAGAGAAACACATTTGTCAGATCATGTCTGAACCATACCATCATGAACATAACAGACAAGCTAAACAAGATAATTGAAAGATAGTAGAGTCCACCCAATTGATCATGAAAGATGGACTAATCCCTGTAAACACATGGGAAAAAATCATCAAAGGTAGTTGCCTCATGTAAAATCAAATACCTAGAGGGGAAGATAAGGTAACTCCCTGGGAAAAGGTACATGGATACTCACTTCCTCCTTCATTTATTCAACCAGTAGGAAATCCCTGCGTCTATCTCCTTGCAAAAAGAACTAAGTCTTGGAAATTTGACCAAAAGGGGGAAGAAGGAGTGTCAGTGGGTTTCAACCCACTCCTCCTCTCCTATTGTGTCTTAAAAAAAAGAAGGAAAATTAATCTCAACCAAACATGTTTGATTCCTAAAGATTGATCACTCAAACTTTGGATCACCATGGTATCCTGAAGAAGAAGATAATCAGACCCAAAAAAATACATATCAATCATCTTCAGATGTAGTAAGTGGCTGAGGGCAGCGGTCAGCTCAATGGGAAGGCTATAGAGAGCAGAAAGAAGTTGACTTGTACAGCTCATCCTTGGAGGCTGAGGTGACCAACCCCTCTGACAAGGATGAAACAGAAGTACCTTCCAGAACTCCTAGCCCAACTCAAACTCCTTCTCAAATTACACCCATGCAGACTGGAAGAAATCACCACTTGTTTCAAACTTCTCTTCAAGCTCCTCCTGTCCAAAACCTTAGAGACCTCTCATCCATTAGGCCTGCCCATCAGTAGGGATTCTACCATCACTACAAACTGGTAACCTATGAACAAGTTATTGCCTGCGCAGAAAGAAGAAATTGGATAACCGCCATTGACTTGGAACTCTCAACCATTGAAGAACTGGAAGTGTGGGAGGATTATTTTGGACCACCGCCTCAAAACTGTTTGAATACAACCTGGGTGTTCCGGATCAAAGAAAACTTTCATGGCAACCCTGTCAAGTACAAAGCAAGACTGTGTGTTCAAGGCTTTAGCCAAATTGAAGGCTTGGATTACTCTGAGACCTTTGCACCCACCAGAAAACCCTCAACTCTCAAACTCCTGCTCCTCTCAGCCATCAATTCCAAGCAGCCTATTTGACAATTTGACATAAAAAGTGCCTTTCTGCATGCACCCATCTATGAGGAAATAATTATCAAGACACCCAAAGGTTCTAATTGGGTATCAAGGTTCATCAAACTCAAGCAATCACTATATGGACTGAAGCAGTCCCCAAAGAACTTGTACAAAACCCTCACAGAATGGTTTTAATCAGTTGGCTTCAAAGAATCCAACTGCAACCCTTTCCTGTACATTTTTAAAGACGGAATCTTGAAACTTTTCTTCCATGTCAACAACCTTATCTTGGTAGGAAAAGGCCTCAATTTTGAGAAGAAGTTCCTGGAAAGGTTCCACATTTCAACTGCTCAAACTCTGCTAACCGTCCTTGGCATGAAAATTGAGATTCTGGAGAGCTCTATTCTCTTGAGTCAACCCAATCACATTGACACTGGACTCATTGAACTTGGACTCTCTGGAGCCAAAGATTCCTCTTCACCTCTCACCCCTGGACTCCAGCTGAAGCCAGCAACCAACAAATAAAATGAAGACTTTAAAGAACTCAACATAAACTATTGTTTGGCTATTGGCCTTCTCAACCTTATCGCTTGGTATAATCAACCCAACCTAAGCTTTGCTGTATCCAGCCTATTGAGGTTCTCAGCCAAACCTGGGATGATTCATTGGAAAAAGCTTAAATGGGCCTGCAGATATCTGAAGAGCACAAGGGACCTAAAACTGAGGCTCAAATTTAAATAGGATGGCCCTCCCTTAGAAGTCTTCACCAATGCATCCTGGGCTGACAATCCAACCACTTGTAAGTCTCAATCAGGATATCTGTGTCTAGTATATGGAAGTGTAGTTTCTTGGAACAGCAGCAAGCAGCAGAATATCTCATGGTCACCCACTGACACAGAATTAAACACTCTGGTCAATGGTTTCCATGAAGCAACTTGGATCAAAGCCATCATTAAAGACACCTTCAAGTTTAGTATCACAAAAATCCCCCTCACAATAGACAACAGCGGTCTTGAGGATAAAATTTGAAAATTTGGATCAAACTCAAAAACACAACATCTTGACCTCAAAACAAAAGGGATGCAAGATGAACTCAGCCAAGGTAACATAAGCATCAATCTGATTTGCTCTCAAAACATGCCAGTGGATGCATTAACCAAGTCCTGCTCTATGAAAGGCCTCAATCTTCTTGTAGAATACTACACTGGCAATCAATAATTTCCTTTTCTTTCTGTGTGCCGTTGCGTTTTCCTGCCTCAATTGTCTTATACTGTGGTGTTTCAAAAATTTCTTTTTTATTTGTTTTACCTCTAATTTCCTTGTTAGGTCTGTTAAGACTTGAGTCTCATCAGGCATGGAGGGGTGTTAGAATAGAGGAGTTGACTACAATTACATTATTGACTACAGTTTTGACACAGTCTGCAAACCAGACTCCACATCAACCGAAGATTGGGACCAACTCATTTTCAACATCTAACTCACTCTGTCTCCTTACAATCAAACCAACACCTCAACTACCACCCCCAGTCCCTCATTACTACTCTCAGTCTCAACTCAAGTTCCAGCTCAACCACTCTCCAACTTGACCACTCCTCAAACTCAGGCTTTGTCAACTCACACAAAACTTGACCTCAACCTTCCATTTTATGCATAATTGGTAACCTTCCATGCCTGCCTGGTGAGACTCAACTCTCTCTTCAATTCAACTTTGTGTTCAGATTTGTTCAATTTCATTTTTTTCCATAAGCCATTATTGTGTTCCCTGGTTCTTGGCAATTAAGCCTTAGTTATCTCTTTCATAGACAAACGGTAGCATGAATATATCAGATTATCAACAGATTATCAACACTGTCACAGTTGAAACTCAGCTCTTCAGCTCAAAGGAACTCAAGATCAAAAGTAATTCAATCATTACAAACTCAGTACCCTAGGGCTATCCACCTTGATCATGCATATAGCTATCTCAGGCTTACACATGCTTAAACACCCAGGCCTGCACATACCCCAAACCTTATCTAATCTGTATATCCTATATTGCATTGCTGATTTATTGTTGGGGTCCTTATTCACATCTTGCTGCAGATTTTATTGTATACTCTCTTTCCTTTTATTAAATAGTGTCATGAATTACATTTGGACTTTACATTCTTCATTTGTGCACTCTAAATTTGGACAGCTCAGGCCTGAGAACCTGCTCAAATGTGGTGTACCTCTCTCAGAGCTCCCTCACTCTAGTCATGATTAGTCTTTGTCACATACATATGAATACTTATCTCCTTGGTCTTGTAGTACACCTGGTAGTCCTTTTCCAATGGCGCTGTCCCTGCTCCCTCCTTTTCAACTGTTTGTCTGTAGATACTGGCCTTCCTCCTCCTCCTGATCCTATTTCCTCAATAAATCAGTTCACTACTTCTTACTAGGAAACCCATCCAAGGAAATTTCATTCAGTGTCAATACTCTTTTACTCTGTTGATTTATCTGATACCTCCAGAGCCTCTCAACAAAATTTCATTAAGCTTACTGTGAGTAGAGTACTTATGTGCCAAACCCTGCTTGCACACTCACACCCAGTGGTCAAGGCAGGACTTTGAAAATATTTTCTTAGCTTCAAAAACTAATTTTTGTTTTGACATCTGCTCTGGTCATTCATGATGAGATGAACTGGGACAGCACTGGGACAGCACAGTTGAGAGAGATGGAAGGGTGAGTTGCGTCAGAATAGAAGTAAATGAAAAATGAGCAATGAAATGAAAAACAGGAAGACACATACCTGGGACAGCACAGTTGAGAGAGATGGAAGGATGAGGAAAAGAGTCCTTCCATCTCTGTGTGCTGCCCCAGTTATACTACAAGATTATGAGAAATAAGTGTGACATGTATATGAGACATAAGTGTGACATGTGTGTAGGAGATTAGATGAAAATGTCAAAGAGTCTTGAGATCTGTGAAATGAGATGAGAGGAGCGGGTTGAAGGCTCTCAGCTCAACACCCCCCCTTACTACAAACTGCCACAATTATACTGGAAAGAACTGATTGAAATAGACAGAACACAAACAAAGGAAAAGAAAAGACTGAGGAAAGAAAAAAAAATCAAGCAGGCACCACTCCCAGCATATTCCTGTGTTTCTCCAACATCACACGGGCCAATGGTTTAGTGAGTGTGTCTGCCAACATGTCTTTGGTGGAAACATGGACGAGTCTGATTTTGCCCGCTTGGACGCATTCTCTAGTGAAGTGATACCAAGCGTGGATGTGTTTGGTCCTCGCGTGATGCTCCGGGTTCCGCGCTAGATCTTCAGCACCTTGATTATCCATGTGAATAGGCACCGGATCCTGAGGACGAAGACAGAGTTTGGAGAGGAGGTGCTTCAGCCATAGACCCTCTTTGCAGGCGTCTGAGAGCGCCTTGTACTCGGCCTCAGTACTGGAAAGAGAAACTGTTGCCTGTTTCCGCAAGCGCCAGCTAATGACACCATCCCCAAGCCGATAGACGTAGCCTGAGGTAGAGCGTCTGTTGTCACAATCCTCGGCCCAGTCCAAATTGGAAAAACCCAAGAGTTCCAGGCGTCCGCCAAGACGTAAGGCCGAGTTTTTGGTGGTGACAAGGTAGTTGAGGATCCTTACCGCCGCATGCCAGTGACCTTCTGAAGGATCCCGGAGGTGCTGGGACAGGCAATTGACCGCAAACAATATTTCCGGTCGAGTGCATTGGGCAACCCACAGGAGTGCCCCAATGAGTTGATTATAGGGTCTGGACAACTTGGGATCCTGGGGAGAACACCGCGTGAGAGTTTTCAAGTGAATATTGGTCGGAGTGGGAACAGAGGTCAAGCTTCCTTTGAGAAACCAATTGCATAGGTTGTTGATGTAGTGCGACTGGTTGAGGAAGATGTGCCTATTTGGTTTATCGCGTGAAATTTGCAATGATAGAAAGTGATGAAGATCATCGTCAGATCCAATCTGGAACCTGTTACCCAAGGAAGCAATAAGTTTGGAAATGAAAGGCTGGCAACCAAAAATGGCCAGATCATCCACATGAGTGGACACCACACCTACGAGGTTTCCACCATTGATCTTAAAGTAGAGAGTGGGATCATAAGCCAAAGTCATTAGACCCAACTCAACCAGCGCCGCATGTAGCTTGAGATTCCACTGACGTGGAGACTGTTTCAGGCCGTAGATGGAGCGTTCCAGCTTGCAGACCCAGTCGGGATGTTGGGGATCTTCAAATCCGGGTGGTTGTTCCATGTAGACTTTGTGTTTGAGCTGGCCATTGAGAAAAGCGGTCTTGAAGTCTACCTGACGCCCCACCCAGTCCTTTGAGGCCAGAAGACTGAGAATGAGACTTAGTGTTTCGAGGCAAAGCGTAGGGGAGAAGACCTCCTGATAGTCTAAGCCCTGAGTTTGGGAGAATCCCATGGCCACTAGCCTGGCCTTGAGCTTCTGTATCAAATGATCCGGGCGCTTTTTCACTTTGAACACCCACTTTGACTTGACGATCCTCCTTTTTTTGGGACAAGGGACCAGCTTCCATGTGTCCATTCCTAGTAGCAACGCGAATTCCTCTTCAGCTTCTTTGAGCCAGTGTAGTTTATTCGGTGAATGTAGAAGTTGTTTCCATGTGCGGGGAGTGTCCGGGCCATTGGGAGCCTGGGAATTGCGCGCCCATTGTCCAAATCGGTTGGGAGCCCTCCTGGACCAAGTGGACCTTCTGGGCAGTGGAGGCGGTGAGGTTGGAAGAGGAGTGGGGGGAGTGGCTGGTGGCGGCAATGAAGGAGGTAATGGGACGACGGAGATCTCTGGCAAAGGCCCCGGCTCTTCAGAGATGGGGGAAGGTGGATCCTGCGGAGAGCGATTGCTCAGGGAAGAATCAGAATTTGAGGTAGTCCGCATCCGATTCTGTGGAGCATGGATGGAATCGACAAGACGTTGCTTGACTCCATCCCTCAGACGGATTGGACTTGGGGGAGAAGCTGGTGGATTGTGGTCATTGACATTGAGTTGATCCGAACGTGGTGGGGAAAGGGTGCTTGTGGGAAGTTGGAATGACACATCCACCGTGTGTGGAGAGACGGAGAGATCAAGCTTTGAGCCATACGGGAAACAGTTGTCCGTAAACAACACGTCTTGGGACTTGACTACTGAGTTGGTGCGCAGGTCCAGAACTCAAACGCCGTCACCATTGGAGAGCCATGAGAGAAAAAGGGAGGGCCTAGCCTTGGCTTCAAGCTTCCCTTGATTTGCGTTGGGTACCTTGTACCAGGTGAGGCACCCAAAAGGATGGATGTCGTCGGGGGAAAAGGCCTGTTGACCAAGGGCAGCTAGGGGAGAGAAAAATCCTGCAGGGGAGTGACAGGGATAAGAGTTGTGGGTTTGAAAGGCGTGAAAAATGGAGTCAGCCCAGAAAGACTTTGGTAGAGAGGACTGAAGCAGGGCGCATTGGACCACATTTCCGATTGTTCTGTTTTTCCTCTCTGCTACACCGTTTAGTTCTGGAGAATGTGGTGGTCCTGGCTCGTGATTGATGCCGTGAGATAGTAGGAAGGCTTTGAAAGACGCGGAGATGTATTCACCCCCGTTGTCGGACCTGAACGCAAGTATTTTGGATGAGGAGAGGGACTTGAAATGGGATTTGAAAAGCTTGAAACAGTGGAAAACATTGCTCTTGAGTTTGATGGGATAAACAGAAACGTATTTGGAGAAATTGTTGATGAAGGTGACATAGTATTTGTAGCCTTCTCTGGATGAGCATTTGAAGGAACCAACGTCGGAGTGTATCAATTGCCCTGGTAGATGACATTGATAGGGTTTCCTTGATTTGAATGCAGTGTGATGCATTTTACTTTGAATACAAATGGCGCACTGCTGGACCTCAACTTTGTTCATTACCAGCGGTCGTACATCATTGTTGCAAAGAAAACATTTGAGGGGTTTAAGTCCTAGATGTGACAAGCAAAGATGGTGATCCATCAAGGTGAGTACATTGCCTGCTGGTCCGGCTGAGAAAGAGCTCACTGGTGACAAGGGCAAGTAGTATAAATTTCCTTTTCAATAGCCTGATCCCAACGGTTTAGAGGAGATAGTGGCGTCCTTTTTGGCGTAGATCGAGCAACCATTTGAAGTGAAAAGTAGTGATAAGCCGACATCACACAGACCCGCCACGGAAAGAAGGGGTTCATGAAGCTCTGGAACAACCAGCAAGGGAATGGATCCACGATTTCCAAACGGCAAAGTGATTTTACCTTTGTGTGATGCCTTAACAAGTGAATGGTCTGCCAATCTCACCAGGGTTTTATCTGGTATCGGACAGAGAACTGAGTTGAGATGTGGAGTCATTGAGATGGAACACCCGGAATCGAGGTTCGCATCTGTGGAAGATAGTGGATTTGAGCAAGAGAGATTGACTGCTTTCGCTTGTCCAGCAGTAACTTCATAGTCCAATCCAGAGTAATTGGATTACTCTTCTCCGTCTTTGGCGTTAGACAAGGATTGCAGAAGGGAGGCAGTTGTTCTCCCGGCTTGAGCAGCAGGTCTGGATGTTTTCTTATCCGACTTCTTCCTTTGAGAATTGCAGTGATTCTTCTGATTCGCTTTAACTTCGTTCAGTACTTGGCGGGTGTTGTGACACTTGTTTAGATTGTGGCCTGTCACGTTAAAGAAATAGCATATCTTCAGTGACTTGTCATCCAAATTCTGCTTATGTGTCTTTTGTGTTTGGACGGAACAAGCTGAGGAAACGGAAGTTTTGATCTTGGTTTGAGACTGCCGTCTGGTGTGTTTGTTCTTCAAAGAGTTCACGATTGTTTTGGACTTAACGTTATCTTGACTCATGTAGGCTGAAACGCAATGAAGCCAATCTTGTGGAATTGAACTCAGCAAGGCAGCTACGTGGACATTGTCGGCAGTGAGAGGATTGGTTGGGGTGATGAGAGAATTAAGTCTTTCGTAGAACCAAGCCATATTATCGATATGGGTGAGTATGTTGTCTCCATCCATTTTTGTGAGGAGCAGTTTGCAAAGCCAGTATACTCTGCCTCCGGTAGTTTGGTCCTGATGGGCTCTAGATAAAGCATGCCACATACCGTGGGCATCTCTTTGATGTTCTCTGATGTTGTGGAAAGAATAAAGGTTATCCCCCTATAATTGTCCCAAGGTTTGGAAGTTAACGGTTCCCTGCATTTGAAAGGAGATGAGGATGCCCAAAGTTGCACTAGAATGAGAAATAGAAATAAGAGATAAAAAGATAAAGAAAAGTAGAGAGAGAGAAATTGCCAATCCTTCAATCCTCAGAACTTTCCACCTGGATGTGTATCCGGTATGAGTTCCTTTAATCTCCTGGTGAGATGAGTGATTCAATCTGATCATGATATTCTTCCTCCTCTTCCTCTTCAATGCTCTGATGATGATCCCATGCCTCCTCTCCAACCCGGAGTTGAGAGTGAGGATAAGTCCTCCCTCTCAACCCTAACCTAAGTACACGCGCAAATAACAGTATGACAACAAAACAGA
The DNA here is from genome assembly GCA_025617555.3 of Puccinia polysora. Taxonomy (NCBI): domain Eukaryota; kingdom Fungi; phylum Basidiomycota; class Pucciniomycetes; order Pucciniales; family Pucciniaceae; genus Puccinia; species Puccinia polysora. The sequence continues at coordinate 41,519,505 of CM062613.1, forward strand.
AAACAATCCCAAAACAGAAACCCTAGCCTCCTCTCCCCACCTCCTCCGTACCAAACTCCCCCCGCCGTCTGTGCGCCGCTCTGTTTATCCGGTTTGTCCTTCTCATGACGCGGTCCTTGCACCGCGCCCTACTCGGAGCCCCCCGCGCCTGTCCGTATCCATTCTTCCGCGCACGCCGTGGGTGTTTGGTAATATCCGGCATGACCCGCGTGCTTGCGCGCGCGCTTCATCCATTCCTTCATAGCCCGCGGATTGCTCCTCCCCCACGTATTCAAACCGGCGCGCCCGCAAACCTAGTTGAGCGCACTAACTTCCAAATCCGATCTCCGGGGCGGATTGCCACCCACGCCGCATCCAATGCTGAGCCCAACCCGTCCACCAGGTGCGGAGCCAAACAGCGGCTGCTGCTGATCCAGCAACTGCCGCTGCTGAGCACGCCGCATACCCTAATGCTGAGCCCGCTCGCCCCCAATGCTGAGCGCGCAGCCGCGACGCAGTTCCCAATCCGTGTCTATAAATTGACACCACATCCCCCCCAACTTGAGTTCTGTCCCCAGAAGTTCCCATTGCTTTGCCACACCATCACCTCCGCTACTTTTGCTCCACCCCCACCACTTCCCACTACCAACTTCCCCGTTCTCCTCCCCACTCGTCCCCATCATGCTCCCTTGCGAGTTCTGCGCTTGGAACGGGCACGCGTGCTTGATCATCCCCAGTTGTGGCGCCTGTTCAGCTTGTCATTGCGGTCATCGTTGCTGCTCGCTTAGCGACAGCATCCCTCGAGCTCCCCCCCAATCCGGCTCTCGCCCCAGGCCGCGCAAGAGGGCTTGTCCGGACCCATTTGTGGTTTTGGACGATGAACCAATCTTGGAAGGATTGTGGACACCACCTGGTTCACCTCCACCCCGCCGCCCCCGAGCTCTGTCACCCACTACTTTGCACGTGAGCCGCAACTTGGAATCACCCCTCCGCCAGGCTGGACCTCCACAACAGGGCGAATACAAGACTTTGGAGGAATGGCGCGCGGCAACCCGCGCTTGGGCCCCTGCTGTCAGCGTGAACCAAACGGTACCGGACCCGAGACTCTCTGGAAGACCCGCGGCTGCGCCAGAACCTCCTCCTCCTACCCCACGACCGCTGACACCGCCTGCGCCACCAGTGGACTTGGATGACTCCGCCTCCATCACCAATTGTTGTCCCGTCATTGCCTTCAGCTGGACCAAGCCCCCCCGTTGGTTCCCCGGAGGGCTCACCTTCACCGGCCGCTCCTCCAGCCAGCCCTCCCAAGATCCCGGAGATTCCGATTGTAATGCGCTCCCGGCGGCCGGCTTCGAAGCTTTCGCGGAGAGGTCGACCATGATGCTCCAGAACTTCCTCGCAATCCCCGGCGCGCAATCCTTGGAATCCCGGCGCAAACTCCTGGCCTCTTTCTGGGCTCTACTGGCGGCTTCAAGGGCAGAAATGGAGGAAATGATGAAGATGGCGTAGGCGCATTGCCCCCCTTTTTCCCCTTCTCCCTTTCCTCTTTTCTTCTCTTCTTGTTGCTTGTATTGCGCTTCCCTTTTCCGTTAAGAAAAATACATGTCTCCACGCAAGGTCCTATCCTTCTGAGAAGAGAAAAAAAAGTGCGCGGCCGCGCTTTGAGAGTGAGTCCAAGATTGAGTCCGCGCCCGCGCCATTGCTTTGTGAGCAACCGTAAGTGACTAGCCATTCCAAAAGAGGAACCTGGACCGCCCCAGACAAACTGCCACACATTTCCCTGTACCCTTCCTGTAACAAACACAACAACCAAAACACCAGCGCGCGCCACCGTAAGGGAAGAGAGAGAGAGAGAGAGTAGGAGAACGGACATTCTGGGGTGTCTAGTTGTCCCAGCTGTGAACCGGCTAGAGAACCCCCTCACCAAATCAAGCTTAATCCCATACCGACCACCCATCCTTGAGATATCCTGAGAGAAAGAAAAAGAGAAAAAGAAACTAACAAATAGAAAAGAACACCCTCTTTTTTTTTCGCGCGCCGCCCATAGACCGCCCGCAAATCGCTCTTTGTCCCGCTTCCCCCATCCGTGGGGTTGCCCACGCGTCCTGGTTCCGCGGGGCTTGTCCTTGCATTCACAGAACCGGCTTTGTGCCGCGCCCGCGTTTCCTGCAAAAACCCCAAGCCAGCAAAGACCCCACAATCCAGATAAGAAAGAAACATAGAGAAACAAACATTCTGGGGTGTCTAGTTGTTCCGGCTGTGAACCGGCTAGAGCACCCCCTCACCAAAAACTCATCCCCTACCCCCTCTACCTCCCCCCCCCCAACTTGGCCACTGTCCCCAGCTGGTTGCAACCGCCTACGCCGTTGCAACGGCATGGCCTCTGCTTCTCCGTCCAAAGACAAATCCCCGGATTGCGTTCCTACACCATTGCCGCACGTCACACTCCCCTCGTCCAATCCTTCATCCCCTTCTGCAGTCTCGTCAAACAAGGTGGATCCCCGCGCAAAGAAGCGCTTGACATGCGAAGCCGCCGCCTTTTGTTTCAGCGGAGTACCGTCTAATTCCTCCAACTGATAGCTGCCGCCCTCAAACTTGGACAACACGCGGAACGGGCCATTCCACTGGTTAGCAAACAACTTCCCCCACTGAGACTCCAGACTTTGGTTGTACAGGAGCACCAAATCCCCCTTCCGCAAAGGATCCCGGAGACAATGCAAGCAGCGCACCAATGCCGTCCAAGTCTTCTTTAGCCGGTCCGCGGCCTTTGCAAGCATTCTGTCCCGTTGGAGGAGCTGTTTGGCGTGAGCCTCAAGCAATTTGGCGGTAGTCTTCACCTTCCACCAGTCAACCCCTAGGAACGTCTCCAACTCAATGTCCACTGGAAGCACGGGGCACTGCCCAAAAAGTAACTTGTACGGCAAGTAGCCTGTCGACCGCTTCACCAAAATCCGATCCGCGAACAGCACCATCAGAAGGGTCTCCTGCCAGCGCTTACCGTCCTCCCCGCACATCTTGACCAGGGCGTCCTTGATTGGCTGATGCCCGCGTTCAATCATGCCGGCCCCTTTGGGATAGTACTCCGTTACTCGGCCAAACTTTGCTCCGCAACTCTTCACCAACTCAATCAAACGGCCGCAAAACTCATCCCCTCCGTCCACTGTGACCAGACAAAGCAACCCGTACCCCGCGAACCAGTCTTCCTCCAGAAATAGAGCAACTTTGTCCGCCGAGAGCTTGACCAACGGACGCGCTTCCGCCCAACTGGACAGGTTGTCCCACGCAACAAGCAGATAGGCAAACTTACCGGCCTTGATGTGGACAACATCAAGCAAGACTCAACCAAAGAGGGCGTCTTCCCCCGTGGGGTTTCCAACTTCCTTAGGCAGTCTTGCGCTCCGCCATTGACAGGCTTCGCAGGACGCCAGCCATTCCCGCACCGCACACACTACACCCGGCCACCAGAACCGCTCTTTGACCCGCCTCCGCGTCTCAACCTCTCCTTGATGACCAAGATTGTCGTGAAGGCTCCGGAGGATAGCTTCCTGATCCACTCTCAAAGTGGTAACCACAAGAGGAATCGGAGTCTTCCACCGCCAAAGCTGCCCCTCCTGCACGTAGAAATTCCCCGCTTGCCGCTTCGCCCATTGCATGTCCTTCTCCGTAGCTCCGTTGGGAAAACAAAGGTCCCGCAAGTAGTCACAAAGGATCGCGTACCGCCCGGTCTGCTGGAGCGGCAGCTGAAAGCCTGCCTCCACAACCCCTACCTCGACAACCGGGGCCTCCACATCCAGCAGTTCCGTGTCCTCAAACGGGTTGTCCCTTGGATACCGCGACAACGCGTTGGGCATAGTGAACGCTTTTCCCGGAACATGAACAACAGCAAAGGAGAAAAGTTGGAGAAACGCCACCCACCTGGTCATGGGAGCGTTGGGCAACGCCAGGGAATTGATCATCCGGGCCAGCGCCTCCGCGTCCACCAAAAGCTCAAAATGAACCCCCCACAAAAGATACAGGAGCCGCCGCACGATCTTGGTGACCCCGCACAACTCCAACTTTGGCTGAGAGTACCGGCTTTCCGTCGGAGTGAAGGTGACTGACTTGTAAAGTACCGGCCTATCCTTGCCGTCGTCCTCTTGAGTGAGAACCCCCCCCCGCGCCGAATTTGCTGGAATCAACCGCTAGCCTAATTCCTCCCGCGTTGTAGTCAAGATTGCGGAGCACAATGTCACGGCCCACAATCTCCTTGAGCTTCCGCAATGCGCAATTGCATTCTTCCCCCCACTTCCACTCCGCGCCTTTCCGCGTTAGTGATCAGAGCGGGCTCGCCACCTCCGCAAACCTCTCAATGAACATGCGGACATAGCTACATAATCCCAAGAACTGAAGGATATGCAACACCGTCCGCGGGGTCGGCCATTCGAGGACCTTGTTCCGCTTTTTCTCTGCAATGCGCCGGCCGTCGGAAGCAACAACATGGCCAAGGACTTTGAGCGCCGGGACACAAACCGCCAACTTCTTCCCTGACACCGTCAGTCCTGCCTCCTCGATGCAAAACAGGATGTGTTCCAATGTCTGCGCATATTCCCACACAAAACGCCGGACGCCGGGAACCTCAACCAGCTCCGCTCCCCCGTAATTGGATTTTGGACCTTTGATGCCCACGTCATAAATGAAGATTTGGACTCCCTCCGGAAGATTGTCCTTCAGGATCCACGCCGTTTGTGCCTGGTACACCGCCACGGAATTGGTCGCGCCTTGCGGAAGCCGAGTCAACTGCATTCTTCCCAACCCAGTCTCAAATGCCGTTAGAGGCCGCAAGCAAGGATCCAACTTGCGCTGGTCGTATCCCCCCATCACATCCACTAAACTGTAACAAGCGCGCCCGCCATTGACTCAAGGAACTCGTCAACGCAAGGGGGCCGTCCTGCGTCCCGGATTGTAAAGGAGTTGAGCCGCTGCAAATCATGAACAATCCTCAACGACTTCCTGTCCTGTTTAACCACCGCAAAGATTGGGCTGGAGTAACTAGACGTTGACTGTTTGTAAAGGCCAGTCTTCACCCGCTCCCGCACCAACTCCAGAAACTGCTCCCGGACCGCCCGCGGTATCGGAATTGGCTTGATCTGCCACGGCTTGTGATCGACAGTGGGAATGACATAGGGATTGCCAATATTGTTTTTCAGGAGCCCCCGCTCTTCCGGTCCAAACGCAAGCCCTCTTTCCTGAAGAACCAGAACCAAAATAAGCAACTCGCGCTCCTCCGTACTCAACCATCCCGCCGGGCCGAAATTGAAAGCTTCAATCCGCTCCTCCGTGATCCGCGCCAAACTAGTAACCCACCCCAAAGCCTTAATTGGCGTGACCCAAGGGTCCCACGACCAAGCAATTGGTTGAAGCGGTCCATTCAGTTCCTGGGGCATTGGCTCATTCCTTGGTCAGACCTTCCATGACACCGGCTTGTACTTGCCCGCGTTGCACCGCATCATCCGCACACATCCTTTGCTGTAAGTCCTACGCAGAACGGAACCGCGGCTTTTGCCTTTGCTCACGAGTGTGGCACGATGATAGGGTTTTCGAAGCGTAGTGCCCTCAGGCAATGCATACTGAGAAAATGGACTTACTTCTGCGACGTGCGCGTCCTGCACTTTCCTTCCTCCCCCTCCCTGCTCCTCATTAGTTGACCGCCCGCGCAAAACCGGAGCTTGTTCCGCGCGGTCTCCTCGGTGGACTAGAAAAAATCCTCCGAAGGTCGCCCGTCGCAGACCAACTCCGCGTCCGGTTCCTCCTCATACTCCGACACTCTCCTCCGCTTCCCTTGCCCGTGATTGCAGATAGCCGTCTCAAACCTTCCGCCAGACAAATGCTCTACCGTCAACACCTCTGTTCCCGCCTCCAGATTGAAAACCATGTGTGCTCAAAACCCAAACATGAACGGCCTTCCCAAAATCACGTCCACACAATCAACCAAAAGAAAAGAAAGGGGCCTACGGACCCTTGCGACCTCGACCTCCTCCTCCTCCACTACCCCATCCACACAACACTCCCCTCTGTTAAGCGCGCGGAGACCCATTGCACATTTCCGCCAAACCAACCCAAAATCATCCACCATCCGCGATGGCAGCAGGTTCACCATTGAACCGCTGTCCACCATAGCCCACACCTTCCTTCCCGCTATGACCATTGGAACGTAAGCAAGTGGAGTCAAAACCAATTTCAACTCACACTCCTCGCGCCCCTCCTCCTTCCGCGCCACATGAACCCGCTGCACTGTCTGAGGTACCCGGCCCTGACCGCAATCCCGCAGGGCCTGAACCATCTTGTCTACCACCGCCGGAGACATGGCGGCCAGTTCTCGCAAGGTCAAAGGAACCGGAGTCTTGTTACCGATCACCCTTTGCACGATGTCCGCCGCTTTCTTCTTCCCTACAGGGTTTGCTACCGGCACCTTGGTTCCAGGCGCGCACGCGGCCGGTTTTGGAACGGCCAACGGGGGTTGCTCCTTTGCGTCCACCTCCATTTTATTGGAGACCGCCACCTTTTCTTCCGTTGCCACTACCCTTACCTCAGCTTCCACCCAAGGTGGTTGCCACAATCCAGGACCGGTGACAATGCCCAGTGACGCTTTTGCCGTCGTTCCCGCCTCCTGACCCCGTGTGCGCACTTGCTGCATTGCGGTCGGCTGGCTTGGTTCCATTGGAATCTGTTTGCCCGTCGGAAACATGTACCCCATCCCTGCCGTTTGAACCAATCCCACGCTGAGATCCTTTGTAAGCTCCTCGCACGCCAATTGCCAATGACCGTTTGCCCCGCAGTACAAGCACCCCCTCGGCATGAAGGTACCGGGCGGCCAAAACCCTTCCACCATGTGAGGTGGAGGCTCTCGCGGCTGCTGCTGGCCCATACGGCTCATGCAGATCTTCAGGTCCTTCATCAGTTCCGTCAATTCGCTTACTGGAGGGACTGGCGCGGGTTGAGGAACCGGAACACGCGTGGAAGTAGATGGAACTGGGGCCGGAAATTGCGCCAGAGCCGGAACCTGGGGGGCGGATTTCTTTGGTCCCGCTGGGAAGGACTTAGCGGTGTCCTCAATAAGCTCCTCTAAATCAAGCTCACTCTCCACAGCCTGGCGAATGACAGCCAACTCCAGAAGGAGCGCAATGCTCCTGTCCAATGACCGCTTTACCAAGTTGTGATCGTAAAGATGCCGCTGCACCCTTGCCCGAAGTTGAGCGCCTAAACCGCCCAGAAACGCGTGTTTCATGGCCCCCGTCTGTCCCCCCACCACCTCGTTCTTTGACAAGTACCAATAGATCCGATCAAAGGTCGAGGTGTACTCCGCCAGCTCCACCCGCGTTCTTACCCCTCCACGCGCGCTTGCCTCTGAGGCCACGCGGTCAAAATTGCTTTCCCGGAACCAAGGTTTGCCCCTACCCCACTGCGTTAGGATCTCCGCCTTCAGTTTTGGCCAATCTTGATTCTTGTAGCCTTCCATTTCCTCCACATCCCGGAGCTTCTCTTTGTCCATAATGAACAGGACAACAAGCCAAGCCTTATCCGCGTCCTTCGCACCTTCCGCATCTGCAATACCTTTGTATCTCGAGATGAATCGCTCCACATCCGCGGTGTTGAATCGGATGTGAGGGTAGTTGCGTGGCCTGATGCAAACCGGACGGGTGGATACATGGTCACTGGAGACCAATGGAGGAATGGCGTAGCTTGTCCTAGGTCGAGCGGAGGGAGGGGGAGGAGGAGGGATGGAAGATGAGAGTGGGGTCAGAGTAGCGGACCCGGAGACGGAAGGAGAAGGAGAAGAAGAAGAAGGAGCAACTGTAGGGAGGTATGAATAGGACATTGTGCCTGGTTACCTTTGAAAGACAAGAAACAGAAAGTTATTTCCCGGCCAGACCCCCAGATGTGGAAAGAATAAAGGTTATCCCCCTATAATTGTCCCAAGGTTTGGAAGTTAATGGTTCCCTGCGTTTGAAAGGAGATGAGGATGCCCAAAGTTGCACTAGAATGAGAACTAGAAATAAGAGATAAAAAGATAAAGAAAAGTAGAGAGAGAGAAATCGCCAATCCTTCAATCCTCAGAACTTTCCACCTGGATGTGTATCTGGTATGAGTTCCTTTAATCTCCTGGTGAGATGAGTGATTCAATCTGATGATGATATTCTTCCTCCTCTTCCTCTTTGATGCTCTGATGATGATCCCATGCCTCCTCTCCAACCCGGAGTTGAGAGTGAGGATAAGTCCTCCCTCTCAACCCTAACCTAAGTACACGCGCAAATAACAGTATGACAACAAAACAGAAAACAATCCCAAAACAGAAACCCTAGCCTCCTCTCCCCACCTCCTCCGTACCAAACTCCCCCTGCCGTCCGTACGCCGCTCCGTTCATCCAGTTTGTCCTTCTCATGACGCGGTCCTCGCACCGTGCCCTACTCGGAGCCCCCTGCGCCTGTCCGTATCTGTTTGTCTGCGCCCGCCGTGGGTGTTTGGTAATATCCAGCATGACCCGCGCGTGCAAATAGCCCGCGGATTGCTCCGCCCCTACATATCCAAACCGGCGCGCCCGCAAACCTAGTCAAGCGCACTACCTTCCGAATCCGATCTCCGGGGCGGATCGCCACCCACGCCGCATCCAATGCTGAGCCCGACCCGTCCACCAGGTGCGGAGCCAAACAGCGGCTGCTGCTGATCCAGCAACTGCCGCTGCTGAGCACGCCGCATACCCTAATGCTGAGCCCGCTTGCCCCCAATGCTGAGTGCGCAGCCGCGACGCAGTTCCCAATCTGCGTCTATAAATTGACACCACAACGTAACGTAGGTTGTATGAATCCATGGCTTGGGTTATTAACAAGCAGACTGTTTTGTTGTCTGCAATCCAGATGTCGGAGTTGATTTTGGGTCAAGGTTTCTCTACAAGATAGTCCAGGTTTGAGGCTTCGAGAAATGACATAACCACAAACTCCCAGTCTAAGTAGTTTGAATCGGCCCCGGGTGATTTCAATATAGGTAGTTTTTGGGTGGAAAGCTTTTGGGCGTTTGAGGAAACGGAATCTGTATTGACGTTGATCATTGTATCGTTGTATGGATTCGTAGTTGGTTTAAGAGAAAATGACACTCGTTTTGATGAGTAGCTTTATCAAGAAGCGTACGGATCCTTTGCAGAGCTAGTAGTGCTCTGGGCTCATAACCTGATGAGATGAACTGGGACAGCACTGGGACAGCACAGTTGAGAGAGATGGAAGGATGAGTTGCGTCAGAATAGAAGTAAATGAAAAATGAGCAATGAAATGAAAAACAGGAAGACACATACCTGGGACAGCACAGTTGAGAGAGATGGAAGGATGAGGAAAAGAGTCCTTCCATCTCCGTGTGCTGCCCCAGTTATACTACAAGATCATGAGAAATAAGTGTGACATGTATATGAGACATAAGTGTGACATGTGTGTAGGAGATTAGATGAAAATGTCAAAGAGTCTTGAGATCTGTGAAATGAGATGAGAGGAGCGGGTTGAAGGCTCTCAGCTCAACAATTCATTTCTAACAGAAGAGAAATTCATGATCATCTTTCTTCTGAAATGCTGAATTTTTGTTGGGTGATTGAAAATGAAGATTTGCTGATTCCAAATCCTATGTAAAACTGTTTGATAAGTTTTTTTGGGGCCATTTGGATTTGATGATTGCAACTGGTGAAAGGGAAATTTTATTCTTTCAAAGATGTAGCCAAGGCTTTCAACTAAGAAAATTAGCTTATTGCTGAAAATATTTAATTTTACCTGAAGAGAAACCAACCTTACGGATTGTAGTTCAATATGCCAGGTTGTTGTTATCTTGGGTTTAAAAAATTTCTCTTGTTTATCCAGCTTAGCACTTTCAATAAGGGTGTGTTTGGCTGCCTCAAGGTCCTTTTACTGTAACTGTACCTACTAGCTGCCCCCTGGGGCCCTGCAGCCAAGCATCCCACAGATTTCTAATTTTAAACTTCAATGTTGGGGGGCTTTTAACTAGCTGCTCACAGCCAGTTAAAAGGTCACAAGCTTTAACTTGCTGAGCAGGGGGCAAACTTGGTGTGTAACCTTGCACAGGATGCACACTATGGGTTTATACAGGTTGCCAAACACCCAAATATTGGGCTTGTAACTTCTACAACCCTGTAACCCCAATCTGACTGGACGGGGGGAGTTACAGCCGCAGATACACCGGGTAGCCGAACGGAAGCTAACATAACATCAACACAGCAGACAAAAATGCTTGGCATTTATTGTTTTCTTCATTCACGTAACCTCAACTGTTGGTGAGATATTTTTCCCCGCGAACAAAAAACAGTTCTCCTCACACTTAGACAGAAGGCATATGACGATGCGATACCAGTCTTTTAGTATATTTGAGCTTGTTGAGTGTAGTTGTAAATTTCTCACCTGTCCCACTGAAGGGCAGGAAGGAGGGATCAAGAATTCTAGAAATTTGCATTTCGACTGACTTATTGAGGGGCACAACAAACCTGGACATGCTTTCAAGAGCAAAAGGGCAGGAAAACACAGTTAGAATGGCAAACAAGCAATCAAAACGATGTGTGAGCTGAATAAATCAGAACGTCAATCATTAATAAAAGATACAAATTTGCATGACTGAATTCGAAAGGAAAATCCAACAAGATGCATCATGATAGGAGGACGGGACATCATCCCTGATACTTAGACAAATCAACGCCCCTCCTCTCTATCGGGAGTGGTAGGATAACTAATAGATTGATTAAAAGAGGCTTGCGGAACATACGATGCTGATGCAGAATGGTGCCGATGATTGCTAGAATGAGTTAGGGGAGGCGTGTGGGGATGGGAATCTGAGTGAGGGTGCGGTGATGCGAGGCGAGCTTGTGGGGTGGAGTAGTGGGTTGGGCAACCGGAGTAAGAGGCGGAGTAGTGCGGTGATGGCAATGGGGTTGATGAAGCTGAATGGCTGGCAGAATAATGTGAGTACGATGAGTGAGAGGAGGGATAGTATGATAAGGCATTGCCGGATCCATGAGATGAATACATGGGAGAGCTTGGGGCTTGTCTCATGGGGGGTGTAGAATATTGGGCCGAGGTCACTGGTCGACCAGACAATCCCTGGTGCGGAAGCGGATAACGAAAGTCGAAGCTCGCATTACTTTGTAGATGAGGCGACGTGGTTGACACAGGGGAAAACATTGTGAGACCCCCCGCAGGAGTGGCAGGAACTGATGGAGGGCCAAGATGGCGAATCGTCAGGCAGGGAGGAGCGACGCCGGCATTGGCAGCGGCGCGCACTAGCTGTGATTGAGCTTGCCGCCTAATGGGCTGCCTGACTTCATGAACTGAATTGCCGGCGGACGGCGGGACTAATATCCGTCGACGTGCATTTATAAACCAGTTGCTTACTAGAGATCCACTCAAAATAAACGATACCGACATGAGGGGCAGTTCTGAGCAAATCCATGAAAAGTTTGGGCAACGCTAACCTTGGTTCATTGTAAGATTAGTCTGCTCGCACAAGCTTTTCTTTTCTTCCTCCGTGGGATAAGGATGAGTCGTATGTGACATTAGCCAGGTTTTCAGAATCCCCGTCACTATAGAATTGAGATGAAACAAAGGTTAGAGGTCACATGGTCCATGTCTGTCCTTTAGGGAAACCAAACCAACCGGCCGACGGAAGTTTGCCTCGACGACGAGGCGCTTGGGCTTCCGTGGAGCTCCATGGAGGTGTCGAGGACGGGTTCGGAGGTGAAACCGATGCACAAGCGCCCGGTACGCGATCTGGAGAGTTCGTGGATGCTGTGGCACCATGCGATGATGGGTTATTGGGAGCATAGGCAGATCCCATCAAGTGTGCCGCAGCTAAATGAGGAAAGGTTGTGGCAGAGTTCGGATAGTGAGGGGAAGTTGGTGCTGCAAGATTGTGTGATCGAGCGCCGGATCCAAGAGGAGATAACGAACTGAAAGCTCCGCCTTGTTCATGAGGAAAGGTGGCTGAAACGGGAGTTGTTAGTGTCATGATAGGTGAACCAGGATATGATGATCGCGGCGCAGATTTAGCTTGATCATGGGATGAAGTAACCACCGGAGAAGGCAATGCAGAAAGATAACCGCCATTGGAATGAGCAGCGAAAGTGAGCTGTGGTGCCTGGGATTGTTGGGCACCAAACGATAATGATGTGGGGTGGGACTTGGTGGGGGTTCCGTGGCTTGGATTATGTTGTGAAGAGGAGTATCCCTCGGTTGGGAAGGAAACTAGCTCTGAGGACGGAAGCTGAATAGGAAAGCATCAATTCAGGATGTGCATTCAACACAATGGAAGAGCGGCCGACGGTGGACCGACGGCAGCTCAGCAAGATGTATGGTAGGACACTATTTTACGCGCAACAGGAGCTTTAGTGGAATGTACGAACTGAATGCTGGTTGGTGTCAGTGAGCCTCTGCATGGACGAGCTGTCCAACGCGTCAACACCACCATCCGCGTAGTCGGACTTAGGCCGCTCGAGATGCGGGGGTGGTATTAGCAATACAGACTTAGATTCATTTCCGCCGTTCTCATCTCTTTCTTCTCGCGTCACGATAGGAGGTAGGCAGCTTGAGTCCTCGCATTCTTTCTCGAGGCCAGCCCCCGATGCGAGTCCTTGAGGAGGCGAGTGGCCGGATACACCGAGTAGAGGATAAGGATACCTCCCAAAACATCGACTATCCAACTGGGACAATGATGGTGGGCGAGGACGCTTGGTAGACACGGAGGACTGTTGTTCCGCCTGTTCTTCGTGAGAGGGACCTGGGTGGATGTGATGCATTTCATGACTAGGATTTGCATTGTCTGAATTGACAGTGTCGCTTAGCCTGAAAGCGCAGCAGATGTAGACGATGGCGGCTACTCTCAATCAGTTTAAGTTTGAAAAACGAGCAAATAACTAAAGTCGACTGACGACGACGGGGGGGAGGCAGAAGCTGTCCTGTTGTGAGGATCTAAGCCAGCTGTCTGTGGGCTGTCAATCAATCTCTTTTCCATGGCATCATTGGGGGAACGAGGCGGATGAACGAAGCTAGGCACCTTCATGTGGGAGGCATTCTCCCAATTGAACTCAGGGTAAACGCTTGGCTCGTGGGTATTGTGATGATAAAGACTGTAGGAAGTCCGGCGTGGGGGCGCCGGCAGATGGGATTGTTGCGATTGAGCCAGAGCTGCCGAGGGGAAGCGATGGTCTGGTTTGACGTCTGTTGATGGGGGTGGAGAGGCCAACATGTTCCGTTGGAACATCAAAGAGTGTTCGATGCGACCGTTGGGCTTGTATCTATTCAACGGCACCAGATTGATAGCTGATAATTAGCCCAAATTGAACCTTAAGCTTCCCTGTCAAAGTGAATGGGAGTCTTGACGTTGGCTTATCTACTGAGATGCTGGTTGACAGGCAGATATTCAAAAGAAAGAATACAAAGTCAGAATCACTAATCGATACCAGGCCGAGCCAAGGCGCGTTGGCTCTAAGCAAGATTCTTGAAAGCCTCAAGTGGGAGCTGGTGCTGCGAGCCTATGACTGTGAAAAACTCAAAGCTGAAACAATAACTTCGGAGAGAGCAATTACATAGAATAGCGCTGCCGCTAAAGGAGAACGTGAAATTGGCGGCTCAATTGTATAGATGAGATAAGATACTACATGAACGTAAAATAACTTGAAAGGGTCGTACTTGGCTTGGAAAGAGATCTGGCTGTAGTTCTACTGCTTAGAAACCAGCAAAAAAAGGAATTTAAGAGGAAAATAGAAAGTCTGACTGAGCTCACTAACTTGTAGACAGCGGGCGATGATGGACGACGAGCTTTGAACTAATGAATGAGTCGACAGCTGTCGAGGTGCCTTCGGTACTTAAATTAAATTACAGAAGGGCGTTGAGTTGAGTGTATTACAGACGAATCTGCGCAAATAAAGCGGCCGAGAAGAAGTGGGATGGTATGGTTAGGATCTCCACCGACAAGCTATACAGTCTGGATCGTCGAGGTCGTTCACAATCAAAAACGATTAGAAGAAAGGTTTGATGAAAATTTAATGTGTATGAATGTGATCGGATTAAACGAGATGACAATGTGGGGTGAGGAACTGGATCGGCATGCTAGATGCCGGGCCCAGCTAGGAGAATGTGGCGCGCAAGTTCAATATATGAGCTTGGTAAAGGCCACCGACGAAGATGTTCCGACGACGATCGAGGAAGATTACAGAACTGATCTCTGAGTGGGAATCGGACAATCACTGCAGAAGACAAATTAGCAAGGCAGAGATGGCCTAGAATGTTGACGCAGGATAATTGTTGGCAGGGACCGATATCGATCAACAAAAGGAAACGACAAGCCACCGATAGATGAACTGACGTGAAAAGGTTTGTCTGATTTTTTCTAGCTTGTTAGCCGGACGTGAGCGCCATGAGCCATAAGCTCATGTAGCAGCGGAGGAGCAGACGTAGTGCTGCAACAGCGCACAGTTCCAAGATTAAGCAATCGGGTAAGCAAGGTCGACGGGACGGACTAAAAAGTGACAAGCTTGACCCCGATGAGAATGAAGAAAGCACACGTTGCGGATGGAAGGTAAAATATAACTTAGAGGGTGCAGCTCAAAGTCGGAGGGCAGCTGACAACGACAGCGGGCCATATGAGCCCATGAGCCCGTCGTCACCAGTCTATACAGATGAATATCTTTAAATGTATGTGGGGCTCAATCCTGACGATACTGTAAATGACTCGTTAACGCGCGTTGTGTGAAACATCCAGCGCAGGGATGAAAGCAAGTCGAACCAAGAATCCGGAGTTCAGACAGAGCAACACACAAGCAAGAGGATGGTGGACATATCTAACATCTAGCACATGTAGCAAATCTGGGATGAAGCAATCTGAATTGATCCATCCAGTCAAATTCAGAGTTTCTGGATATAGATGCCATGCTCTTGCGTACCGTTTGCCTGGTTGGCAATGATTATCGCCAATCGTTGCAGGCTACTGAAGATGAATAAACTGTGGAATAGGTGGAGCTTTGCGCCAATTCGATGCAGCTGGAGTAGCTCATAGTTCCACTTCGCGGGATATGGCTTCTTGTGCGACCGTGATCATTTAAGAGAGGTACTTACTCACGTATCTGGAAGGAGTGACACTAAAGCGACTCGAAACAATTAAAGGAACCGACGAGTAGCTGGATGAAGCTGTTGGTCGGCGCTTGCAACGCCCAATCAGCGTCAGGAGCGATGGGGTGACAAGGGCTGAGCGTTGGTCGAGTGTTGTCGTTATGATCTTTATTTGGTGAGGTCTGAGTCGATGATGATCAAGGCAGGGGAAGTGATAGTGACAATTGTTGGCTTTAAGCACAGGACAGCAGCCCCGAAAAAAGGATAGTAATATATTCCTCTGACATGCTGCCTACGATGAAAAACAAGGGACTGCGCATCTTGCCATTGCAAACACAGATACACACTTAGAGGTTTCGCAGGTCATTCTCTCACAGGTGTTGATCTTTGCTCAAATGAGCAAGTTGAAATACTAGTGACTCAAAGAGAGTCGGGGGGTTCGCTTGACGTCTTTTTACATAAATGTTGATTTCATAGAAACATGGTTTGATATAACGATAGGTTTTGTTTGACCTAATGTGAGGACTAGGCCTAGTGACTGGCTCACCCGTGCCTAAAAACAGGGCGAGAACTAAAGTGAGAGAGGCACCGCTCCGCAGGGTATGTAAATATGTATGCGCCTGCCTATTATTGGAACAATCGCAACTTGTGTGGAATACTTGTTCCATTTCCTCTGGAGGGTGAGATCTTAAGGTCGCTACGCTCTCCATATTCATCGGGCATTCCAAGTGAAATACATACATAGTCTTCTACAAGACTAAGTTGAGATTGGTTTGAGTTAACCTTCAAATGAAATTTTTCAATAGTGAAAACCGAGCATGTGTACATACACTGCTTGCGTTCGGCCACCGTTCTTGAGTTCAATTTGGTGAACTTTTTGAGACCTCATCTTTGGGCAAGCGTCCGATATTTGTGGAAACGGGTTATAGCTATCGACCCGTGCGCAAAGCACTGAGATACCTATCATGTAGGTATGTATGTACATACGTACATTCTACATCCGTACATTTTCCAGCTGGAAAAATGACGGCAGGTGGACACAGTTGCAACAGCTACCTATCTCATGATGCCTGTACAACAATAAATACATAGATCTAGATTCGGATTATACTCATACAGCAAAGAAAGCCCTAGAGCATAGCTACCCAGATACGCCGCAGCAGTTTTAAATCGTCAAGAGAACGATTTCCCACCGGCTCACACAGCTGGTATACCTTGTCATGTACTACCGGGAGAATTACGAGGTGAGAGAGATGCGGATAATAATACGCAAAAAGAAAACCACTCCGGCCAAAATCAAACTTTGCGCGGTTGGGTGCTTTTCTCCCACACTCTGGAAGCGTCCCCAACCGACGAACTTCTTGAATCAATTTGATCAGAACACTGCGCTTGGAGTGCTCAAAGCTTTCTGAGACTTCCTGCGGGGCGAGGACCAAAGAAAAGTGCTAGTTCCGTTCCCAAGTCAAGTTCTGCGGAAACCACTTCCGCTCAAGGTGGCGATCGAAGCGTGAGTGATCAAAATGTTTCTGGCACATAAATATAAGAATACAATTAAAATGAGGTAACCTAGTAAAGTATTGCTTGTTTGTACTAATGTACGCTGGGGCGTGCCACCGTCGGCCAACATTTCAAATCTGAACTTGATCATGATCTAACCCCCGGCCGCACAGACTATGAATCA
Source organism: Puccinia polysora (assembly GCA_025617555.3). Taxonomy (NCBI): domain Eukaryota; kingdom Fungi; phylum Basidiomycota; class Pucciniomycetes; order Pucciniales; family Pucciniaceae; genus Puccinia; species Puccinia polysora. The sequence goes on from CM062613.1 coordinate 41,536,287, forward strand.
CGATATCACCAATTCCGACGCCTCGGCGGCCGACTCGACCCTAGCTCGTTTTGGTTGCAGATATATATCCACTTCGAGGTCACACTTTCGCAGCAGCGGTGGGCTATGAAACTATCAACCCCATCGGTACAAACAAGTTCAGTCTTAGAATCGTCCCCAAGCATTGAGACCAGATTCCAATTCACACATCACTTCACCTTGGAACTTTTACCTTCCTCATGAATTTGACATCCTTATCATCTGGTCGAGTCTGCAGTGATCTCAGTCACCAAACGTAGGAAAAGTCGCCTCCAAACATCCTTATGATCGTAGCCCTTATATCACAGCGCGTTCCCACTAATCGTTAGCCAAGCCTGAAAGCTCCTAATTTGGAGAACATACAATGGCGAAACATGCGCCATCAACGGTCAAAAGAAAAGGTTGAAGCGCCCACTTTTTGTCTTCGCCCTTTCCTCTACGGATCCCCCTTTGAATTTGCTGCGATGTTCTTTACTCCAGGAAGTTGGCCCCAGGTTTTAACTCTATCAAAATAAAGCCTTTGTTTCTCAGAAGTAGAGACATCACTCTGGCTGCGCGCTGACAAACCTGGTGGTGGCTGTAGTACTCCAATGCGCCGAAGAGACCCGGCTTGTGCGTGAGTATCTTGGGGGCAAAGTGGGCGAGATTGCCTGACAAAGGACCTTTACTGCAATCCGCGCCGCCCGGAAGCTGCCCCACTACATGACCTGGAAGGGATGTATGTACATAAATACATACATGTCCTTGGACCATTAAAAATTAATAATCGTGTCAAAGAAAGAGTGCGAGGCACTGATTATGACATAGGCCATGCTCCTGACAAGGTTACGCTTTTCTTCGCGCAACCATCGTCCCGGCGCGTTTAAGGTGAAATGAGATAGATACTCTGACTTTGAACGCCGGGAGCATGAGTCAGATTATCGGTACTGTTTCAAGCTTGCAGTGTCTTGCTAAAAACCACTTGGTGGCTTACTCGCGGGTAATTAGTCACTGATCTGTAGCAAAGAATTCCTACTGTTGTAGATCTTCGGGAACTCTGTTGCTTTTGCTGCCTCTGCTGATGCGTTCTTGGGTCGCCGTAATTCTAATGTGGATCTTGACAATAGTATTAGAGCATCCCCAATTGTTGGAGAGCGCGGCTCGTTAGGTAGCGACTCGCTAGCCAAAAAAAATAGCTAGCGAGCGATTTACCGCGCGCGTTTCACAATCATCCACTCCACAAGGCCGCGGCAGCTAGCTAACGACCCAAACCGCACAATCGTGTGCCGCGTCAGCGGCTCGCTAGCTAGGTCCCCCCTTCGTCGCAACTTGGCCTTGCAACTAACTCATTGTGGCAACTCATTGTCAAGGAGGGAGGGAGTGGGGGGAGTGGGGCATATTGGAGCTGGGGCTTGGGGGAGGGGGATATTGGTGGGGGCAATATCAAAGTTGGGATGGTGGAAGGGACATATGAGGGTGGCAGGGTGGGCAGGGTATTGGCGTATTGGATATGCAAGAGATGTCAAGAGAAGGAGCTAGCAAGCTTGCTAAAATCTGGTAACTTTATGGAAATCGGACCCAACTTATGGAGCTTGCTTGCTAGCAAGCCCTTATTTTTGCACAATTGTGAAAATTGCTCAGTAAACTTAGCTAACAAGTGGGTTTACCAAGACAATTGGGGATGCCCTTAAGAAGAGATGTACTCATTACAGCGGGGTGGGTGACAAAACAATCCCCCCCGGCTCTTGCTGGCTTGAGCTGCTTGGTGAAATAGTTGACAGAAATTTGCAATCTTGTTTGAATCATGCGCCAAAGCAATTGAAGCAAAAATTGAAGAGCACTCTTTTCATAGTCACATTGCTCTCAATTTATTTCTTCAGTTGGTAATGGTACTGTTTTTTTATACCACTGATGACAAATCTCTTAAGGAAATGACAAATTGTGTTGTTGACAACTCTTGGACCAGGTGATTCATTCTTTTTCTTTTTTTCTTTTTCTTTTTTTTTAAATTGATTTTTGCCCAAGCTCAATCTCTGGATTCCAGGGAAGATTAAAAATAACTTGGTTTGAAACCCAGAGATTAAAATTGCAAAAATTAATTTTTTGAAAAAAATCACAAAAATGTCTTTGTTGTCCAGTCAAAGATTTCTCAAAAACACAATATTTAAGCAAGATCTAATCTTTCTGATTCTGTCAATCTAACATGGCCAAGTTTGAGATGACTCCATATATGAGAATGATATGTTTCATTATCTTGTTATGTGAACCTCTAGAGCTTTCTAGCATGATCAAGCAACCTGTAGGGATATCAAGAAAAATAGATCTAGGCAGAGAATCTGAAAAGAATCCAAAGATGTCTTCTAGAAAATTGGAAAATTGTTGCTCATGAAAGTAATTATCACCCAACATGGAGGCTTTTTTGTGCAAAATTTCAAAAATTGTGACCATCTATAAAGGCCATCATGAAAGCCTTATGGTTTAAAACTGAAATAATTTTGTTGCTATATAAATTACTCAAGCTGCAATGAAAGAAAGCTGTTCACATGTGAATTTCCATCACATGGGATATGATGGATCTAACCAGACTGATTTTTTGGAACCTTGGATTAATTCATGCATAGTCTTCTATGGCTTTTTCTATGACACTTGGAAGCATTTTGGATGAGAGTCTTTTGTTTCCCTCCTTTTATGCTAATCAATTAATCTTTGTTGATTTGAATCAAGAAAATTTGTGATGGCTGCTTGAGATAAAGAACTCCCCTTTCTTAATCTAACTAATTGTGGAACTCAATTAGTTTGACTGGTTTCTTTCCTTTGATTAGAATTTTGTTCCTTGATTTCCTTGAATTTTGTTTTTGGTGTTTTTTTCTTTTTCTTTTTTCTAACATGTTCTAAATTTTTCTTTCTATACTGTTTTGTGAGACATCTACTGGGAGCTTTGTGAATTTTGTGCCAAATTATTTGGGAAATCTCATTGGTTCCAGGACCACTTCCTGCCTGTTCAAATTACTGGTGAAAATGATGTTTTTTTTTATTGATGCTGAAGAAAAATAAAAAACATTTTTCACTTGAGACAATTGAAACCCTTAAAATTCTAAAAGGTTTCCAAAAATAAATGATATTTTCTTCATTAAAAATGAAAAACTGGAGTAAATTGAACCCTAATTCTGTGATATGAGTTCTTCAATTTCCCTATCAGATTCAAATACAAACCACAATCCTTATTTTTTTTCTTGAAAATACCCAAGACATAATTCCACAAGCATCTGAAATTCTGATTGTTTTCCCATTAAAAATAGGCAGGTGAGGAAATGAAAAAAAGCAATATTTCAAAGTTCAAGAAAGAGTTTTATTTGAAAGAACTATTTTTATGAGGTTTCATAATTCTACGTAAATTTTTTGAGTCTTCAGTTTAGCCCAGGATGAATTCATTCCTTTTGAATTCATGAACCCACAGATTTCTAATTCAAACACAGAAAAATCAAATTGTTAATTGCATGAAATTATCAAAAAGAAAAAATAGATTCATGTACAAAGGAGTGTTTTGCCAACCCTGGGGGCATGGCAACCTCAAATAAATTGAAAAAAAATCTGTGCATTTTGGAATATTGCAGGGGGTTTCACTGCCACAGGGCTTTCACATGGGCCCTGTAGGCCCCTGTTAATGTAGCTTTGGGGTTCCAGAGCCTTTGAGACACCTTGTGTCAAAATTGAACAGTGAGTGGAGTCAAGTGAAGCATGGGTCTTGGGACCAAAATAGACAAGACAAGAAGGGAAAGTACCTGTAGAAAGTGACCACCAAGTGGATTCAAGTGAAGCACAGGTCTTGCAACCAAAATAGACAAGACCAGAAGGTAAAGTAACTGAAAAAGGTACAACAACAATGAAAGTAAGAGACAACAATGAGTGAGGAAGAAGATAGTTACAACAGGAAGCTAATAAGACCATAGTTACAAGCTCTCAAAACCTAGATCAGGTATAATCTAGGTTGATGGGTTTAGGCTTCCATGGGGACATCATTTTTGGGTCTTCAATGGGTCATTGGTTGGTCTTGGGTTGGATAATTTACCCCCCTTGCTTTCTAATCTGTTGGTAGGGGGAGGATTTGGTTGTCAGAAAGGAACTTGTGGTGGAGGTGAGGGGTGAGTATCTTGGTCATGCCATTGGTGGTGTTGTTGGAGGTGGGAACATAGGTGAGGAAAAAATCCTTGTTGGCAACATGATTTCAAATCCATTGAAGGTGGACTTCAATGTGGTGGGTGAGTTTTTGGTAGACAGGGTTTTCCAAGAGAGCTATGGGTGCTTGGTTGTTGCATAAGAGGGAAGGGGAATGAAAGGGGGTGTTGAAGATATTGGAGAGATTAGAAAGCAGTTGAGATTCCCACAGGAGGTACTTCCCAGATTCAGAAAATGACCAATGTTCCGCCTTGGTGGTTGAAAAAGAAAAAACCAATTTTTCTGAAAATTTCAAATGATTGGACCATTCATAAGGATGGAGCTTCCAGTGAAGTACCAATTTTCACAGCTTGATTGCATCACAGTAGGCCTTTAGGGCAAAAGATTTGCTGAAATTTTCACCAAGGGTGATCCCAAGGTTTATGGTGCTCTTGAGGTAACATAGGAGATGCAAAAACGGAAGCCAGTGATTGATGGTGTGGTTATTGAAAAACTGGGAGAGATAGCTCCAAGAGAATGCAAGCATGGTTATTTTAAACTGAATCAAGTATTTAAGGAGCCCAACTCCATGCTGATAATTGAACTTAGCATCAAGTGGGGTTTCAGACACTGGCACTCTGTCAGGTTGTTGAGGGTGGGGGGTGGATGCTTGCTTGCAGTTTGACATCCCAAATTCAGTGAGAATTTTCTTTATGTATTGATCTTGATGGAGTTGGATGGTTTGAGTGTTTTAGTTTTGAGTTAATCTCATGCAAAGCACCAATTTAAATTCCCTCAAGTCCTCCATCTTGAACCAAGATTTCATGTTCTCCTTGAATTCAAGAACATCTTCATTTCTCCCCCCAATGACTAGATCATCAACATAAATGCAAACAAGGCACAGTGTTTAAGGTTTGGCATGGATGAATAGGCAGTGGTCTACCTTGGATGATTTGAATTTCAGGGAGGAGAAGGAGGAGGTCAATGTGGTATACCAGCATCTAGGGCTTTGCTTGAGTCTGTATATTGACTTCCAAAGCCTGATTCCATGACCAGGAGGGATTTGAATAGGGTTTCTGTTTTGAAATTTGATGAAGATTTATTCTTCTGGTTCACCATTCAGAACTGTGCACTTAACATACATTTGGTGGATTTCCAGGTCAAAAGATACAACAAGACTGAGGAGTATGCAGAGATTGGGTAGTTGTCCTGTAGGAGGAAAGGTGTTATCATAATTGATTCATTTTATTTTTTGGAATCCACAAACACACAGCCTGGAATTTTTCTTGAGAAAGAGCCCATTGGCATCAAATTTTGTCTTGAGGACCCAAGTGATGTCTAGGTCCTTGAAATGATTTGGTTTGGGGAAAACTTCCCAGACTTGATGTTGATCAAAGTTGTACTTTTCTGTGTCAATGGCTATTTTCCAGTCAGGCCAATCTGGTGACCTTTTTGCATTGGAAATGTTTTTTGGGTCACTGGGGACTAAGTTTTTGGAAGTGATGAAGCTTGCGTGGCAACACCTGCTAAAGGGAAGGATCATTGACTTGGAGACCTCTGATCCAACTTCTTTTGGGGAATTATAGTACCAGGGAAAATAATTGTAGTGCTTTCTGGTAGGGCCAGGTTGAGGAGGGTTGGGAGAATTGGGTACTGAGGGGGAGTTAGGTGGTTCTGGGTCAAAAGGGGTTTCCCCTTCACCATGGGAAAGGTTTGGGGCATTTTGCATTTGACTTGATTATTAATTTAGATGGGTGTTGGGCTGTTCATTTCCAAGAGGAAAAATTAGTAGGCTAGGATGTTCTATCTTGGTGACCAATTCCTTCAGTAGGGAGCAGTTGTGAATAATTTTGATGTGATGCAACAAGGTGATGTTGTTCAATGAGGGTTTCCAGACCTTGTAAGAGCAATGATGAGGATCAAAGCCAATGAGAATTCCTTCCTTCCCCAAGGGGGGGAATATAGATTTTGCCATTTCTTCTCTAAAAAGATGATTGCTTTAAATCCAAAAGGGGCAAGATGATCCAGTTTAGGAGATTTTCTGGTCCACTTCTCAAAAGGGGTGATTAAGTTTCCCATTTTCCAGAAACACAGAGTTGATTATGGTATCTTCCCAGAATTTTAAGGGAGCCCCACTGGTGAGAAGAAGAGCCTTGGTTTTCTCAATTGTGGTGCAATTACCTCTTTCTGCAAAGGGGTTTTTCTGAGGGGTATATGGAGCATTTGTTAGGTGACAGATACCTTTCTTGTTGAAGATTTCACTGAAATTGTTATTGACAAAATTCTCCACCATTGTTGCAGACTACAGATTGGACTTTGTTCCCAGAGGAGAGTTCAGATTCATTGAGGAAGGTAATGAATTGGCTGTAAGAGTCAGAATTACTTCCAATGGGGTAGATGAAGGCATAGAAACTATAACCATCAACAATTTTGAGAAAGTATTTGTTTCCACCCTTTGAAATTGGGGAGATCAGAACACATAGGTCCATGTGCACACATTAAAGGGGGTTCCTTGGAGTGGTGAAGAGTCTGGGGAAAGGGTTTTGGTCATTTTGGAGGTTGGGCAATCAGAGAATTGAATTTTTCCTAGATTTTGTTTTGGGAACAGTTTCTGAAGGTACTGATTTTTGGGGTAACCTAAGGATTGATGGAGGTCCAGGGCAGAAAAAGTGGACAGATCATGGGAGTGAGAGATGTTGAGGGATAGGATAATGTTGAAAAATATTCCTCTAATGAGCTTAATCCCATCTTTGATGCACTCAAAACCGTCTCTGGAAGGGGTGATAGATTATCCAGATTTGATATGAGGGTTCATGGAGATGAGAGAGTCAGAAGGTTCAGGTACCAACTGAGCATGTGTTATTTCAAGAAAATCATTTTTTGGTGGGATTATTTCCTTGCCAAAACCATCTACTTTGAGAGCAAGATTGGTGAAAAGTAACAAAATACTTGCAGTGTTTGAGGTAGTGAACCAAAGCGCTGCTGTCAAGGATGAAAATATTGGGATTCATGTGGTGGAGGCTGATTTTTTCCTTGCCCAGTTGGGTTTTCCCTGGAATCCTAATGAGAGAGGCTTGGTGGTAGGCAATTGATAGTTCTGGGTGGATTTGGTGGCATTTTTCTTCCAAGTGAGTTGTGTTTAGATTATGAGTTCTGTTTTCACATAATGGGTTTTGTTTTTGAGTTTTGTCATGAGAAGCAATTGGATTTTGGGTTTGAGAGAAATTGAAAGTGGAGATTTGAAAACTTTTGTGGGATGATGATTGTTGTTGGATCTCAAGCTCAAGATCAGAGAGGAATTTGTCCAAGGGGATCTTGGCTTGATTTCCTTTGTGTTGGGAAAATCAGAGGGATTGAATGAAGTAAAAAGATGGAGGAAGTTGTTTTAGAATTATTATTTCCAACAGGGTCTCAACGGTGGAGGTGTCTAGATTTTCAAAAGAGACTTCCAGGAGCAGTCTTAACATTTTGCATATTTTTTGATTGATTCTTTTAATTTAGCAATGGAAAATGGAATTTCATAGAGAAAATACATTAATTTGAATAAATTATTGAGGGACTTGGTGGTGTAGTGGTTGCAGATTGAGTCCCAGAGATCCTTGGGTTTGTGGATGATGGGATTCTTAACAAAACATGTGAAATTCTGCTGGTCAAGGTGGAGTTGGATAAAGTTGGTGGACTTTTTCTTCTTCAGCTTTATTTCAGGAGAGTTTTCATCAGCATTTTCTAGTAATACTCAATCAAGGTCTTTGTATCCTAAGGCAGTCATAATTTTTTTCTTCCAGCTGGAGAAATTTCTAGGTCCTGTGAGTTTTTTGCAGAGAATCCTGTGGGAGCCTGAGGGATCTGCCATTTTTGATGGATGAGTGGAGTGGGGTGTGCTGAGGGTTTCCCCAATGAGCAATTTTTGAAAGGTGTCTCTGGATGATGAGATTGAATCAAAAGTTGAGTAGGAACTGCTCCTTGAAGAAGTGGAAGGAGGTGAAAGAGGGGAGTGTGGTAAGATTTTTGGATTTGGGTTGGCCACAAATTAGGCTTTCAGGGTCTTCAAGTTGCTTCTTGTCCTATTGCACTCACAGATGGTATTTTACCTGGGCTTAAAACCTGTAGAACGTGAACAGCAATTGGATTTGAGTGAGGCACAGGTATTGAGACAAAAAGAGATGGGACAAGAAGGGAAATTAACTGTAGAAAGTGACTAGAAAGTGGATTAAAGCAAGGCACAGGTATTGAGACCATAAGAGACAAGAAAAGAAGGGAAAGTACATGGAAAATGTACCCCAACGATGAAAGGAAGGGAGATTTGCGTGAGGAAAAGTTATTGGGACCTAAATAGACAAAAAAAGAAGTTAAATTAACTATAGAAAGTGAACAGAAAGTGGAGTAGAGTGAGGCACAGGTCTTTGGACCAAACAAGACAAGGAAAGAATGGAAAGTACCTGAAAAAGGTAAACCAATGATGAAAAGAAGAGAGAAAAATGAGTTAGGGATTAATTTTCAGATGGAAAGCAGTAAGAAAAGACTGAGAGAGAAAGGAGAAAACATGAATAACAAAAGAGTGGGGAAGGAGAAGAAGCCAACATGTAGAACATGACCAGCAAGTGGAGTCAAGTGATGCACAGGTCTTGGGACCAAAAGAGACAAGACAAGAAGGGAAAGTACCTGAAAAAGGTACAACAATAACAAAAGGAAGAGAAAAAAATGAGTGAGGAAGAAGATAGTCACAACAGGAAGCTAATAGGACAGTAGGTACAAGCTCTTGAAACCTAGATCAGGTATAATCTAGGTTGATGGGGTTAGGTTTCCATGGGGATTTCATTGTTGGGTCTTCAATGGGCCATTGGTTGGTTTTCTGTTGGTTGGTCTTGGGTTGGATAATTTTACACCTTGAAGCAGAGGAAAGCACAAAATGAAGTATTTTAAACTTGTTTGAGGAGGAAAAAGGCCAAATTTTTCCAACAGACTAGTTGCCAATTTAGAAATTTTCACAATTTATCATCACTTGGCATTATCTTTTGATTTTCATTCTGTGATTTTTCAATCACTTTATTGTTATTTTTTTCAACTTTTATTTTTATGGGCGGTGTTAAATTCAAAACCCTGTGTTGTGAATAGAGGTTAAAAGCTCAAAGATTTGTGAACAGAGGCTCAAAGCTCAAAGAGTTGTGAACAGCACTTTTGGCCCATTTGGGGAAAAATAACACCAAATGAGTCATTTTAGGGTGGAATTAGGGGTACCTGAAACCCCTGGACCACATTTGAGTGCCATAAAACCAAATTTGAGGATTTTGAATACATTTTGAGGCTATTGGACCACAAAAAAAACTTTTAAACTGGTCTGAAAACTCAAACTTACACAATAATTGCCCATTTGATAATTTTGTTTTTCTCAACCCAAAAGTGAGCACACTTTGGAGTTTTTGAATTGAAAGTTGGATTGAATAATGAAGTTTTGTTGGAATTTTCTGGATTATGGGAACAGTGGAAAGCCTCAGCCCCAGTGGTTTGAACATGGTTGCTTTGAAGGAATTAATCAATAGTGCCATTAACAAAGCTGTGGCTGAAGCTAGGTATTTGGGAAATAAAACATTGGAAGCCCCAATCACATCCTCATCTAGGGTTACAATTGAGGAACAAGATGTTTCACAACTGCAATTGACTGGTGGTGTTGCACAAAATTTAATTTGCCATTTGATTGATTTAATTTGATGAAAAATAATGGAACTATGGAAGCTTTAACTATGTTAATACTATGTAACTATGAGGTTCCAGAACCCCTTGACCCTCCCCCTATGAGAGCCTTTCCTAGTAGGGAAGAAGCCAAATAATTTTGTCAAAAATTGGAATCCATGAATGGCTATGATTTTAAAACATTCAAGTCAAAGAAAGAAAAATAGGTAGACCTAGCATGAAACAGACATGGAATATACTCAGGGATGTTTCTCACCAAATGGAAAAGGAAAACTCAAACAAAGAATTTTGGGTGTAAATTAATGATCTTTGAAAGCTGGAAAAAGTATCAGATCCCACATGGGGCCTCTCTATTAAAAACATAATAATCAACCATCTTCAAATCCCTCAGTGAATCCTCAACTGAGGAGAATCCCTGGTGTGGCCTTAGATAAACTTAAGGAAGGCATGAAAGATGGGCTAAATACAACTCAACTCAAAAGGAAAATTGAGAAAAGATTGATGGTGGAGAATAAATTACAACAATAGAAAAATCCATAACACTAAGTGCAAGGTATAGGTAGCAGAACTTGAGGGTAAAAGCTTTATGGACGTGTTCTTCAAATCTCTCCAAGATACTCAGTGGGTTTCCAGCTCAAAACTTGGTGTAAAGGGTCACTTAGAGGCCCTGTTATTGGCACATCCTGAGTGCCTAATTTTCAAAAAATTCCATCATGTTGTTTTGTTGGATTTTACTTATAAAAAAAATAGGTACCACATCCCGCTATTGCATGTTGTAGGAATTGCTTAAAACAGAAATTTTTTTACAAAGGCTTTTGTTTTTATAACAAAAGAAAAATTTGAGATCTACAGTTGGGCATTGAATTCACTAAAGGAGTTGTTTTATGATCCAGAGAGGCTTCCCAAATTATTTGTGACAGACTGTGAAAAAGCTCTGACTTGTGCCAGTTAAAATAGTTTCCCTGAGTCATTCAGACAGTTGTGCTCTTGGCACTTTTCTAAAAATATTCCAGAAAATTTCAAACTTTGCTTCAGTAATGGTGATTAAGGATGGAAATGTTTAATGTATTGTTTGGAAAAGTATGCGGCCTCTAAAGCCAAGGAGAAGGTGTTAGAATTTTTGTCATCTGATGGTTCTGCCTGAATCTTGAGTGCTTCTCCTGACTTGTCATCTGCTTCTTATTTATCATTATTAAAGCTCTTGAGTATCTCAACCCAGTGTGCACTCTATACTCTGCTAGTTTAGTCACTGTTCCAGTTGTACCTCTGACTTAGATCCTAGTTGCTCACCAGTCTCAGTCTTTTCAAGGTTGTCCTTCCATAAGTGAGGACTTTAAGGCTCAGCTTTGAATATTTATTCATTATTGTTATTTTCTTGTAAACCACTTGTTGGTGCTGCTTTTATCTAGACTACTTAAGCAGCCAAATCTTCATTGAATGAAAATCATCAGTTCTGACTTATCTTGAACCGGAGTGTCCCCCTGAGCTTGCTCATAAGACTCCTTGATCCGCCTGTCTCTGTGACAATCAGACCTTCTCTTCCTTCTTTCTCATCTTCCTAACCAGAGCTTCACCTCTTAAATTCTTACAGAAGGAAGAAGTCAAAGATGTGGAACTCAGAGTAGGCCAATTTATTGCTTCTCTGTTCATCTCTGCTGGGATTTCTCATGTTGAAAATTGTATACATTGTTTCTTGAAAGACTGTGAGGATGTGCTTGAGTCTATGGAAAATAGAATTTTCAATATAAAAGAGACATTTGTAACTTCATGGACTTGTGTAAACCCTGACTTTGGAAATAAAACAAAATTTTGGGTAGAAGGGGCCCATGCTACTTTCAAGAAATTAATTTCAAGTTCTTTGGGGAATTTTTTGGATATGTGAAAACACCTGGATGGAAAAATTGAAGGCCAAATAAAATCAGTGCATGCATTGCTTAAAAATTATCAAATAAGGTTAGGAACAGTTCTTCAAACAGAAATTTCAGCTTTGGGATAAAAATTGTCAATTTAGGTACTTCAAACCATTGGGGAACAGTTTGAGAAGTTAAAGCATGATCATGATGGTGAAGTATGCACCAAGTCATATTTCAAGACAATGGGATTGCCCTGTTCCCACATATTAGGGAAAATACTAGCATTGAGAGGATCCATTTTGCTTTACAATGTTAATCTTCAGTTGAGGTTAGAATATAACCCTTCCAGTTCTGTAATTGGGATTTCTGGATTTTTGGAGTGTTTTTATTGATTTGTGGTGAATTATTTTTGATTGATCATTCATATTTGATTGATGATATCTGAATGGATTTGCTAATGACTGATGATTTTGGTTTATAAAAGGTTGAAACTGATCCATTCCTTTACTCTTGCCAATTGTTTTCTAATCTCATTTCCATTGTTATGGGACAAACTGAATAAGTTAAATTGGAGCTTTTTAAGTAACTGGTCAAGAATGCAACAACTTTTGATGCTAAGCTAAGGCTTTAGCCAAAATTCTTATGGACCAGCCACAGTTGACCCAGATTGAAAGACACCTGGCATGAAATTTCAACATTTGGACATGTTGAAAAGGAACTGAAGAGGGAAAGGTGGGTTAGAAAGGCACCAAAAAGACCAAATATGTAATTCTTCTGTTTTGAAAAGTGTTCATTTTAATGGTTGAAAGAAATGATGGTGATATGGTGCTTATATTAGAATTCCTCAGTCTCAAAATCTGAATTTGATAGTTCAGAGGAAGAGACTGAAACTGAATAAGCCTCCCTTCATTTGTAATTGGAATCTTCTTCTGAGGAAGAAGATGTGCAGGTGATTTAAAAGAGATGCTCATCTTTGGTGAGTATTGATTTGATTGATGTGATTTGAATGTTGGATAAGTGAGTTTGATTGTAGGAACCAAATGTGAAATACATCAAGAAAATACCTGAGAACTTACATGATATCTTGGGTGAATTTTGGGATCCTGTTGGTGATGGTAATTGTGGGTTTAGAGTCATTGATAAATCACTTGGATTTAATAAAAATGGATGGTTTAAAGTTCAAAGGGAAATTATAAAAATATTGAGGAAGCATAAGGCATTCTATGCTAAGATTTTTGGTGGTAGCAAAGATGTATAAAAGATTAAACAAAGATTTGATTTTGAAGACATCAATTAAAAGATTGCCTCTCCAAAATGGCTTCCAAAGTGGGAAATGGGTCAAATAATAGAATTTAATTATTCAAGGCCAATTTGTTTCAATTCATTGGATTCATGTTGTACTTATACTGCCATAAGAATGGATTTAAAAGAACCATCAGATTCCATCTTCATTTCATTTGTTAAAAATAACCACTGTGTTCATTTATTACTTTGGGGAGATATGATTCCAATCCCACCCATTGTATCAAAACCTTCTTCTTTGAATTCAAAGAAAAATTATGGTTGGGTTGATCATCTCAAAGATCAACTGGATTTTTATTCAAATTTATAGACATAATATCATTGAATCATTTGGGTTTGGTCTAACATGTACTTCTGATGCTGATCTTCTACTTTCATTAATATAAAAGGTTATCAAATTTTGAACATCATTATTTTAAGTCTTTTGAGTTAAAATCATTATGTTGGGTGTTTGGAGTTAACATAATGATTTTGAGTGTTTTAAATGAGATTTTATTTGTAAGTCAGTTCAACTTGTGCTGGGTTGTTCCAATAATGAGGATTATTTATACTTCTTATGATGGGATCAGCTTAACACAAGTTGAAATTTTTTTTGTTTTGGTGTTCTTACTTCAAGGCTAATCCATTGGGGTGGACTTTTATCATGCACACCTCAATGGACTAGCCCTATCTTTTTGGGGGCTGATTTTTTTTTGCACTATTCCAATGAAATAAGTTCAAATTTTGTTGGGCTGATCCCATTATGAGAAGTCTTTTTACTTCTTATGATGGGATCAGCTTAACACAAGTTGAACTTGTTTTTTTTTGATTTTTTAATTCATTGCTGGTTCATTGAGGTGGAATTACATTCCTAATTTTTGGGTGTTGATTGATAAAATTTATGAAATGATAAAATGGAATGATTTGAATTGAATTTATTTTGTAGAATTTAGTTAAGTTGAATTTTGTTTTGATTCAATTCAATTTCTTTTTTAATATACAATATTTTTATTTTATTTTATTGTATTTTATTCAAAGATTATATTTTATTGTATTCTATTTCAGGGCTGTATTGTATGAATATTCTTTTTTATTATTTTCATTTACCCGTTTTTATTTTTCCATTTTTTTATTTTTTTTGGGCACAATTTTTTGATTTTTTTAGAATTTTTTATTTATTTTTATTTATTCATAGGGCCATGAATTTCCATTCATGGCCCTGGAGTTTTGAAATTTTCACGATTTGTTTTTATTTGTTTTTATTTGTTTTTAATTGTTTTTATTTGTTTTTATTTGTTTTTATTTGTTTTTATTTATTTTTATTTATTTTTATTTGTTTTTATTTGTTTTTATTTGTTTTTATTTGTTTTTATTTGTTTTTATTTGTTTTTATTTGTTTTTATTTGTTTTTATTTGTTTTTATTTGTTTTTATTTGTTTTTATTTGTTTTTATTTGTTTTTATTTGTTTTTATTTGTTTTTATTTGTTTTTATTTGTTTTTATTTGTTTTTATTTGTTTTTATTTGTTTTTATTTGTTTTTATTTGTTTTTATTTGTTTTTATTTGTTTTTATTTGTTTTTATTTGTTTTTATTTGTTTTTATTTGTTTTTATTTGTTTTTATTTGTTTTATTTGTTTTTATTTGTTTTTATTTGTTTTTATTTGTTTTTATTTGTTTTTATTTGTTTTTATTTGTTTTTATTTGTTTTTATTTGTTTTTATTTGTTTTTATTTGTTTTTATTTGTTTTTATTTGTTTTTATTTGTTTTTATTTGTTTTTATTTGTTTTTATTTGTTTTTATTTGTTTTTATTTCTTTTTATTTGTTTTTATTTGTTTTTATTTGTTTTTATTTCTTTTTATTTGTTTTTATTTCTTTTTATTTCTTTTTATTTTTTTTTATTTGTTTTTATTTATTTTTATTAATTTTTATTTATTTTTTATTTATTTTTATTTATTTTTATTTATTTTTAAGTGTTTTCAATTGTTTTTAATTGTTTTTATTTGATTTTGATTTTGATTTTCAATTTTTTCAAATGTTTTTAACTTTTTTTTATTTTTCTTTTCTTTTTTTTGGTTTTATTTATTTTTTATTTTTTATTTTTTATTTTTTATTTTTTATCTTTTATTTTTTATTTTTTATTTTTTATTTTTTATTTTTTATTTTTTATTTTTTATTTTTTATTTTTTATTTTTTATTTTTTATTTTTTATTTTTTATTTTTTATTTTTTATTTTTTATTTTTTATTTTTTATTTTTTATTTTTTATTTTTTATTTTTTATTTTTTATTTTTTATTTTTTATTTTTTATTTTTTATTTTTTATTTTTTATTTTTTATTTTTTATTTTTTATTTTTTATTTTTTATTTTTTATTTTTTATTTTTTATTTTTTATTTTTTATTTTTTATTTTTTATTTTTTATTTTTTATTTTTTATTTTTTATTTTTTATTTTTTATTTTTTATTTTTTATGTTAATTTTATTTTATTTTTATTTTTATTTATTTATTTTTTGATAAAAACCCTTGAGTTTTGAAAAAGTTTTGAACAGCACACCAAAACTTACAATGGACTGTGGGGATCAGTTCACAACTTGAATGGGTCATGAACTGTGCCACGCAACCCATTTTGAGTTGTGTACAGGTTGTGTAGGTTTGTGAATTTATCACATTCCCATCTTCATTTTTTTCTATTATTATTCAATGATGATCTCATTTTCACTTTGGTATTGTTTTTAAATTATTTATTTATGATTTTCAAAATATTTCATTATCATTTAATCATTATTTCATTATCATTTCATCATTATTTCATTATCATTTCATCATTATTTCATTATCATTTCATCATTATTTCATTATCATTTCATCATTATTTCATTATCATTTCATCATTATTTCATTATCATTTCATCATTATTTCATTATCATTTCATCATTATTTCATTATCATTTCATCATTATTTCATTATCATTTCATCATTATTTCATTATCATTTCATCATTATTTCATTATCATTTCATCATTATTTCATTATCATTTCATCATTATTTCATTATCATTTCATCATTATTTCATTATCATTTCATTATTATTTCATTATCATTTCATCATTATTTCATCATGATTATTATCATTTTTCACTTTGATTCGTGTCTTTTTTTAAAAAATAAATAAATGGTTTATAATAGCCCAAATTGGCTTTTTTTGGTGAAAGGGACTGGTGTAAATGAGGAGGATGAATAGTCTTCATCCTTGATGTTTGTGAATGAACAGCCCCCATGCACCAATGGAAAACTAAAAGTGTTTTTTCCAAGGGTCCAGAACCCAATATTCTTATGGAGATGGAATTTTATTCTGGCCAAGGCTGAATTCACACCAAAAAAATAACCAAAATGTCACCTTTTTTGAAGAAGGTGTAATTTGTGCAATGTTAGGGATGATTTTTTGTTCACCATACTCACACCCACTGATGTGGTTTATTAACCCAGGAAGGCATGTAAAAATCAAAAAGATGTGACAATCAAAAAAGCAATGCATTTATAAATTTAAGGTTTTTCACAAACTTTTAAGGTTTTCAGGAGTTTCTGAGGTGGGATAACACACCTTTTGAGGGGATGCTTGTCTCCCCAAGGCCTGTGGAAATCAATTGAGGCCTTGGGAAAAAATAAGCCCTCTGGGCCCCCTGTGGGTTCTTTTTGTGATAGAATGTTTTGGACAATTCAATTATGGACATCACTTGAGGTAATTTGACATGGAAAAATAAAATAAGGGTGATGATAAATTCACAACTCCCAGTTGTGTGGGAGTTATGTAAGGCCCTACATGGCTAAATGGATGCATGGGGGCCCATACATGCGTCTAAACGTGTCCATAGTGTTGTTTCAAACACGTGCAACCCCTGGGGGGTTGTATACCCCCCTTAAATAGAATGTTTTGGTTGTGTAACCCTGTACACAGCCCTTTTGACACATTTTTGAAGAAATGTTTGGGACCCCTGGACCACATTTGGGTTCCATCCACCCAAATTTGGGATCAAAGCATACTATGTGGGACTGTTGGACCACACTTAGCAATCCCCAAGAAAAAATGAAGTGAATCTAAAGTGAAATTAAGTGGAATTCAAGTGAAACTGAAGTGAAATTGTGAACATCCCACTAAACATGATCTTTCTCAATTTGAAAGTGAGCAAACTTGGTAGTTTTTCAATTGAAAGTTGGATTTAATACTGAAGTAACATTGCATTTTTTTGCATTATGAAAACAGTGGAAAGGCCTCCTTTTTGTGAAATGGCTGAATTGAAGGACTACTTTGATAGTGCCATTAACAAAGCTATGGACAAGAAGGATTTGAGTAATGAATAATTGGAAGCCCCCATTGCATCCTCATCTAGGGTGACAATTGAGGAACAAAATGTTTCACAAATTGACATGACCTCTGGTGGTGAGTAGCATTTTATGTTACTCTGGTCTTTGCGTCATTTAATTTGATTGAAACTGAACTATGAATATGTAAATATGACAGATCCACTTCACCCACCTCCTGTGAGAGATTTTCCTACAAGGAAAGAGGAACAAAACTATTGTCAAACATGGGCAATGAAGCATGGTTACTCTTTAACAGTTTTAAACTCAAAGAATGATAAATATGTGGATTTAGCCTGTGATAGACATGGTTCCTACTCTGGGCAATTGCTCACCCAATGGTCAAGGCAAAATCACCCAAGGAAGTTTGGGTGCAAATTTTTAATCTGTGAAAGTCACAAAAAGGAAGACCCCTTGTGAAAAATCTCCTACAGACATGATCAACATAGCCATAAACCATCTCTGCACCCCTCAGTGCATCCTCACCTGAGGAGAATATCTGGAATGGCCTTAGTGAATTTAAAAGAAGGCATGAATGATGGGCTCAATACTATTCAACAGAAAAGAAAATTGAGCAAGATTGATGGTGGGGAATATGCTGATGACCAAAAAATTCATAACACTAAGCGTAAGGTTTGAAGAACTAAAGAGAAAAAGTTTTATGGAGGTCCTCTTTGAACAACTTGGGAATTCAGGTTGGTTTAATCAAGCAAAATTCAGTGGAGAGGGTCACTTGGAGGCCCTATTCTTGGCTCACCCCAACTCATTGATGCTTTGCAAACAATTCCATCATATTGCTATGTTGGATTGTACTTATAAAAAAAGTAAATGAAACATCACCCTATTGAATGTTATAGAAATTACAGCCAACCAAAGAACTTTCACAAAATATCTTGTTTTTATAACAAGAGAAACATTTGAGTTCTACAGTTGGTCTGTAAATGCATTCAAGGGGCTGGCTTATGATCCTGAGAGAATTCCCAAAGTCTTTGTGAAGGACCCTGACAAAGCTTTGATTTGTGCTATAGAACAATGTTTCCAAAATTCAACAATACAGTGTTTTCAGTGGAAATTTTCTAAAAACATACAAGCAAACTGTAAAGTGAGCTTTAATAATGATGTTGAAGGGTGGCAAAGCTTTATTTCTCTTTGGGCTAAGTATGGGGCCTCAAAAACTAAGGAGGAGGCAGAGTTCAATGATGCCAAACTTAGAGTAAGTGCCAAATCACTGCCTCTACTGTTAGTCTTCCTAGTTTTGGGTTACTTACATTATGACTTGTATAAAGTATTTCTTGGTAGACCTTGAGGATGTTCTTGAGTATATGGATCATGATATCTTCCATATCAAAGAGATTTTTGTAATGGCTTGGACTTGAGAAAAACCTTAATTTGGAAATAAAACCACGTTGTGTGTTGAAGGAGCCCACGCTACTCTCAAACAATTCCTTGCAAATTCTTTGGGAAACATGTTGGATTTTTGGAAAAACCTAGAGGGAAAAGTTTCCAATCAAATTAAATTGGTTTAGGCTGCCCTATACAACTCTTCAATTAAGATAGGAATAGTTCTATCCATTGAATTGTTACCATTGCCATACAAGTTTTCTTTAGAGGCAATTAAACTTGTTGTGGAAAAATTAGAGAGGTTAAAGCAGAAACATGATGGGGACGTGTGCACCAAGTCATACTCCAAGAATATGGGTTTGCCCCGTTCCCACAAGATAGGTGACCTACTAGCTTCAAGAGGATCCATTGTGCCTGAGGATGTTCATCCTCAGTGGAGGTTGGATTATGACCCTTGCAGTTCTAGTCCTGTAAGTTGGTCTAATGGGATTAATGCTTTTTGATTAATTATTTTTGATAAATTCTTTTTGAATGATGATTCCTACTTTAATAATGTTTGATCCTTTTAAATTTTGAAAGTTTGATGTTGATGAAATGCTCAAAAATTCTCCTTTACATGAGAATCTCAATGCAATGATATTGGGATACCCTGAACAAGATTATTGTGGGCTGTTGAAACACTTGATTCAGGAGGCCGCAAATTATTGATCAAAGCCAAGAATTGAACCTCAAGTCTTGCAATCAAGCAGAGGCCAGCTAAAATTGACAGATACCCAGAGGGATCCTTCTAAATTCAAAAACTTTGAAAAGCAGATTAAGCAGGAAAAGAGAATTAAAGGGGCACCAAAAAAGGAAAGAAAAAAGATTGTAAGTCTTTTCTTTTGTTAAATGTTCATTTTTTGGGTTTAATGAACTGGTGATGATATGATGTTAATTTTTAGTCAAAGTCTGCAGGATCATAATCTGAATTTAATAGTTCAGAGTAAGGGACTGAAAGTGAATTGGCTTCCATTCATTTGGAATCCAAATCCTCTTCAGAGGAAGAAGACATGCAGGAAGCATCAACCAGAAGCTCATCTTTGGTGAGTATTGATGTGATTAATTAATGTTATTGCAATTTGGCTGAGTGAGTTTTGATTATAGGAACACAAAGTGAAATACCTCAACCATATACCCAAGAAATTGCATAAGTTATTGGGTGAGTTTTTGGATCCAATTGTTGATGGGAATTGCATATTTAGAGTCATTGATAAATTGCTTGGGTATGATGAACAAGGTTGGTTTAGAGTGAGGAAGGAAATGAAGGAAAAATTGGAGATAAATGAAGCATGCTACATTAAGATGCATTGTGGTGCAAAAGAGGTAGAAAAGATTAAACAAAGACTTGATGTTGAAGAAATCAATGAAAAAATTCCCTCTTCAAAATGGCTGGCTAAGTTAGATATGGGTCAAATAATAGCAGACACATATGCCAGACCTATATGTTTCATTTCATCGGAGTCATGTTGTACTTATATTGCAATGAAAAAAGGTGTTACAGATAAATAAAAGCCTATTTATATTTCCTTTGTAAATAATAACCACTGGTTTCTATTATTACTTGAGGGAGAAATGATTCCAATCCTGCCCATTGTAGCAAAACCCTCTGCTTTCATTTAAAAGAAAGCTTCTGCTTGGGTTGATCATCTCAAAGATCAACTACATGTGTATTCTAGATTATACAATTAAATTACAGAGATCATTCCATCATTGGGTTTCCACATGGCTTGTAATTCTGATGAAGCTAACTTTTAATTTTATTAAAATAAAGGTTTATCACATTTTGAAAATCATTATGTTGAGTATTTTGAGTTAACATCATTATGATGAGTGTTTTGAATTAGATTTTATTGGTAAGTCAGTTCAACTTGTGTTGGGCTGATCCCATCATAAGAATTTTTTTACTTCTTGTGATGAGATCAGCTTAACACAAGTTGAACTTGTTTTTTTGGTGTTTTTACTTTAGGCTTGTCAAGTTACTTGTACTTTTATTTGGTTGAAATTGTATTTTTTGGCACTTTTACTTTAGGGCTAGTCAAGTTGAACTTTTATTTTTTTGCACTTATAATTTAGGGCTGCTCCATAGACTATTTCATTGTTTATTTGATTTTGGTGTTTTTGTTGTCTTCAGTATTTTTATTTATTTATTTATTTATTTATACTTATTAACATTTGTTGATTTTTTGGTTGATTTATGTTTTTTTATTTAGTTTATTATAGTTTATTATTTTTTGACCCACAACACTTGTAGTTGTGCTTCATTGAAAAAGACTTCATTTGAGTTGTTTACAGCCCCACATGACTTGAATGTAGTTGGGTTTAGTGTCATACAACCTGAGATGCCATGTGGGGGCCACAAGACTACAGTTGAGTTGTGTGGAGGCTACACAACCTGATTGTAGCTGTGTAGCATCCTACACGGCCCAAAAAAATTGTGTACACAGCTCATTTTGGCTATGAATTCATCATCACCCATACAATAAATATTAAATGTTTTTGCAAGGAATTCAAATCTGAGCTCAGATTTGAAAAAAAGGTCATTATGAGAGAATGATAATTATTATTTTTATTTACAAAAAATGGAAAATTTGTAGTTGGATATAAATAACTTTTTACCAAACCTAAATAAACATAGAAAAATGATACATAAATATCTGATTAACACAATTAAAATATCTAAAAAAAAATTCATCCATTAAATAAATAATTATGAAAATACAAGAAACATATTTCTTTGAAGAAAACTCAAAATCTCTGATGGAATTTAAATACCAATGTGCCAAACATTGAGAAAAAGGGAAATAAAAAATTTAGTTATTTCATGAGGGGAATTCAAATAGGTTTCAATATTCTAACAAAAGCTTGAAAAATTACAAAACAAAAAAAACACTACATTCTATAAAAAAATGGCCTCTTTTTGGCCTGGTGTTGATTTCCTCAGCTTTGTGTTCATTTTTCACACCTTTAGTTTCATTTTTTGGTATCATAATTTTCCCAAAATCAGATATTCATATCTTGAATCTTTGTTAAACCAGGAAAAATGCATTCTTTCACCAGTCAAAAGGCTTTCCTCACCAATTTCTGGGGAAAAATTATTAATTAAATAGAAAAAATGTATTGGTCTGGATGAGAATTGATATTTCAAGTGGTATGTTAATGAATTATAGTAAAATTTAAAAGAAGTGCAAAAATTCTACATCTTGAACCAGGGGAAAAATGGAGGCACATGCTAGCATGTTCCTGCCTTTAATGTTGGTGTTACTGAAAGAAATAACTCTTCTGTAACTGGAGATTAAGAAAACCATAACTCCAAAATAAAAAAATCTAACTCTTTTCCACCATTACAAAACAATTATCACTTGATTACAAGTGACATACCTGAGGAAAAAGGGGCCCTTTATGCCCTGGTTAGTCACTTTTAATCAGGTGATCATTGCTTCTTTGCATGGTGTTTCCAACAAACAGAAAATTCAATTCTACTTCTGATAAAATGCAAATGCATCCAGGTTTAAAAAAGGGAATTAGCTTCAAATTTCAAGGAAATTAAATTAAAACTATTTACATGGCAGATGATCAAAAATTAAGCATAATTATGAAGAATAATCATTTTTGGTTGTGCCCATAAATGGGCCTTCAATTTCTCTATCATGCCAAACAAAATTAAGTGTTTTCTGAATTTATTCTTTTATTTGGATTTACTTAACAAGTACTCAATTTAAGCATTGACAAGACTGGATGGGGGCATCAATGGAATGCTTTCATTGAGACAGGAAGATCAATTTGAAATTTTTGATTCAAAATTATTCATGGAAACTATCATTTACAAAAATATCTTCCAGCTGAAAAAATTTATAGATTGATTTTAAATTTCTCACTTATTAACAATTTCACCAAGCTTAAAGATTCTTGAAAGGAATATTCCAACAGAAAAATAAAAAAATAAAATAAAACTAACTCTCAACCAGTGGAATGCTTGTTCAATGCTTGTGCAACCTCAATCCACTTTGAGTTTCATTGCAGGCCTATTTGATCTTTTCTCTGTCTTTTTTTTCCTGGAAGCTGTTTTTTCATTTTTCTCTAAAAAAATGTATAAAATCATTCATTGATCTATTTAAATCCAGTTTTGGGTGTTCCAAGCCTTCATAAAACAACAAAATATTTATAGCAGGGCACCAGCTTGAATCAAACCAACCAAAAACACTGTTGAACAAAGATGTCATCCCAAAACCAAAAACTGAATTTATGAGTTTTTTTTGGACAGGAAAAATCTTAATTATTATTAATGCTGATCAAAAATGGGGGGGATCTTTAGAACTTCATTTTTTGAATTAATTGACCCAAAAAGATCAAGGAAAAATTTCAAAATGAAAAAATTGAACACAAATGAAAGGTTAAGTTTTTAAAGCAACTTGAATTCATGTGGAATACCACCACCCAAAAATGTTTCACATGGTTAATTGTTCAACATTAAATTTTGAGGACATTTTTTGGTTTTATGAATTCCACAGCCTTTAAAAATAATTTTGATTGAACTGGAGGATGATTTGTTGGCAGAAAAAAAAATTTAAATCCAATTTGGATGAAGTTGTTGAAGCGATTCACAAGGACACTGTGTATATGCATTCCATTTTTGTTTTTCAATCCTAAATTCATATAATATCCTCCAGAACTTTGTCCAAAATTATGGGGGAAATTTATGTCCCAATTCTAAAACTTTTGTGGAATTAATTCATATTGGCCATCCTTTAAACAGACAATCAAACACCAAATCCCATATGTTAAACATGGATAAATCCATCACCCTGGGTAGTAATTATATCTTGAAGGGGCTGCAGCTCAATTGCTACAATTTTAAATACCTTGAATCTTTGCCCCCCCTTTTCCAAGTTAAAAAATGGAATTTCTTTTTCTGAATTTTATCTACCTGTAAAAGAGTTAAGAGAAATTACAAGGAAAGTTATAAGTGCATAATAAACCAACAAAATTTCACTCATAAAAGCTTATAAACCATTCATCATTTTGAAGGAAATTTACCAATATTTCTTGAAGGATAGCTTCCAGAAAATTTGAATAGTTGAATGGTTAAAAGTGATATTTCAAAAATTCAGGAATAGTGTATTCTAAAAAAACCCTGTGAAAGATATTTCAAAATTTGTTTGTTAAAAAGCAGATGCTGTGTGTTGTCTTTTTGATTTTCATATTCTGTAACTAAAAAATTTAGTTAATTTTTTTGCTATCTTACTTTTTTCATTATCTTATTACCCATGTCTTAGGCCCCCTCTAGGGCTCTCTAGTTGTCTCTAACCTGCTGCCTTAGGCCCCCTTTGGGGCTCTCTAGTTGTCCTTAAATAATGGTCCTTCCCTGGGACCATGAATGAAAATCATCTGATTACCAGACATCTAAACCGGAGTACCCCTTCCTCCTCATCAGATCAGTTCCACTTGAGTTTACAAGTAAACCCCTTTTCCCTTGGCTCTTTGTAGCCTTATCAATACTTCTCATTTGGCTCTTCATTAGCCTAACATACTCCTTCCTTCTCCAAATAACTGTTCTCCTCATTTTAAACTTTTCACAGTTAAAAGCCAAAAGCTCATCCCACTAAGTCATCCCGTCAACTTCATTGTCCCAACTGGTTGTCTCATTGCCAATCTCATCAATCCTATGCTCTTCATCATCCTCACTATCCAATTTTGTCCCTCCTCTCCATCCCTATTCCTTCAAACCCTTCACAACCAATCCTTCTTATTGCCTTCCTAAACCAACTCAACCTCATTTCTTATCTCCCACTCATCCAGTCCTCAGCCTCAGCCCTCATTCTTGATCACCAGTAACACCAACTTGGAATCATGATCTACCACTCAAATCCTCTAAGAATATCCCAAACAATGCTGCTAAGAGTCCAAGGATGATGACAAGAATGACCTTCCGGATGAACTGATCTTGTTGGAAGCCAAAACCAACACTGACCAACTGTCATCCTCCTTGAGCTTGGAATTTGGGCCCAAATGGTCATCATCACAACATCTCACTTCCTATCCCATCCTATACTCTCTCTATACCATACCAGCTACTGGCATCCTATCACCCTTCATCCCTCTTTACTCAGTATCTGATTTTCTCCTCCTTCTTTGCTCCAATGCTCCCCTCCATTGCTCTTCTGCTATCTCATATGTTACCCCATCCATTGCAAGATCAAATTCTCTCAAATCAAGGCTACCTTGGATCTCTATCCTAACATATCTCCCAAGACCAATTAATTTACCTTTGATGAAAGTAGGACAGCCCCACTGCTGTCACTCATAGGGACAATTGCTGTTGACTATTGCGGTTCAAGCTTGCTCCCCAGCTCATCCTCCAACCATAGTCTCACCACCCTTGCTGGCTCCTGTCAAGCCATTGTTTTCAGCCATTCAAAATTGATCCCATAGCTGCAAAGATGATCTTGATCTTGGTTTTTAATTCCATCCTCATCAAACCTCCAATGCTTGCTACTTGAACCTGCGCTCCCCTTACCTCCAATTTTTTCTCCTCTTCTTTCCACCTTTAATCAAGTAATCATCATTCAATAATCAAAACAAATCACTCTCCTTGCACTCTTGTTGTTTCATCACCTGTTCTGGTTACTACCTTAATTTGGTCCATCAATGCCTCAAGTCGGATCCTTGCTGGGTGTTCTTTGATTGCTCTTCAACTTCTTGTGACCTAGGTTTCTATCCGATTTCTCCACCTTGCTACTTCCTCAGCCCTCACTCAATCTTGCCTTTGACCGCCTTGTCAAACAATCCTCATCCTCATCTCATTCCCATCCATCTCCTCATCCTTATCCTCCAATCCTGATCATTTCAACACCATTCCTTGCAATCATTGCCCCCTCCTCTCAGTCGCAAACTTGTTTTAAATCCTGCCCTACTCATTGACAGGGATATTATTCACCCTACTTTCTCTGGCTCTCCCACTGGCTTCATCTGAAAATCCGCAAGCTTGCTTTCACCTTGCGCACTCTTCCATCTTGACCTCCATTGCCAATCTCCACCTTGCTTGCAACATTGTCTCTGCTTCTCATTCATCACCCTTGGACGTTCTTGCTCTCAACATTCCTCTTTTTAACCTTGCATCTTGAACACCATTGATCAATTTGATCCCCTCTCCAGTCCTTACTCCTCCTCCCCTCCCTTGCAATCATCTTGCCACCCAGATTGCTCTTAAATCTTGATTTTGAGATTGTAATTGCTGCTCATCTTGACCTTGCTTGAAATCTAAATCACTACTCATCTCCTTCTCCCTCCTCCATTTGTTTTCCATCTCTCTGCCCTGATTGAAACCTTGTTCCCTTCTCACCTCCACCCTTGCGCGCTCACCCTCAACATCCGCTCTTGGAACCTCAACCAAGTCTTCAATATCAGAAACCTTGCTTGTGCTTCATCCGCAAGTTTTCTCACACTCTTGCTTCCCTCTTCTTTCATTGATCTCTCTCCATTGTCTATCCCATCAATTGCTAGCTTCATCAATTCTCATAAACTATCATCAACATCTGTGGTGTGGTCCATTCATTTGGCCCGTCCTATCACCCTTGCCATTCTTCCATTACCCCACCCACTACTTCTCTCCTTGCTTCATCTCATCCACTCCTCATGCTAAATCTCAATCTCAACTGCTCCACCCGCTACATCACCACTTGCTTGCTCCAATCCTCACACTGCATCACCACTCACTTGCTCCACCTCCTCCATCTCATCCCCTCCACCCGCTACCTCAACTACCATTGCTTCATCTCTTCTATCTCATTGGCTTCACCTGCTACATCACCACCCGCTCAATCTCCTCCATCAATATTCCCATCATCCAATTTAACCATCAAACTTAACAGCAATCTACTCTCAACACTATTATCATCATCTACACCAACAATCAACTTCAACAACATGCAAAAATTCCTCATCTAGTATTGAACAGGCTGGTGTTTTGGAATCCCTTCCTCTTTTGTTCAATACTATCTATATATCTCCCTACTATCCACCCTCAATCTTTACCATAATCACATTCATTACCATTACATGCTATCGTCACCATCACCATCACCGCTACCATTATCATCATCATATCATTCTCCCCATTAAGCTACACCATTACCCCATATAATTCATCATCATCATATCATTCTCCTCCATATCATGCTAGGCAACTATGCCTGAGGTCCTTGTTTCTCCTCTTAAAATAGGCTATCATTCCCCATATCATGCTAGTAAACTATGCCTGAGGTCCTTGTTGCTCCTCTTAAAATAGGCTATCATCTCCCCATCTCATATCCTGACAAGGTGGTGTCTTGTCATTTATTAATCAACTCTCATATCTCCATCATTCTCATATTCTCCTCTCTAATGAATCTCTGGAATGTTTTCTGGTCTTAAATTGGTTCCTAAATTTGTCAGTTAAGGTGGTGTGTTGTATTTTTTATGTTGCTATTCTGTAACTAACAAATTTAGTTACCTTTTTTGCTATATTACTGTTTTCATTATCTCATTACCCATGTCTTAGGCCCCCTCTGGGGCTCTCTAGGTGTCTATAACCTGCTGCCTTAGGCCTCCTTTGGGGTTCTCTAGTTGTCCTTAAATAATTTTCCTCCCCTGGGACCATGAATGAAAATAATCTGATTACCAGACATCTAAACCGGAGTGCCCCTTCCTCCTCATCAGATCAGTTCCACTTGAATTTACAACTAAATCCCTTTTCCCTTGGCTCTTTGTAGTCTTATCAATACTTCTCATTTGGCTCTTCATTAGCCTAACATAATCCTTCCTTCTCCAAATAACCCGTCTCCTCATTTTAAAATTTTCACCGTGGAGTCAATGAAAAAAACCCACACCAGATTAAACTCCATAATCAAAATATATCCAACAAAGAAAGCTGTAGGGAAATTATGAGGGTAGGTACATAATCAAAGCTTCCAAATTTCCCTAATAAATTGATTTTCTCCAATTATATTAACAAAATGGAATATTAGAAAGGGAAAAAAAATTGGAAAGATATTATAGATTGGTTTTATCTTACTTACTCACTGATTATTTTCCTCCACTCCTGTTGTGGGTTTTTTGGAGCTAATGATTCAGCTTTGCATAATAATTCAAGAAGAGGAACCAATAAAAAAGGCAAATTTTAAATTTGCAACCCTGGGTTGCAAAGGGATGTGAAAAGCCATTAAAAACACATATTATTTGTGAACAGAGGTTCACAACTCATTAAGTTGCAAAAACAAAAATGAGTCACAAACAAAAATAAATAAATAAATAAATAGGTAAATTAAAAATAAAGAAATGGAAAATAATTAAATAAATAAATAAATAAATAAACAAAAAATAAAAAAATAAAGGAGGTTCACAAATCATGATAAGACTTGATAAAGCATTAATTTCAAATATATTGAGGAATTGCATTTCCAAAAAGATACTTTCAAGGTGGAAAAATAGTTTATTGAAATCTGGCTTTGAGTGCAATCTCAATGCATACATTTGTTGTGGCTGAAATTAAAGCCATTCATGGTTATAGCATGATATTGGAACCTGAGTGGGAAACTTCAATTGGCCTTGGAATGGGGAGTAAAAATAAAATTGTATCATGGGAGCAGCACCAGGGCAGAATTTTGGATTTTCTGCCAATTTGAAAAAATTAAGCTCATTCATTGCATCCATTATTTTTGTGAATCAAGGATTTTTCCAGTGAATATTTTGAATAGTATATATTTTAGCTTTCTCCTGTGAGTATGACCTTCAATTAGATTGAGAGGTCTCTAAATCACTGTTTTCATTGATGCAGCAGGATTTGACAATGGGAACCAATCCCAAGAGGCTTGGTTAGTGGCTCAAGGCTGAAAAATGTCCATTTCAAAGCAAGGACCAATTTTACTTATTGTTAGTACCAAAGGGATGAGATTTTGCAGCCAAAGAGGCGAAGGGATCATTTTGTTCAATATAAAAGGATTCAAACAGGTTGTTTCATTAGCTATATTTTAAATCTTTTTCCAACTGCTCTCTTTGAAATATCTAATGGAATGCATCAAAGGATCAGGGAACTTGATCCAAAAAGTTAGACCATGAGAAATGCAAGAAAAAATACAATTCAACCAACCATCTTCTGAGTTGTTGCATAAAATGGAGAAAATTTTCAGTTCAGATTTTCTCTTTTTCAAGGCCTTCTTCTTTGATTCAAGTTTATTCATCACATTCAATCAGTTCAACAAAATTATAAACAGCTAGATCAATTAAGTGCTCATTGTCAGGGCTATCAAAGGGTTGGGTAAAATCAGGGTGGAAAGATTGAATTATGGCCTGAGAAATCATTATCCACATAATGGATAATGTTTCTAGAGTGGCAGATGGTTGCCCAGGTCCATCAGGATAAGGAAATCTTGGATTACTTGAGTATTTGTGATTGAAATCCATTGCTGAATATTGTTCATCATGATGGGGGAGGCTTTTAGTTTGAGATCCAATGAGAGTGAAACATGCTGTTGGATCAAACACTGAAAAGTAAAATTCAATCTTATTCCTGCATTTTAATTTCAAGGAAATAAGAACCATCACCAAAAATTACAGAAAATTTTTCTGCTTGTGGCCTGCTTGCATCCCTTCCCGCTTCTTTTGCTTTAAAACTATCTTTATCTGGCCCTGCAGATTGGAGACCATGGCCAGGGGCTGTACACTATTGTGTATTAGAATATTTGAGGAGGTCAATTAAAGTGTCCAGTCTTTCAAATACCATTGCTCTTGGCTTTTATGATTTGCTAGCATAAAATCTTACCTCACAGAGAAGAGACTCATTATATGATTGGAATCTAAAATTGGGAGCATTTTTTCAAGCAGAAGGAACAGAGTTTGCCACATAAATAAATCAGGTGGCTCATTATCAATTGAAATATGCTGACTACCAACAAATTTTTCTTGTGCTTGGGGGGAAGTACTATCAGCCAGGTCTTGTGGATATGGGCATTGGTGACTGGAGGACTGAGGGATTTGATTTTCATGATTATCCATTGTATATGGCATAGCAGGAAGATCTGTGCATTCTGGATTGAATGGTAGGGGATAGCTGCAGGGGACTGGATGGTAACAAGGGCTTGGAGAAAAGTGGAGGGAGTGATTCACTAAGATAAAAATATTTCTGCAAGAGATCTGTAAAATTTTCAATAATGGATTGCATTGTGTGAGATTGCACTCTTGGAGTGCTTGGTGAAAATTGTTTGGATAAAAGGATGGGGGGTGTGGAATGGCTTTGAGGTTGTGAAACAAGTTGCTGATCAACAATGCAGTGGTTGAAACAGGAGGTGTGTGTATTGCCTTGAAGCTTCTTGTGGAATGTCTTCTCACAAGCCATTTATATTTGTTGGGTCTGCATGGCATCATAGAGTTAAACAATGCAAGCTTTGCAACAACCAGATTTGTAAGGAATATGATACTGGTCAAGGTGCACTTTCATCAGAGAAATAGTCAAGAAGGATTAAAATGGAGCTCCAAAAAATATACTTCAGAAATCAACCAGGGGATAAAACAAAAAGAATAGCTTAAATGGTAAAGAAAGGGGTTTGTCTTCATCATGAAGGGTTAATGTAAATTTGGGATGGTTGAATTCTGACAGGAGGTGGTTGCAAGGAGTGGATTTCAATGGTGATTCTTTGCATGGTTTTTAACAAAAACTTTCTTCTTTGATGTGAGAGAAACTTGATTCATTCTTTGAGCTGCCTCTTGGCTGATAATAATCATTTTTGGGAGTTTCAATTGCGGGTGAAATTTTAATTGATTGGAAATCAGGATCACCAGGCTCATCTTTGTGGGCCAACTCAACAAAATCTTGGGTTATTGAATCCACAGCTGTGGGGGCTTGTTCCAGAGTTTCTTCAGATAAAATGTGTTAAATTTGAAGCATCCAAGGCTACTGCTTGTCAGTATTGTGCTCATGAAAGCAGCTGCATCCCATTGGTGATTGAGTTTGGAGGGCCAGATCAATGCATTATCTTGAAGAGATAGGGATTGAGGCAGACTAGAGTGGTTTGTAGCTATCTTCATTATCTGAGAGAGTAGTTATCACCTGCTTATGGCATTGCGTTTTCTTGGAGTAAGGGACATGATTGACCAAAGGAGCTGACTCCAGATTTTGGGTTGATGGAACAGTCTCAGGAAATAAGAGGCCTCTGAGATCACTTATTTTATGGTAAGAATCAGTTAAAATAGAATGAGTCAGAGGGTTTTGAGGGGAAGAGGTATTACAGACAAACATTCCAGAATCAGTGCTTGGTTGCTCATAGTTAGCTTTCATTGTATATAAAGGCAGACAAAATTTTAAGTTGGCTTTTGAAATAGTTTGGTCACTTTTTTCAAAACAACTGATAAATTTAGGCAGTCAACATGAACAAGGTTTCTTTTAGCAGCTGGTAATTCTTGATTTGGCAATGGAAGGATTGCAATTTTCCTTCTTAGAAGATTTTTTTGATCCAAGTGTTTCAATCAGTTGTAGGTATAATTGTTCAAGTTCAGAGAAATCAAAGCTTGAATTGAAATTGAAATAGTGTTTGTTCAAAATGCAGATTATTTCTGTGATGGAAAGCTTGGATGCCCCTAGGTGTACAGGAGGTATCAGCACCACAGAAAATTAAAATTACGTGGCCAGTTGACCTGCATGGATTTCTGCTTATCTTGTTTTAGGGTTTTATTGGGGCCACTCAGAATTGGTATCACACAGAAAGACATGGTTTTGTATTTGGGACCAGGATTAGTGGAAGCCTCATTACTAGTTTAGGGAAAGCAGGAGCAGGACAATTGCATGGGGCTATCTGGGGAGGAAACCCAAAGAGGGGTGTTTTGGCAGGGTGCGGACAGGCGCAGGAGGGCTCTGAGTTGGGCCTGGGAGAGGCCGCACCATGAGAGGGATAAACCCAGATGGATTTGATGGAAGGCAGACAGCTAGGGTTGGAGAGGGTGGAGGCTTAGGGTTGTTCTCAGTTGTTTGTGTACCAAGGTTAGGGTTGAGAGAGAGGAAATTATACATTTCTCTCAACTCCAAGTTGTAGATATATCATAGCATATTGGAGACCAGCTACAGGATGCTTGGAAGGAAATAAGACACTCTTTCTCTTGGTTCTCTTTATCTTTCTCTCAGGTTTCTGGCTAAACAGAGTTCCTAGCTCCTTCCAGGCGCAAGGGACCAATCACTTCAGGATCTGAGGAAAAATTTGGGGGTATTCACCTCCTTTTTCCAGAACCTGTGAAGAGAAGTAATTTGAATGAACAGATATTGTTATGCAGGGTGTAGGGCTAGTCCTTAAGAAGACTTTACAACTGATATGGATTTCTATACAACATGGAATTTGATATGACTAGCTTGACTGAGAATGGAATGGCTAATTCCAAAGATTGAAGAAGAAATTTTGATTGGATGGTTGACTAATTGTTTTATGGAACTGCAAAGGTTGCAGGAATAGACTGAGTTTCCAAAATTGGTTAGTTCACTTTTGTATAAGCCAGAGGTAGTAAGCAGACATCCTTATAATGGGTTTTTCTTGTGTCAAGCTTATAAACTGAGGTAGATGGTACTGAGGATTAGTGTATGTCAAATGGGTGATGTAGACAATAACCCTTGGACTTGGAGCATCACAGGTCCATGCTTGCAATAAGTTGAAAAGATTCCATAGGGCCTATTTTCTTGCATTTATGATTTGAGTGGCTGATTTCCTTCCCTTATTGAAATGGGATGCAATCATTGGAACCAAGGATCAGAGCAGCCACTCTGCCACATTTTTTGTCATCATAATAGCCATCCATGAAAATAAGAGTGCCCTTGCAATTGGCTTGGCTTATGATTGAGGTGGTGGCCTTGGCTTTGTCTTCTTTTGATAGGGAGAAGTTAATGTATTTAACTATCCCTGTGGGCATTGGGGTTTTTTCCAACATCTAGACTTTGATTCATCATGCATAAAATTGGAGAAATGTTAGTATAGCATATCTTCAAACAGTGGTATATGCTGCAGTCAAACTGGGCCTGGGTTATCCCTTGAAAGTGTGCAATAGGTGCTCCCATCCATGGGTGTTAGTGCCTGTGGTTGTGATCTTTCTGGTAAATAATAGGAATTTTGTCTTGGTGATGGGTTCCATGATGGGTCAGTGTGTGAAGTTCTTCTCCACAAATTGGGGATTGGTATTCCTGAAGCTGCCTTTGGTTTACTTGGTGCATGCCTTTTAATGGGTGTTTGCAAGATTCTGTAACCTGGATTGATTGCTTTTGTTGGCCCACACTTGAGCTGCACATGTGAGTTTGGGAAAAAGTATGCTGTTGATAAGTTTTTTCATATCAAACTCTGAGAAGCCCCACTGGGGGTTCCCCAGTCAACCAAAGTTAATTAAAGTGGCTGTTCCCTTGTGCTGGAGATTGGCTATATGTTGGTGGTAGCTGAGGTGTTTATTGATGGTGATGCCTTTCCACAAAACATTTTTTTAGAAGGAAAAAGGTGTATTATCAAGTATGAAATGTTTGGTGGGTGCTGGCAGCAATCTGGAATTAAAAAGGACAATTATTTGGGCTTCCTTTTTATGAAACACAGGAGCATGCTTCAGGCCCCATTTGAGCAAGATTTAAGCAAGGGTGCATGTGAAGTCCAGGGCCTTGGGTAAATTCTTTCCAGCCACAAGGTAGACAAAGTTTTCAACATAGCCAACAGAGGTGGTTTTGTAGTTTTATTCCTTTGAAAAATACAAAATTTCTGATTTATATAAAATATACAAGATAACCAATAGAGGGGAATCTTGAGGAAGACCTAGAGGGATCTTGTTTGATTTTGAGAGATAATTTTCCAGTCTCATGGTGGTTTTCCTCCCTCTCAGGAAGTTTTGGATGATTATCCACAAGTAGGCTGGGCAGCCTTTAGATTGTAGTATCCATATGAGGCTATCTGGGTGTACCGTGGAGTAGGGCAACTGGAAATCCAGGAAAAGAGCAACAACCACCTTGCGTTTGGCCTATCCATCTCTAACCCATGTATCCAGATGGAGGATTGCATCATCCATGCCTCATTACTTCTGGACCCCAAAAGTTTTGTTGGGAAGGGCCCTGGACCACATGGTCAAGTCTACAACATGTCTTGCAAGGATTAGCTCAAGAGTCTTCCCTAGCGTTTTGAGCCATGAAATAGGTCAGTATGCACCAGCACAGGTGTAATCTGGTTTGTTTTCTTTCCTAATTATTGGTTTAGTAGCATATTTACAGCAGGAAGGGAAGACTTGTTTAATGTGGTTGAAAATTGGGATGAGTAAGGGATGAATAATGGGGCAGATTAATTTGAGCATCTCATTTTTAATCTGATCCAGGTCAAGTGTCTTGTTGTTTGCCACCTTTTTAATGGCATGAATCAAATCATCTGAGAGGACCTCACTGTGGATTTCCAATCTGCAATGTTCTGGTGGAATGATATCAGACAGATATATTACTTTGGATATTAGAGAGGTGCTTTTGAAAAGCATATTGGCCTGTTCAGATT
The DNA here is from genome assembly GCA_025617555.3 of Puccinia polysora. NCBI lineage: Eukaryota > Fungi > Basidiomycota > Pucciniomycetes > Pucciniales > Pucciniaceae > Puccinia > Puccinia polysora. Next base: position 41,570,524 of record CM062613.1, read on the forward strand.
TCCAAGTGGCAAAAGAGCCATCCGCCTTTCTTAGCAGGAGGACATGTCAAATTGTAGCTTTTGAGATTTGTCTAAGCACTTTTAAGGCTGGTTCATTGGAAGGTTATTTTAGAAAAGATTTCCAGTGATTGAATTTCATGGTTTGTACCATGCTCTGGAAGTATTGATTCCATTTGTTATAGCAAATTGTGTCCTTTTCAGTCTTGGCTAATATCATCCATTGACAGGCCCTGTTCCTAGTGTTGAGGATAAGGTTCAAAACCTTTGGGTCCCACAACAACTTTGAACAAGATTGGAAATCTCTGAATAATTTTCCCAGAACTTCCTGAAAGGCCCTTACAGCACTTGTAAGGCTTAAGGCTGACTGATTGACATATTCATTGAGTTCAATGTCTTGGGAAAGCAAGTTCAAGCTTGAGAAAGCCTTTGTCTGTTCTATGAGGTTCAACATTTATTTTTCCCACTGGAGACTAGGTTTGTGCCCCCTTAGGCTTATGGAGCCTTTTAAGGCTTGGTGATCAGAGCCTTGATTCTCCTTGGAGACATGAACTCTGTTGACCATACAAGATGCTCTATAGTTGGACCAGATTAGGTCAATAGTAGTTCCTTTCCCCTTGGTTGAGTAAAAGGTGGGGGTGTGATGGGAGGAGGCTAGGCAAAAGCCAAACCTTCCTGATAGGGTGACTAATTTCTTGACCTCCTTGTACAAGGAGTGATATCCTAAACAATTCCATGTGCAATGATGGAGATTTTTGTCTATGAATAGGCACATGGGCACTTGGTGATTGTGGTTTTCTGGAAGCCATTTCAATAAGTACTTTAGACCCCTATTAGAAGCTGGAGGGTTACAAATGTTGAAAAGATGTATGTACCTATCATCAGTGTCCTGGAGATGCAGCCCTACCAGATGTTTTGTGTTTCCAGGAGGTTAGATAAGAGATTCAGAGGGGAAATATTTGTGAAAATACACGCAGCACTTGTGTCAATTTCCCCAGTTGGATGGATGTTGATCATAGTTGGAAAACATGTGCCAATTCAATGTGGTGGGGGTTACAAGTGAGTAGGGATTAACTCATGGTTGCTGTAGTATAAGGACGGGGGCTAATGGAGGTAAGTGGTGAAAGAGAGTGAGGGCTATTGTTTTGAGGATGTGAAAATTCAATTGAAGGATAGGAATTTGATCAGTTGTTTGTGTATTCTTGATATTTTGGGTCTTTGCATCTAGCGGGTCAGGCACATGGTTGGGTTAAATTCTGTGAAATGTGAAAAGAGGAATGTTGTCAGTGAATGTGTTGTCAATGGGTGAGTTTAACATTGATGTAAAGGGAGTAGTTTTTTCTTAGCCTCAATCCATGCCTTCTTGAAGGGAAATAGGACGTGGAAAACTGATTGGTTGATATCTCCAATTCCCTCCTCCTTGTTTTGTAAGCCTTCCTTTCATTTAACACATTACTTGATTTCCTCAGATTCCTTGGGTTCCTTGGGGAAGTTCATGTTGGGATTATCATCATTCCCATACATGTCTTTATTTCCTTTTTCTGCTTTCTTTATTGATATCTCTTTTTCTCTCTCTTCCTCTCTCAATCTTATTTTCTTTTATCTCAACTACTATCATGTGACACACTCCAAACATCCCTAATCAGTCTTTTCATTCATTATCATAAGTGCATGTTTCTCTCATTTCATTATTCAATATACCCTCATGTCTATCTCATGTTACTTAGCTTTTGACACCTCTTTCTTGGTGCCTACCTGAGGACAGAGCTCAATTCTGGTGGAAGGATTTCTTTTCCTCATCCTTCTACCATTCTTCTACTCTGACTTTCCTCAGGTAAGATCTGTTGCCTTTTCTTTCTTTCATTTTTATCTCTGACTGATCTATATTGAAATCTCATCCTTCTACCATTCTTCTACTCTGAATTTCATCAGCTCCAATAGGTTATGAGCCCAGAGCTTCCAGAAAACGAATAACAAATCATTCATTGTAGGAGGATCCGGCATCTATTGTGTTGTCATTGATTTTAACCACCATGGAAGACGGTCAAAAAAACCACCCGGCCCTTAAAACCCTGGAAATTCTTCCCCTTAATTCACCAGGATCATATTATAAATACCTGGATTGGTCTATGATACTAAGGATCCATTTCTGAGCCTCTGGGGTTGTATATCTACTCAATAACAAAACTCAAAAACTCAACTCTGACTACTGGACCAGAGATAACTTAGCATTATGCTTGGTCATATCAAGATCAATCAACCCTTCTAACTTCCAGTTTATAAGAAAATATGAAGAAAGTGCCATCAGGATGTGGAATGCTCTTTGAGAGGCCCATCAGGACAACTCTTCCGGGGGGCAAATGTACTGGTTGAGAATACTCCTTCTGACAAAACTGAACAACAAAGATATGACTTCTCATCTTGCGGAAATTATATTGTACAGTGAAAAATTAGATTGTTTGATCACACCTGAAAATCCCCTTACTGCGGACAACCTTCAATCCACCGCTATTCTTCTTTCACTTCCCAACGGCTGGTTAGCCTGTGTCTCAAGCATGATGAATGAGGATTCTGTCCCATCATCAAAGCTCATCAATGCCCTTAAGCAGGAACATTTGAGAAGACAAACACAAAACAAGGATATAAAGTCAGTAATTTCCACAAAGCTATCATCCACCCCTTATAGACCAATGGGTCATCAAGATGAAAACTCCCAAAACACCACAAGAGTCTACTACTGCACAAACTGCAAGATCAAGGGAAATTCATTCTCTAGATGTCCAGAAGTTCTTGAGGCCCTTGCATACTCCAAAAGAAATAAACTTCCCCAGAAATCCAAATCAAAAACCTTGGGAGGTCACAAGGCAAACACGGCCAAAATTGATCCAAACCCAGACAGAACAGACAACAATGATTTTTTGGATTCTGAAATTTTTTTTCATGCCAGATAGGCTGCCTGTAATCTCACTCAAACCTTTCCCTCCTCCACCGGTGATTTTAACCTGGACTCAGGATGCTCTCTGTCAATTACCCCGCACAAATGGCAACTCCATTCACAAAAACCAAGCTTGACTGAAATACAACTTGCCAATTGGTAAACCATAAACTCCATCAGATAGGGATCAATCTCCCTCCCAGGGGGCAAGATAAGGGCCTTGCTAGCTCCGCACCTCCATGAACCTCTATTATCCATCTCAAGCATCTGCAAATCTGGATACGTTGTCACTTTCACCTCCACTGGATGCAAAATAAAACAAAGCACTACTACCAAAGAAAAACCATCCACTTCTTTTCAAGGATACAGACAAGGAAACCTGTACTACCTTCCCCAAAAACTAGTAAGCCACCAGGAGACAGTTTCTTTGACTGTTTCACACATCTCTGAAAACAGAATTTTTGGGTACCACTGTAGGCTTTCTCACCTGAATCTGAATTCCCTTCAAAAGTTTCTCAAATCCTCTGATATCAACCCCAAGATCAACAATGAATTTGACGTCCAGCAATGCCAAACATGCATCCAATCCAAAATTCCCAGAACTTAATTCCACTCCTGTCTCATTCATTGTTAAAATAGTCCAGGTCAAATTATACACTTGGATATATGTAGTTTTGAATTCAACTCTAGAGAGGGATTCAAATATTTCATCACCTTCATCAATTATTTCTCAAAAGCCCTCTTTGCATATCCACTATGCCAAAAATCAGATGCTTTCAAATCAATCAAGACTTTTATCTCATTTTTTGAGACCCAATTCCACCACCCTGTTCTATCTCTCTGGACCAAAAATGGCGGGGAATATGTAAACCAAAAACTCAAAGATTTTCTTACTTCAAAGGGTATTCTACAAAAGCCAGGACTGCCACACTCTCCTCAGTTAAATGGAGTAGCTAAAAAATTGAATTGCACCATCCTGAACCTCATCCAATTCTCTCTTTCATCTTCTCACCTACCTAAATCATACTGGGCAGATCCCCTTTGTCACTGTCTTTTTGCCTTCAACTCTTATCCCTGCAAGACTCTGCTTGGTTTTGTTTCCCCAAATTCTATAATCAAGCAAAAGGATATTTTGCCCTCATATCTTCATCCTTTTGGTTGCCTTGTTTGGTACAAAGTCCCAGAACACAACCGCTCTAAGCTCTCTCCCAAAGCACATTGGGCCCTCCTCCTGTCATATCTTTCCCAAGGAAATGGGTACGTCCTCCTGGATCTTGACTCTCAAAAGGTTATCAAATCCAGAGACACCATTTTTAAAAACACCTTCTTTCCGCATCAAGCATCATCCAGACCCCCCTCCCCCTCCACTGATCCTCACCACATTCCCATCAATCTGATTTGGCCATAGGGGTCTCCTGTCTTCCCCTCAGTTAATCCTGCCCCTCTCTCCGCCGCTTGACCTGCCCCTCCTGTCCTCTCTCCTCCCTCTTCTGCTCCTCCTGTCCTCTTCCCCCCATCCTTGTCTACCACTCCCCATCCCCCCCTCTGTCTGTTTGTTTTGATCCTCCCTCTGAATTTCCTTGTTTGGAGAGCCCGGCCTGGTTGGGTAGCTCTGTTTTCCCCCCTCCGCTGTCTCCTCCTTCCAAACCTTCTTCCCCTTCTCCTATTCCCTCTCCCACTCTCCCTTCTTCTTCCCCTGACTCTCTCCCCTTCTTACCCTCCTCCCCCCCCCACCTTAGCTCCCTTGTCTCCCTCCCCAAGTCTGCGTCCACCTCCTCCTTGGTGTTCCACCTGTCACTCTTGTCCCCCCTTGCGTTTTGGAAACTACTCATGCTCAGCATTGGTTAAGGACAACATCCTTGCGCAAAAGATCTGGAAGCAGCTTATGGTTAACCCACATTGCTCCCGCTAGATTGCCTCCGCCCACAAGGAGATTTCCTCCCTAAGTGGCATGAATACTTGGATCCTGGTGCCTCCGCCAAATGGGCGCAAGATCATTTGATGCAAATGGTTTTTCAAAGTAAAAAGCCTGCCAGATGGTTCCATCATAAAGCTCAAGGCTTTTCTATTTGCCATGGGTTTCAACCAGGTTCAGGGTCTTGATTTCTCCAAGGTCTTCACCCCAACACTTTGTCTTGAAACTCTTTGTCTTCTTCTCAGTCTCCTTAGCAGCAAAGGTTGGGTTGGCCGCCAAGTTGATTTCAAGACCGCATTCTTGAATGTTCATCCCAAAGAACCAATCTACATGTCCCAGCCCCCCGGATTTGAGGATCCTGCACATCCGGATTGGGTGTGCAAAGTGTTGAGGGCCATCTACGGCCTGAAGCAGTCTCCCTGCCAGTGGAATGTTGAGCTGAATTCTGCCCTGCTATCTCTTGGCCTTTCCAGGTCCTCCTACAACCCTTCCCTCTATTTCAAGCTGGTCAACAGAGCTCTTTTAGGGGCCATAACTGCTCACGTCAATGATCTAGCTGTAGTCGGCACTCAGGATTTTGTCTCCTCTTTCATCAAGGACATTGGTTGTCACTTCACCATAGGGGATGACAAAGACCTTTCTCTCTTCCTATCCATCTCCATCCAGCGCAATTTGAGGACTCAGACTGTCTCTAAAGGGCAGCAGCACTATATTGAGTCCTTTGTCTCCTCCTTTTTACCGCCCGGGCCCATCACCTTGACTTCTCCCACCGCTTCTACCTTCAAATCCATGGTCAAACAACAGCCTGGATCCCAGCCCTCTCAACCCCAATACAACCAGCTCATCAGATCCCTTCTCTGAGTATCCCAGTGCAGCTGGCCTGATGTCTTGTTTGCTGTGAACAAACTCTTGCAGTTTCTTCAGGATCCCTTACTCAACCACTGGAATGCCGCTCTTTGAGTGCTTGGCTATCTCAACGCAACAAAGGACACTTGCTTGACTCTTGGTGGCTTGGATTTGACCTTGGTTGTTTCTCAGACTCTGATTGGTCCAAAGATCATGATGACTGCCATTCAATCTCAGGCTACACATTTTGCGTAGGCCATGGCTCCATCTCCTGGAGGTCCAAGAAACAACCAACTGTTTCCTTATCCAGCTCCAAAGCCAAATATAAAGCCCTCTCCAACTGCTGCAAAGAAGGGCTTTGGCTGCAAAATATTATGGTTGAACTCTGCCTTTGAGATGAGACTCCTGTGTGTCTCCATGTCAACAATGAGGGTTTCAAGGCCCTTTCCAAGAATCCAGAACATCATTCCCGCACAAAACAAATAGATGCCCGGCACCATTTTATTTGCAAATTTGTCTCTCAGAAAGTTTTCACCATGCACCACATTGGAACTAAAGACATGGTAGCTGATATGCTAACTAAACCGCTGTCCTGCATTCTTCTTAAGACCCATCAAACTCTCTTTGGTCTTGTTGCGGGTGGTTAGCAAGGGGGGTTGTTGGGATTATCATCATTCCCATACATGTCTTTATTTCCTTTTTCTGCTTTCTTTATTGATATCTCTTATTCTCTCTATTTCTCTCTCACTCTTATTCTTTTTTTATCTCAACTACTATCATGTGACACAATCCAAACATCCCTACTCAGTCTTTTCATTCATTATCATAAGCATGTGTTTCTCTCATTTCATTATTCAATACACACTCATGTCTATCTCATGTTACTTAGCTTGTGACACCTCTGTCTTGGTGCCTACCTGAGGACAGAGCTCAAGTCTGGTGGAAGGATTTCTTTTCCTCATCCTTCTACCATTCTTCTACTCTGACTTTCCTCAGGTAAGATCTGTTTCCTTTTCTTTCTTTCATTTTTATCTCTGACTGATCTATATTAAAATCTCATCCTTCTACCATTCTTCTACTCTGACTTTCCTCAGCTCCAATAGTTTGTTGTCATGTGTCCCTCATTGCATTGACCACATTGGGGTTGGTTCCTGCACCATTTGCCAAAGTGTCCCATTTTGAAAAATTTGAAGCACTGTGCCAGGAAAGGCTGAACATGGTTACCCTGTGATAATCATAGTCTAAGAAAATGCCTGTATTTGTAGCATGATCAGTTAAATCTTTGCTTGCAAAATGTTGCCTTTTGATGTTCATATTCTGTAACTGACAAATCTAGCTATCTTTATTATCATCTTTCTGTTTTCATCATCCTATCATTCTTGTCTTGGGACCCTTCTGGGGGCTCTCTAGTTGTATTCAACCTGCTGCCTTAGGGCATCCTTACCATGGGAGGTAAACGTCAAAGTTAAACCCAATTTACCTCCCAACTTCCCAGAAATACACTTTACTGAAGGTGCTATCCTGGAAGCTATTATACCTTGGGAGTTAAATGAGGTCCTTTTTTTTCCACATCTATCAAACCTCTACCTCCCGTGATGTCCTTGATATTCAAGACATGTGTGCGCAATTAATGTGAATTCCACTGGATATCTCTATCTCTGCCTCCCCCAAAATTTGCCACCACCCCTCTTCCTCCCCCTTGTTCCTTACCCTTCATCCTCCCCATCATATCCAACTTCCTCCATCCCTATCATCAAACACCCCTTCATCCCAATAATCCCATTGAACCCCCATCAAAAATTCACTATATATATCTGCTCAGAACCACCATTCTTCCTTCTTCACCAGCCACCAACACAGCTCATTTAAATGCTTTATACTTTGCTTCATGGTCATGTTGATTTTCCACCCCTTCTTAGTTCTGGTTATTGGTCTCATCTCATTTAATCCTTTATTGTTATTTGTTACTCTTTTTTTTCATATAGAACCTGGATCACCATTGCCAAATACTCTTGTAGGTGGTAAGGCTATTCCAGAAACCAAGAAATTGGATAATTGGTCAGCTTGGGCTTTCAATTACAATTAAAGAAATGACTTTCAGTTGTGCAAATCCTGGTTGGAAATCTCGCAGGATCCTCTCACTGGAACCAATCAGACATCCATGGGCTTTTGGGACTTGTTCAAGACCAACTTCATGTTGCATATACTGGAGCCACCTCTTTCTTCCACCAGTCTCAAAATCTAATGGGCAACAATCCAGTACACTTTCAACAAATTCAGAAGCTGCATCATTCAAATCAATCAAGCCAACAGAAGTGGCACAATTACCCAGGACTAAATTTCAGCTTCTCTCAAGTTGTATGCTGAGATCAACAAGAAGGCATTCTTTCATTTTAAATTCTAAAACATCCTTGTTAATGCGCCCAAATGGAGCAAGTACATGCAAAATCTGGAGAAAAAAAAGCGACATCAACCAAAAACAACAACAAGCATCAAGTGACATTGACACTGCACCAACTACACCATCTTAAACAAGCATCTGTGGACAAAGCATTGTTTTGGAACCTCGAAGAACTAATGGACAAAAGAATGCCAAATTAAATTTCAGCAAGCCATCCAATTGCAAATCAGAGGCATCCTCAGGTGTGGGTGTTATGGCATGGCACAAAGACATGACCAGGGCTCACAAGAAATTGGCATCTGAAGCTGAAAAACAGAACAAAATTCTTCATACACATGGGAAGGCCTTGTAGTTGATTGCTCAAGAGCTGATCATGGGGAAAGATATGAATAGCTTTGATCCTTTCACTTACTAATATTATGATGTGAAAAGGGCTGAGATTCTCAAAATGGTGGATTCCCAATACATGCAAGATACATCTTCCACTTCAAATTCCTGAGTGGGAGGTGTGAATTCTATTCTTATTTTTTCTTTTATTATTATCTGGACTATCTCTTCCAATTCATTCATTAGCAATCATACATTTCACAATTGCCAAGTCCATCCCACTTAAAATTGAATGAGATCTGTTTCAAAATTTTTTATGACTCTCCCCTAGCCTTCATGACTTGTACCTACCAAGATTTTCCCAGTTACTGTTGAATGATATCTCTTAGTCCAATTTTTTTTTTTTTACTGGGAATCTCTCAGGTTTTCTGTGGAGTGATTGAAATGATATATTTCATTGAAAAATGTTGAAACCAATCAATTGAATACATATCTAATATATAAATTGAGACAGACCAAACAGGATAAAATAGATAAGAGAGTGCAAGAGAGAGAGAGAGAGAGCAATTGATCAAGTGAGGTGGCAAGAGAGACAGCAAGAGAGATAGTGAGAGAGCAAGAGAGAGAAAGATGTGACAATAAACTACTCAAAATGACCTTTGAGATTCCATAGGTGTTCAATGAGGTCCTTTCAAATTGAATCATGAATATTGGTATTTTAGATCTTGTGATACCTTTTGACAAAATCTGATAAGTCCGCATTTGGTTCTTCATTCATTTGAATGGTTGTGCTGGTACTTTTGTCAGAAAAATTGGTATTTACGTGGTCCTTCATCCTCCACAATAATATTGTGGAGGATGACACATGCTCTCATGATGAGCTGAAGATCATGATGGTTCCAACTGCGTGCAGGCCTTGAAATAATTGCAAAGCAGGCCTGCAGCACCCCAAAAGCTCCTTTGATATCCTTGCCTTCTACCTCTTGCATTTTGGAAAAGCAATGGAGATGCATATGGACGCAAATAAAATTAAATTTTCAATTGACTTTGCTAATTCTTAGAAGAAATTAAATAAAGAAATACATAACTTTTGCTTTTGATCCGGTGGCTGGGATATGGTCTTCACAAGGACCCCCAAATTGGGGTAGATCCCATTGGCCAGATGATATCTGTGCTTTTAGGTATTCCCATTGACCTTGAATTCCACACTTGGGGCTGTTCCATTCATCAGCTCCTTGAACAATGGTGATTGATCCAAAACATTTATGTTTTTTTGAGACCCTGTCAGACCAAAAAAACACTTCCAAATCCACAAGTCTTGGGAAGCAACAGCCTCAAGAATAATGGTTGGAACCTATGAAGGTTTTTTAGTCCAAAATCTTCCAAGAGATAAATAAAAATACAGACATTCTCTTTGCCCTGGTATTGACCATCCCATGCCAATGGGAAATTTTTCCATGACCATTGCATGCAGTCAAGAGAACCCAAAATTCTAGGGAATCCTTGTGCTTTGCCCATGGCCACCAGAATTTTGAGGTCTTCTTGAGTTGGGTACCGTAGATACTGATCACCATAGATATCAACAACCCCCTGGCAAAAACAAAGAGGCATTTTAAGCTGGTTGTTTCTTCAATCCAAAGATATTTGCCATTTGAATCTCCGCCAAATTTTCATATGCAAGCATTTGAATTGATGAGCCAATTTTTTGAGCAGGCTAGAGACCTGGAATTCCTAGAGCATTTTTCTTGTGAGAAAACTATTCATCATGAGCAACCAAGCAATGAAAAAACTTCATGAAAAGCTGCTTGTGCATTTTGAATTGACGTTGGAATAGGTAATCACTGTAAATTGGATTTTTTGCAAAGATAATCTTTGACAAAACACTGGTGGCCACCTTCAAAATCTTGGTGAAAATTGGGTTGATGTTTTTATTTCTTGTGTTTTTTTTTAAAAATCTTCAAGTTTGGGTATTATCTGAACTGCAGCTATTGTTCTATGACAGAGCAAGGGATTGAGAGATGAATAGGTTGGCCAAGGTTGATGGTTCTATGGTTGTTTCCCCCAGGTTTGGTTGGAGATTTAAAAAAGATCTGTGGGCAGGGAATCACACACCAATATCTCCCTGAAGTGTTGAGGCAGAAGTTTGGGGAGGCAAAAACAGCTTTGAAAACCTTAATTTTATGGTTTGCCTCCCCAATTTTACCTCCTGTGGTAAGGATGGCCTCAGACCCCCTTTGGGTTTTTCCATTTTTCTTTAAATAATGGACCTTCCCTGGGACCTTCAATGAAAACCATCTGATTACCAGACACTTCAACCAGAGGGCCCCTTCCTCCTAATCAGATAGTTCCCACTTGGATTTAAAAGTATGATCCCTTGTTCCTTGACTCTTTTTAGCCATTTCATTTTCCCTCAATTTGATCTTCAGTAGCCTACCTTATCCCTTCCTTCTCCAAATCACCTTTCTCTTATTGTAAAACTCTTCACAAAAGATATTACAATGGAGCTAGCCTTCTTGGCTGTGTACATGTTTTCCAATAACCAAAACATCCAAACTATTTCCCCCTTATTAAAGTGGTTTTTGATTGAAATGCTGGATTTGCTGATTTCAGCCAATGGATCAAACTCCTTTGGTATACCATGTGCAAGGACCAACCAAGTGGTAGGAATAGCTTCTAGGTTGGGATGAACCTGTTTGGACCAGAGATGTTCCATCAGTTTTTATACTCAAAACTGATGGAATTTGTTTTGAGTATAAAAAACCACATCACCTGAGTTCATGACATGAGCCCCCATGACAGTTACAACTTTTTCTTGTACTCAGGCATTCACATTTTCTAAGGATTCATTTGCTTGCTGTACAGATAGGAACCTTTGTGAGTTCATCAATCTGGTTTCTTAGAGGATTGGAATGTATGACTGCCCTTCCTGGGCATAGAAACTTCATCTTAGATTTTTCTGGAAGGAGGGTTGTTGGATTCTGAGTTGGTAAAGGATTATTGGCTGAGGCCTGACTGGTAGAAGGGCCAGGTGTTGCCTACTGGCTGATGCAAGTTTTTTTTTTGATGAAAGGTCAGGATTCTCTCCATCTGATCTGCCATCACACTCATTTGTTCCTCTTGTCTATGATCTGAATCTTCTGGATCTAATTCTGTCTGGATAAGTATTTGAATCAGTTCAATCTGTAAAGTATAAAAAGAGCTGAGCTCTAATGAGATGAAAGGATTAAAGAATGAGTGAAAGGGGCTTGTGACATCAAGCATAACGGACCTGAGATCAGGAGGAAAATGACACTCCGGTTGATGTGTTGGCTGAACAGATGATCAATTCCACTTCATAGCACTGGTGTTTATATAGATTAAATACACAATAGGCTGACAAGTGGTTGAGTACAAAATGAATAAGGTAAAATTAGCATAAGCAGTTTAAGTGACATGGTAAGTGAAATGCTATGACTAAAGAGTCTGATAGCCATGACTAAACAGTCTGATAATCACAATACAACAACACAGCCCAGTTACATTTTACCTGTTGTTTTAGTAATTTAAGGTTAACAATAATAAGATCAAATCAATTCAATCAATGGTACTCTGAACTCCAGTGAAAGTCACATAAATGAAAACTCAAATTCTAGCACAATCATGGGTTTTCCAATTTGGAGATCACCATTGTCATAATAGCTCCCAGCATCTGCAATTTTTTTTGTCATGAATAGATCCAAGCCATTGGTGCCACCAGCAACCAGGGGGGCTCCTTGAGTTGCTAAAGTGTTGTGTTCAACTTCCTTTTTGATGTTTGAGGTTCTTGCTAATTTGGGTGGGCCGGGGGGACAGATTAGGGGAATTCAAGCAAAGGGAGAAAGAGTTAGTCTTTGAGGATCATGTCACAAATGTTGAAAGGAGATTAATGAGATGATTTTAATTGGGGGGTTGAGGGGTTTGATGGTGAGATGGTGGTATTGACATTGATTACTGAGGTTTGAGGGCCTTGATGGCCTATAAGCGGTAACCATCACATCAAAGCTTGATAAAACCCCTACAACAGCTATGCAAGTCTGGTGTTTGAATCCTGGGAGAACCACCCCTTGGCCAGCTATGCCCACCCCTTTCTTACTTCAAAACCCTTTATTAGTTGGCCCTTTGGCACATGGATGGAGTATTGAATCTTCAATACCTGTTAGCCAAATCAGAGTGTATCTCAAAAACAGGGTCCCATAACCAATAAGAAAAATATGTTGCTGCTGCTCAATAACAAAGTCTAAAATTAGATAGATTTTACAGTGGGTAAACAAAAGTTGTAGGATTTTTTTTCAAATCAACCAAACCTGGGTACTTTGAACAATGTAGCTGAAGCCCAGGGTGTCTAAATCTTGCTGTTGACCAACCCATCTTTAGGCTCCCACCCCAGTTGATCAATTGCCATATTGTCACTGACTTGGTTTTTTGGTTTTGATTTCTGACTGCTTGATTGATTCAAAAAACAAAGACAGTAAGTGATTTTTTCAGAATCCTATTCCTCATATTTGATTCTGATTCATGGTTTTTTTTTTGACATTTAGTCTTCTTCAGGTGATTGGTTGTTTCAGAAGATCAAGATGGTCCAACCATTGGAAGAGGGTACCATCACAACAGTCCAAATCCATTTTAGAGTGATTTCAATCAGTCCAACTCCCATGTAACCTTGGACCAATATAACCTTAAGCATTGCACAGCACCTCAAAGTGGACAAAGAGCAGAGAACTTGAATGAAATGAACATCAAATACATAAAAAGCTTGGATGAACATTTTTTATTGGTTTCTGTGACTTCCAACCTACCTCTCTCAAGATTATTGCTACCATCTCCCCAAGGCACTGAAAAATCAAGATTGATCAAAATTGGTTTTAATTATTTTTAGAAAATTTTGATATTAACATTTCTTTCATTGAAATCATTCCTTTCAATCCTCTCTCACACCCATATAAACAAGAAAAAATATCAATGGTACAGAATTTCTCAATCCTTTTTTTTTTCTTCCAGCGCGTTTTTTTGAGTGTTTTGTGCTTTTCAAAATTTTTTTTTTTTTTCAAAAAAAAAAAAAAAGTTATAATTTAATATTTTTTTGTAATTCCACTTTTTGTATGATTTGAGTACAGATGTTGAGATATCTAATCCTATGAATAAATGTAAGTACATGCCTTTTGCTTGAAACACATGCCTCAAAATAAATTGACTGCTTTAGGTCAGTCAGTCCTATCATTTCTGTCTACCCACTGTATGTACACAGGGGGGGGGGGGAAGTAATTGTTCCCACTGATTGGCCCAAATCAGTAGTTTCATTTTTAGACACATTCTCAAGGCCAAATTTTTCAGTCCAAAAAAAAACCCATAAATTTATTTTAAATTGAATAAGAATTCATCTTAGCATCTGTTCTTTAAGCTGGGAATTGATTAACAATTTGAATAATCAAAACTCTCATCTTGTGAAGATTCATACAAAAAGGTAGAAAATACCCCAAAAGAGATGTTTCATAAAGAGAAAAAAATGAAGCATTCCTTTTGCATTTTGTTTTATTTTTAATAGATTTAATTTTAGGGAAGAATCAGAATAGCACTAAAAAAATCAAAACTAGTGAAATTAAATTATTCCATTCATGGGAAAATCCAATTAGATTGATGTGATTTTTTTATGGTTTTGATGATATTTTGATTAAATAATCAAGATGGATATCTGAGAACTCATAAAATTCAGACAGAAAATATTTCTGATTTCATTTGATTTCTACAGTATGATTTAATTTGAATGATTCCCTTTTTTTGAGAGCTTTTAGCACTTTGTGGATATTTTTGGTTTTGTTGGTTTTGAGGAGGAGCTCATCCCATTGCTTGAAAACCAATAAAAATTTTTCAAATGGAATTAAATACTTGATTGAATAATTCATATTGATCTGGTAAATGATTCTAAACCTTGAAAGGAAAAGAAACTACTAAAAAAAAAAAATGAAATACCAGATGTTGAAAATGACTTGGCAAAAAATCCAAAAGCTTTCTGAGCATCACCTTTTTTTTTTTTGATTTTTCAGACAGATATTCATCCATCTTAAAAAATCAAGGTTGATAAATCATTAATCTTTTTCATATTTATGATGATTCAACATGGTTCACATTCAATTGGACTCATTCATCTTCAGATTATTTTTCAAAAAGGATCAAATTTCCTGGTTTTTTCATTTCACACATCAGTGTGAGCACTTACTCCCCCCCCTGTACAGGAGGGGGGGGGGACAAAAGCTGTCCGTCCCACTGATGCAAAATGAGGGTGGGTGCTGACACTCCCAAACTTGGAGTGGGGCCTGGGTGACCTTGCTCAGCCAGTTGACCTCCATCTTTGTTTGATCTTTGGCCTCATGACCATTTTTATTTGGTCTATCAAACCATGTGAGTTTCATTTTCCTCTCATGTCAAACCCTTTTCTAAAAAACCATCCTCAATCGTTTGTCCTTTTCCATCTCATAAACTGATTTTTTTTTTTTTTTTTTTGACTTTGAATTTATCATAGTACAATGTTGAACAAAGTCAAGAAAAAAGAACTATTGGATGAAGTCAGGGTGCGGATTGTGGGGATTTACAAGGGTGGAATGTTGGGTAACAACATCAGCAAGAAACTGGGCCTCAACCAATACAAAATATATAGCTTTTTAAAACAATATAACCAATGAGGGACCATTGAAAACAAAAAGAAATTGGGTTGGCCATCTAAACTGACCAATTGGGATCATTGCCAGCTAAGCCGTGTCTTGAGAAGCAAGAGACGTTCCAACTTGAACAAACTTGCCAATTCAATTGTGACAAAGGTCTCAACTAGGACGATTTGCCAATCTTCCCATCAACTTGGCCATCAATGCCAATTTGCAGCAAAAAAACCATTTCTAAATGCCACCCGCAAGACTTGGCATTTGGCATTTGCTTGTGAGCATCTGCATTGGACAATTGAGGATTGGAAGAACGTCATCTGGATGGAAAAATCTTCCTTTGAAGTTGGCAAGAACACCCAGCAAGTCAATGTATGGCAAATCCCCCATGAGAAGTTTGAATCAACATTCCTTGCCCCCAAATTCAAGAGTGGTCAAACAACAATGATGATATGGGGTGCTTTCATGGGTGAAAGCACCTCTCCATTTGTTCTCATGCCTCCAAAAAGAAGATCAACAAAAGATTTCATTGAAATTGTTTACAATGGTGCCTTAGGGCCATGGCTATCAATAATCAACCATCAAAACACAATCCTGATGGAAGAGGTTGCTGCAGTTCACAAGGCTAAAATTTTTAAAAAGTGGAGAAACAGAAAAAGGCCTCAAAAAACTAGAATGACCAGTTCAATCACCAGACCTCAAGCCCATCAAGAATGTTTGGCATACGATGAATATCAATATTCAGAACTTTTACCAACCCAAAGTCCCTGGATGAGATGGATAAGGCCCTCAAGCATGCCTGGGATGATTTTCCAAAGCAGCAACTCATCCATCTGATTGAAAGCATGCCTGAATGAATGAAGGCAGTCCTTAAAGCTCATGGTGGTTCTACTCAATGGTAGAACTGCCTTTCTTTTCATTTTTCCATTTCATCTTCCTTTCCATCATGATGATTTCCTATCAATCCTTACCAAGTATCAAGAAATTCCAATCACTCAATATTTTTCATCTTTTTTTTTTTTTTTTTTTTTTTTTTTTTTTTTTGGTATCCATATGCAGAAAACCATGATCCAATTTTGGATTTTTTTTTTTTAAAAAAAAAAAAAAAAGTCTTCTGACACAAAATAACATATTAATTACCCTATCTTGTATTTGTTTTCTTTCTTTCTTTTTTTTTGTTTTAAAAGCAAAGAACCAAAAATGGTACACACACACACAAAAAAAAAAAAAAAAAAAAAAAAAAAAAAAAAAAAAAAAAAAAAAAGAGGAGAAAAAAATGCAATTCAGTGGGACGACTTTTGTCCCTTCCCCACTGTACATACATACCACCCTCCCCAACCCAAGATGTTTAGTGCGATAAGTGGAATCAATAGCACTTAAGAAAATGGATTGAGGTCGGAGCTAGGAGAGATAGGATTGGAGTCGAATCCGGGTGCGACCCAGTCGACTGCTCCTGATCTCCCGAGCCCAACCAAAACCAGCCTTGGCGCGATCTCTCGACCGAAGCCGACGGATGTGCGGCCCCCCCCCCCCCCCCCCCCCCCCCAGGCTCCGCCTGATCCCACTGCTCCTATGATCCGTGCGCCCCTTCGGCCCATCTCGGCTCTTCCCCTCCCCTCCCCTCTTCCCGTTTCTCCTTCTTCTCCTCTCCCCATACTTTCGTCGATCTCTCCAGTCATTATTGTTACCCTCGCACTGATCCGGACGGCTACAGCGCTATTCGCTCCCCTCGGGACCGCGGAGGATGTCGATGTCATCTCCACATCCATCTTGTGCCCCGTGCGACCTCGCGAAATGACACTTGATCTTTTTTTACTTTTTTCTTTTTTCTTTTGGATATTTAAAGATGAAATAAAAGAAAAAAAAAAAAAAAAAAAAAACACACACACACACACACACACACACACACACACACACACACTTACCATGCGAGACACACAACAGGGCTCGAGGGTCGATGATGGACACAGGCCCGATCTCCAGACGGGACCCTCTCGCTCCTCCCCCCTCTCTGTCTCTCTCTTCCTCCCCCCGCCTCCATCCTTACTCGCGGTCGCCAGCGTCCGTCGATCACCCACGCCTACTCACATCTGTTCATCTTCGAGGCCATCGGAGCTGGGGTGAGTCACTGGACGCGCTCCACACAAGTGAGCGAGACCAGTCTGAACGCGCCGGGCTCGGATCGCGACTCATTCACGAGCCCAACCAAGCCACACCATCACACGCCTGCTTCGGTCTCCGCCTGCCACCTGGGCCACTTATCTTGATCGGATCGCTTAACGCTAGCGGGTCCCCCGAACCCCGTCGTCGTCATAAGCAGTGATGGCCGGCCTCTGCCAGTGTCTGTCAACAGCTTAGTAAATGAGTGCACCGGAGCGTCTAGGGAGTTGATCATGCGGGGTTTCGCTGGTTTCTTCTTGGGCGTCCGACGTACGACGCAGTTGAGAATAGCAAAACAAAATGAAATATTGATCATGGGGTCGTGGCCGGTCGATGCATGAACGGAATGTTTATCATTTCGGATTGATTTAAGTGACCGTTGCAACCACTACTCTAACAACGTCAAATAGATAAAAAAAGACCGTAGGCAGGCGGGCAAGAAAGATCCTAATCGTAATCTACCATCGCATATTTACATATTCATCGGAATCGAGTGGTCTCGAACAGATGATCATAATTCTTTGATGTTGATAGAAAAGATATATATAAAAAAAAAACGTAACGAGAGGGAAAGCTACCAAGTCGGACAATCGACTGCAATCGTAAGCACCGACGGTAGTAGAAATGCCGAGGACCGAGAGTTTGATTGCCTAGGAGCGACCAGATCATCAGCAACAGGGAAAATGATATCTACCTGCAATGAGATGCCATCGGGCCACAACTTCAACGTCAACAAAGGACTAATTGACTACCGTGACCTGAATCGATAACAATAAGATCTCCATCCATTCCATATCATCAGCCAGCCTCACAGCCGAAGGCTGCTGGTTCGGGTCGGGAGGTGACGGTTGACCTTCGTTCTGGTGGGGATCGGTTGGGTCGGCTTTGGTCTGAAGGCGCTGGATCCGCCGGACTTCTTTAACCATCTCATACGCCTCCTCAGATAACCACTGTTCGGCAGCCAAGAATCCGCTGAGTTCCTCTTGGTAGTCCTCCCAACGGTCGCCCCACACTTCATGAGGCAATCTGAAGCCAGCCTCTTTGGAAATCCTCGAGGCAAGTAAATGGATCAGAATAAAGGGTGGAAGTTCCTGTAGCGCCAACACCAGCGTCGGGCAGGCGTTCGAATCATCTACCGATGTGCGAGCCGCCCCGGGATCACCACTAGCAGGACGATGGGCGTATGCAATCAGGCTGCTTCTCAACCGTTCCGGTTGAAGAAGGGCAGAGGCAACCAGCTGGAATGCCGATAAAGCTTCTAATGCCTCATTCATCGCCTCTCGAACTAAATCACCTTCACCAACGGGATTGAGCAGAAAACCTTGGCTGCACAGCTCGCAATCTCGGGGACAAGTCGAATGCGCTATACCCGAGTTGGGGTCAATACCAGCGACATCTTTAACGAAGTCGTTGATCGCCACCCAGAATGCCTTGAGATGGAGCATCAATTCATGGTGAAGGGTAGCATTGGATTTGACGGGGGGCGGTGGAGATTGCTTTCCAGGGTGTAAGATGTGCCGGGCGCCTTTAAACGCTGATGCACGTGCAAGCGTGTGAGAAGGGGCACCAGGAGCGGTCTGAATAGGCTGATTGGTACCCGAGACGGCCGGTAGAGGAAAAGTCCAAGTAGAGAAGACGAGCATGGCCTTCCATGCCGCCTGGGTTGCAACACTAACTATCCAACGATGACTGCCAGCTTGACAGGATAGTTTTGACATCAAAAGTTTGCGAACACCTTCCAAAAGATTGACTAATTCATGCAGAGGCTCGTTGGGATGGGCGGGGGAGATCCAAGCACTATAGCCTCCGAGAGAGGGAATCGTGCGGCTGAGGGATAAGTGATGATGGGGCTTGGTTGGGGGGAGAGGCTGAGTCATCGTAGGCGGTTGAGATTTCATGATACAGCCGGTAACTTGTTTCTTGATCTCAGTCAGGTAGGGTCCCATGAATCGTTGAATGATGGCATCCATCTTGGATAAAATAGGCGTGAGGCCATCACGGAGAACTTTGACAACTTCAGGATTCCAGTCCTTACACTTCATGATACCACCAAGGACAGAGTAAGCGACCCAGGCGCATCGTATCACTTCGATATTATAGCGTAGCACGACTGGTAACGAATGATCAACGTCTTTGGCGGATTTGGGAACGTACAACACAGAGGGCTCATTGGCGGGTAGAATAAGAAGTGAATCAAGCCTTCCAGCAAAGACGGTGAGCGCAGGGATGGCAGCAGTTCTGACCAAGGAACGAAATATGTACGAGTCGGAACTGCAAACTTCAAGCTCTCTGTTGGTTGGTGGAATCATCAAAAGAAGCGATGTGATTTAGCAAGCTTGCTGAGCGGGAAATCGAGAGGGAAACCAGATAGATGATGAAAACTAAAGGCCTGACCGTTTCAACGCTTCTCCGACTTCAGCCACAGAGGTGGGCCTCGGTGCACCTCTACCCATCCAGACAAGACCGTTGTCGATGGAAGATGGGAAGACTTGGGCAATCAAATCCCGTAGGCGAGTGCCCACTTTGCTGATATAACTAGCCTCCAGTTGATGGATGGCTATGGGCTTGGACACATGATTATGGTTTGCAGAACTGAGTAAGGGCGGGCTGGGGGGGGCGGAGGCAAGGGGAGTGCCAGCGCGGGTGATGGCCTTGGCAGAAACTGAGCGCAAGTTCGAAATCAAGAGCTTGTGAACACCCTGTTGATTGGTAGTGGGGGGGGTGGACAAGCCACTGATCGCCGGGACGATGGGAGTAGAGGATGCCAGGGCTGGAACCTTTACAGGGACGACCAGAGTGTTGGTGCCAGGTTTGGAAACACTGGCAGATAGGGGGATGAGGTTGAGAGCATCCTTAGTTCCAGTGGTAGGAGCTTGGCGATCGGTGGGCTGCCCAGCATCAGAGGTGGGACTGATAGGGATGTGACCAGATCTGGGGCTACTTTGCCTCTTGGAGTGGCTAACTGGATTGTCCGACAAATAAGGGTCATCATGAGCAGCTCGAGCTGTCATGTTGGGCAAATGGCCGGCGGAAGGCTGAGCTGAATCGACGGATGCCCGGGAAGCGGCAGGTTGGGATGAAGAACGAGTGAGAGAAAGGTGGGCAAGACTTTTGATGGCTACCATGGTGATCTTGTTGCCGATATGTGTACCTAGAGATTGAGATGATTGAGAGCAATCAGGAGGCGGTAGGGTGCATCGGCATCGGGTAGGATTAAGACGAAATGTACAACTTACTCTTTCTTGGGAAGAGGTAGGAGCGGGTGCGCGGAGGCCGAGCTCAGAGAATGACCAAGTCAAGTGACGGATAAATCAGATCGACTCGATGGTATGGCCAAGTCGAAGGCGAGAGAGGGTTGAAGGAGCGCCAGAATCAGCGCCGGGGTGAGTTAGGAGGGAGCAGATGGATGATGAGGAGGGGGAAGGAGGGAGGCCGGATGAGGATGTCCAGGGTCGAGGGACGGAAGAGGCCAGAGGCGATTCGAATGAATGAGCTATGAGCGTCGTGGGGCAAGGCAGAGGCCTAGGAGGGAAGCCGAGAGGATGCTTCGGGGGGAGAACGAGACGGGAGTGAGGGCAAGGCCGAACGAGTCTTTCATTGATGATGACAACGATCGTCGAAGGACGGAATAGGCGGTGGCAGACGAATCACCAGAGGAGCTCGATGGACCAAAGCTGAGGCTGAGGCTTTGGGAGTGGGAGTGGGATGGGGAAGAGCAGGAGAGGCGAGAGTGAGAAGCTGGTAGACTGAAGATGATCCGAGGAGGGGTGGGGTGAGCGAGCTAGACTGAAAGCAGAAGGAAGGAAGGATGGAGAGAGAGATTAGTAGGAAGGCTCTTACCAGCCTCCGATGGTCTCAGGGTTGACTGCCCAGACGATGGATGGAAGGTGAGTAGATGAGTCTGTCTTGCTCATTCGGTTCGGAAGGCCGTCGAGGGATGGGATTGAGATCGGAAGGAGGATTGATGATTGGATTCAGAGGGAGGGAGGGAGGGGGGAAGAGGGGTAGCGAAGAGCAGGAAGAGTGGAAGAAGCTCTAAGTCGATCTTCGAGCAGTGATGACTTAACACTGGCCACTCAGTCGAGCGAGACGAGGGAGATGGGCGAAGGAAGGAAGGGGGGGATGGGATAGCGAGCCTTGGCTGGGAGAAGGCACCAGCACCACCAAATCCAATCGAGCCGGATCGATAGTCAGCGTAGGGCGTAGTCGGACGCACTAGACTGCAGTGTAGATAGACAGAGTGGTGATGGGGGATGGGATGGGTTTTGTAGTCGCAACTCAGGTTTGCTTCGAGTCTAGACGGATATCGCGTACCGTACTTAACTATCAAGACAAGCTTGAGACCAGAGCGGGGGGTGGGGTGGGGGGGCTGAGTCTGATGTCTGCTCGGTATTTATCTTGAGGCCAGAAGGGGGTCGGTCGTGGGATTGGCTATGCAAGCCGTAAGCCGTCGAGCGTAAGCCGAGGAGAGGCAGGCGAGAGAGAGTTCAAGGTCTCTGGATTATGACTTATAATCTGAATCGGCCTTCTAATTGGAGCATACACACTAGTAGATAAATACGTCACTGACTGACTGACTGGCTCCTCGAGAGGTTTTTTGTTTGGTCGATGCGGCAGCGGCTGTGAGCCCTTCAGTCGGAGTTGGTCGAGCGAGCGAGTGGTGGCCCTGGGGCAAGTTGTAAACAGTTCAATTCTTATGATACGTAAACAATCGGTGGGTCTCTAGTTACTCGATTCTCGGTTATGATAAGTTTTATACTTATTTATTTAATTGAAATAATCTCCTACTCTCGCTCGAGATTCGGTTCGCAATCCAATAGTATCGTTGAATCACTACTCGTTCGGTTTCGTCCTAACCCCCTTTCGGATCTTCCAAACTGGGAATGCGCTTCGTGATGTGACGAGAGCCGGGACTGAGGTCCGTCGTCTGATAATTAGCAGCAGGCGGCTCGATTCCAGAGTCGGAGCAGAGCTTGTGTTTGATGCACTTATGGTCGACCAATCGACCGTAGCAGGCAGAACTCAAAACTCAGCATCCAGCATCCAGCACTTCATGCGCATCTGCATACCTATCGACGTATGTACGTATGTACATAAATATGTGCAATATCCATCATATATACTTGGCTAGCAGATAACCCTGCCAATGTTAAATGAGTATGCGCATACACATATGTACATAATGCTCGACCGGTCGCATCGGATCGATTGCAGCTCCTAGTACATACATACATACATGCCGCGACCACCTGCAGACACCCTACCATGACTTTCATGATCTCAATCGGGAGGGGGGGAGCCCGCGAGGACTGGCAAGTTTCATAGCTTAGGGTGGTCTCTAATCGACCAGTTCGACTCATGAGTCTCACACCTACAAGATAACATCCCTCGACGGGTTCATCCCGCCTGAGGCTGGGGTCGATGGATGTAAATATGTACTCAGATTAAGATGGTGGCATATCACATCAATCCATGATCATGCTCGATCCCAGTTCACGTTGGTTGTTGAGAAACCCTCACTTACATAGATACATATTAGGGCGTATCAGAGTTGAGCAAACCCACCATGTTTTAATGCCGGGTTTCAAACCAAATCCACCATTAAAAATCAAAAAAAAAAAAAAAAAAAAAAACCCCACTTGTTTCACATCAGACGTGACAGAGTTACCTGGAAATAAGTGGGTTTTTTCAAGTAAAGTATATAAAGGCTTCCACCACCTGTCCACTTCATACACCCCTGGTTTTCTACCTCTGACCTCGGAAAAATTCTACCTCCAACCTCATCAGAACAAAATTTGATTCATTGCTCTTCATCTCTTCATCACTATCCTCATCACTTCATCAATCTCATCCCTTTATCACTTTCATCACATCCAGCTAACTCTCATTGCATCACTATCCTCATCACTTCATCACTCTCATCACATCCAGCTAACTCTCATCACATCACTATCCTCATCACTCCCTCACCCTCATTGCTTTATTGCTTTCATCAAATCCTAACTCTCATTGCTTTATCCCTCTTGTCACTTCATCAATCTCATCTCTTCCTATCCTCTTTGCTTCATCACTCTCATAATGGCCCCTCAGCAATCCTCCCCCCACAAGTCCACTAAAAAATCCAATGGACCAAAGAAAACATCCCCCAGGAACTCAACATCCAACAATCCTACCCCATCAGCTTCCAAAGGCTCAAGTCAGCTCAAGAGAGCTGATCACATCATCCTGGTAAACTGGCTCAAAATTCCATCCAACTACAATGCTTGCTTTGGATCCAACAATGAAACATGCATTGGCCAACCTCCATCCTCTAAATTTGATGGTTATTGCCTAATGGCCAATGAACTAAAGAATAAAACAAAAGTTAGGCTGGATCTGTCATCCAAACAGATGAGGGAGAAATTCAAGAATTATTGAGTCAAGTAAAAAAAGTCCCACTCCATGTCAATCTCAACCGGCTTTGGTATCACCAACTCTGACAAAGCCAAGGGAATCAACTCGGTGGTTGATAAGTTGGACTCCATTTGTCATTTTTATATTCAAATGGATGAAATCTTTGGAAAGAAGGCCAAAATCACCCCTCTAGCTGCTTTTGACACCCAAAAATCTGATTCAGTTGATGCCAAGGACTTGGCTGGGGATGCTCAGCCTAGCAATGGTGATCCCAAAGAAACCTATGAGTGGCCCCCATCCAATTCCAAGGAGGATATTCAAATGCAATCAGCTCCAATCACATCTACTTCTGCATTGATTGAGGATTCAAACCAAACCTTGGACTCCTCCACTCCTTCTTTGGATTTCTCTCTTCCTGGGGTTGAATAACTGGAGAAATTAGCCAATGAGGAGGATGTCGTTCCTGTATCACCATTGCCATCAAAATCTGCTCAAGTAAGGAACCAAGTTCTTTTCTCTTCTGTCTGATTAATCCTGACTGATTTAGATTCAAAAGAAACAGGATCATCCATTCCTGAATGGCCAAAAACTCACATCCCCTTCAAATGAGAGCAATGATGTTCCCCCACAAACCTCCTCTGCAAAGGGAAAGCAAAAGGCCTCCAATTCCATCAAAATATGTTGAGATATGATCAATGCTTTCATGCAGTCTTCAGGACCTCAGTCTCTGCATGCTTGTAGTTGGTTACTCATTCATCATATGTCCTCACAAAGTGACATTGTCATTGACCTCTACAATAATATCTTGATCACTGGGAAGCAAGTGTCCTTAGTATAGTTAGTAGTGCACTTGCCATGCACACAAGAGACCTTGGTTCAATTCCCAGAGGACACATGTTATTTTCACATTCTTACAACATCAACCCCAATACCATTCAAAAGAGGAGAAACACTTCAAATTTTTCAGGCTTTGAGGAGATCATGGATAAGCAAGATTCAAGTAAGCCCATCAGATTATCCTTGCTTTCAAAATCAAGCTCATTCCTATTCCCCTCTGAAAAACAGTGAAATTGAAAATTGAATCTAAAAAACTTTGGTTTGAAAACAAGAAGTGGGATCTTCAACTGGATATTGATTTTCAAAATCAGAAAGACAAGAGTTTGGCTCATCAACAAAAATGGGATGCTGAGTGGAAGTTGAAACAGGCTGAGCTAGAATTTCAAAAAGAGAAAAAGGAGAAGGATCAACAGTAAGCGCAACTGCAAATGGAGAGGGAACAACTGGTAACAGAAAAAAAAGGATAAGTGGTCAATGGCTGGGGCATACATTGGTAGCAGTAGAACAGTAGATGAAGCAAAGAAGATCACTCAAATGCTGGGCTTGTAAATATATTTTCTTTGATGAAAAAATTAAAAAGAAAAAAAAAGTTATTCTTGATTACAATGATGCTTAAGACTATTTTTAACCCCACCAATAAAACATATTTTTTCTTTTTATTTATAGTTTTTTTTTTTCCTGGAGTATATTTTCCCACTCCCCAAGTCCCTGAAAGTGTTTTGAGTGATTTTTTTGATTTGCATTGATATTGCAATTCTTGTATGAGTGGCAGTATCCCCAGTAGGAAAAGCCATGATGGCAGGATACAGATCCAAAGGTTGTAGTTTACATCCAGACCCTACAACCTTTTCATTGATGCCCTCCTCTTCAAGTTTCACAGAAATTTCCAATGCCCTCATTTGATCCCTCTTTTGCTTCAAAGACCTCTGCTTGCCACCTCTATTTATGTTTGTCACCTCATCTCCTTCCATCTTGTTCCCTCCCATGAAAATTCTCTGCTGGGGGTGAGTAGCAAGAAGGGATTCAATTTAGCATATAAAATTTTGAGTATGATGGGAGAAGGGATGGAATTGAAGGAAAAGCAGTCAAAAAAGGATTACCAAAAAAAAAAAAAAAAAGGTGACATCATCACCAAAAAAAAAAAAAAAAAAAAAAAAAAAAATTACCTGGGTGCAAGCAAATTGGGCCAGGATTTGGGGCAGGCCTTGGGTTGAGGGGGAGGGCGGGGCTGGCAAGCCAATGGAGACCAAGGGGGGGGGGGGGCGGCAAGCCAAGCAAGGAGGGGGGGCAGACCCAAGCAAGGGGGGGCAAGGCTGGCAAGCCAAGTGAGATGGGAGGGAGACTGAGTGAGGGGGGAGAGGGGGGGGTTTTGGTGAGTGAGTGGGAGGGAGTGAGAGGGGGTGAGTGGGAGGGAAAAGGGGGATGAGGAGAAGGGAGGGGGGAGCTTACCTGGGGAATCAACCAAGGGGGTGGGGGGGGGCTGAAGGGGGATGGAGGTGGATGAATCAAAGGATGAGCATTGGATGATGAAGAGGATGAGGAGGAGGGGGAGGAAGCTTACCAGGGGTTCCAACCAAAGGAGGAGGGGAGGTTGTGGGTGAGGTGGAGGTGATGGGTGAGGAGGAGGAAGGAGTGGACTGCCCAGTGGTTTGGTGGGGTGATGTGGGTGGTTTGACCGGTGGTTTGGTGGGGTTTGGTGGGGTTTGGTGGGTGGTTTGACCGGTGGTTTGGTGGGGTGAGGTGGGGTGAGGTGGGTGGTTTGACCGGTGGTTTGGTGGGGTGAGGTGGGGTGAGGTGGGTGGTTTGACCGGTGGTTTGGTGGGGTGAGGTGGGGGGTTTGGAAGGTTTGATTTTGTTTTGTCTAAGTCCACCCCACCAAATGAGAAAAAAAAAACCAACTCAGCCTAGGAATCTTGGGTGAACAACCAAAACCAAAAAAATTTTTTTGAAGGTATTTTTTACCTAATTCAAAATTAAACATTACTCATCAAAGCAAGCAAGGGTGAGAGGAAGAATCTGTTCTCTCATAGAAGAAGATGAGGGACAAGATGAGACAGGGATGACTTGAGGTGGATCAGGAATATCATCTTCAAATATTTTGTCCCATTCATCTTTGATGTTGGCCACAAGGTTGTGAAGGATTAAACAAGTGATAATCCAGTTGATGAGGATCTTCATGTATTTGGGATTTTGAAGCTGGTTTTGAATTTCCCTTAAGCTGGCCCATCTTCCTTTCAGGACTTATATGGCATGCTCAATCCAAAATTGTGATTGGGAAAAATGATAGTTGAAATCAGTTTTGGCTTGATCATTGGTTGAAAAATTTTAATATGCTGGAATCACATATTTCCTGCTAGCATAAGCTGAATTGGCCAGAAGGTATTGATCTTGGTCAAAGTAGTTCTCTGTTTTTTGGGAAATTCAGATCCAATTGAAAACATATGAATCATGAAAAGAAACCAGAAGGCCAGCATGGAGTGATATGAACTTCTTTTTGTTATCACAAACAAGTTTTAGTGCCCCGGAGTATCTAAAAAAACAGATAAAAAATATTTTTTCAGTGTTCTATCAAAGTTGTTATCAAATTTGTTGGAAAAGAAATGAATCAATTGCCTTTTTTTCAAATCAAGATAGTGGTTGCCATCTAGCTTGGGTTTTTGACTCAAGGGGATGGTGGTTCCATCAACAAACCCAATGCAACCAGGAAAGCCTTCAGTCTCCATTAATTGAGATAGCTACTTGAATTCTTCTTTTGTTGGCCAAGAAAGGACTGAGAAACAGAAAGATAGGATAGCAATCATGACTCTTTTGTTGTATGAGTCAACGCTTCCATAACTGACTGAGAATAGATTTCTGATTGATGGATTGCTGCTCCATTTCCATTTGATCCCATTCTACAAAGATAAACAGCAAGTTGGATGGCTGGATTGCATTGAGGATTCCAAGAATTGTTCTGGAAGATGTGGTGGTCTTCAATCATCTCCAAAGGTTTTATGAATGAAGGAAATAGAGTTTGGAAAAGTTGTTGGAAGCTTAAGTCAGGGAGGAGATGAAGCTTTTGCCTTTCATACATAGGGTTGTGGAGAGTTTGTCTTCTTGGAACCATGTATTTCTTTTGTAATAGAGAATTCAAAGACAACCAATTTGATTCCAAATTGGAGTCTGAATTGGAGTCTGAATGGCAGTCAAATACTAACAAAAGTTCAGTCAGCTTTTTTGGAATTTTCAACTTGCTGCCAGGAAGTTTGATGGGACATGTGGAGAAAGATGGTAATTTGATGTTGGTTGATGTGGGATTTGTGTGAAGATGGAGATGTGAAGCAATAGAGATGTGAAGCAATGGAGATGAGATGTGTGTGATGTGATGGAGATGGGATTGGTATGGATTTGCTGATGTGGATGGGTGTTTTGAATGTGATGGATGGTGGATGGATGATGATGCATAAATGGAGGGTTTAATGGCAGGTTTGATGTTTGAAATCAGCCATTTTCATGAAAACCTCCACTTTGAAATACACCATTTAGGGGGTATGTGTATTTCAGAAACCTGCCATTAAAAATGCCGGGTTTGGTCAAAAAAATGGTGGGTTTTCTAACTCTGATACACCCTATTGCATGCAAAACACCCATCCAGACCTCCAACTTACCAAATCCATACCAATCCAATCCCCATTGCATCACACACATCTCATCTAAATTTTGTCACATCTTGATCTTCACACAAATCCCATCATCATCTGATCAACCCACATCAAATTAAAATCTTTCTCAACATGTTCCATCAAACTTGCTGGCAGGGCAGCAAGTTGAAAACACAAAAAAGCTGACTGAAACATTTTTATTATTTGACTCTTATTCAGACTTAGGAATCCTGAAAGGAAGATGGGCCAGCTTAAGGGAAATTCAAAACCAGCTTCAAAAATCCAAAGACATGAAGATCCTCACCAACGGGATTATCCATTATTTAATCCTTTGAAACCTTCTGGCAAACATCAAAGATGAATGGGAAAAAATATTTGAAGAAACATTTCCAATCCTCCTTGAGTTGTCCCTGTCTCATCTGGTCCCTCATCTCCTTCCATAAGAGAGCAGATTCTAGCCCTCACACTTGCTTGATTTGATTAGTAGCATGCAGTTTTTAAATCAGTAAAAATACACATCACAGTCTTTTTTTGGTTTTGGTTGTTCAACAAAGAATCCTAGGCAGAATCATGGTTTATGTTTTTGTTTTTTGGTGGATTTAGAAAAAACCAAAGAAAAACCTCCAAACCACTTACCTCACCCCACCAAACCACCAGTCCCCCTCTTCCTCCTCCCCACCAACCACCAGTCCACTCCTTCCTCCTCCTCACCAACCACCTCAAAGTCCCCCCTTGTCCTCCTCCTCCTGCTTCTGCTCCCCATCAGTCAATCACTCATCCCTGTAAGTCCCCACCTCCTCCTCCCTTCAGTTGATCAACTGACAGACACCACCACCACCTCCTTCTCCTTCCCCATTGATCAATAGGCACCCCTGCTTGTCCATTTGCTCCAGTAAGTCATGTCATTCCTCTGTCACACAACCACCCCACGTACTATAGGGAAATCTTAGATGATTGTGAGCACAAAAGGAAAGCTGAGTGCAAGGGAAAGTGCAAGGTAGCAAGGGCTAACTGCAAAGTGCAAACTTATGGTGAAGTAACTGAACACACAGCAAGAGGGATGAATGTTCCAATGGAAGGAAACAAAACCCAAGCCCAATGTGAAGACTGGAGTTATCAAATGCAAGAACATATGAAATTAACTGACTGGGGAGACAATCCCCAGGCAAACGGATTAGCCTTTATAAGGTAACCCAAAATGACTAGATACAACCCAATGGATGGTCAACTACAGTTTTGAGCAATGAGGCAATGAATGACATGGAACGAGTACAAAATGAAATGACAGTATGAATTTTTTCCAAGGTCTTAGCGTCAGTGCAAGACAATAGGGGACAAATGTATTGGGATGTAACGGTTGAGACATGAGGGAATGACGTCAGAAGCAATGCAAATATGAAAGTTTAGTTTATGCAGGGTAAGGGACTAGTCCATTTTTGAACTATACAGTGGAGATGGCTTGACTAGTGTGAGTGCAAACTAGCAATAGCATGTGGCCAGAAATGGGAACCCAAGGTTTATTGATACCCAGGGTGAAAAGGGTGGAACCTAAATGGATGGTTGACCAAGGTAGAGTTGACTGCAAGGTTTGCAAGTGGATGCTGAGTCAGTTTCCAAGAATGGAAGGTTGTTATGTGAGCCAGAGTTGATAAGCGGAAGGCACCATTGATGTTGTACTTCTAGTTTGTAACGCTTATGGACTGAGGTAGATGGTACTTGAAGAAAAGAGTATGTCAAAGTAGGAGGACAATAACCCTTAAGCTCAAAGTGTGACAGTTGCCTGGGTATAAAGACGCGAGCTCCTGCAAGCTTTCAGACAGTTTTCACATTGATTCCAAAGTTGTTACAATTACTGTATACCCATTAATAATTACTTCTTCACTTTAAATGGATTCACAATCAATTTTGTTGTCATTGTCATTCCACTTTTTCAAAAACTGCATTCAAAAAAACAAGCAATGTGTCCCTAGTACAGCCACGCAAGGTATTCAAGAAAATTGAAACCAATGTTGCTTGCGCAAGGTTGCTTATAAATTCCCTATAAGTAGCAAGCCGGTTGTAGATGTCCCAGCAGCATCCGGAAGGGAGGTGCAAAGTCAAAGGTCCGCTCTGTAAGTTAATTATCATATACGGCCAGTGCTGGAGATTGAGTTCTTAGACATTGGGACCCTGGTAAGTCAAGGCTTGGAGAATAACAATAAGTAAAAAAATAAAGAAAAGAGAAATGGAACTAATATAATCTTTGTTGATGTAGTACTGCCACAATTCCAATGTTATACTACTAACATGCCTCTGCCGCCACCACCATATACTGGGTTGATTGGGTTGCAAGCGCAAAGTGAGGTGCAAAGTGAAGTGCAAACCAAGGAAACGCAGACAATCAAAGAGGCAAGGGAAGAAGGATTGGCTGAAGGGGAGGTGGAACCGGAGCAAAGGGAGGAAAATGAGGAAGAAGGAAACAGAATTGAAAGAAGGAGTGGAATGGAATGGGAGGTGGAGGAACCGGATGGAATGGGAAGAGATGAGGTGGAAGGCCAAAATGAGGGGAACCAAGTGCAAGTTGAAGGACCAATTGAAACCAATGGAAGGCAATTGACTGGCAATGTTGGAGAAGGTTCTTCCAGGGGCCAAAGGAAGAGAGCTCACAAGTAACTCATGGAGGAAGGTGGATGGAATACCCAACCAAAGAGGGTTTGGACTGCAAAGTGCAAGGAAATATTCAAGATACATCTAGTGGCACAAGTGATGATCTTGAAAAGATTGTCTTCTTTGGTGGATGACAAAGATTTGGAAGAATTTAGGTCAATGGTAGAGGAATTGAATGAGAATTGGGAGGAAGCAGAAAGAAAAATAAAGGATAATCTGTAGAAATGTATATTTTTATTTTTATTATTTCATTATGTTCTTATTATATATATATATATTATTATTATTATTTTTTGTTTAGGGAAAGTAGGATTTTGATTTTGAGATAAAACGTGAAAAGATAAAATTTGTGAAAAGAAAAAAGGGGATGGTTATGAGAAAGGAAAAGGGAATGAAATGAGGAAATGGGATGAGATTAATGGGAAGGAATGGGATGGAAGTGTGGAATGGGATGGAAGTAATGGAATGGAATGGGAGCTACAATTGGCAAGGTTTGCAAGGGTAACTTTCATGGAAGTCTTGAACCAAATCCAGAGAGTTGCAAAGGTGATGGGCTGGTTCCCACAAGGTGCAATCTTCATCGGACTGGAAACCAGTCCATTCAACAAGGTATTGAAGATTTCCTTTGCCTAACCTGGAATCCGGGATATGGCTTACTTCCCACTCTAGCTGATCATGGACTTGGACCGGTTCAGGAGGGGGATGAGTCTTGCCCAGATATAGGACTCAAGCTAGCTCTAGGAGAGAAACGTGAAAGACTGGGTGGATAACTTTCCATTTTGCAGGTAAGGTAAGTTTAAAGGCATTAGGGGAGACTATTGATTCAACTTTGAAGGGGCCAAGCTTTCTTTCAGAGAGTTGACAAGTTGGGCAAGTACTGCAAATATTGCAAGCATTGAGCCATACCTGATCTCCTACTGCAAAGGTTGGGGCCAAAGTGTGAAGTTGATTTGCTTGTTCCTTGTAGCGCTGGTTTGCTGCTTTGAGGTTGGTTTGAAGTTGCAATTGAAGGGATTGGATGTGGTTAAGGTAATTGGTAGCAGGTTGAGATGGTGCTACGTGAAGGGAAGAGAAAGTCAGATTTCTACCATAAAGAGTCTTGAAGGGCAAGTGTTTGGTGGAGAAATGAGTGGAGTTGTTGTAGGCAAATTTGGCTAATGAGAGCCATTGTGAGCAGTCATCCTGTTGGTAGGAGACATACATTCAAAGATACTGTTTGAGGATCTGATTGATCCGCTTGGTTTGCCCATCTGTTTCTGGGTGGTAAGTGGTTGATAGATTGCAAGTGATCTTCAAATGTTGACACAGCAAGTTCCAGAAGCTAGAGAAAAACAAAGATTCACAATCACTAATTATGTTATCAGGGAGACCATGTTTCAAGAATAAATATTCTATAAATAAATTAGCTAAGTATTTAGAAGAGGTGGTCCCATTACTGCAAAGAAATAAAGCCATCTTTGAGAAGCAATCTACTACTACTAAAATAGCATCATAACCACTAGAAATAGGTAATTGCAAAATGAAATCCATAGAAAGCAAGTGCCAAGGAATTGGTGGAATTGGAAGTGGCTGAAGAAGCCCATACTTCCAGTGTTCCAAGGACTTGTTCTGATTGCAATCATAGAACGCATTAACATAGTCTTTTAATTCATTGGTCATACCAGGACAATAGAAATCTTGTGTGGTTGATTGGTAGGTTTCATCCTTCCCATAATGACCAGCAAGTGGGAAATCATGCCTTGACTTGAAGATATCTAACTTAATGCAAGGATTATCTGGTACTACTATAAAATTTTTATAAACTAAATAATCATTTCTGTCAATACTATAATCACTATCTAACAAGTTTTCATTCTTGAAAAGTTTTCTACACTTGAGGTTGTCAAGTTTAGCTTGTTGTAGTTCAGAAGCCAGACCTCAAAGTTGAGTGATGATTGAACTGAGTTTGGCAGACTGGGTTGAGAAAAGTTTCCTAACGTTTTCAGGATTGTTGTCAGCAAAGGTGCTCCCCCCTCCTGGGTAAACATTGTCCCAATGTGAAAAAGCATCAGGGACTATTGCTTGTTTCCCAGGACGGTACATGATTGTAAAGTTGAACTTGGAGAGGTATTTGCCCCCAACGTGCCTGTCTGCGTGTAAGGAATTTTGATCTCATGAAAAATTTCAAAGAATTGTGATAAGTTAAGACCTCAAAAGGTTCCATAAGGCTCAAAAGGTATGAATGCAATTTTTTCAAGCAAAAAAAAATTGCAAGAAGTTCCTTGTAATGAATCTCATAATTAAGCTCTGCAGTTAGCAATTTTCAATACTAAAAAGCTATGGGATGAAAAAGAGAAGAAGAGGAGGAAAACTGCAAGATTACTCCTGCAATTGCATAGTTGCTTGCATCTGTTTCAACAATAGTGCAAGCTAGCTTGTTAAAGTGAGCAAGTATTGGAGCACTGGTAAAGGCTTTCTTCAGAGCTTTGAACTCCAAAGCAGCTTGTTCTGTGAAAAAAATGAGTGTCTTTTTGAAGAAGGTTAGTGAGGTTCACGGTTTTCTTGGCATAATTCTCAATAAAACTCCTGTAAAAATTACTGAAACCAAGGAAAACTTGAAGGGATTTAACACAGGAAGGTGGGGGCCAGTCCAATATGCGTTGGCTTTTGGCTGGATCCATCAATAGTCCTTGCTGCAAGACTATGAAAGCTAAAAATTGAAGAGAAGGAGTATGAAATTTGCACTTAGAGGCTTTTGCAAACAGGTCATTCTTGCAAAGTTGCTGCAGCACCTCTTGCACATGTGCAATGTGATCCTCAAGAGTTTTTGAGTAGACTAGTATATTTTCAAGATACACCACAAGATATTTCTCTACAAGGTCAGAAAAAATGTCATTGACAAAATTTTCAAAAGTGGAAGGAGCATTGCAGAGGCCAAAGGGCATGAAAGTATACTCATTACTGCCAAACCGTGTTCTCATTGCGGTCAAATACTCATGGCCTTTTGCAATGCAAACTAGGTTATAGGCGCCTCAAAGGTCCAACTTTGAGAAATAAGCAGCTCCATGGAATAAAGTGAGGAGGTGTGACATAGGCAGTACTGGGTAGGCATTCTTCCGGGTTACCTGGTTCAGTTTCCTATAGTCAACACAAAGGAAAAGTCCACCATCTTTCTTTGGAACAAATAAGATGGGTGAACCGGTGTTTGAATTGCTTGGTCAAAGAAATCCTTTTGATACATTTTCCACAATGTATTCTTGAAGCATGGTTGATTCCTGCTTCAAGAGAGAGTAGACTGGTCCAGGTGCCGGTGGTGGGCCAGTAAGTTTGATCTTATGATTGCAAGAACAGAATGGAGGAAGTTTATCTGACTTTACAGCTGAAAAGACATCAGAAAAGTCATGATAAACAGAAGGTAAAGAATCTTGAATGATTTCTAAATCTTCAATCTTGTCATCTTTGAGAACGGGATTTGAAGGGCTTGCATTATGCAAGAGGATTAGGGAGCTCAAAATACACCTTTTGGTTGGTGCCTGTTTCTCTTCAAAGAAACAAGGAAGAGGTAAGTCAGAAAAATAAGCAATAACTCCTAAATATGAAGAGGGAACTTGGGAATGAAGGTCAGGATATTTCAAATCTCCTGGCAGAAAAGTGTCATCCAACTCAATTACAGTGTCAGGTAGGCTGTTTAATTCCTGTTTGATGGAAGGGTTAGTTTCCTGGGGTTTCAAGGTTTGAAGGTTAATTACTCCTTCTTGCCAATTTGCATCCGGATTCCAGTGGACTAGGAAATCATGGCCCAGAATGGTATCATCCATTCTGGGAATATCCAAGACAAATAAATCCCATTTGAAGCTGGGGAAATTGGAAAATGCAAAGGTCCATTTTGCCTTTTGGGAAACCCAATGAGACGGCTCATTTGCACTACTTACTACATAGATAGGGAACTTATCTATCTTGGAACGCGTAAGGTTTTTGGAAGTGGAAAAAGATTCACTTATAAAAGAAACATTAGCACAAGAATCAAGTAAAACTTGATAAGGAGAGTTTTTGGAATGGAAAATGACAAATATTGAACTTGAAGCACCTAGTTTCTTGCAAGTGCAAAGATTGACTTGTTTTAATTTAGATAATGTTTAGCTTTCCTTGCAAGTTTCAGGAAAACTACAAGCTAATTTTTTGACTGTTTAGCCGCTTCACGGGCTAGCCGCTTTGCACAACTATTGACATCATGTTTACCTCCACAATACATACATAACCCATTTGTTTCCCTCCTTAACCGTTCCTCATTCCGGAGCATCCCAGTTTTTTTATCCAGGAACTTTGGAGTTTTGGAAACAGATTTTCCTTTTGGTTTGGAGTGCAAGGTTGGATTTTTTCTTGATTTCTTTGGATTCTTCAAATATTGTTGTGAGGATTTTTCAGTCTTTGGAGTCAAAGTTGACGGTCCATGGTTGTTTTTTCAAGAGCAGTTCTTGTTGTGATAACCATTATCAAGCCCAATCACCTGGTCAATTAACTGTTGAAGGGAGGTTGTCTTATGTCCCCCAACTGCAAGTTGTTTGATTAGGCATCCCGCTAAACCTTCTCAAAAATGAAATAAAAGGGCTGCCTTGTTCCATTGGATGCAAGACTGAAGAGTTTGAAAATTGGAAATATAAATTGAGACTCTACTATTTTCCTTCATGACTAGATTATTGAGTTTGTATTTGGTGTTTTGAACTTCATTAGGGTTGCCAAACAGGGTGAACAGCTGTTGCTTGAACTTGTCCCAATTGTTGAGAATACAAGTGAGGCTGGTGTTATCTGATAGTTCAAGGTAAGGTTCAAACCACTGCAAGGCTCTTCCACCAAGGAAAGAAGATGCATACATAACTTTAAGTCTATCAGTAGGGAAATTGTGAGGATTGTTTGAGAAGATTATTTTTCAGGATTGTAGGTAGGATCTAAGCTTATGAGGGTGTTCCCCAGTAAAGTGATCAGGCTGCTTAATGCCCAGGGTGCAGAAAATAGGACCACTTGTACCAGATTGCAAGGCAGTTTGATTAAGTACCTGGATAAGAGTTGTGAGTAAGGTTGAGGCACCAGGTTTGGGAGCATTAGTGCAAGCCCGCAATCTACCACAAGTCAAGGTTTCATCAGAAGAGTCTTTGATTTCTTTGAGAGGGTCCACTTCCTCCTGCAAGGGAGCAAGGGGATTATCAAGAGGTTCAACCAAAGGAGATTTAGAAGAAGGGACAGGATTTAAAGGTTTTCTGGCCTGAGAAATGCTGGATCTCCCTAACCAATGGATATCATCATTGTAAGGGGTGAGGGAAGCATTCCCGGTTGAGTGAGTACGTGACATTGTAAAAAGAAATCTCTTATAGGTTGGAAAGCTATGATAGATGAGTTGAGTTAGTTAATTTACTGTCACACAACCACCCCACATACTATAGGGCAATCCTAGATGATCATGAGCGCAAAAGGAAAGCTAAGTGCAAGGGCAAGTGCAAGGTAGCAAGGGCTAACTGCAAAGCGCAAACTTATGGCGGAGTAACTTAACACACAGAAAGAGGGATGAATGTTCCAATGGAAGGAAACAAAACCCAAGCCTGATGTGAATACTGGATTTAGCAAATGCAAGAACATATGAAATTAACTAACTGAGGAGACAATCCCAAGGCAAACGGAGTAGCCTTTATAAGGTAACCCAAAATGACTAGATACAACCCAATGGATGGTCAACTACAGTTTTGAGCAATGAGGCAATGAATGACATGGACAGAGTACAAAATGAAATGACAGTATGAATTTTTTCCAAGGTCTTAGCATAAGTGCAAGACAATAGGGGACAAATGTATTGGGATGTAATGGTTTAGACATGAGGGAATGATGTCAGAAGAAATGCAAATATGAAAGTGTAGTTTATGAAGGGTAAGGGACTAGTCCATTTGCAAAATATAAAGTTGAGATGGCTTGACTAGCATGAGTTCAAACTAGCAATAGCATGTGGCCAAAAATGGGAACCCAAGGTTTATTGATACCCAGGGTGAAAAGGGTGGAACCCAAATGGATGTTTGACCAAGGTAGAGTTGACTGCAAGGTTTGCAAGTGGATGCTGAGTCAGTTGCCAAGAATGGAACATGTTTATGCAAGCCAGAGTTGATAAGCGCAAGGCACCATTGATTTTGTACTTTTAGTTTGTCACACTTATGGACTGAGGTAGATGGTACTTGAAGAAAAGAGTATGTCAAAGTAGGAGGAAAATAACCCTTAAGCTTGAAGCGTGACATCCTCCTCCTCCCAAATCCCCTGTGTCCCTCCCAATCAACCCCCCTCCTTGCTAACCTGCCATTTTCCTTGCTCAGTTTGATTGATTGATCAAACAATCCATCACTCCACCCTCCTCACTCACCCAATGCCCACCTTGCTCAAACCATTTTATGGATCAAACAATCCTTAGCCCCACCCACTTCCCACATTTCTTGGACCATTCAATCAATCAAACAATCCTTGGCCCCAACCACTGCTGTGGAAACCAAGAGTGGGATACTCCCTTAGTTATCCTTGAGTTCCATTATCAATGTTCCTAGCGTCTGTAAGGATAGGGATTCTCCAGTAAAGAGAGATAGAGAGAGATAGAGAGATGAATTTCCTTTCTTTTCCATATCCTTCACCGCATCCATCCATCCATCCATTCCCTCCTTCCTTCACCCCCCTTATTTGATATGATAAGATGATCCCCTAAGAGCTGAGGTTGAGAGCACAGACTTTATGCCCACACTCTCAACCACAAACTAAGTACAAGCGCAATGAAAGCCCAACAACAAATTTAAAAGAAACCCCAGGCCCGGAACCCTATCCTAACCCTAATCCCTTCCCTGCCTGCTTACCTTCACTTACAACCAGTTTGTCCTTCTCATGAGGCAGCCCTCTGCTGCGCCCTACTTGGAGCCCCCTGCTTGTCTGTATCTGCCTTGCATGCTGCATGATTTCCTGCCCTGCAGTTTTGCCCACCCCTATAGCTGCAATGGCCCCTCCCTACCTCCCCAAACTAGCTGCCCACAAACCTGGTTGGGCCAGCTCCATTCTTGGGTCTGTAATGTCCAAGC
Organism: Puccinia polysora; assembly: GCA_025617555.3. Lineage (NCBI taxonomy): Eukaryota > Fungi > Basidiomycota > Pucciniomycetes > Pucciniales > Pucciniaceae > Puccinia > Puccinia polysora. The sequence continues at coordinate 41,608,363 of CM062613.1, forward strand.
AGGCCGCGGCCCGCCACATTCAATCAAGCCCAACCCATGTCCGGTATTTCAGGCCCTGCAGTGCTTACTTCTGAGCCCACTGTGGCTGCTTCTGAGCCTGCAGCAGCCACTTCTGAGACCACGCGCATCCAAGTGCTGAGCCTGACCTACCAAATGCTGAGAGCGCCAACCGCGGTGCAGTTCCCAATCCAAGGCTATATAAAAACACCACACCCCCCCAGCTTGAGTTCTGTCCCCAGAGGTCTTCCAATTGCTAGCTCAACTGTTACCGCACCCACTACCAAAGTCACTTCCCTCCCCTACTTTGCCCTATGTCATCATGGTTCCACTGTGCACCTTCTGTGCCAGGAATGGGTTGTCCTGCACCCTCCTCTCTGGCCGTTGCGCGTGCTTGTCCTGCAGCACCAGTAATTAATGTTGCTTGCTTGGCAAAACCATGCCACGGGCTTTTCCTGGACCTAACCCAGCTTGACCGCGCAAGAGGGCTTGCCACGGCTTGTTTGTAGTCTCTAGCAACAAGTCAATCTTGGAGCTCTCATGGACCCCGCCTGGCTCCCCTTCATCCCATTGTTCCCGCGCTCCGCCTCTGCCAACCTTGGCTTAAAGCTGCAACTTGGACTCCCCGTTTTGCCATGCTGGACCACCGCAAAAGGAGGACTTTTCAAATCCTGCGGACTGGCAAGCAGCTCCCTGCTTCTTGGCCGACCAAATCCACGTAAAAAAAGGCGCAACCAACCCAAAAATCAAGTAACTCTTTGCACAGCGCCTGGCTCCTCCTTTGGCCCCCAGACCAACTCCTGTTCCTCTGCCCCCTCCTCCTCCAGCTCCCAGAATCCCTCCTCCGGTGCCTCTAGTGGCATCACTGTCACCGGCCCTGCAATCATCACCAGAGCCCGCGGGACGCATGTCAACTCCAGCGTCCCCAGAATGGGTTGTTATTTCCTCCTCTCCAGCTCTACCTTGCATGGCCACTCCGGAAATCCCAGATATCCCTACCAGTCTGGCGCTAAGGGAGGTGTGCTTTGCGGACTTTGCGGCCAAGTTGGACAATTTCCTCCAGCGGTTCCTTTTGGCTCCGGGTGCTCATGGAGCCAAATCCCAATGCAAACTCTTGGCAGCCTTCCAAGGACTTGTGGACGCGGTGCAGCCATAGCAGCCATAAATGGTGGAGGTTATGGACTTGATTTAGGAAGATTGCCCCCTCCCCATTTTCCCTTCTTTTCTTTCTTTGTCTTTACCCGTGCCATTCTGTAATTTCCAAAGAAATAGAATTTTGGTGCATTATCATTAGTTGAGTGAGCAGCCTCAGGCATGAAGGGAGAGTGAGATTGAGTTCAAAATACGCACCCGCCCGCGAGTGAGCCCCTCAAGCAACCTTGAGTCTGAGTAAGAGTTATAAAAACAAAAAGCTCCACGTCCGCGCGCAAGCATGCAAGGAAAAGCCCCGTGATCCATGCCCCATATTGTCAATGTTTCCGGAAAGGAGCACCTGAACCCCCCCAGACAAACTTCCACACAGTTTCCCATACCCTTTCTACAAAAGATAAACAGACAAGCCGCCAGCGTGCATGCACAACCATCCAAGAGAGAGAGAGATAATAAGGGAAAAAACATTCTGGGGTGCCCAGTTATTCCATCTTTGAACCAGCTAGGACACGCCCTCACCAAGTCAAGCTTGTCCTGCAGTACCCCAACCATACTTCCACCCCATTACACCCTTCCATAGAAAGAGAAAAAGATAGAGAGAAACAGTTTTTTTTTTGAAGCGCTCCTTGTCCTGCTTTCCGCTCCACCTTGTGTTTCCTCCGCAGGGCTTCTCCTTGCATATAAGGGCCCAGCATTGCGCTGTTCCTGCGTTCCTGAAATTTTGAAACCCAACGCCAGTAGCAATCCAAGAACCCAATCAAATCAAAGAAATACAAAAACAAACATTCTGGTGTGTCTATTTGTTCCGGCTGTGAACCGGCTAGAGCACCCCCTCACCAAATAAGGCTTCCCCTTCTTCCCTAGCGCCCCTCCAGCTTGGCAGCTGTCCCAGAAGTTTGCAACCTTCTGCTCCGCTGGGAGAGAGAGATTCACAGCCTCATCCAATCCCACACGGGTTGTGTCCACAGGCCATTTTCCCAAACTTCCGTCCAAGTGCGCCTTCTTTTGCCAAAGCCCTTGCAACCCCAACTTCCTTCTCACAAGCTATACTGTTGATTCCCAGTCCCTTCCTGTTCTGCACCTGAAGCCCCTTTGTGCGTGTCCGTCTCACCAATGCCAAAATCTCTGCTAGCTGTGATGGCGGCAGGCCCGCCATTTTCCCACCCATTCCCCATTCCCCGCCCTCCAAATCCTTCCATTCAGAATGAATCCTCCCCGCCGTCAAAGGGGTTGGAATCCAGTTGCAATCCTCCAAAACCTGGTCCATTCCTTCCGCCACCGCTCCTATCCTCTCCACAAGACCCATCCGCCATTCATTGGTTCCTGAGCCGCACACAATATCCGCTCCCATCCCCTTCTCCGCAAGACTTGCCTGCCACCCATCAATTCCCAGGCCACACGCAATATATGCTTCCCATTGCATTGTCCTTGCTTTCTTCATAGCAAAGGCTGATCCAACTCCGCCCAGACCCGCTTCCCCAACACGCATCCTGTCTCTGCTGGGGAAACCAATCCACTGTTTGAATCCATTGTCTGGTTCTTGTGTCCCAACCGCCAATAACCACTATTTTCACCATAAATTCACACCTGGGGCTCAGGCGCGCTAGGTAGCTTGAGACCCTTCAAATAGGTCTTGAGGTCCCTTTGCAACTCTGAAAGGTCACTAACCCAAGGGATGGTTGCCAGCGGTGGGGCCAGAGCAAACACAGCCTCCTAATCTGATTCCTCCTAATCCCATCCCCCTTACAACCAGACCCAGCCACATGCACCTGCCTTGTAATCCCATTCCGCTTGAAACTGGACCCCGCTGTGCGCGCCTGCCTTGCAATCCAATTCTGCTTGCAACCAGACCCCGCAGTGCGCCCCTGCCTTGTAATCACATTCCGCTTGCAACCAGACCCCACCGTGCGCGCCTTCCTCCACCGCGGATTGTTTAAAATTGCCTTCCCAAAAACAAGGATTGTGCTTCCCCCATCTTGCCAACATGTCCCCCTTCAGTTTTTGCCAATCCAGGTTCTGGTGGCCTTCCATCTCTTCCATGTCCCAAAGCTCTTCTGCTTCTATGATGAACAGGAAAACATGATGCGCCTTGTTGGAATCCAATGCGCCTTCAGAGTCTGCAATTTCTTCATACTGTGAGATGAATTGCTCCACATCCGCGGTGTTGAATCAAATGTGAGAGTAATCCTTTGGGTAAATGAGGAGATGGCAGGAGGAGGAAGAAGAAGGAGAAGCTACTGCTGGTAGCATCTTGAGTACCTTTGAGAGACTTGAGACAAAATATTTTCCTGGCCAGACCCCCAGATGTGGAAACCAAGAGTGGGATACTCCCTTAGTTATCCTTGAGTTCCAGTATCAATGGTCCTAGATTCTTTAAGGATAAGGATGCTCCAGTGAATATATATATATAGAGAGAGAGAGATGGTTTTTTCTTTCCTTTCTGTATCCTTCACCGCATCCATCCATCCATCCATTCCCTCCTTCCTTCATCCCCCTTATCCAATATATGATAAGATGATCCCCTAAGAGCTGGGGTTGAGAGCGCGGACTTTATTCCCACACTCTCAACCCTAACCTAAGTAAAAGCGCAATGAAATCCCAACAAAAAATGTAAAAGAAACCCTAGCCTAACCCTAATCCGTTACCTGCCCGCTTAACATCACTTACAACCAGTTTGTCCTTCTCATGACCTGGCCCTCTTCTGCGCCCTACTGGGAGCCCCCCCCTTGTCCTTATCCGCCGTGCGTGCCGCGTGATTTCCTGCCCCGCCGGTCAGCCCGCGCCTATAGCCCTGATTGCCCCACCCTACCTCCCCAAACTAGCTGCCTGCAAACCTTGTTGGGACAGCTCCATTCTTGGGTCCGTAATGTCCAAGCGGGCCGCGGCCCGCCAAATCCAATCAATCCCAACCCATGCCCAGTATTCTGGCCCCGCGGTGCCTACTGCTGAGCCCTCAGCGGCTTCTGATTAGCCTGCAGTGGCCACTGCTGAGACCGCGCGCATCTGAGTGCTGAGCCTGACCTACCAAATGCTGAGCATGCCAACCGCGGCGCAGTTCCCAATCTGAGGCTATATAAAGACACCACACCGCCCACCTCACTTGGATCAATCAATCAATCAAACAATCCTTGGCCCCACCCACCACCTGCCTCGCTTGGACCGTTTGATTTATTGAAAAATCCTTGGCCCCACCCACCACCTGCCTTGCATGGACCATTTTATTGATCAAAAAATCCTTGGCCCCAGCCACCAACTTCCTTGCTCAGATCAATAAATCAATCTATAAATCCTTGGCCCCACCCACAACCTGCCTTGCTTGGACCATTTGATCAATCAAACAATCCTTGGCCCCACCCACCACCTGCCTTGCTTGGATTGCTTGATCCCCAAGGTAATTCTCTCCTCCTCCTCATTGATTGATGCCTATCACAATCAAAAAATCTGAACGGTTTTTTTTTTTTTTTTTTTTTTGGTTATCATCATTGACTGGTATTTATTTTTCTATTTTTTTTGTTCTTCCACAATGATTGAAACAAGGCTGATGATTGTTTTTTATTTTCTTTTTCTTTTTTTTAGATTCCATGCAATGCAACACTGCTTTTGACCCCTTGCTCTTTTGATGCCAACACTTTTTCTGCATGACTCATGCTTCTCCCACCATTCTCCAAATTTTATAAAAACTATCAAATCCCATCTTGATCCTCAGCCCAAGAAAAGTACTTGCATGGGGGGGAACAAGATTGAAGGATATGCGTTGAAAAACATAAAGAGAGGTGGAAATTAGAGTGGAAAGCAGAGGGCTCTTTGGCTAAAGAGGGCCCAAATAAGAGAATCTTAAATCTATTTGGAAGTGGCTGAAGAGGGGTTTAACAAAAAGGTTTTTTGTTCTAGAAAAAAAATGCAACCTTTGGATTTTCACCCTTCTATTTCTGCCAAAAAGAAAAAGGAAAATTGAAAAAACTCCCCTGAAGAGTTTTAAAAGGCCAAACAGAAGATCAAACAGTTCCATTTCTTCACTTCTTGAAAATTTGCTGTTCTTGACTGATCCAATTGCAACTCTCTGGTTGCAACAATAAAATTTGTCCCTTTGAATGAAATCTCTGAGCAATATAAGAAGGAAATCAACTTTTTGACCACTTTCCTTCACCAATCAAAAAAAAAATCAAATCTGTTGGTCCCTCAAGATCTTGGGGTGGAAAAATTTGGGCAATTGGATGGCAAAAATTGATGCACCCCTCTGATTTATTTGGACAATATTTGAAGAAAACTGCCATTCAATCTTCCCCTCAAGAGTATAATTTCCTCAACCTTGGGTTGGACAAAGTCTCTCAAATCCTAGGCCAAATTTTCCAAAGTTAGCCAGACTGGCACATGATTCCAACCTTGAATCCATGATGAAAAACAACATCCCCTCCTTCTCTTCTTTTGAATTTGGATCCATCCTCACTCCTTTTGACTGTGCCCCCAACATCAATTTCACTTCCAATTCCTTCTAAAACTCTCCTCATATTGAAAAAGGTGACATCTCTTCCTATTCATTTTTACTGGTGCTTCCAACCATAAAATCCAATGGAAACATTATTGACTAAGAGGATGAATATCAAGTAAAAAATGGCCAATTTGTTTTTCCTGACTTGGGTTTTGGTATTGATTTCAAAAAAAAAGGTATTGAAAAAATGGCTTGGGCATCAAATAAGTACAAGCACTGTACTTTTCCTGTTGTGGAGACTGCCACTCATAAAAGGATGGCAATTTCTATGCAAATCAACAAAACCACTAGGAGAACCTGCAAGGACTTGGCCAGCCGCAAAATATACTCCAGGAAAAAAAATTCAAATAAAAATAAAAATATTTCTTTATTGGTGGTGTTAAAAATAGTCTCAAACATTGTTCTAATCAAAAATATTTTTTTAAAAACAATATTTTTATCAAAGTGAATTTATTTACAAGCCAAGAAATCAAGTAATTTAGTTTATTTCTCCCACAGCTCTACTGCTGCCAATATATTCCATGGCTACATTTGAACTATCTTTTTTTCCATGGCCAGTAGTTCCCTCTCTTTTCTGAGTTGCTCTTCCTTTTGATCCCTCTCATTTTCATATTTTTGAAACTCAAGCTCCACCTGTTTCAATTTCCACTCTGCATCTAATTTTTTTTGGTAATCCAAACTCTTGGATTTCTGCTATTGAGAATCAATAGCCTGTTGATGATCCCACTTCTCCTTTTCAAATTGAAGTTTTTCCAATTCAATTTGTGATTTCACTGTTTTTTGGAGGGGAACAGGATGAGCTTGATTTTGAAACAAGGAGAATTAACCAATGCACTTACTTGAATCTTCCTTCTCCATGATATCCTTGAAGCCAGAAAAATTTGGAGTGTTTCTCCTCTTTTGATGGCTATTGGGTTTGATTTTAATGGAATTGGAGGCCTTTTGCTTTCACTTTGCAGAGGAGGTTTGTGTAGGAACATTGTCACTCTCATTTGAAGGGGTGTGGCAGGCCCCATTGGCTTGAGTGTTTTGACATTCAGGAACGGATGAGCCTGTTTTTTTACAATCTAAATCAGTCAGGATTAACCAGATAGAATATAAAAGAACTTGGTTGCTTACTTGAGCAGATTTTGATGGCAATGGAGATACAGGAATAAGATGCACCTCATGTCCAGTTCTTTCAACCCAGGAAGAGAGGTTCAAAGAAGTAATTTAGGTGTCCAAGGAAGGGTTTGAATCATTGATAAATGCCAATTTAGACATGATTCAAGCTGGTTGTGTTGGAATATCCTCCTCCACATCTGATGGTGCCCACTCATAGGTTTTTTTGGGATAATCATTTCTAGGCTGAGCATCCACAGCCAAGTCCTCAGAATCAACTGAATTCAATTTTTGGGCATCAAAGGCAGCTGGATTTATTGGAGTTGGTGATACCAAAGCCAGTGGAGATTGACATGGAGTGGGCTTTTTTGTACTTGGCTTGATAGTTCTTGAATTTCTCCCACATCTTTTTTTGATGAAAGATCCATCCTAAATTTGGTTTTATTCTTCAGTTTATTGGCCACCAGGAGATAACCATTAACCTTAGAGGATGGAGGTTGGCCAACTCATGTTTCATTTTTGGATCCAAAGAAAGCCTCATAGTTGGAGGAAATTTTGAGACAGTTTACCAGGATGATTTAATCAGCTCTCTTGAGCTGACTTGAGCCTTTAAAAGCTGATGCGGGAGGTTTGTTGCATTTTGAGTTCCTGGGGGATGTTTGCTTTGCTCCATTGGATTGTTTAGTGGACTTGGGGGGGGGGAGGTTTGCTGAGGGGCCATTCAAAAAGAGTAAGAGGGATGAAGGGATGAAGCAATGAAGCAATGAAGTGATGAAGGGATGTGATGAAAGCAGGGATGATGCAATGAAGCAATGAAGCAATGAAGAAATGAAGAAATGAAGAAATGAAGCAATGAATAAATGAAGCAATGAAGCAATGAAGCAATGAGAGTTAGGATGTGATGAAAATGGGGATGAAGCAATGAAGTGATGAGAGGATGGATGTGATGAACGCAATAATGTGATGAGTGATATTGATGAAGCAATGATATTGATGAAGTGATGAGGAGATGAGAGTGATGAAGCAAAGAGGATAGGAAGATATGAGATTTATGAAGTGATGAGAGCAATTAATCAAATATTTCCAATGAGGTTGGAGGTAGAATTTTTCCAATGAGGTTGGACGTCAAAAGCAGGGGTGATGATTTGAAATGATGTGTGGTTAAGGTGGCAAAAGCCTTTAAATACTTTGTTTGAAAAAACCCATTTATTTTCAGGTAACTCAACACGTATGATGTGAAATAAGTGGTTTTTTTTTATTTTTAATGGCAGATTTGGGTTGAAACCCGCAATTAGAAAAAGGTGGTTTTCCTTAACTCTGATACACACTATTATACTCATGAAATAAATTTATTTACCATTTTTCTGTTATTTTTTATTTTTGGTGCAATTCTATTTAAACTCAATCAGGACCATGTATTTTTTTTAACAAAAGTGGTTTTTCATATTTTTTATACTTATTTTTTTAGTTGATTCATTTCTTGTGAAATGTTCAAAATATTTGGATTTTTCTCACCAAATAGTTATATGAATCATTTTCCTATGTTTCTTTTATGTTTAGTACAAAGGAATATAGATTCTGATAGATATATTGCGTGAGGGTGTAGCAGAGTTAGGAAATCTGCCATTTCTTTTTGACCAAACATGGCAGGTTTCCAAAAAAAATATTCCCCCTAATGGGTGTATTTAAAAATTCTGTGTTTCATGCAAATGGCATTTTTCAAACATCAAATCCCCCATTCATGCATTTCCATCCATTCATCATCCATGGCATGAAAAACACCTTTCCACACCTCCACATGCTCAAAGCCACACACATGCCATTGCTATTGCATCAAAAATCAAATAACCAAATTTTTTATCATCTCCATTGCATCCATCATCCATTTCATCATTTTCCAAATTTCTGAGCTCATCCTCAGAATTATCCAACCTTTCAAATACCAAAAAAAAAAAAAAAAATAGAAACAATCACCCTAATCAAGCTCTTGCCACTCAGGGGGTCCCTCAACCTTTTCAAAAAAATTACAAAATCATTTAAGACATTGACTCTTGCAGTCCCAAAACCCAAACAAATCCATGAATTTCTTAAGTGTCAGCTCAAAAAGCCCAAGCCTCAATAGATACCCAAAAATTATATTGGGCTATTTTATGTCCAGACCAATTTAGTCAGTGGTCTGCCCTATTGGGAGGCAGTCACCCATCTCAGCTTTTACATGGATCCATTTGTGATAAACAGCTTTGGTAAAATCACCTCTCTCCAACACACCAGTATCCTCCCCAGGAAAAAAGACAAATCAGAATTTTCTTAATATTGGTTCACCATTGATTGGTGAATCCACTGAATCTCATCTTGCCCCTGAATCTCAATTGGGTGCTCAGAAAGTTGTCATTGATGGTTCAGATGAGAAACAATCTTCAAACCAAATTCCTCTTGGCATTTGTGTCTCAGATTCCACCCTACAAGATAAATCTGAATCTCCCTCTTTTCAATCAACCATGTCAAAAAAATCAGATCCTTTTTACTGAAAAATTTTCTTTGCCTAATGAATAATTCAAAAAAAAACCAGAAAGTTGCAATTCAGTGGGATATAAATCTTTGGCACTGGCCTCAGAATTTCTCAGACTTGTAAAAGAGGCATCCACTTCCCAGCCAGTATGGCAAAATCCATCTTCTGAAGATATACCTTATGAAGAATATGAAACCAAAAGTTGACCTTGGGTGAGGACAGATCTTCTAGATCACATCCATTTTAAACTTGGAGCTTTCAGACCAAATGAGGAGGTACTTCCTGTCAAATTTTAAACTGATTCTGCTTATGCTCCTGGGGTTTGCTTGGTTTTAAAATTTTTCAAGTACAGTTTGTTTGAAACAATTGGAATCCTGAGAATTCAGAGCACTCACCACTTTTGGATGGCTGAGGATAGCCCCAAGAGGCAAGGAACAACAGAAAGTTCTCATGGCCGTCTTCAGGCCAAAGGTGAGCCATCTTCAGGCCAAAGGTGAGCAAATACTTTCACAAAGCAAGCTCCAGTCTACAAAACTGAAAGCCAGCCTTAGTCCTTAGAAACCCACCTGCAAGCCTCAATGAATTCATGAGTCTCATAGCCATTGAAAATCCCAGCTTTCATAACCAAAGCTTGACTCAGTCTCCTCAGCCATCCTCAACTCTCAGCCATCTGCAATATCCAGTAAAATCACCCTTCTACCCCTGGATCTACCAGCTGCACCTCCTGAAGTATCTCCCTGCATACCCTGCAGGTCCTAGGCAACTTTCCCAGGCTCTCCCTCTCTCTCTATGGCTTGGTGTATCCTCCATCTCTCCTCCTCCTAATTGGTATGAGAATCACATACAGATCCCATACTTTAAATCCATACTACATACTCCTGGCGGGACAACTCACCTTTCTAGTTCCGTACATGCCACACCTTTCTGGACAGGCCCATTACCCAATCTGTCAGGCCACTTCCTCCAGCTCAATTGGTCAACATTTACTGCCATGGGCATCCCAGCCCAGCACCAGTCACTCCTCCTCAAGGCCTCTCTGCAGCTCTCACATATACTGGCCTGTGCTCCCTTCCTGGACTGATTCCCCTCAATTAATTAGTATACTACTTCTTATTGGTTAGTCCCTTCCAATAGGTGTCATCTCAGCACAAGAAAGCCATACAGACTACCTTACTCATCTCACCTACCCCTCTGGTGTTACTCTTGTAGGATTCAGTCATCAGTCTTCCTCAAGAGCCTTACTCCTGGATTCCTCTCATCCCTCACTTCCCTTATCCTTTTCATTACTCTACTTGTCTTCATTGCAATTAATCTCATCATCTCAATACTGAGTTCTGTGAGAAGTAGTGCCCATGCCATCAGCCCCTTGCACACCAGGGGCAGTTTTGACACCAGCACACACAGAAATTAGCCTCAAACAACCCATTTAGACCATAACCACAACCAACATGGCCCTAACTACCCCAAAAGATGAAGGAATCTTGCAAACCTGGTTCTGGGTCCTGATTTTTCAAAAAATGCTATTGTGCCCTTTTAATTTCTACCTCCTTTTGATTTCAAAAAAAATTAATCTAAAATTTTCTTTGCATCACATTTTACTCTGAAAAAACTTCTGCCACTCAATTTTTTTCTCAAGAAATATAAAACCTCATTTTTAAGCCCTTTTTAAATCCATCTTCATCCATTTTTTTCAGAGAAGGTTCAAATTTAAAACCAACCTTTCTCCAAAATATTTACTTTTCTCTAAGATTTTCAGATTAACAGTCAAAAGGAAGACACTCCCACATCAATGGAACCCCAAAAAATCCTCAGCTCCACCACCTCCAAAAATAAAGCAATCAAAACAATAGTACTCAATGTAAATAACTACAGCCATTGTAAAAAAGAATGTATGAATAACTCATGTACAAATTTTTTCTTTATCTGACCACACATCTATTTCCAGAAACAAGAAGCAAAAAGCCAAAGAGAAAATCCATTGAAGCAGCATTAACACTCCCATAAAGCCTCAATGAAACCATCCTCACATGCATGATCACACCAGAAATTGGGTTTCATACCTACGCCATATGGACCAAACTAAAGGAGGAATAAACAATAGGAAGCATATAAAAAATCTATAGAATCTTGAAGAATTTTTATTTAATCAAATACAACAACAAAATCACCTCCTTTTTTAAAAAAATAAAACTTCCTGTTTCAGATGCCAGAATAATACAATTGGTTATACCACCGGACATACTTTCTTGCTGAATAATTTCCAAAATTGTGGAGAGAAGACCTGGACCAATGAAGAAACAACTATTCAATGAAATACTACTTGAAAATCTGGAAAAACTGATCATTATACTCATCAACATCTCAAACCATGATAAATCATATAAAACTCATGTACCACCTTGGCCATGTGGCATCATCTTATACAGCACCAAAATAAAACTTGGATAAATATATGATAGGCCAAGATGAAAATCAGGAAACACAAACCATTGGAAATCCACACCAGCGCGTAGTTCTGGACACTTCACCTAGAACTTTGACAAATCAGACCCATCAGAGGGGAAGCCCACCTCACCCAATCTTCTGAAGCACATGAACCTCTACATCCACTCAATTTTGGTTCTGGATTACTTTGCTCAATAGAAAAAAAAAGGTCAATGGTCCTTGACTCTGGAGCCAGCCACTACCTTCTTAAAAACCTGAAATGGTTCACCCATACTGGGCCCACAACTGCAACCATACTAACAGGGAAAAAAAGGCTCCTGTCATAAGACAGTTTTGACACTCCTTCAACTAAAACAATTCAACCTATCATCAACCTCACTCTAAGCCCAATCCAAATTTAACCTACTCCTGTACCTGCTACTGGATAGTTCCCCTGCACATCTTTCAGTCTCCACCTTTGTCTACCAGGTTCACCCTCTCCCTGTATGTGATAATCTCTATGTCCATGCAGGCCTTACCCCTGGGACATGTGATTCAGTCAACCTTCCCAGGCTTCCCCTCTCTGTATGGCTCAATACTCTCACACCCTCTTCTGCCATGTACAGGTATCTGGGTATGATCCAAATTTCCCACAACTTCCAGATCAGTATTTAATTTCAGTCACACCATGGGAAACTTCATTTATACCGGATATCAAATAAATTCTTGTGCACACTGGAAAGTATGAACATCCCTGAGAGATCTCCTCTTCTGTTGGATCAAACATCCCTCAAGGAATTCTCTTCAATCTTCACATATACTGGCCTCTCTTCCCTTCCTGGAATATTTACCTGCAAGGAATTATTTTTTATTCCCTCATCCAGTGGGTTTGATCTCAGTACAATACCACCTTAAACCAGCCTTCAAAACTCATATCACCTTTCCCCTCCCTCTTGTTACTCTTATAGGATTCAAAAAATTCTTCTTCAACAGCCTTCTCCTGAACTGCTCTTACCATCTTTCCATTTCTCATCATTTTTAATATTCCTTTCATTTTCTTCATTGAATTCACAAAAAATAATCCCTTATTTCTATGATTAGTAGTTCCTGTGCCACCTGCCTCTTGCATGCCATAGAATTTGTGACAGATCCTCCTTATAAGCCATCCACTAGGGGAATTCCACAATCAGATTTGATAATGGGGATGTCTTTCATCTGACCAACTACTTATTTTTTCCAAAATTCAGCAGGAAAATTCTATAACTATGCAGTCTCATCACCAATTTTGCATCCATAAACCTCAAAGGGTCCTCATAAATTTTCAAAATCAACAAAATTCTTTGAATAAACTTCAAATTTTGTGGTGTCATCTGGGGGTTGCAGCTAGGCCCATAAATGTGGAACAGCATTCCAGTTAATCAGCATATCCCTCCTGAAGACAAATAATTGTGCATCAGAATTGTTTGTTGTTAAGATCAGGATGATATTTATCAGATCTGGAAAACAGCTGACTATGGAAAAGATTTGTTAGAAGATTTGAAGATCAGACATAGAGCACACAAAGAGGAAGAGAAAATGGAGAAACAAACATTTACAACTTTATATGGTGAATAGAAGAGCAATCTGACGGTACAAGGATGACAGAGCAATGAGACGTAGATGGATGACTGCAGGCGGTGGAGCTAGATTTTCAGAGGCGTTGAGTTGGGGTGATCTTGAGGACCAGGTTCTTACCAGTAATAGATCCGCAGATGGAGAGATTCAATCAGGCAGGGATTATTGGAAAGTTTGAACCGGTTTGAGAGGAATGTTGAGTTGAGATGAGGTATCAAGTCAGAGTCAGTTTGGGGTCAAGCAGAGAGGATAAGATTTTTGATGGAGTAAATTTGAGAGAAGTGAGTCTTTAGGAGAGAAGAAAAAGAATTAAGAAAGAGATGAAGAAGAACAATAAGAGAAAGAAGAGAATTCAAAGGAAGAAGAACAATCAAAGCCAGAAAAGAGAAGAAGAGAGAGAGATCCCTCCCCCTCCAATGGGAGGAGAGGCTCCAGCTGGGTGCGGAGAGGTGTTGCCCAAGTGACGCAAGACATTTCACAGGGACGCGTACCTGTTCGCTTAAACAGCAGAGACAGATCAAATAGCAAGATTTCACCATCAGGATCAGTTCATTGTTAACATTTGTCAACTTCAAAAACATCTTTGAGAAAAAGACTGGTTGGCTAATTAATAAATTAATTACCAAGGGTGGAGGATAGTTTTGAAACAAAGATCTTTCCTCCTTTTTAATGCAGCATGGAATCACCCACAACATAGAAACTCCATAAAATCCTTGGCATAACAGATTTTTTATGGGGGCCAACAGGACAATCATCAAAATTTCCAGATTCATTCTAGCACAGGAAAATGTTTTCCATGAGTGGTTGGCAGAAGCTGTTTTCACCTCTGCCACCATAAATAAATGCCTTCCTTCCCTTTCCAAAGGCAAAATGTAACTTCCTTCCATTATTTTCAAGAAAAGGATCAATATTCACAACATCAGGCTCTTTGTCTGCATGGCATAGATCCTCAAACCAGACCAAAATCAGAATTCAAAATTTGAAAAATTTCCATGGGAAGGCATATTTGTTGGAAAATCCAATCAAATTTCCAGTTACAGAATTCTTTTTCAATAAGACCTCTTTCTAATAATCAACAATCATTCCAGGTTATATAAACAGGTCTTTCCTACACTAAGGGCCATTTTTCCCAGCATTGACCACCCCATTGCCTATAAGAAACCCACCTTTGCCACCAATTAACCTCTTCCTTGCTAAAAGGATGATCTTGATCATCTGGAGGATTGAACCCACCCTTATCTGAGAACCATAGTCTCTGATTTTGTGTCTATTAATAAAGACAACACCCCTAAATACTCTGGAAAACTCATGGAAACTGCCTGATTCAATTCATTCCAAGAAGCTCCCCCATATACCTTCCAGGAAAATCATTGTAAAGGTGAATTTGCAACCAACCTTGATTGAAACTGACCTAAACAAGGAAAAAATTTGCAGCTTCATTTGTATCAGGAATCTGGTCTTCTACCTCCCCAATCCTGCTCCCAATCCAAAAATCCATAAGGAGGCAATGATTCAGGAAAGCTTAGTAAGTGGATGGAGGCAGAGGAAAAAGAGATCTTCAATATGAAGAAGCACTTGGTATGGATTCAAAGTCCAAGGGCAGCTTCCAATTTCCACATTCCCTATAATTGGGCCTACCAAAAAAATCTGGGTTCTGAAAACCAAGTAATTGAGTAGAAGGCATGGATATTTGACCAGGGATTCTTACTAACTCATGTCTTAAAATTTCACTCCAAATATGCCCCCAATAGAAAGACCAAATTCCTCAGACTCCTTATTGAACATGCTATTACCAACAATCTACAGATCCACCAGCTTTACATTAAAAGCACATTCCTCACCTGCAACTTGGGAGAGGAAGTCACCTTGCTTCCTTCCCATGGCTACCAGACAGGCAAGAGGATGGTCCTATAGCCAAGGAACACAATCTAAAGGTTAAAAAACTCCTCCAAAGTGTGGTAAAAAAGGCTTGGCACCTTCCTCACTTTCAAGGGGTTCCTTGACTCTAGGGGCAACCCATTAATTTTCTGGAGACAGGGTAACTGCCCCATCTGGATTTCCACTAATGTAGATAACTTGGCTGTTTTCAGTGAGAAACCTGAGAGGTCAAGGCAGGAGATATTGCAACAGTTTGAAATCAAGTACCTTTAAAATTCTTATTTTCTCCTAGGGATTAAAATTAACCAATTAATGGACTCAATTGAAGTCAAGCAGACCCAATATATAGAACAAAAAATTGGTTAATATGGCTTCTGCGCCCTGCACCCAGTAGGCTTGCCCATGCTTTCCAGAATCCAGATACTGCCTGCTTCTGAAAAAGATAATTCTGAATAAATATGCAGCATTCACAAATATTTTTCCCTCCGTGGGTAACTGAATCACCTTTTTGTACTCAAAAGAACATACATAGCCTTTTCTATTAGCCACTTGTCCCAATTCCTTGACAGACCCAACCACTTACATTGCCTTGCTGCCACATGGGTATTCCAGTACCTTCTTGGAAAAAAATCACTGGTTCTCAGCTTCTGTCAAGGAAACCATGGTCTGTCAGCCTTTGTGTATGCCAAATATGCCAACTTAAAATCCATGAGGAGGTCTGCCACTGGGTTTGCCATATTGGTGGGTAAAAACCTGATATCATGGAAAGCCACTAAGCATAAGAAAGTTTCCATCTCCATTGCCAAGGCATATTAAAAGGTGCTCTTTGACGCATGACAAGAGCTTTTGTGCATGAGAGGCTTAATCAAAGAAGTAATTGCTGAATATGGGATTTCCACTTCCATTATTTGCATTGATAATAAAGGGGCCATTGACTTGGCCAACAGCAGCATCAGCAAAAATAGCTTCAGAACCAAACATGTTGACATCAGACTTCAATATGTGCGGGAGCTAATCTCATCCAAAGACATCCATCTCCAGCACATCAGCATGGCCTCCAATGATTCCAATTTTCTCTCTGAATATTGTCCCAGGCCTGCAATCTGGAGGACCCTACAACAACTAACCATAATCTGTAATTCAAATCCTGGTCTCGCTTCCAGGAGTGCAGGGGGTTTTTTGATGACCAAGGATAGACCCAAAAGGCAGAACATAATGGAAGTTTCTCATGGTCATCTTCAGGCCAAAGGGGAACAAATATTTTTTCACCAACCAGGCCCCAGTCTAAAAAAACTTAAATCCAGCTTGAAGCCCTTAGGAACCATCCCCCAAGCCTCAAGGAACCCTTGATATCCACAGCCATAGCAAAGCCCATAAATCACAGAATTTAGCCTCAAAAAAATTATTTAGACCATAAACACAACTAAGATGGTCCTTAATACCCCCAGAGATGGTGGCAGCTTGTAAACCTGGTTCTGGGTCCTGATTATTTGAAACCTGCAATTGCGCTGTTTTCCTTTTCACCTCATCTTTATTGAAAAAAACATTGAATCATAAATTTTATTTACATCAATTTTTACTCTTTAAAAACTGCTCCAACCCAATTTTTCTCCCAAGCAATATTAAACCTCATTTTTAAACCCTTTTTAAAACTATCTTCATCCATTGTTTTCAGGGAAGGTTCACATTGAAACCCAAAATTGCTCCAAAATCTTCACTTTGCTCTAAGATATTCATTCAATCCATTATTAAAACTTCCTGTTGATCAAAATCAAGCATTGCAATCTGTATTTTTTCCAACTTCAATCTTTCATTCAATCCTTGCATATCACATCTCAGCTTCATCATGGATCCATTTGTAATTTTCAGCTTTTTTCAAAAGATATTTATTGTCACTGGCAATCCAGCTCATTTTTCCAAGGCCCATTTGAGGTGCCAGGCTATAATCACCCCAAAAGAAATTGCTAAAATGACCCCAAAAGGCCTCATTGGAATCATAATAGCACTTTTTTTGGAATTATGATGGCAACTGGCCGCCTTTCCTAAGCCAGGAAGGCATGCAGCCTTGATTAGGTTCAAAGGGGTGCCTGGGGTATGAGAATACACCATCCTATGGCATTTTGGGCCCCCAAAGGCCTGTAAACATTAATTGAGGCCCTGGTTGCCTAAATTAAGTCCTCTAAAACCCCTGTGGGGTCTATTGCGGGTAGAAATTTTGGAAAATTAAATGATGGACACCAATTCAGTTAATTTTGTATTTAAAAATTCTATAGATATAAATTTTTTGCAAATATTTCAAGTCATTTTTTTAATGGTGGGTTTCAGCAAGCAGGCCATTAAAAAATCAGAAAAAACACTCATTTCACATCAGGCATGTCAGAGTTAGCTGGAAATAAGTGTTTCTTTTTCATTTTACTATATAAATCTTGATTCTCTCTATTTCTCCTTTATTGTCCACACTCATCTGCGCTCAATTCTGATTCATCCCCTCATTTTTGAGCTTTTTTTATCCAGTCCTTGGTCAGTTGTCCAATCCATCCATCCATCTTTTGAACTCATGAACTCATCAATCTCAAAAATTCTCCTGAAAAGTTTTTGTCAAGATGATTCCAACTTAAAGGTGGAACACACAACCTTTCCCTACAAAAGTGCAAGGAAGAACCCCTAATCATGGCATAGAACTGTACCCTGGTAAGAAAACCATTGCTACTCTAAACTACACACATCCTCTGAAGTTTATTGAAGGTCAGAAATTCCTCTCAAGATTTTCTTTGGCTTTTGATTTTAGTTGAAATTTTTGTCTAACTTAACTGAAGATTTCCCATGTTGTTAAAACTCTAGAGAAATGAACAGGGGAATTAATCTACACCAAAATTTAAACTAAAATGAAAAGCCAAAGAAAATCTTGAGAGGAATTTCTGACCTTCAATAAACCTCAGAGGATGTGTGTAGTTTAGAGTAGCAATGGTTTTCTTACCAGGGTACAGTTCTATGCCATGATTAGGGGTTCTTCCTTGCACTTTTGTAGGGAAAGGTTGTGTGTTCCACCTTTAAGTAAGTTTCCACTAACCCTGAATATGAAGTGTTATTGTAGCAATTTAACCCTTAAAAAACCTTCTGATGTCTTTTAAATTATCCCCTTCTCTTGTTTCATTTTGAATCTTTGAGCTCTCTCTCTATCACCTGTACTTGCATTCATCCCCCCCCACTTTTTTTTTCTCCCCTCTTTTTTCCTTCATATGCTTGCTTGTCATCTACTATAAACTAACCGGAGTGGTAAGTTCTAGTTTTTTTTTTTCAACCCGCCCTTTTGCTTTAATTCAAAATCAATGAGACCAAGGTGCACCATGAGAAACATATTCAAGCTTCTGGATTGAGCACAAATCCCACATTTTTCATCACTGATCCACAGGGGGTAGCCCCATAGGCCTCATGAAACACTGCAATCAAAGGAATTCCTTCAATCTCCTAGTGCATAAATTCCTCAATCCACTTCTTTTCTTTCCTCTTTTATTCTTTTATTTTCTTTCCTCTATCTCTCATTTCATATCCTGTATCTAGAATACTTATATCCTTCCAGTTCTAACCTTGTCCTTGCAACACAAATTCTCTGAATTCTATAAGTTTTTAATTTATTCATGCTCAGTTTTTCCATCAAAGCCAACCAATTTTAACAATGAAATTGAGATCTATGTACCCAGCCTTCTCAAGGATTTCTCAAATGAATCTCCCCATTTCTGGATCCCACTTAGCTTGATTGGCCTCATGATCACCATGTACCACTTGGCTTCCCATCTCAGCCGCTGGCCTAATTCACACACTCACTACTTCCTGCTTGTCCCCCTCCTTCTCCTTCAATCCTCATTTAATCTACCCAAACTTAATAGCCTGGTGCTAAAAATTCCCAGCTCAATTTTTTTGGGGTTGTCCAAGGCTTGTTTTGTATGGAGAAAAAATTTGGTCAATCTTTTTGAGTCATCATCAATCTCAATTGCCTTTTAGGGATCCTGTTGACCAAATACTTGATCCACTTGATGAGGATTAAAGAGGTCTGTTGATCATATTTGATGATGGCCTCATCATTCAGGCCATTGTACAAGTCATTTATGGATGATTCTAATCCAAGCTTGCAGGCTTCTTGAGACAATCTCCATCTATTATGCGCCCAAATGAGTGATTTGTGGAGAATTTAAATTTCATGAAAATAAGAGCAAGAGGAAAATTAAAAAAAGAAGAAAAGACAAAGAGTGGTATATAACTGCTCTTAACTAAGAGAAGAGAAAAGCTTGTGCAACAAAGAATGTCAATGAAATAAAAGAATGAGATGAGAAAAAGAAATTTAAGAAAAATGTTTGAAGAGTGAAGCTTTGACTGGATGAATCAATTGAGCAGTGAGTAAGCACAAGTTTGGTGATTGGCTGTTTGAAAAGAAGATATTCCTTGGAAGTTCAGAAGGAGAATTAAGTTTTCTCCTAGTTGAGAGTTCAATTTAAATATTGGTGAGATGAGTTGCAATGATTAAGTACATGGATTGTTTGATGCAATGAAAGTGGATAGGATGAATACACAATGTTAGTAAAGATGATATCAGGAGAAAATGGAATGAAGTGAGAATTTAGAATGATGGAGACTCTTTAAGAGTGTTTACTTGTCTCTTTTATATACCTGGGTGAGTAGTTTCATCATTTGGGCTAGCTTGAGGTTCCTGGGATTGTGTTGCCATGTGGCAAAAATTGAGATGGCCATTGGCCTGGTCTGCCTAATGAACTGGTTCAGGAAGAGGTTTTTGAGTAACAAGATTTCCTGTGATTTGAGATAAGACCAATGGAGGGCAGGGATGGCTTGGTATAACTAGATCATGATGAGATGATGGAGGTGGATTTTTTGGAGGAGGTTGATTGTTGGGTTGACTGAATTGGAATTGGTGATGCATAAATGGCGGGTTTGGTGTTTGAAACACACCCTTCCCATGAAACAAACTATTTTGAAATAAACCATTTAGGATTTATTTTTATTTCAGAAACACACCATTAGAATGGTGTTTTTTCTCAAAAAAATTGCGGGTTTGCTAAATCTGATACACCTCATTTTGTTTAGAAAAAATGGAATATTTCCAGTAAACATAAATAACTTTCTACCAAGCATAAAAGAACATACAAAAGTGCTAAAAATACCTATTTCATGCTGTTAATTTATATATTTTAAAATAATCAAACAAAAATATCATCCAGTACATAAACAATTGAAAAAAAAAAAAAAAAAAAAAAACAGATTTCTTTGAAGAAAAATCAAGATTTCTGATGGAATGTAAATACCTTTGTATCAAAAATAAAAAATAAATTTTTT
Organism: Puccinia polysora; assembly: GCA_025617555.3. NCBI lineage: Eukaryota > Fungi > Basidiomycota > Pucciniomycetes > Pucciniales > Pucciniaceae > Puccinia > Puccinia polysora. Next base: position 41,628,870 of record CM062613.1, read on the forward strand.
TTAAACATATCTATTTCACAAGGGGAATTCAAAAAATTTGAAATATTGCAGAAAAGCTTTCATCAATTAAAAAAATGAAAAAATCACATTTAAAAAATTGAGTATAGAAAAAAATCAACTTTTTTTATTTCTTTGATTATTCATGCACTAAATGGATTCTATTTTTTAAATTTTTAATTTTATTTTGATTAATCCAATTAAATATGTTCATTTGGAATTTTTTCATATTAGGGTGTATCAAAGTTAAACAAACCTGCAATTTTTAATCGCGGGTTTCAAACCAAATCTGCCATTTCAAACCCGCCATTAAAAATCAAAAACAACCCCCTTGATTTCACATCAGAAGTGTCAAAGTTAACATGAAATAAGTGCTTTTTTTCAAATAAAGTATTTAAAGGCTTCCTCCACCTGTCCACATCATCCACCCCTGGCTTCACACCTCCTTCTACCTCCAACCTCATCACAAATTTTTACCTCCAGACTCATCATAAAAAGATTCACCACTCTCATCACTTTATCACTCTCATCATCACTCTCATCAATTTATCACCCTCATCACTTGATCACTCACCACTTTATTTCTCTCATCACTTGATTGCTCTCATTGCTTCATTACTCTCATCACTCTACCTCCAACCTCATCCAAAGAATTCAATCATTGTTTTATTGCTCTTTTCACTTTATTGATCTCATCACTTCATATCTCTCATTACTTTATCTTGCTTGTCACTTTATCCCTCTCATCACCTTATTGCCCTTACTCTTTCCAAATGGCCCCTCAGCAAACCTCCCCCTGCAAGTCCACACAAAAGCCCAACACACCAAAGAAAACATGGCCAAGGAACTCCACAACAAACAATCCTCCCCCATCAGCTTCCAAGGTCTCAAACAATCCTCCCCCATCAGCTTTCAAGGGCTCAAGTCAGCTCAAGAGAGCTGATCACATCATCCTGGTCAACTGGCTCAAAATTCCCTCCAACTATGATGCCTGCTTTGGATCCAACAATGAAACACGCGTTTGCCAACCTCCATCCTTTAAGGTCAATGGTTATTTCCTCATGACCAATTAACTCAAGAAAAAAACAAAAGGTAGGCTGGATCTGTCATCCAAACAGATGAGGGAGAAATTCAAGAATTATTGAGCCAAGCACAAAAAGGCCCACTCCATGTCAATCTCAACCGGCTTTGGTATCACCAACTCTGACAAAGCCAAGGGAATCAACTTGGTGGTTGATGAGTTGGACTCCATTTGACCTTTTTTTATATTCAACTTGATGAAATCTTTGGAAAGAAGGCCAACATCACCCCTTTAGCCACTTTTGATGCCCAACAATCCAATTCAGTCCATGCTGAGGACTTGGCTGGGGATGCTCAGCCTAGCAATGGTGATCCTGAAGAAACCTTTTCCTTGGAGTGGCCCCCATCTGATGCCAAGGAGGATATTCAAATGCAATCAGCTCCAATCACTTCTACTTCTTCATTAATTGATGTGTCAAACAATACCTTGGACCCCTCCCCTCCTTCTTTGGATTGCTCTCTTCCTGGGTTAGCAGATCTCATCAACCTTTCTGATGCGGAACAAGATACTCCTCAGTCTCCATTAACCTCAACATCTGTTCAAGTAAGGAACCAAGCTCTTTTCTCTTCTGTCTTGTTAATCCTAACTGATTTATATTGCAAAGAAACAGGCTCATCAATTCCAGAATGGCCAAAACCTCAAGCCAATGGAGCCTCCTACATTGCCTTTGAACACCAGTGACAACTTTCAGACTCAAACCTCCTCTGCCAAGGGTAAGCAAAAGGCCTCCAATTCCATCAATATCAACCCCAAAAGTAATCAAAAGAGGAGAAACAATTTGGGTTTTTTAGGCTTTGAAGAAATCATGGAGAAGCAAGATTCATGTAAGTACATTGGTTGAATATCCTTGCTTTCAAAACCATGCTCATTGCTTTTACCCTTAAAAAACAGTCAAATCATAAATTGAATCCAAAAAACTTGACTTTGAAAAGCAAGAGTGGGATTGTCAACTGGCCATGGATGTTCAAAAGCAGAAAGCACAGAGTTTGGCTCATCAACAAAAATGGGATTCTGAGTGGAAGTTGAAACAGGATGAGCTAGAGTTTCAAAAAGAGGAAAAGGAGAAGGATCAACAGCAAGCACAACTGGAAAAGGAGAGGGAACAACTTGCAACCAAAAAAAAGGATAAGTTATCAGTAGCCTTGGCTTGCATTGGTAGCAGTAGAACAGTAGATGAGATACAGCAGATAACTCAAATGCTGGGCTTGTAAATATATTTGCATGGGTGAAAGAAAAACAAAAAAATTATTTTTGATTACAATGTTTGAGATTATTCTTAACCCCACCAACATACAAATCTTTTTTGTTTTTATTTATACTTTTTTTTCTAGAGTAAATTTGGCCATTATTCAAGTCCCTACAAGTGTTTCTAGTTGTTTTATTAATTTGAAGTGACATGGCCATTCTGGTATGGGTTGCTGTGTCCACAGCAGGAAAGGTACAGTGCTTGTACTTATTATCTGCCCAAACCATTTTGACTATACCTTTTTGCTTGAAATCAATTCCAAAGGCAAGGTCAGGAAAAACAAATTGGCCATCCGATACTTGATATTTGTCTGTATTTTCAATAAGTTAACCATTTGATTTCTTGGTTGGAACCATGAGTAAAAATGAGTAGCCAGAGATGTTGCCTTTGTTGATATGAGGAGAGTTGTAAAAGGAATTGGAGGTGAAAGTGATGTGTGGGGAGAAATCAAAAGGTGTAGGCTTGGAACCAAATTCCAACAAAGAGAAAGAGGGGATGTTGTTGTCCTTCATGGCATCACGGTTTGCTTCAAAGGAAATTATGTCCAAATTGCAAAACATTTGTCCTAAAATTTGGCATACTTTGTCAGACTTAAGGTTGAGGAAAGCATAATCTTGAGGAGAAGATCTAATGGATGATTTCTTCACATAACGTCCAAATAACTCTGAAGGGTGCGTCAATTTTTGCCATCCAACTGCCCACATTTTTCCACCCCAAGATCTTGAAGGACCAACCGGGTTGACAAATTTTTTTGACTGGTGAAGGAAAGTTGTCACAAATTTGATGTCCTTCTTGTCTTGGTCAGAAAGTTTCTCCAATGGGACAAATTTTATTATTGCAACAAGGGCTTGATGATCAGATCAATTGAGGACAATTACTTTTCCACTTTGAAAGAAATGGAACGGTTTGATTGTTTGTTTTGCTTGCTCAAACTCTTCCTGGCTTGGTTTTTGACTATTATTTTTCTTCTCAGCAAAAATTGAAGGGTAAAGATCCAAAGGATGCAGTTTCTGACCAGACCAGACCACCTTTTCATTAATAACTTCCTCAGAAACCTCCAAAGATATTTTGGAATCTCTCATTTGATTCCTCTTTTGGCAAGCAGCTTTACTCTTCCCACCTCTCTGTATGTTTTTCAAGCCATCTCCTTCCATCTTGTTCCCTCCCAATCCTATACTTAGATTGGGGTGAGGAACAAGAATAGATTTAAATGTTTGTGTAACATTTTGAGGGGGTGGGAGAAGAATAGGATTTTCCCCAAAAGCCATCAAATTTTTTCCAAAAAAAAAAAAAAAAAAAACAAGGTCAGTCCAATAGACATTGTTGGTGAAACATGATTAAATAAAAAAAAAAGAAACCAAGCCTGGACTTGAACCCAGGGACACTGGAAGCTGAATCCCCCCCAAAACAAATTGGAATGAGTAACTCATGCAACACAAAAACAAGCAAAGTTATCAAAAAAAAAAAAAAAAAAAAAAAAAAAAAAAAATACCTTCCATGGCAAAAAACACACAAAATAATCAAAAAAGACCCTGTTGGCTTCTGGTGCAGTCCAGAGACACCTAAAAAGAAAAAAAAAGGTGGATTTCAGCATTAAAGAAAACTCCAAAAAATGGTGTAGGAGAAGACTTGATTGATAGCCCAATTGCTTGCAAAACTATTGATTGATCAATTGCAAATTGATTGATCAATTGATTGAAAATTTATTGATTGATTGAAACAATTGAAACCAATCAATCAATTTGGTTTTGATCAATCAATCAAAACCAGATCAATCAATCAATTGATCAATCAGGATTCAATTGGTTGATTGAATCCTAATCAATTGGAGGGGGTTGGTCAAGCAAGGCAGGGGGAGGAGGAGGAAGGGGGGAGAAAGAGAAGGGAGGCACTTACCAGATGAGGAGGGGGATGCAATTGAGATGAGGTGGAGCTGAGAGAGAAGACCTGGGGGGAGTTCAAAGGAGAGGTAAGCAAGGGTAGATTAGTGAGTGGAAAGAAAGAGGGAAGGGGACTCACTGAGTCTGTTGGTGAGTTGGATGGTGGATTTTTTGGGGAGCTTGGTGAGGTTGATGAGGCAGGTGAGGTTGGAATGGTTGCTGAGGTGAAGGAGGTGATTTGATGAGGAGGAGGAAGGAAGGTGACCTGTGTGTGAGTGTGGTGAGGTGGAAGTGTTGGAGTGGTGAGGTGGGGGGGAGAGGTGGATGGGCTGGCAAGTGGTGGGGAATGAGGTGGAGGTGTTTTTTGATTTTGTCTAAGTCCACTAAGAAAAAAAAAAAAAAAAAAAAAAAAAAAAAAAAAAAAAAAAAAAAAAAAAAAAAAAAAAAAAAAAAAAAAAAACCAAATGAGCCTGGATAATTGGGTGAACAACCAAAAAAAATTACTGTGCATTTATTTTTCACCTATTTGAAAATCAAACATTACTCATCAAAGCAAGCAAGGGTGAGAGGAAGAATCTGCTCTCTCATAGAAGAAGATGAGGGACAAGATGAGACAGGGATGACTTGAGGTGGGTCAGGAATATCATCTTCAAATATTTTGTTCCATTAATCTTTGATGTTGGCCAAAAGATTGTGAAGGATTACACAAGTGATAATCCAGTTGATGAGGATCTTCATGTCTTTGGGGTTTTGAAACTGGTTTTGCATTTCCCTTAAGCTGGCCCATCTTCCTTTCAGGACTCCTATGGCATGCTCAATCCAAACCCGTGATTGGGCAAGATGATAGTTGAAATTGTTTTTTCCTTGATTGTTAGATGAAACATTCCGGTATGATGGAACCAAATATTTGCCACTAGAATAAGTTGAATCATCCAGAAGTTATTGATTGTGGTCAAAGTAGTTCTCTGGTTTTTGGGCAATCCGCATCCAATTGAACACATATGAATCATGACAAGAACCTGGAAGGCCAGCATGGAGGGATATGAACTTCTTGTTGTTATCACAAACAACTTGTAGGGCCACAGAGTATCTAAAAAAAAATGAAAAATATTTGGTCAGTGGTTTGATCAAAGGTTTTATCAAAGTCATTGGAAAAGAAATGAATCAGTTGCCTTTTTTTGCAATCAAAATAGTGGTTGCCATCTAGCTTGGTTTTTTGACTCAAGGGGATGGTGGTTCCATCAACAAACCCAATGCAACCAGGAAAGCCTTTGGTCTCCATTAATTGAGATATCTCCTTGCTTTCTTCTTTGGTTGGCCAAGAAAGGACTGAGCAATGGAAAGATAGGATAGCAATCATGACTCATTTGGTGTATAAGTCAATGCTTCCATAACTGACTGAGAATAGATTTTCTGATTGATGGATTGCTGCTCCATTTCCATTTGATCCCATTCTACAAAGAGAAACAGCAAGTTGGATGGCTGGATTGCATTGAGGATTCCAAGAATTGTTCTGGAAGATGTGGTGGTCTTCAATCATCCCCAAAATTTTCATGAATGAAGGCAACAAAGTTTGGAATAGTTGCTGGAAGCTTAAGTCAGGGATGAGATGAAGCTTTTGCCTTTCATACATAGGTTTGTGGAGGGTGTGTATTCTTGGAACCATGTATTGCTTTTCCAACAGAGAATTCAAGGCCAACCAAGTTGATTCCAAATTGGAGTCTGAATCAGAGTCTGAATGGGAGTCAAAAAGTAGCAAAAGTTCAGTAAGCTTTTTTGCATTTTCAAATTTCTGGTGGGAAGTTTGATTGGACATGTTGAGAAAGATGGTGATGTGATGTGATGTGGGGTGATGAGATGATGGGATTTGTGTGGTGATAGAGATGTGAAAATCAATAGAGATGTGAAGCAATGGAGATGAGATATGCGTGATGAAATGGAGATGCGACCGGTATGGATTTGCTGATGTGGATGGGTGTTTTAGATGTGATGGATGGTGGATGGATGATGATGCATAAATGGTGGGTTTAATGGAGGTTTTGATGTTTGAAATCTGCCATTTTCATGAAACCCACCATTTCAAAATACACCAGTTAGGGGGTATGTTTATTTCAGAAAGCCGCCATTAAAAATGGCAGTTTTGGTCAAAAAAATGGCGGGTTTCTAATGGCGGGTTTGCTAACTTTGATACACCCCATTTTTTTATGTTTGGTAAAATATGCCTACATTCCATTACAAATATCCATTTTTATTGAAATAAATCAGTTTTTGAATGCATTATTTGTATTATGTTACTCAATGAATTATCTTCTGGGATCTTTCAAAATATTTTCTTCCCTCTCAGATTTTAGTTACATATAGCATTTTTCCATTTTCTTTTTTTTTGGTAAGGTATTTAAATCTCAGAAGTAATTTCAATTCTGATTCAAAGAAACCAATCTTTCACATTCAATTGTGTAGTTTTTTTACTTTATGAAACTTTTGTTGAGATATTAAGCATATTAAAATTATACTTTTGACATAGATATTTATATCATTTTTCTATTATTTTTATGCTTGGTACAAAGGTATTTAAATTCCATCACAAATCTTGAATTTTCTTCAACCAAGTATGTTTTTCATATTTTTTATTTTATTTATGTACTGGATGATATTTTTGTTTGAATATTTCAGAATATTTTAATTCCCAGCATGAAATATGTATATTCAGAGTTTTTTTATTTTTTTTTTTGTGTTTGGTACAAAGTTATGTATATTCCACTGGAAACATTCCATTTTGTGTAATCAAAATGAATTATTTTCATTTTTCTCATTTTTCTTAAATTTGATAAATGTTTTTTTCAAACCTGATTTTAGATTTGAATTCATTGCCAAAAATTTATATTTATACAATTTTTACAAGTTGAATTAACTGAATTGGTGTCCATGATCAAAATTTTCAAAAACTTCTACCCTAGACAGACCCCACAGGCGGTCTGGAGGCCTTAATTTAGCCCCCTCGGTCATAAATCACTGTTTAGAGGCCTTTGGGGGCCTAAAAATCTATTAAACGGCATTTTATATCACCCAGGCACTCCTTCAAAACTTAAAAGCTTCATGCCTCCCTGGGGTGGGAACTTGCGCCAATTGGTGTGATTATGGTAAAATGATTACTATAATGACACCACTGATGCCTTTTGGCATCTTCTTTGTATTTTTCTTCTTTTCTAAAATCAAGTCTTTTGGCTTCATTGGTGTTTTTTTAGTAATTTCTTTGGTATGATTATAGCCTGGGCCAATCTATATACAAAACAGAAAGAAAGAACAAACAAAACAATTGAAAAAATAAATTTAAATTTAAAAAAAATCAAAGGGGCTCTGCTCAATTTCCAGAGCCATAGCCCCCATAGAATTTAACCAAAACACTTACAAAAAAAATAATGATAAAATACAACTTTAATTTCCAAAAAAGAATAAAATTAAAATTAAAAATTGAAAAAAAACTATACAAGATACAAAAAAAAGAACAAAAATTAGGGGGGGATTGTCACCTCCCCAACTAATTCTGGGAATTTTCAGAACCCACTGAACACCAGAAGTTTTGGCCTGGCTTCTAAAAAAGTGGATGAATTTTTTTGACAGCTATGTCCTTTGAAGCCTGGGGGCTGATCCTCTGGAAGGGCAGCCCCCCACCTCTGGCCTTTTGAGGGGGAGACACAGAATTCCCACAATGGGGAATTATTTTTAATTTTTCACCCCATTTTGAATGGGATAAAATGTCAAAAGGCATGGATATAGTAAAGAAAAAAATCAATTAATGCCTTTGGCCATATATATATTTAAGTTTTGAATGAGAAATCATGCCTTTTGGTGTTAATTTAGGTAAATATCACCAAAATGATGCCTTCTTCAAAAAAAGGCATCATTTTATGAATTTATTTGGCATGAATTTGGCCTGGAAAATTTCCTCTTTTCTAGTTTTTTTTTTTTGAATTTAAAAGGGGTAAATTTATCATTATTGAATGTGTGGATATATCCTGTGCCATCTATTTTCCTTTCTTATTGAAACTAAATCAAATTCCCTATGAATTTTAAAGAAATCCTATGGATCTTACACTTCTCAAATGATGCGAATTCAAGAAAGATTTCACTGGTGGAAATGGTCAATTCAACTCAACTGGATTCAAAATATTCTGGGAAGAGAATATAATCATTCCTGACAGCTATCCTCTCAAACTTCCTAAAAAACATCAGCAATTAGAGAAGAGTCCATACCACCATTTCAACATCAAAAAATTATTAAAAAATGCTAACCCAATTCATAAATTGTGGTACCAGGAATTCTCTGCAGCATTCTTTATGAAAAAATGAATCCTCCTCAAAAAGACTCCTGGAGGAATTCTCACAAAATCTGTTTTTTGAATCTGTGAAACATTTCTCTTAATTGATTTATTTTACAAGCCTATCCCAGTATAATCAGATTTAATTATTTTTCAAATTCTTAAAAAAATGAAAAAGAAGTTTTTTGATTGAATACCCAATAGAGATTCATAACTGCAAAATAATTAATGATTCAATTTGAGTGAAAATCAGGCATTTCATGGGGTCTCCCTCCAGAACTTCCATAGTTTCAAACATTTAATATTTTGTTCCCTGAACTTATGGTGGACACAACTGATTTCAACTTTTGAAATTTGAGTCAACCTAAATGAGTTGAGCTATTAATTCCAATCCATTAAAATCTATAAATGTTTATCATTCATAATTTTAAAAATCCTGTATCAATTTTTTTAAGGAATTTCAGAATTTGATGTTCAATTGAAATATTCTTCAACTTCTATTATTTCATCACTTCTTGAAATTTCAAGGAAGAAGCCATCCCATTACATTCTATTAAAACCAAAGGTGAAATCTTCTACCAAGAATATCCACCTATCCGTGGGGAAAAATCAAATCATTTTAAGGAAAGTATTTGTTGCACTTATGCTCCCTTTTCTAATGCATTTTAAATTTCAACTCTGAAAAAATCTTTTTTGGGTGGAGCTCAATATCTAAGGGACTTTTTTAACTTGACCAGAGCTTTTGAGCAAGCAAAAAATTTTGAATAGTGGACAATTTTTACATAAGAAATTGATTGATAATTGAGGGCCCTGAGAATAAAAAGATTCTAGGAATGATTACCACTGGCTTGTGATTTGGTTTCTATTATATTTATTTTGGATTAAATTCAATTTGAATCAAAATCTTCCAAAATAAAAGGCTTGGAACTGTGCAGTAGATAAATTCAAATAAGAGAAAATTGAATATAAAACACATGCACCAACTGGCTGATTAGCTTCTCTAAATGAAGTTCTGTTTCTGGAAAAACATGAGGTCTTGGAGATTGACCAGGTTGAGTCTAGAATTCATTTTGAAATTCAATAAGACATGATTCTTGTATCTTAGAACAAGCTTGTTTATATATCCCAAGGAGGTACTGTCTATAGGTTAAGAATTTAATCTATGCCTTAAAGCCAGCTCTCTGGTTTTGTTACTTGGCACACAATTTTGTCTTCTCATTCAAAAACTGCATACCTTCCCCTGTCAATTCATGCCATTTTTATTGGATAACCCAACATTTGAATGTTGGGTCCATTTGTATGTTGACTACAAGGTAATTTTCAGCAAGGATGTGGAGAAATTTGAGTGGTTTATGATATAAAGTTTTATTGTCAAGGACCTGGAACTCTTTGGGCATCTTCTGGGAATGCAGATCATGCAAAAAAATGAAAGGGTAAACTTATGTAAGCCCAGAGACATATGCAGGCATGCATGCCTACTGTAAATCTTGCTTCATATTGTTATTATTATCATCATTCTTTTTTAGCATTCTTTGCAAAAATGTTTTTGGCAAAGTCTCAAAACTTGTTAATGATTCCCACCAAATCTTCTGTCAAAGGCCCTAACTGTAAAGTAGAGGCTTGCGCTTTGTACCAGTTCAAATCATCATCACCTAATGACTTGGCTTTTTTTTGCCCAGATAATAAAAAGAAATTCTTCGAAAAATTACAGCGACCCCATCATACTTAAAATCATGATCATTAAGAATCTAAAAACAGCGAGATACATAACTCAATCCCGAGTTGAATGCCCTTTTGAAAAAAGTCGAGAAGTGTATCGCACAAGGATAAAGAAAAGCTTCTCAATGTAGTCATCTGTCTCAAATCGGGTATAAATGTACATACAATCTCTTCAGTTAGTTTTTCGAGACTTGAAAGAAAACAAAGGGATGGTAATGAGAACATATTACCAACAACACCAGTCAGACTGTAGGCAAAAGCCCTGAGGTTTCTTGTTTTGTTTTGCGGTAGAGGTTTGTACACATCCAAGGATCGTAAGAAAAAAAATGCCATCAAATGTTCATCCGAGTTGGAGCTATCCGACCAATCAAGTATTTTACATGAGGTTTGGAAGGTTTGAGTAGGTAGTTACGAGTTCGACTGGTTCAAAGCATTGCTATGATTTACAATGACCGATTAAAGGTAGGTTTTGGGCGAGTAGCCTGACTGTTGTTGACACCCCTGGTGATTCTTCTGTTTTGTTTAAGAAGTTTTCTACGAGCCTTCCAAGCTCGGTATTCGTCCCTGTTGAATACAATGAAGCCGGCTACGATGGCAAGAGTTAGGACGGCCGAAAAAAAATGGGATACGCTCCGATTGGGATTGATTTTTTCTGACATTGGAGGATGTGGGTCCCTTGGATAGGGTGCTGGTTGGGGATCGGAGGATGTATAGTAGAGCAACGATGGTCTATCAATTAGAGACAACAACGCTAGCCCGCTTACGACTAGAGCTATCGGTAAGATGGAGCGCTGGGATTGATTTTTTGAATGATCATCCACTGATGGGATCCGGCTTGTTGGAGCAGTGCTCGAGGTGGAGCTCGAGGTAGTTGGGGTGGTATTAATATCATTTGCTAAATTTGACCATGGTAACTGGTTCCGTGAGCTCCAAAAGTTGGATTGACCAATAACTTGCTCCCAGCAAGCGATCCCGACTCCGAGAACGACTAGGATACCAAGCGCAATCCCGAATATTTTCAAGACCGATAAGATTTCGATCAAACTCCCGACAATCGTATTGATTATGACTGATTTTCGGTCACAGATTGATATAACTAACGATAGGATTGAACAACAGATGAAGGCCAACAAGATTCGTTCGGCCATGTTCAAAATGTGGGAACAGGAAGACGACTGCGAGGAGCTAAAGCCGCCGATGGTTCACTTGAACTGAGAGGGTTGGTTTGAAAGCGCATGGAAGGCTGGGACGTAGACCGCAGGTGGAGGTAGATGACCGAGTAGAGCTGTGTGCCGAGCGCAGACGTAATACGGGTTACAGTAGAAACCGATTCATTTTGAAAATTCCAACTGTGACCCGCCCGGATAATTCGGCGCGCCGGGGGGGTTTTGAGAAACCGTTGGCGCACCAAAAGCGGCACGCCCCCAAGGGCCAACGCTGGTGGGGGTGCAATTAATTATATCTGTGGCTCGGCTGGGCGCGTGGCCCGCAAAGGTTCCTTGTGCATGCTGACTGCATTCTTAGTCCCTCTCTATCTTCCGCATATAACCTCATTCTGATGGACCAATCTGAGAGCAACTTGCACCAGTTGGTTACCGAGTATCAAGGTCAGTCCCCAATCCAACTCTCGCAATTTCTTTCATTAATTTATTGGTCCAGTTTTTTCTTTCTGACAAGTGATACCATCTATCGTGCCAAGTTAACCAAAGTTATTCCTTTCAGATGGATCATCTCGGGGTTGTCCTGCTTGCTGACCAAATGCCTTTTCTTCAACAATCACTGTGATGGATTGATGATTCCTTCTATGTCCAACCATAATTATCTTCATGACGAGGATCTCGCAATATTCTATGAACAATCCACCAAGCATAGAAATGAACGATACACGCGTCGATCAAATTGTGTGCGAAATTCCAACTGCGCTCGAACTCTCTCGGTGGATTTCGAGTAATCGACCAGTTGTCGTTCGCTCCTATGCTCAACTACAACAATTACAGTCTTCTGCTGATGATCGCTATCACCATCTTCAAGGTCTTGATGACTGGTCGGATTCTAATTTAATTCAAAAAATGGGCCATCAACCAATCACAATTGCAAGAACTCCTTACGGGTAAATGTTGATTCAATATAAACTACCGCTGCCGTCCCGCCCAGTTGAACGATCCCTGGTCATTGACGTTTTTCTGAACATTTACCACTCAAATAGCAATGCAGATTCAGTTGTTGATGAAAAATATTTTGTCGAACCAGAGTGTATGTCCTCAGTTTCATATAGCAAGATCAAGCCCTTCTTTGAATTCAATCCAAATGGGTTGATAAGCTCATCTGGAAAGAACTTTAGGCTCAAATTGCACATATCATCCTTGAAGATGCGGGAAATTGAACAGATGTGCTACTTTTTCTGTATCCCACTCGTTAAATCATAATAACCACAGATGAAAAAATGACCATGTCCGATTTCTTGACCGAATTACGGGCCAGTGACGCGACCAAAGGAGATCGTGACTCCGAAACCACAAGTGAGGCATCTGGAGAACCTGAACATTCAACCTGTAAGGATGTTGTTTATCTTCAATCTCAGGATGGGAACTTGTATAAAGAGCTTCTTCCACTACTGCCGGATCTCGGCACTCAGGTGCCCATAGCTAGTCAGGCCTTAGGTATATTTTACTTTTGCCATTGATACACTTCCAATCCTTTCGAGACATGGTGAAGGCTTGAAATGTGAAGTCTCTTAAAACTACGCTCATGTTCAATCAATTATCTCACGAATTTTGACATGAAAGGCACACCTGAACCTGATGCTGTTAACCTTTGGATTGGAGATGACCGAAGCGTTACTTCCCTCCATAATGGTGAGCTTGTCGACAACCCTGAGTCAATCTATTCAATAATTGCTTTGTGCTGCCGATCAGATGACGAATTTTCCTATTTCACATAATGAATCTGTGCGAAAACAATCCATATTTGCACATATTCTACCTTTAACCCTTCACCTCCGACCAGACCCATACGAGAATTTTTATCTAGTTATACAAGGATCAAAGACATTTACACTATTCCCACCTGTAGAGATCTACTGCATGCATGAGGGGCGGTATAGATCGAGTCAATATCAGAAAGATAAATCGAGCGGAAAATGGAAGATCGTACCCAAGAAATTGTTGAACAACGAGAGCGAGATGGTTCCTTGGATCCCGATCGATCCCCTTAGACCTCAATACGCGAAATTTCCTAGATTTAAATATGCCAGAGGAATGAGGGTAACAGTGAGCAAAGGAGATTTACTCTATCTTCCTTCTCTATGGTATCATCATGTGCAAGCGCATCGATCAACTCAGCGCGATTTAGTCATCGCTTGCAACTGGTGGTAGTTAAGTAAAATTTATCATTATTTTCTTTGCTCAAGTGTATGTGATTACAAGCGGATAAATCGATCGGAGAACTTCCGATTTACAGGGGCTGTCAACTGTTAGCTGATTTCCACCGCTGGCTGTCTTGAAAACAGTGATATGAAGTATATGGGTTCCCATTACGCATTTTTCTCTTATCTCAAAAGACAGGTGTGGGCCCTAGATTGTTCGGATCCCTCAAGAGATCAAAAAGAAGATCGAAATGACGAAAAGAATCTAAAGAACTCCTACTCAAACTCCCAAACTGGTTGAATCATTACCAGGGAATTATTACCAGGACAATCGTAATTTGTTCGGAAAACTTGTTGCTAAAAATTTGATGGTTCGTTGCCCACTGCTTGCCTCTCGGAAACAAAGGAAGACATGAAGGGTAATCGATTTAGCTTTCAATGGAGAACGAAACCCCACAGTAACCATTCTGAGGACTCGTGACCAAGCGCATGCCTTTTTTTATTCAGCAATTTCACTTCGACAGGTCGTTCCTGTTAATAAATCTGAGCAAACCAGATGCATATCAAGTGTATGATGCCCCAATTATTTGTTTTTTCCTCCAAAGTTTTTTCTGCATCATCACCAGTTCCGTTCGCTTGAAATTTAACGGAGACCCTCCTGGTATGTCACCAGGAAAAGTTAGTAACTACCTGATACGATAACTTACTGATTGGGTGTGCACCAAAATGGAAACAAATGCTACAAGGCAATCATCAGTGAATAACAGAGTTAGGATCTAAAAAAAATCAAATGGCTGATTTCAGGCACACTCATTTGTGATTTTTTTCAAATCAATCAGAATAAAAATTCAGACCATTATTTTTCCATGAAAAATTGATTTGGTTACACCTCAAATGGAAGAAGTGTAAGTTCTTCGATTAGGACAAGGCATGAAAATTTGTTTATCCGGTGTGCAAGTGAACTACAAATAGAAAAGTTTTGAATTTTGAATTTTCTCCAAAAATCTTTATTTGAAAGGCGGGACAAAAAATTCATGAGGTTTTATCTCTCAAAGCAGGTTTTAAGAAGAGTCCTGAGAATTTCAAAACCCCTGATTTTTGATCTATGTTTTTTCTTTCCCTTTTCAAATGGTATAAAATTTATTGTGGGAGTTGGAATGGATGATTTCCTTCAATTTTTGGGCTGGGAGTTTGTTTTCTCTGATCAAAAAAAATATATATTTCAACCAAAATGAAGCTTGAATTTTGTTTTATATCCCAAGTGATGCTAACATCAAATTAGGAAAATTTTATTAGAATGTAGGCAATGATGATTCACTTTATCTTGAACTAAACAATGAAGGTGAATGAGGGTCTAATTTTATTTGAAGTTTCAGGTTGAATCATTTTATTCATATGGTGTGTCAACTGAGTTTAGTTGGGTTGTCAACTGGGTGGTTTTTTTATTGAACCACAGTTGGAAGGTTCTCAAATCTTTGTGGTAGTTAATCAACAGCTGCTTGTTGGGTGGTCAACCAATGGGGGTGTGCCATCAACCTGGCTGTGGCAGCTTTCAACTGAAGCTGCCAAGAGTGTTTTTTTCTTTAACAAAAAATCTTAGTTGTATGGGTCATGAGGTTCACCACAGCATCAACAATTCTCCTTTCCATTCTGAGTTGATCAATGACTAGTTACTAGTTCAAGTTCATTACCCAACAAGATGGATTGCCCTTGGCTGTTGCCCCATCAACCAATTTTGTCCAGCCATCAACCACAGCTTGTCACATGACCAGCAGGAGTCAAGCAACCAACCAAACTCATTGGATTCACCATATTTAAATTGATTTAAATTTGAATGATATATTCATAATTATTTAGATGTATCCAAACCAAAATATTTTCTTTCTTTCTCAATTGAAGATAAAATGTAAAGTTAGAACTTAAGAGAATGGTTTTTCTTATATTGAAAATATTTCAAAGAATCAGAGAATTGTGTTATTATGTATTTTAATTCATTATACTTTTTTGAAGATACTGTACTTATCCTCTTCTAAATAGGTAATCATTCTCACTTTTCAATTTGTTTATCTCTCCTGTTTCATATTTTTTCAACCTTTTTGAGAGAGATTTGAAACAAAATAGCCTCAAATGAAATTCTGGGGTTTTCAATATATTTCAAACAGAAACAAATCCCTGATTATCAAAATTCTCTTGCTTTATTTCTTTCTGAGAGAATATTTTTTTCTTCTTGAAAAAATAACAAAACTCAGCTGTAAATCAGGTTGAAACATTTGTGAAAATACTTCAGATAAAGAAAACTGAAGAATAAATTGAAGAACTTCACACCAGAAATTGAATTAATTTTTACATGAACTAAGAAATTAGGGCAAATCAGATTTGAAATATCTGCCATAAGAAACTTGCTTTTTTTTCTTATGAGAACTATCTGAAAATAGCAAGTTTGTTAAATACACATGTACCTCAACTGGAATATTTCAAAATATGATTTTTCATAAAAATGTTGTTTTTTGAAAATCAAATTGTCCATTTATGCATCATTGTCTATCAACATGCAAAAATACCACCCAGCCCTGCCATTATCAAGTAAATCCACTAGCATCATCAATTTAAACCATATTTAAAACCCTATCATATCATACACATCATTACTCCCCATCATATCATACACATCATCACTCCCCATCATATCATACACATCATCACTCCACATCACTCCCATCACCATAGCTCAAAAAGCTCTTCACTCCAGGAATTTCCAAAAAACTCACAACACAGATATTTTAAAATGAAATGAAGGCAGCTAAAATTTTGTTAATTTTTTACTATTATTCAGACTCTGATTTGGAATCAAATTGGCCAAAATGGAAATATATTCTAGAAATGCATTGATTTTTCCTCAGGAGACAGAAAGTGAACCAACCTACTTATCAAATTAAAAAGCTCCATATCTTCCATTACTTAAGCTTTCACAAAATTTCTTGGAATTCTTTTGAGTACCTCAGGAAACTTTTGTAGATGGTTGGAAGCCACCAGTTCTTCCAAATTCAATATTTGGGTTCAAAATTAAATAATTCTACAAAAATTGCAGTTTCTCTGTGTAGATTGTGCTCAAATGTGAATATAGAAGCTATTGATTTCTCAAAAAATCTCTTCTCAGTTTCTTATGGAAAGTTCCACCCATATACTGAATGGGTTATCACAGATATCTTGGGATTTTTATTCTCAGCATCTCTCTGGTCAACTAGGGATCATTAGAAGGATATATATCTCAGTTCATTGGTCAAGAAGGATTCCAAGATTTTTTTTTCTTATAGTACCCCCATCCCCTTGGGTCAAAAAAGGAAATTTGATGGCAACTAGAAATTTTATTGGGAGAAAAGTAAATCCATTCTTTTATTCAAAAATATTTTTTACAAGGCTGAGAATCAAAAAAAAAAAAAATGAATTGGTTAAACAGGATATTATATTGCTCTTCACCTTTTTTCTGATAAAAAACAAAGTTTATTTCCCTCCATGTTCTTCTTTCAGGCTCATGTCACTATTCAAATTTTTCCAATTGGATGTGTATTGTGAAAGAACCTCCAAATAACTTTGAAAAAGATCATGTTGTAATTCTTGGTATTAATTTTCCTAATACTTAGAAATAGTATTCCATCTGAATTATCTGCACCAGCTGAGGAATACTTAAATTTTCTCTAAGAATTAAACTAAATTCTATCCCAGTACTTAAATTTGGAATATTTTTTATTTAATATATATACCGCATTGTCTCTTGAAATCAATGCATAAATTCTCTCTCTCAAATAGGAGGGGTCAACCTGATCCTAGTTCCCTATGAACCCATGAACTTATCATAACAGGCAGTTTAACACTCCATCTGACCAATTCCACTGTGAATTCCTTCCTTTCAGACTTGCAGCTTCATCTAGAATTGGCCTTTTTTTAAATTTCTGTTGAAACTTTATCTCTCCTATATCTGTTGCTTTCAACTAATTAATCTGTAAATTTTTTTATTTCAGCCTTTTCTATCCTTTTTCAAACTCTTGATCTTCCTTTATTTAATTCAATAGGGTATCCAACCTTCTTAAAGTTTAGTAGATCAATAAAAACTGGAAAACTCATCTTATTCCAGTGCTAAATATGTTCTTAAAGAATAATCTGATTTCTTGTGTGATGATAAAGACAAAAAATATTACAACTATCATCTATCCCAATCAATATTTCTAATTAAGCATACTATAGAATTAATGAAAGTGTGTTGTTTCAGCTCAATAAAATTTCATAATTAGCTTCAAAATCAAAAATAAAGGAGTATATTTATTGACTGGTTCATAAGTTTTTCTATTCTCCATAATTCATTGACCAAAATCAAAGATCAATGGGATTTAAAATTTCAAGATAATATTCCTGATAATCCTAAATCCACTCTGGTATGCCCCCAAAATTCATCTCTTCCTATGGAGAAGGTACTCTAGCCTCTCCATCTATCCCAGTTTTATTAATTGGCATTCATTTTAGAATTGTCCAAAAAAAGAATTATGGTTCAAAATTTCCCCCCCTTTTTTTTTTGGATACCCTCTTCCTCATCAATTCCTCCTCCAGGTAACTATTAAAGCCTCTTCATTTCATCTTCCTGACCACCACCCCAAATCAACCCCCAACCTAGATTCTCACATCAACATCTACCTGGAACCAGAAATTCCTGTCTCAAGCACACAAAATCCTCTCTTTACCACCCATGCACTTCAGCTGAACCAACATTACCTCAACACCACCCTAATTGTAAAATCAAACTGCACTTTTTTTTCTAAAAAAAAAAAAAAAAAAAAACCCACCAAATCCCCCAATAAATAATATCATCTACCATTTAACATTGAATTTCTACACCACCACATCCACCACAAAAAATATAAAAAAAAACCATTAAAATATCTCATCCCCCTATTAAAAATATCAGTTGCAGATTTTGAACTATTAAATCTGATTACTTAATCCCCATAATATCCCCCTAACATGATTCTATTTTTCAGTTTGAATTTGCCTGTCTAAATTGATCAATCATCTCATCCACCCTCTCAGAATATCTTTCCTCACCCTCCCTTTTAATGGATTTTAAAATTGATTAAGAAACTCCTCATAATCTCCACCTCACATGATTCCATATAAATCAAACTCTATTGTTTTTCTTGGTTTTTGGTGCCTTTATGCAGCAATTATTATGCTTTTATTTTTTTAAAATGATCTGAAACAAAAAAAAAAAAACACTGAAAATAAAAACCTCTGGGATGTCTTGATTTTTCCAAAATATTAAAAGTATTTTTTTGTTGATATCACCTGTTGAAATCCTGCTTGAAGCCTTTTTTTTTGAGGCTCTGTTGGTGAAAATTTAATAACCATTTTTTTGAAACTTTTTAATTTATTGAATTCTCAAAATAAAAAAAGAAATTAAACCAATAAAATAGTTTGGATTGGAAATTTCATGATTTATTTATATTAATTGTTCAAAAAATGATAAAAAAATGGAATAAAATGGCATGGAAAAGGAAGATGGAAAAAAATAGAAACTTTAATTTCTCCCTGGAAATTTTTGAACAAGATTTTCCTGAAATAACACAGACCAACTGAAGGGAGGCTCTGGATATGTTTAATACCTTTCACTCATTCAGCCATGTCAAATGAACTTTCCTCAATAAGTATGATGATGAATGATTCTTTTCTGTTTTTGAGTGCCTCCCTTAGTGAAGAATATACAATTCTGAAAAAAGTACATCAAATTTTTAATAAATTGCCTTTGCCATTCCAAGAGTTTTGTTTAAACTCTTCAACTTTCCAGAACAGGGGGGTATAAACTAGGGAAAACCAGATGGATTAAATGAATTCATTCTTCTGAATTAATTGTCAAATACAAGAAAAAATCAGATTTAATCTCCCATCCCCATTACAGATACCCAAATCTGAAACCAACTGAATTCTTTAGAATCTTAGGTAGTGGTTTAGAGATATCAATGATCCAGTTTGAATTGAACCAGGAAATTTTGAAATAAGAAAATTTGGTGTCTTATTTTTCCTTGTAGTTTTGGAATGAGCTAAGTACTTTTTATTTTTCACCTCTCAAATTCAAAAATAATGGATTCTAAAATTATCCTCGAATTTGATTCAATGAAAAATCCTCCTTTTCCTTTATTTTGGTGGTTCCAAATAAAAAATCTGATGGAAGACTATTTAAACACCACAACAAATATTATTTTCTTGTGACCAAATTTTGTCACCAGAATTTTGGTTAAGAATTTATTACAAGAAAATAGGAATTTTTGAAACTATTTGGCCTGAAAACAAGTAAAGGCATCTAAATTTACCTTTGCTGGAATAATAGATACATAATTTTATGACCATTTCCATTCAGATAAATAAAATAACCAGGAATAATACCTGGGACTTAGAAAAAATAAAGATCTCTTTATTGGAGAATTATTAAAATAAAAAGGTATGTATCAAGGAGGAATTTTTCAATGATGAAATCAAATATTTTTTCTTTTTCTCTTCTTGAAAATTGAACTAAGGTTTCTCTAAATCCTGTTTGTATCAAGTTTTTTTTTTTTGGATTATAAGCTCAGAATGGAAATCATGTTTCTCAATTTATATTTGATTCTTCCATCTTATGATTTCAAAAAACATTTTTACATTTTTAATTTTGCATCTAGATTTTGTCCAGAGTAAATCCATGTATTATTATCAACAAATTTGCACAACTGGTGGATATATTCAAGTATCTTATGTGTTAATTTATTTACCATTATTTCATCAAAGATTCTCCAGGTAAGTTTTTTCTCTTCTTTTGATTAATTTTGGGGTTATTTGAAATAATTTTGCCTTCAAGGTCCATTTACTGAGGCTTACTCCTTCTTAAAATTATTTTCATTTTTTGAAGGTGAGCATGTAGGTCTCATTGGATTAGGATTACTATTTATCAAAATGTGATGTGGCTGCTTAAAAGAAATAATTCATTATTAATCAAGAAATGGATGGACAATAAATTCAATCTTGAATCAATTGAAATTAGATTATAGGAATAGTTAATAAATTCCATCTTCAATCAATCAATAGTAGATTATATAGGAGATTTGAATATTTGGGGAAAAGTTTGTGAATTTTGATAATCTTTTGGAAGGGTGATGAACTCATGTACTTTACCTAATTTAGGGATTAATGCATCCAAAGAGGCCAGTGATTTATCCAAGGAAGAATTTTAACAAATTAAATATTTTCATTTGTTTTCAAATTGGGAATGAATATATAGAAATAACTCCTTTTCATCAAATTCTTTCAATCATAGTATCTCCAGGGTTTTTTTTATCTCCATTAACAGGTTGATGAGTGGCAAAAACTTCCTCAAGATCAATGGAATGAAATTTCTGGGAATTGAATTCAGCTATTAGATTTATTTTGGTCCTTTTACAGAAATTCTTTCATGCATTCAATTTTAGTAATTAAATTTTGATGCCTAAATCACCAAGGTGATGGGAATTTATGTGAAAAATCAAGTGAAGATGGACAAGAAATGTGATTTTTTTTACTTTAGCTAATATTTTTGAAGAAATTCCTCATCTGTTTACACAATAGATTGATACTTCCTTGTTTCCCTTCTTTATCTCATTTTCCACTAGGAGTTACAATTTATATTTAGAAGATAGAGGATGAAAAAAATAAATAATTAATTTTTTGTCTCAAATAAAAAATTTTAGTTGGAAGGCTTTTGAACGCAGTTAAAAATACCAAAATCATCAGCTCTCTATAATTTACCTGAAAATTTGGGACTCAATTGAGAAGGGGTATTTTCAAATGTTTGGTTAATTGGGGAGTTTTGTTTTGCTAATTCTGATATTTTATTTTCCCAAGAAGCTATTTTTTTTGAAAAAAATATTATAGGGAATGAGGTAATCATGAGTTATTTTGAATTAGTTATTTAAATATTTTAGGAAGATAAATTAGAGGTATGGAGCAACTGAAAGATGGTGGATGGATTTATGTTTAGAGAGGATGGAGATATCCTTAAACAGGTTGAAGTGGGATAAAATTGAAAGAAAAACAGGTTGAAGTGGGATGGAATTGAAAGAAAATGGATGGATAATTCTTTCAAATTTGTGCTTGGGTGTCTGGTTACATTTTTTTGATATATTTGAAAAAAAACCTAGTTTTTGGTGAACTCTGATACCCATTTTTTTGAATTAATTGGATTTTTTTTGATTTTTTAAAGGCTTGATTTTAATGTTAGATTTAGATTAAAATTGCAATTGCGGGGTTTATCAGAGTTTAAAATTTGGAAATTTCAATTAATGCTAATTTTTGAAAAACCATTTTGTTTAAGAAAAAAAAAATGTTTTGCAGAAATTTAGAATGAAGCTTTGTCTTTATACCATTTTTCAACCATTAAAATCACTAAAATATGCTTGAACTTCCTTAAAAAACTAAAAAAAATGTAATGAGACTTTTTCAAAAGAAAAAATAATGAAAAAAATTGAAACCAAATTTTACCAATCAGAAGTCATAAAATTATAGCCTGAATGATGAGTGAATGCTTCCTCCATGGATTCTTCAATTTTTTGGAAACTAGAAAAAAAAACCATAAAAAGAAAACTTGAATGAAGCCAAAATCCTAGATGAGCACCTAGAACATTTTTGAATATCTTTTTATCAAAAAAAAACAACAACACTTTTTCCTCATTTTCAAAATGATTGTCAAAATTTCAACCAAAATTAATTTTTTCCCTAGATTGTTTCATTTTTTTCACTTCCAGAATAATTTTCTAATCCATCATTATCTAAATTTGAATCAATGGTGAAGAGATAAGAGGAAAGCATGGGATCCATAAATTTCCCCTTGTTCATAATTTTACAATAAAAAAAATTGGGGGGTCACTGTCTAGACTCCAGTTGTATGAATTCATAGAATATTAACTTCAGCATGATTTATGTTACCCATAAATATTTGGTATGTTCTCAACCACCCATACCATTATGAATCAGATCATAGTCAAAAAATAATTACTTAGAAGGAAAAAAAACTCTAAATAAGCTTTATTTTTTGTTAATTTACAAATCCATTGGTTAAATAGAACACATGAACTTGAATTGAACATCTTGTTCAGAAAAAGGAAACTTAAGATAGTTTTCCAAAAATAAATATTCCATAAAGAAAGAAGATTACAACAGAAGATAGCAATCAAACTTTCCTGCACCTTAATCCCTGTGGTTTCAAATGGCCTTGGTTCTCTTCATACTAGGACGTATCAGATTTAAGAAAACCCGCCATCTTTTAATGGTGGGTTCCAAACCAAATTCACCATTTCAAAACCGCAATTGAAAATAAAAAAAAACCATTTATTTCACATCAGACATGTCAGAGTTACCTGGAAATAAGTGGGTTTTTTCAAATAAAGTATTTAAAGGCTTCCCCCACCTGTCCACTTCATCCACCCCTGGCTTCCCACCTCATTCTAACTCCAACCTCATTGGAAGAAAAATTGATTCATTGCTCTTCATCTCTTCATCACTATCCTCATCACTTCATCACTCTCATCACTTTATTGCTTTCATCACATCCAGCTAACTCTCATAGGATCACTATCCTGATCAGTTCATCATTCTTTTTCATTTATTGCTTTCATCACATCCAGCTAGCTCTCATTGGATCACTATCCTTATCACTTCATTGCTCTCATCTGTTGATTGCTTTCATCACATCCAGCTAACTCTCATTGGATCACTTTCCTCATCACTTCATCACTCTTGTCACTTTTTGCTTTCATCACTTCCTAAATTTCATTGCTTTATCCCTCTTTTCACTTCATCACTCTCATCTCTTCTTATTCTCTTTGCTTCATCACTATCATCCTCTCATCACATCATCACTCTCACCACTTAAACAATCTCATAGCCCTTCATCCCTTCATCCCTCCTACTATTTTTAAGTGGCCCCTCAGCAATCCTCCCCCCGCAAGTCCACTAAACAATTCAATGGACCAAAGCAAACATCCCACAGGAGCTCAAGATCCAACAATCCTCCCCCATCAGCTTCCAAAGGCTCAAGTCAGCTCAAGAGAGCTGATCACATCATCCTGGTAAACTGGCTCAAAATTCCGTCCAACTAAAATGCTTGATTTGGATGAGACAATGAAACACGCGTTGGCCAACCTCCATCCTCTAAGGTCAATGGTTATCTCCTGATGGCCAATGAACTCAAGAATAAAACAAAAGGTAGACTGGATCTGTCATCCAAACAGATGAGGGAGCAATTCAACATTTTGCTTCAAAGCCCTCTGCTTGCCACCTCTCCTTATGTTTGTTGCCTTATATCCTTCCATCTTTTTCACTCCCAGGCAAATGCTCTTCTTGTGGTGAGGATCAAAAAAGGATTCAATTTGAAGTATAAAATTGTGAGTGTGGTGGAGGAAGCAATGGAATTTAAGGAAAAGCAGTCAAAAAAGGATTACCAAAAAAAAAAATGTCAGTCACATGATCACAAAAAAAAAATTAAAAAATTAAAAAAATTGAAAAATTGAAAAAAATACTGGGTGTGGGGGGGCGGGGCCAAAGCAGAGGGGGTGGTTGCCAGCCGTCAACACAGGGAGCAGAGGGAGGAGCGGTTGAGGGGGGGGCCGCTGGCCATTGAGGGGGCGGGTTGGAGGGAGGAGCGGTTGAGGGGTGGGCTGCCGGCTGTTGAGGGGGGGGGGTTGGCAGCCGTCAACACGGAGGGGGGGCAGGGCCAAAGCAGAGGGGGGTTGCTGGCCGTTGACACGGAGGGGGGGGGGCAAGCAACCAAGGAGGGGGTTTGGGGGGGTGACCAAGGTGAGTGGGGGGGCTGGAAAGTGCTGGCGGGTTGGCTGGCAAGGGTGGGGCCACCAACCAAGCAAAAGGGAGGGGAGGAGAAACTGAGGCAAGGGGGGGGGGCTGGGAAAGTGAGAGGGGGGGGCAAGGGAGGGGGAGCAATTGAGAGGGGGGGCAAGCAAGAGGGAGAAGAGGGGGGGATGCAAAGGTGAGGTTAGCAAGGATGGGTTGGAGGGATGGAAAAGCAGGATGAGGAGGATGGGGGGGCTTACCTGGGAGATCAACCAAGCAGTTGGGGGGGTCCTGAAGGTGGATGTATCAAAGGATCAGACTTGGATGATGGGGAGGATGAGGAGGAGGATGAGGAGGAGGGGGGGGAGCTTACAAGGGGTTCCAACCAAAGGAGGAGGGGAGGTGGTGGGTGAGTTGGAGGTGGTGGGTGAGGAGAAGCGGTGAGGTGGAGGTGGTGAGTGAGGAGAAGCAGTGAGGTGGAGGTGGTGGGTGAGGCTGAGGTGGTGGGTGAGGAGGAGGGGTGAGGTGGAGGGACCGGTGGTTTGGTGGGGTGAGGTGAAGGGTGTTTTTTGTCTAAGTCCACCAAAAGAGAGAAAAAAAACCAAGTGAGTCAGCCAATGAATCTTGGGTGAAAAACCAAAACCAAAAAAATACATTGAAGGTATTTTTCACCTATTTTGAAATCAAACATTACTCATCAAAGAAAGCAAGGGTGAGAGGAAGAATCCAATCTCTCATAGAAGAAGATGAGGTACAAGACAAGACAGGGATGACTTGAGGCAGATCAGCAATATCATCTTCAAATATTTTGTCCCATTCATCTTTGATGTTGGCCAAAAGGTTGTGAAGGATTACAAAAGTGATAATCCAGTTGATGAGGAACTTCATGTATTTGGGATTTGGAAGCTGTTTTTGCATTTCCCTTAAGCTGGCCCATCTTCCTTTCAGGACTCCTATGGAATTCTCAATCCAAACTTGTGATTGGGCAAGATGATAGTTGAAATCAGTTTTTCCTTGATCATTGGACAAAAAATTGTGGTATGCTGGAACCACATATTTCCCACTAGCATAAGCTGAATTTTCCAGAATTTATTGATTGTGGCCAAATTAGATCTCTGGTTGTTTGGCAATTGGCATCCAATTGAAAACACATGAATTGTGACTAGAGCCTGGAAGGCCAGCATGGAGGGATATGAACTTCTTGTTGTTATCACAAGCAAGTTTCAGTGTGACAGAGTATCTAAACAAACAGACCAAACCCATTTGGTCAGTGTGTGATCAAAGGTGTTAGAAAAGGTGTTAGAAAAGAAATGAATCAATTGCCTTTTTTTCCAATCAAAATAGTAGTTGCCATCTATCTTGGGTATTTGACTTAAGGGGATGGTGGTTCCATCAACAAAACCAATTCAACCAGGAAATCCTTCAGTCTCCATTAATTGAGATATCTCCTTGCTTTCTTCTTTGGTTGGCCAAGAAAGTAATGAGCAACAGAAAGATAGGATAGCAACCATGACTCTTTTAATTTATGAGTCAATTGTTCCATAACCCACTGAGAATAGATTTTCTAATTGATGAATTCCTGCTTGATTTCCATTTGATCCCAATATACAAAGAGCAAAAGCCAGTTGGATGGCTGGATTGCATTGAGGATTCCAAGAATTTTTCTGGAAGATGTGGTGGTCTTCAATCATCTCCAAAATTTTTATGAATGAAGGCAATAGAGTTCGGAAAAGTTGCTGGAAGCTTAAGTCAGGGAGGAGATGAAGCTTTTGCCTTTCATACATAGGGTTGTGGAGAGTTTGTCTTCTTAGAACCATGTATTGCTTTTGTAATAGAGCATTCAAAGCCAACCAATTTGATTCCAAATTGGATTCTGAATCAGAGTCTGAATGGGAGTCAAATACTAACAAAGGTTGAGTCAGATTTTTCGCATTTTCAACTTGCTGCCAAGAAGTTTGATGGGAAATGTTGAGAAAGATGGTGATTTGGTGTGGGGTGATGAGATTATGATGGGATTTGTGTGAAGATGGAGATGTGAAGCAATAGAGATGTGAAGTGATGGAGAGGTGAAGCAATGGAGATGAGATGTGTGTGATGTGATGGAGATGGGACTGGTATGGATTTTCTGATGTGGATGGGTGTTTTGGATGTGATGAATAGTGGATGGATGATGATGCATAAATGGCCGGTTTAATGGCGGGTTTGATGTTTGAAATCCTCCAATTTCATGAAACCCGCCATTTCAAAATACACCAGTTAGGGGGTATGTGTATTTCAGAAACCCACCATTTTTAACAGCGGGTTTTTTCAAAAAAATGGCAGGTTTCTAATTGCGGGTTTGCTAACTCTGATACACCCTATTATATTCATTCAAGAAATAATCAATCTTTTTAGATTTTAAAATTGATAATATGCTGGTTTTAACCAGCCAGTTATACAAAAAAATCTGAGATTAAAATTTTGTTTTTATTTCAACCTATATATAATGATGAATATATTTTTATAGAGAAATTCAATTGGCGTATAAATCAATGCAGCAAAAGAAATTTTAATTCATTAATCCAAATCATATGGTTCTGATGGGAAGGAAATAAAAAACCATATAAATTCAATTCATTCATTGAATAGTTGTATGGATAAATTAAACCCCAAGTTAATTCCTTGCATAAATTGCAATTTTTTTTCAAAATGCATGGGATTCTCCAAGACATATATTTGTATCAACAAAGCGTAAAAGAAGGTTTCCTTAAATCCAAATTCTTCCTAGTATTTTTTCAATTCATCCTCAAATATAATTTGGCTATTATTGTTGGCTCCTGATGAACTCTTGCCATAGTCATCCCCAATGAAAATATTATCTTCAAGACTTTGCCACAAAATTCCTGTAATAAACATACCTATTCCATTCTATGCAATCCTATGAACAGTTTTTAAAACTCTATTCTCCTAAAGATATAATTGATTTGGCACAGACAAATGACTTTGATTGGGGATAATCCAAAGGCCTGAGATATTTATTTGTTTAAAAAAATCTCTTAATTATAAAATTAATTATTGATTGTTTTACACATTTAACCAACATATTTTTGAATTTTGAAATCTTATTTTGAATTTGAAAATTCACATAGATGTATGGAAAGGTTTATTTAGTATTTTATTGGGTTTTTTAGATGAGATGGTGGGAAGAAAGAATGGCAGGTTGACATCCCTTCTTCAATTGTCCATAAAATGTGATATAAAACCCCTTATAAACCTTTAAAAACTTTCCAAACCAAAAAATACAGCACAAAACCTCAGAAATACCTTAATTTTATAGGAATAGCCCAATGAATTCCCTCTTTATTTTGAATTATTCTTACCCAAGTCAAAATAAAATCTCACCAACTGAAAATCTCAAACCATAATCAAAATTATAATTGCCAAAATTTTGTATGCATTAATGCAATATCCAACCCTATTGGGTACTATGGTACTTGGATCAACTCTATGATCCCATGGATAACCTCAAATATTTTGATAAAGAATCATCATGGACAATTCCTCTCATAAGAATTTGAGTATTTTAGTCATTCCACACTGGTTTTGTATAAGTTCTATTCATCCACAATTAAGCTGAACTGTTTTTATCCATCTGATACTTTGCAATAAATAGCCTATTGTGATAGCCTATAAATATGTATTCAATATTCTATACAAATTAAATCATCACATTTATCCAAAAAAAATAATTTTCCATCCCCTCAATCTTTCCCTTGCTTGTATACTCTATTAATTGGGCTATAGAAGTACTTATTTTTTTCTTGCTTTTGTTAGAAATGAAATGTCAGTTGTTCTTCAATTTCAAGATTATTTCCACTAACCACCAAAGCATCAGAAACCAAAAGATTCTTCCTGTTTAGTTTGGATCAATCTTTAGCCCAATCCTAGTCTAATAAATTTTACCCTATTAGCCTATTGCCTCAGACCATTTTTGGGTCATCCTCCAAATTAATCAAAGCAGCCCAAATTTCCTCCCTGCCTCATTATTTAAATTCCAACCATGAAAAAACAATGATCACTTGTAATCAGGTGATTCTTATTTTCTCATGGTGTCCCCTTGTCCCTTTTTTTAGATCCATGGGCTTATCCAATGCCTAAACAGAGCAGGGTATTTAATTCTTTTATTTTATTTTATTTTATTTTATTTTATTTTATTTTATTTTATTTTATTTTATTTTATTTTATTTTATTTTATTTTATTTTATTTTATTTTATTTTATTTTATTTTATTTTATTTTATTTTATTTTATTTTATTTTATTTTATTTTATTTTATTTTATTTTATTTTATTTTATTTTATTTTATTTTATTTTATTTTATTTTATTTTATTTTATTTTATTTCATTTCATTTTATTTTATTTTATTTTATTTTATTTTACTTTATTTTATTTTATTTTATTTTATTTTATTTTATTTTATTTTATTTTATTTTATTTTATTTTATTTTATTTTATTTTATTTTATTTTATTTTATTTTATTTTATTTTATTTTATTTTATTTTATTTTATTTTATTTTATTTTATTTTATTTTATTTTATTTTATTTTATTTTATTTTATTTTATTTTATTTTATTTTATTTTATTTTATTTTATTTTATTTTATTTTATTTTATTTTATTTTATTTTATTTTATTTTATTTTATTTTATTTTATTTTATTTTATTTTATTTTATTTTATTTTATTTTATTTTATTTTATTTTATTTTATTTTATTTTATTTTATTTTATTTTATTTTATTTTATTTTATTTTATTTTATTTTATTTTATTTTATTTTATTTTATTTTATTTTATTTTATTTTATTTTATTTTATTTTATTTTATTTTATTTTATTTTATTTTATTTTATTTTATTTCATTTCATTTCATTTCATTTTATTTTATTTTATTTTATTTTATTTTATTTTATTTTATTTTATTTTATTTTATTTTATTTTATTTTATTCTATTTTATTTTATTCTATTCTATTTTATTTTATTTTATTTTATTTTATTTTATTTTATTTTATTTTATTTTATTTTATTTTATTTTATTTTATTTTATTTTATTTTATTTTATTTTATTTTATTTTATTTTATTTTATTTTATTTTATTTTATTTTATTTTATTTTATTTTATTTTATTTAATTTAATTTAATTTTATTTTATTTTATTTTATTTTATTTTATTTTATTTCATTTTATTTTATTTTATTTTATTTTATTTTATTTTATTTAATTTTATTTTATTTTATTTTATTTTATTTTATTTTATTTTATTTTATTTTATTTTATTTTATTTTATTTTATTTTATTTTATTTTATTTTATTTTATTTTATTTTATTTTATTTTATTTTATTTTATTTTATTTTATTTTATTTTATTTTATTTTATTTTATTTTATTTTATTTTATTTTATTTTATTTTATTTTATTTTATTTTATTTTATTTTATTTTATTTTATTTTATTTTATTTTATTTTATTTTATTTTATTTTATTTTATTTTATTTTATTTTATTTTATTTTATTCTATTCTATTCTATTTTATTTTATTGTAGTTTATTTTATTTTATTTTATTCTATTCTATTCTATTCTATTTTATTTTATTTTATTTTATTTTAGTTTATTTTATTTTATTTTATTTTATTTTATTTTATTTTATTTTATTTTATTTTATTTTATTTTATTTTATTTTATTTTATGAATTATGGCACTTGCTCTCACTTAACATCATGATTACTCTATTTATCTGTTCACATGAAACCCATTCAATGAAAAAAAATGAAATCATGCGGTCACTGTGTTTCTGGAGTACCATAATATTTCCACTGAAGTACCAATTGAGTAGTGCCAGAGTATCAGAGTTGTTACTTAATGTCACCTGGCATCAAGTGCCATCAAATGTTTCCTAGGGTATGGTTATTATTTTATTAGTTTTGTTTTGAGGTGAGGAGGCGAAAAATTGTTTGGAGAGAGAGATTAATATTTGTGGGAGATCCTTCAAAGACAGACACAATTTTTTTTCTGAAGAACTTCTTTTGGCTAAATTTAAATGTTGCTTCAGATGCAATGATATGATGCATGAAGTGCTCAGATGAGCACAGATCATATGTTGGATTTGGAATACTAAGCCATCATGAAATAATAATAATAAAAGTATGGGACAAAACCATTTAAAAAAGAATATTTTATGGTGTTTGAGTTTCTTACATTCAAGTACCTGGTCCAAGCCCCTTTGGAAGGACCTTATGTACAAAAAGTGCCCTTGAAGATCCCCAGAAAAAACCAAGGAGCTGCAAACTCATGTCAAACTGTTGAGTAACCAATCTTGAGGATACAATATTCACATCCTCAAGTTTTTCTAATGAGCTATTTTGATGTATGACCCATATGAACAACATCAACTCTTACCAAAGGTTCAATAAACAGGCCATTCTTGATTGATTTAGAAGATATTTGATGCACGTCAATTCCCGGGCACTTTCCCCCGTCCCCCCTGACCCCGTCTCTGGGGTACGGTATGTTCGAGGTGACGCGCGCGTTCTCCTACACGCCAGCCCAGGACAACCACCCCACCCGGCTCGATCTCTCGGGCACATTCAGATAATCGACTTCGAGCTTTTCCCCCATCTCTAATTAATCACCAAAGCGCCAGCAAACCCAAACAAACATGGATGATAACCCTGCGCCCGTGCCGACCCTTGATATTCCACCGGTTGATCCATCGAGTAATCTGAAGGATATCGCCAGGATTTTTACCGAATTTCTAGATGATGAGGTGTGATCCATCTCCCAATTCGCCCTTTGGTATACCACATCTTCATATTTCGTTAAGCTCTATCTATTCGTTTACGAAAATAGACCAGAAAACCTAATTATCGGGAGCTTGTCCGAAAGATGGTCGAAAAACGCGAACGTCGACTCATTGTCAATCTCGATGATTTACGTGACTATAATCGAGAGTATTGCGACTCGTAAGTGGATTTCGACCCTCTGCATTAGAAGCTGTAAATGTCAATACCAGGAAGGAATCACGAAGACTGATGGCCCATCGGGATTTCAGTTTGCTGAAAACTCCTTTGGATTACTTAGCTGCTTTTGAACTCGCCTTGAGCGAAATGGTAGCTTCACTGGCACCGTCAGAAATTCCCACCCATAAGCGATATTACATCGGTAGCGCATTTCACGAGTTTCTTATAGGCAAAGTCAGGATATTCCAACGGTTTGCTCACCTGCACCTTTTTTCTCTCTCTGATACAGGATTGCGTGGTTCCTTTGGAGACCATCATGTCAATCCAAGGACACTTCGGAGTCACATGATTGGCAAAATTATATCTCTAGAAGGAATCGTCACCCGATGTGCGTTTGCCTCTTCGTTTAGTGAACTTCCCTCGACATATTTAAATGAGTATCTTCTTTGATGCATATCAGGTAGTTTGGTTCGTCCCAAGGTAATCAAAAGTGTACATTTCTGTCCAGAGAACAACCAATTCTATGAGAGGGAGTATCGCGATCAACTCAGTAGCGGCACTGGGCCCACCAGCACGGTCGGTTTGATTCATGTCTTTGCCCTTGAAGGCACGCATAACTTCATTCAATCCACTTAATCTTTTCATTATTTATTTGTTTACCCGAACTAGGCTTTGTATCCCAAAGAAGATGCAGACGGGAACCCCCTTGAGACTGAATTTGGTTTGTCAACATACATGGATCACCAGACGATAGCTATTCAAGAAATGCCTGAACGCGCACCAGCTGGACAACTACCCCGAAGTGTCGATGTAGTGATGGACGATGACTTGGTGGATAATTGCAAACCTGGTGATCGAGTTCAAATCGTTGGCATTTATCGAAGCTTAGGTAATAAGGGCGCAGGTGGAGGCAGTGCAACTTTCAAGTGGGTGTCTGCGTTGTTCTGCTTGAATCGAGTTATCCATCGACATGCATTCGGTTTTGTTTTTCTCACCTTTCTCTCTTTTCTTGCTCGTGTCTCCGATATCCAGGACACTCATTGTAGCCAACAACGCCGTGCTGTTATCTTCCAAGGCTGGAGGCGGTATTGCCCAAGTTCAACTTACAGAGCTTGACTTGCGGAATATAAAGAAGGTTGCTAAACGCCGCGGAGTAATCAAACTACTCGCAGAATCATTAGCTCCATCCATATTTGGTCATGAGCATATCAAAAAAGCTGTCTTACTCCTTCTTCTCGGGGGTTTAGAGAAAAATCTGACCAATGGCACCCACATTAGAGGTGACATAAACATGCTTATGGTTGGTGACCCATCCACGGCCAAATCGCAGATGCTCCGATTTGTTCTCAACACTGCGCCTCTAGCAATTGCCACAACTGGCCGAGGCTCTTCGGGTGTTGGTCTTACGGCAGCGGTGACCACGGACAAGGAAACTGGTGAAAGACGGTTAGAAGCTGGTGCCATGGTTCTCGCAGATCGAGGCGTGGTGTGTATTGACGAGTTTGATAAAATGTCGGACGTTGATCGGGTGGCTATTCATGAAGTGATGGAACAACAGACTGTCACGATAGCGAAGGCTGGAATCCACACATCTCTCAATGCCCGGTGTTCTGTGATCGCAGCGGCCAATCCCATCTATGGCCAGTATGATGTTCACAAGGACCCTCATCGGAACATTGCACTACCGGACTCACTACTATCTCGTTTCGATTTGTTGTTCATCGTCACCGACGATACTGATGAACACCGGGACCGAATGATATCTGAACACGTGCTGCGGATGCATCGATATTTACAACCTGGAGTTGAAGAAGGTACTCCAGCTGTTGATGTGTTACAACAGAACCTTTCCGTCGGCATTGGGATGGATTCCCTTGATCCCAGCACAGTCAAAGAAACAACCGTGTTTGAGAAATTCAATCCACTTCTCCATGCGGGTCTTGCTGAGGCGGAAGATTCTCAAGGCGATCGTCGTCGGAAGGAGGTCTTGTCGATTGAGTTTGTTAAAAAATACATTCAATACGCCAAGAACAATTGTAAACCAGTTCTTTCACCTGAAGCAGCAAATTTTATTGTCGAGGTCTATTCTTCCCTCCGGAACGACGATCTTCAGTCCAACCAAAAGAAGGTAGGGTTGTTTTGCCGCCTCTGCTCCGTTCATGCATAATGTTGAGTCATGTATCTGCCCAGACATCGCCGCTCACCGCTCGTACTCTCGAAACTCTCATCCGGCTGGCCACCGCGCATGCTAAAGCGCGACTGTCTCCCACCGTGAGCGTTGCGGACGCCCACGGTGCTGAGGCCATATTGCGATTTGCGTTGTTCAAAGAAGTCATCAAATCACGAAAGCCTGCCAACGGCAACAAAAGACGAAAAATAGATAAATCGAGCAAAACAGCGGGTTCAGACGAAGATGAACTGGAAGATGACGAAGAGACTGATGAAGAGGGGGCTGGAGAGGTCGCCACCGAAACCCAGCCTTCGGTCACCTCACGCTATTCTACTCGATTACGAGGGTCGGACCGGCCTGGTTCTGAATCCGCAAATCGGCAGACCGGTGATCAAATGGATGTTGACGAGGCAATAGTTGCAACTGTGACCGAAGATTCCCAGCGAACTGATGTCAATGCGACCACCTCAACTCAACTGACTCCCGAGAGGTACATGCACAGATTGATTGCTGAAAAGTTGAACTAATATTCCTGCGTCGAGCTCTGATTTACTTACCTTCCTGTCTGATGTTTATTTTCACTTGCTTAGGATCACCTTATTCAAGAGACGATTGGCAGAAACTTACATGCGGATGGATAACATGATGATCGATTTGAATGAATTATTGAAGCTGGTTAACGATGGACTCCCCACTCGATCATTTAATGACGACGAAGCTACCCAAATCCTCGAAACTATGAACGAGGCTAATGAGCTCATGTTTTCCTCGGGTGGTAAGAGATCCTTTTTGTATTTCCCCGGACCTCTTTTCAGGCCTATTTCCTTCGACTCCTCGATTTTTCCAGTGTTACTGCCTAACATGTCTTGGACTCCGATCTACTGTACTGATGTCACATCTATTTGACCTTTCCTTTGACCAACAGTAATTTACAAGTTATGAGCTATGCAGGAACAGTAATGCCCTCTCTCGTTTTACTGCGCATGCAATTTTTTTCCCGTTGTCCCCGTCCGACTGTGTCGTTCAGCATCTCGGCATGGCTTTTTTTTATCGCTCTTCGAACTGGATCAGTTCTTACAGTTTAAACATCCGCGGACGTTTCTCGCTTTGGATTGCCATGATTTCTGTTCACGTATAAGGATGGCCAAAGGCATGGTTCTATGACGCGTTGCAACTCTCCGAAAAGTCAAACTCACATCAGCCGGCAGAAACTCGGGCGTGATTGTTGAGCTGCTTTCTGTGAAACCATTCTGGGCTCACGGTACCAAAGATTGGAATATCCTTATCGAGCCACTTTGCGCACATTGAGAACTCAACCCGATCACCACTTTGACTCAAAAGAATGGGCCCATGCTCCGTGAGGAGTCACGGGAGCGCTGCCTCTGTCACGGGTCTGCAAGTTAATTTATTAACAGCTGATGAGTTCGGATGGTCGGACCTGGCGCTTTGATTTGATGTGATTGGCTGAATGTCTCAACTGCGAGGCGCAACCCTTCGCATCATTGAAAACCCTGGATGCCAAGCCGACTAAGTCGAATCGATTACTTTAATGACCCGATAACTATTACTTTTGCCCCTCATGATTAATAAGTAACCTGAATCAATCAAATCTTGGGCTGATAAAACTTGGGCAGGATCGGTGAGCGGGTGATGGTTTAACTTGATGCCTCCAGATCTGATCAGCCGCTTGGCTTCACCTTACATAAATAACCATGTCAGGTCACCAGAGACCAGATGAGCAAAAGATAACTTCACGTAAAGGGGGTGGGGTCGTGTGATTAGACGAGTCGGCGAACTCACTCTTTGAATCACAAAGCTTACTTATGGCTGCGATTTCGCCAATTGATTGACCCATTACTTGCGTCGATTTCAATTCGATCCAATTTGGTGAACCTTCAAACATTTGGTCAAGCTGTTGTCGGGTCCATTTCTGTTTGTTTGAATCGTTGGTTTTTTTGTCCTTAGGAAATAAGAAGTCCGTCGCGAGCAAGGCTTGTCGCAAACCATGCTCTGTCAAACATCAAACGAAGATAATGTAGGGCAGATTGATGAGACAGAGGACGGACGCCTTTTCAATAAAAGCAGTTTGTTTTGTTCTTTCGTTTCTGTCATTCTAGCATATGGCAAAAACTCACCTCCATGTACTAGAAGAGTGACCTCTTGAGCTAAAAGCTTTGCAAGTGATCTAGGATTGGGGTCAACTTGCTTTTCAAAACTTTCGATTTGGCGCTCAAGTTCTTCTATTGGAACGAAGGTCAACATTCGGAGGTATTTTGAAACCTCACGATCCCCTAGTGAAAGGAAGGTCTAGGAAGCGCAGAGGGCAAGACGATAAGGCCAGGAGTTAGGATACTGCCAAAAACAAAAACAAAAAAGAGTGTGGCCAACTTGATAAAACTCTACAGGAGATGTTAAGGCTGGATCCAACCAAACCGCATTGCCGGCACTTTTACCAAACTTTTCTCCCTCGCTAGTGGTAAGCAGAGGGGTCGTGACACCATAAGCCACATCAGGATTAGATTTTGGAAGCGAGTCTTCTCCAGAATGCTTGCGTAGCCGGGTTATCAGATCGATTCCGCTCATAATATTACCATATTGATCACTACCTCCAACTTGAACCGTGCATTGATATCTCGAACGTAACTGGGCAAAGTCATAGGCCTGTAAAAGTTGGTAGCTAAACTCTGTGAATGAAATTCCTGATCCAGAATCGAGTCGTTGCTTGACACTGTTTGGAGACGAGGAAGGCGATGTCACTTGCTACGATCTGCTGGCGTTTTTTTTGATGGCTTGTAATAATTGCCCTTGAACTATTTGGAAGATGAAGGGTTGAAAAAAAAAAAGGAAAGGGATGCGAACCTATCCCTAGCCAACATGGTAGATACTCGTGCGATTTTACCGACTGAACCTAAAAATTCTAGCAACGAAAGATCTTTGATCCACTCCAAGTTATTCTTGATCATCGGTTGAGATTGATGGCTCGAATCGCCACGGCTCGAACCATGATTGGATAGGACGTTATGAATATGATTTAAAGCGGTTGAGAGTAGTTTTTCTAACTGCCCTTCGATCGATCGCAAGTTAGTCTCCAATGTCTTTTCTGTCAACGCAATCCTCTCTGAATTCCGTCCGGATGGGTCTCCAACAGCGCCAGTTGCACCGCCAAGCTACCAAGACCAAGTTAACAAAATATAAATGCAAGAAATGCCGATTGGCCAGCTCCAAAACCTGCTGCCTAGTGTCCTTGCTCTTTACTTTTTTTCCTATCATATATATTTATTGGAGGACAAGCTTACATACCAAAACTATGGTTTGATGCCCCTTGAGTGCGAAATGCCACAGAGTGACGAGTGCCAATAAATTTCCTACGTGCAATGACTTTGCCGTCGGATCGATGCCTAGGTAGACCGTACGAGGTTGCTCGAGTAAATGCTGTCGGATGGCGCGACTGATGATTAGGAACGAGTGCAGGATCGAACCGATTGGAAATGTTCAGACAGACCACTTTGTGAGGAACGTACTCTTGCACTTGGATCTCACCTAGTGACCTGAGCTAGGAGCCCTCGTTTCTCCAATTCATCGATAACATCCGCTTTAGGAAGAGGAAGCCTTGAATGACCAGACAAGCACCTGCCGCGAAAAGACTTGGTGGGCGGGGTCCGAGTGCGACTTGAGTGATACCGGTAAAACACTGGCCCAAGTCCAAGGTAACTTGGATGTGATGATAGGAGGCATCGCCAGGTCATAATCGTTAATTCCCTAGATTTGTGTAGAGCTGCACACCCGCCGACGTCAGCCAAATAACCATTGTTTAGCTCCCGGTATCGTCCCCAATCTTGGTGAATTGCTTAGATAACCACTTACCACACCCGCCGACGTCAGCTAAATAGTCATAGGTCGGCTCCCTATATCATCCCCAATCTAGGTGAAGAGCAGGAATCGAATCGGCAGCGGCGGGCGGCGAGGTTCATTGATAACTAGATACAAGGTTTGTGATATCTCCAAGAATCCGTGAAACTTCCTCAATTTTTCCTGCTTATTGTGCATTTGCCGACTTGGTAGCCAAGCGGTCGGCGTGCGCCGTTACTTTTTTCCAGTTCTTACACTGTATACAACCTTGTTTCCTCCTGTGTCCTAATACTCATAGTCCGCATTCCAACCATTGGAGTTAGCCAGTTTCCTCGTAGATTCTTCTCAACAGAATTGCTCTCGAGTGTTTTACGTCTCATTGTGCCAGGCTCAACGCAACACAGAATCTGACACCCTGTCGCACGAAGCAACGGTAAAATCTTTACATGCCGTAATTAACGCAAAAACTTGATCAAAATTATGGGCGATATCTAGAGCATCTCCAATCGTCTCGGTAAACCTGCTTGTTGGCTAAGTTTACCAAGGAATTTTCACAATTGTGGAGAAATAGGAGCTTGTTGAATAGCAAGCTCCATAAGTCCGGCCCATTTTCCATAAAGTTGCAAGGATTCAGCAAGCTTACTAGCTCCCTTCCCCCCCCCCCTCAATATCTCTTCCATATCCTATACCCTGCCAACCTGCATAATCCAAATATCCCCTTCCACCATCCAAGCTTTGATATCCTCTTCCACCATCATCACATTGCAATATCCCCTGCCCCTCTCACCCCCAGCCCCAGCTCCAAAATGTCACATTCCCCCAACTTTCCTTCCTCCTTGATTGCCATCCCCAAATCCTCCCCCATCCAAATCCAATTTTGTCACAATCACAAGATATGGCCTCAATAAAATTCACATCTAGCATGGAAACCAATGCCAACAAGGACAAAAAGAAACAAGCCCCCAACTGGACCCCTCAAGAAGAGGAGCAGCTTGCTCAATCTTGGATCCTTGTCAGGAAAAAAAATCTCAAATTTGCAACAAATCAAACAGGCATCACTTTCTTCAAGAGGGTTGAGGAAGAATTCAATACCCACAGCAAAGGAACTCACCATAATTGGGAATGTATCTGGAAAAGGTATGATTATTTGTCTCTTGATCTAGATTTGGCCCAAGAGCTCACCTTTGTTTTATTCTTCAAACTACAGATGGGCCAACCTCAACAGTGCAACCTTCAAGTTTTTTGCAAGCTACTGTGCAATTAAGCAAGTGCCACCAAGTGGATCTATTCCAATGGAATGTATGCATCAAGCCAAGGATATGGATCAGCAAGAAACAAAGGGCCAACAATTCAAGGTTGAAGTTGCCTGAGAAATCCTCAAACACCATCCCAAATTGATTGGGGAACACACCTCAAGTTATAGCTAAGTCAAAGCCAATAGCCTGGCCATCCAACTACCACCATTGCCAATTCATTGGTTTTAACAGAAGGTGTGAAGGCTGAAAAGCATTGTTAATTGAACTCAGAGCCAAATTCAAAATACAGAAAATAATTGGCACAGTGACTTGATATCCTGATCAAAAAAAAAAATAAAATAGGGAAGTGACAGAACAAACTGGCATAGAAAATGTACAACCTGGAATGCAACAAGGTGCATATGAAGGTTTCAATGGGCCAGTTGACCACCATTCTAAGATCTGAAGAAGGCTGCCCTGATTGAGACAGTAAAGAGATGTTGAGGATGTTGAAGCAAAAGTCCAAGATCAACTTGAAGGGTGATTAAATAAATGTAGGTATATACTAGAGTATTGCCCCCAAATTTGGGGACTGATTGGAATTCAATAATTAGGATGGAATGTGGGTTGATTGGAAAAATGTGAAAAATGAAAACATTTTTGAATTTTCCATTAAATCATGTTTAGGCTATTGTCAATTTATTGATTTAAGGAGTAAGTCAAACAAAATATACATTTCAAACACATCAGTTTCTGGGATTTAATTTGGGGACTGATTGGGCTTTGAAAATATTTGGGCACTTATTGGAAGACATTTTTTAATTTTCAAGTTACATCATGATTAAGTTAATTTTCAAGTTACATCATGATTAAGTTAAAAAATACATGTCATTTTTTATTTTCAATAAAATCAGCATTACACTAAATAATAAATGGCAATTTCTTGATGTAGGATTAGCTCAAAAACAATATAACATTACAACTAATCAGTTTCTGGGATGTATAGAATTTGAAACCTCCTTTGAAACAATTCTATCAGTTTCAAATGAAATTTGGTTGTCAGCTCTGTGTGTGACCACTACCCTTGTTGAGTGACTGGACATGCTCCTTGAAAATGCTACATATGACTGACCATGGATGAACACTGGATCTTGCAGTTATAGAACAACATTGGAAATTTTCTGACCTTAAGATTTGTTTACTGTCAATGATAAAACAAAATTTACTGGAAACTGTTTGCAAATCAACTTGAAAGGGAGGCCATTTTAATCAGGGTAAGTAACAAAGGGGATGCAGTGAATGCCAAACAGCCTTACTATTGAATCACCAGTTGCAATATTTGAAACTAAAAAATTCCTTGCCAATCTGACAACAATCAAGAAAGTTCCATTGCAAAGCACAATTTTATGGTCCATGTTTCTCAAAATAATTATGGGGGCACCCAATTTCAGACTTAAGCTATGAGGAGGAAAGTTAGGAAGAAATAATGTGTTGAGGAACTCTTGTTGGTATAGATTTTGAGTATCTTATTCAACAGAGTCATGGCTGTAATAAGTCTCCATATTTTGGTTTTCTTCATATCCAGGGAGATAATTGAATAGAAATTTATTTGTTTTTTAAACTGCTGTATTTTTGGAACATAAAATAAAATGGTCCATGAGATACCCATCTTCAAGGTAGCTATGGCGCAAGCTTGGAAAAAATTGCTGATTAATCTACCTAAAGCTTCATTCTCACTATAACCATGAATAACCATGTGATGAGGAAGCAAAATTTTTTTGGAACCCTGTATATTATTGCAAACATCTCCAACATTGAGTAAGAAACCCTGTTAATCAGGATCCACTGCAGAACACATATTTGAAGTAAGGTGCAAAACCTGGAAATGTCTCCAGCAAGAATAATTGACCAAAATTCCATCAAAATTTCGGGACATGTACCTTTCTGAACCACAGGTAAAATTTGCCTAAAGTCACCACCAATAAACATCACTTTTCCTCCAAAAGGTAGGTTAGAATCCATGAGGTCTTTAAGTAGCCTGTCAACTAACTCCAGAGCATGCCTATGGCTCATAGGTGCTTCATCCCAGATTATCAAAGAAGCCCTTTTGAGAGCTTTGCCCTTTTGAGAGTTCTTTGATAATCTTGATACAGAGAAGTGATTTAACCTCAAGGGAATTCCAAATTTGAGATGAGATGTTCTTCCCTTTGGTAAATTAATGGCAGCTATTCCACTAGCAACACATGCCATAGCTATTCTTCCAGATGATCTGATAGAGGCCAGCAAGCATTTATATAGGAATATTTTTCCAGAACCACCAGGTCCATCAATAAAGAAGTAAGAGGGGTGAGAGGAATTGCATGCATGCATTGTTGGAGTAAGAGACTGAAATAAATTTATATTTTGTAAGTTCAAAGGAATAAATAAAAAGAAATGAATACAAAGAAGGAGACAATAAGGAGCCAGGAAATGGAAAGATAAGAACCTGAAATAAAGCCAAGCAGTAGTGAGGTGGAAAAAGCAGTAATAGCAAGTTTATGAAAGGTATCACCAATCTTGAGCATTTGGTTTAGGCTGAGTACAATAGTTGGTAGAGTTGGATGACAAAGATCCTGAATTGATCAACCTAGACAATTGAGTCAGATACTTGAGGGTTCTGGTAAAGCTTGAGGAGATGAATGGAAAGGACTTACCCAATGTGGAGGACTGAGGAGCCCTGGGGCTAATCAGGATCCTCTACACAGGTGAGTTATAGTCTTGAGTGCTTCACTTTGGGAGTGCAGACAGCGGGGTGATGGTTGCGCGGGACAAGCAGATTAGACACAGTTTCAAAGAAGTAAGAGAAATAGGACATGAATGGACATGTCACAAAGAAACACAAGACATGAATAGACATGAAATAAAGAAACACAACATGACAAGATTAAAACAGAGATAAAGAAATGAAAATTTCACATGCATTATCTGATCAAATATCTGCTTCTGTCTATGATTTGGAAGAGAAATGTTTTTCAAGTCTGATTAATTTATTACAGAATTTTGTTCTTCCTCAAGGATCCAGTTCCTGTTGTTCCTTGGTTCCTCCACTGATTGATAAATCCTTGGAAGCTCAGGAAAAGCTTCTTCAACAATTTTTCCAAAATCTTGAAATAAAATAGGGGTTATGGATTTTGATATTTTGTTGGTGAGAACTATTTTATCTGTTATTCCAGAAAAAATTTAATCATCAACCATCAAATTGAAAGAAAAGTTCCATAGTCATTGTGAGTTTGCAGGCTGAAAAAGTACTAAAAGCATTCCAAACAACCTCCTTAGCTCAGAAGTTCCAAGAGATTCTGAAGCTTCTTCCATTGTTGTTTCCAAATGATGATCATCCTCAAGTAGACCCTTTGCCAAGGCAGAATCTCTGAAATTTGTATAAGAGATTCCATTTACCTGCTTGAGGTGATTGAAAGAATTTGCACCAACACAATTATTCAACAAAAATCTGAGATAACACCTCTCAGCATCAGAATGATAAACAGTATATGTTGTCTTTTTTCTGTTCATATTTGGTAACTGA
This sequence comes from Puccinia polysora, assembly GCA_025617555.3. NCBI lineage: Eukaryota > Fungi > Basidiomycota > Pucciniomycetes > Pucciniales > Pucciniaceae > Puccinia > Puccinia polysora. Next base: position 41,671,121 of record CM062613.1, read on the forward strand.
CAAATTTAGTCAGCTTTATTTCTATCTTACTGCTTTCATCATCCTATTGTTCCTGACTCAGGCCCCCTCTGGGGGCTCTCTAGTTGTCTTAACCCTGCTACCTTAGGCCCCCTTTGGGGTTCTCTAGTTGTCCATAAATACTGGTCCTTCCCTGGGACCAGGAATGAAAGCCATCTGATTACCAGTCATCAAAACCAGAGTGTCCCTTCCTCCTCATCAGATCAGTTTCAATTGACTTTACAAGTATTACCTCTTCCCCTTTGGCTCTTTTTAGCCTCATTATTTCCCATTATTCTTCCTTTGGTGTTACAGCCTACCTTCAACTCTTCAGTATAAAGTCTTCAAATTGAAAGACCTCTCTTTCCTGGCCTCCATTCTTTTGTCTGGGGATGCCATGTGAAATCTTGTGGAAAATCAGAATATTTGATGCTCCTTGCCAAAGAGTCAATTGCATTTTTCTTGAGAAATATTCTGTCAGAATAGTTTTAGAATGGTTTGATCTTTGAACCGATTAATCTAGGGCTTCATCAGGCTCAAAAAACACATCTTGTTGGTCAGGCAGGTGAATTTCCAGCCCTATAACAGCAGGTGAGATGGCAGAAAATTTGAAGGAAAAAATTTTCCAGCATGCCTCAGGTGCAGCAACCCATTTTGAATCCCCCCCCAAAAAAATATCATCCATGTTCTGACCAACCTCCACAGTAACAGGGTCATGGCCCTTATCACAATTTCTGTAGAGATATTTTACAGCTGAGATACCTGCACATAATTCTACATTGATGTGACATTGAAAATTTTCCAAGAGATAGGGATTGTAAGGGAAAACCCAGGAAGTATCAATGACAGACCTTCTTTTGTTTTGGGAGAGAGATATTGTAACTCCATCTTGGCTTCTTTGATAGACAGGATAAGAATTTTCACCCATGATGGTTTCAGGGCAGAAGGCTTTGGGGTATCTCTTCCTGCATGTACCATCATCCATGAAAGGTGATTCAAGGTTAAAAATACCACATGGTCCATGTATCATGTGTTTCTTTACTTGTTGAAATAGATTAGTCTGAGTGCTTTCATTAGAAATATCTGCAGAAAAAATCATGTCAATGTGTTCAGCTGTTCTGGGCTTGTGGTCATGATGCAGGATCACCAAGAGGTGAGCATATGGAAGGCCTCTCTTCTAGAATTCTATGTCATGAGTGCATCCCATTGTGGTTCCAAATTTCCATCCTTGAATATTTCATCATAGATCCTTTTCAATTTTGAGTTGAAAACACGTGTTAAAATATCTGGCCTACCCTGTGCTGTTTGACGTGGCAAAAGATTATTTTGAATTTCTGGCCATGCTGGGTTACATTTGACTGTTATAAAAAGATCAGGCCTCCCCATATGCTGAAACATTTCCATAGCATCTTGATATCAAGCCTTCATGTCCCTTGGGCCACCTATAAATCATTGAGGTAGGATAAAACAACAATGTAAGAATAAAAAAAATATCAAGTTATGCATAAGTATTGGCAGAAGATAGACATAAATCTCATAACAAAAATTTCAGAGAAACCAAATTACCTGTTCCCTGACCCAACTCAACCCCATGGTTTATTGCATCCAAAAAACCATAGAAATTCTCAACCCTTAGATTATTTTTATGGTTTCAAATATAGGATAATCTTTCTGTCTCAATTTTCATGTATTGGTCAACACAATATTTTTGGAACAGCCAACCACCCTAGTGCAAAAGGGAATAATCAGAATGGCAAAATCTGGAAAATTTGAAAAATAATTCATGGCAGTGAACCTATTCTTTCCTGGTTCATCTTTCAATTATGGAAACAAACCATATTCACCACAAGGATGAAAAAGAACATAGTGCAGGGGGGCATACAATTTGCTCATTTCACTAATTCTGTTGAGGAAGCCATCTGAGCGCCTGATCAAAACATCTCTATGGGTCAATTGAGCAGGATCATGAACTGTGTGCAATTCATATCCATTAGAAAGGTCACTTTCATAATCTGAAACAAAAAAATAGGAAATACCATACCTTCTATCCATATTGCAGCTATTTGGTCTCCTGTTGGTAGGTTGTAAAATCTTTAATACATATGTTGTGAAGATGGATCAGAAAGCCTGATGGATTGATTTGGACCAACCTCAGGAGAAACTATTTGAAACATATTTATAAAACCATTATTTTTGTTTAAAATCTCTTGAATCCTGAGAAACAAATCCTGTGCCACATGTGAGCCCTATCTGTGCCAATTTCGAAATTCATTTTCCATTTCATATATATACCATTGGAGGAATGATGGGTGATTTCCACCAATGGTATTAAGACTACCAATGTTATGGTGAATAGTTCCATTCACCCTAATAGTTTATATGCCACTTGTCCGGTGATTGAGGGCATTGTGAGTATTTTGGTTAAGACCAATTGATGTGAAGGCAAAATTGGAGTTTATCAGCCTGAAATTGGAGAGAAGTTGATGCTCATGGGAATGATGATCCCTAGTAGCAATCTTGAACATATGAAGCAAATCATGTGGTGGTCTTTCCTGTGTTACCACAACCTGTCCATTGCTACAGAATAGGGATCTTGTCTCATTTTGGAAAAGGATTTCTTGGAAATGTCTGCAGATCCTTGTTGGACATAAAATGAAAGGTTGGAAGTATTGAGGTTCATGCCACCCCCAGGCAACATAATTTACAATTTTTTTTTGTGGAATGGTCTCCTCATCTTCAGTTTCAACCATGGTAGGATTGTTTCCCAAGGTGGTTAAATCCATCATATCTCCTTGAAAAATGGTCTCTTGAGGTTGGTCTTCCAAATTTCTTTCAAGCTCCAGATCATCAGATTGAAGGGAACCATAATCATTCTCATGGTTCATTTGTTGGATTTGTTCATCAGTTGGATGTTGATTTATTTCCAATGATCCAAAAGGAACATTGATATCATTGTTGTGGAAGTATTGGGGATGAGTTTCAACAGAAATATTTTTGCTTTGCAGATTTTGGGGATGATTTTCAACAGAATTAGTGTTTTTGTACAGATTTTGGGGATGATTTTCCACAGAAGTAGTGTTTTTGTGCAGATTTTGGGGATTAGTTTCAACAGAAATAGGAATATTGGGACCATAGCCATCATTTGAGTGAAAAAAATGGGGATGAGTCTCAACAGAGATAGGAATATTGGAACAATATCCATGATTTGAGTGCATCAAATGGGATTGTGTTTCAACAGAAATTGGAATATTGGAACAATTTCCATTCTCACAGGTAATATTTGTACCATGATTAGTGTGAAAATATTCTTGATGAGATTCAACAGAGATGGGAATGTTGGAAATTTGAGAATTAGTGAACCAGTTTTGATGAAGGGAAAGATGTGAGAAGTTGTGAATGTTATAGGATTGAGTGCTATGGGCAGGGCCTGGGAATATACAAGAACAAGGAGGTATGTTGAGATGTGGGAGGGGAGCTAGGTAATGAGAGTTTGTTGGCCTGTGACTGTGTGGGGAGGAGTTGTTTCTTCTATGTTGATGGTGATTTGTAGGTTGATCATAATAGGATTGACATGAGAGGTTGTAAAGGTTATGGGATTGATTGTAATGGCCAGGGCCTGGGTGTATATGAGAATGATGAGGTACATTGCAATGTGAGAGGGGAGCTGGGTAATGAGAGTTTGTTGACCTGTGATGGTGTGGGGAGTAATTGTTTCTTCTATTCTGATGGTGATTTGTAGGTTGATCTTAAATTGAATGATGGGGTGCATTTGGAATCAAAAAGGATGAGAGTGAGGATCTATTTGTGTGTGATAAGCTTGGGAATTGACTCATTTCTTTTCTGAATGTAAAATTAGGAATGAGAAATTTAAAGTGTTGCTTTCTGAGCTGAGGGGGGAGTTTGTAAAAGTGGCAAAGCAGAGGGTTTATATGTTAAAGGACAAAGTTGAAAAAGGATGAAAATTTTCAACCAAGAATTTGTTACATTTCATCAGAAGGCAATGTTCTCTGGTACATGTTTTATGCCATCTCTCTCTTACATGTACCATGGTGGTTGTCTCTTCTCTTACATGTACTTTAGTGGTGGTCTCTTTTCTCTGACATACCACAGTGTTTTTTTTGATATATGTATGTACACACATACAGTTGTACATAAAATAAAGTTGCTCATATGGAGGAGTTGTATGGCATAGTCCAAAACCCAAATTAACCCATGCAGAGCGCCTGTACCTGCAGGGTAGGGCCAACCAACATTAAGCCATGCAGAGTGCATGCACCTGCGGGGTATGGCCAACCAACTGCTTTGGAGTTGCCAGCAGGGCATTCTAAGATTGCAGAGAAAAATTCTGGCCAGTCAATTGCTTTTGAGGGAGGACTCCCAAGAATGCCTATGTTGGTATTTTCTGACCCTAAAAAAAGCAATATTTTTATATTTATAGATATTTCTACTAGATTATTTCCCCAAAATTTGGGGACTGATTGGGATTTCATGACTCGGATTAGGAATGAAAAATCTGGGGGCTGGTTGGAAGTTGATTTTAAATTTTAAAATTAAATCAGGATTATGCCAAAAAGTAAACAAGATTTTTAAATTCAATTCAAATCAGGATTAAGCTAAAAAATAAATTTCAATTTATTGATATAGGAGTAACTCAAAAATGATATATATTTCAGATGAATAAGTTTCTGGATGTATAGAATTTAGAAACTCATTTTAAAAATTCTATTGCCTACAAATTTGGGGTATGGATTGGATAAAAAAATGCTTTAAATCAAATGGGAAATATAGGGAATGGATTAAAAAAGTTTTGCCTTGGTGTATTTTCCCAAAATCTGGGAAATCAATTGAATAAAAAAAATTGAGATGAACAAAGTGATATTTTTGAATGATTTTAATCAAGTTTGAAATCTGGGGAATGGATTAAAAAAGATTTTCTGTAGTTTATTGCCCCAAAATTTTGGAAATGGATTGAATAAAAAACATTGAAATGAAACTATGGGGTATTCTCATGGAAATATCAGTATTTAATTTCAGTGATGGATGACATTCAAAACCTCATGAAAAAAAATGTTGTCAGCTTCAAATGAAATATTGTATTTCTGGATATACAACTTGAAAATACAAACTATAACTGCCCATGGGTGGAAACTGGATCTTGAATATAAAGACCAAAATTTGAAATTGTATCAACTTGTGATTTGTTAGTTTTCAATGAGAATTCTAAAATTAACGGGAACTGTTTTTAAATCATTATGAAAGGAAGAAAGATCACGCTGGTTCTGAAATCAAGGTTATGAATGGAAAGGCCATCAATCTTTCTAGGGAATCAATTACTTGTAGCTATCTTGGCAAATATCACCTCTTTTCCCAATCTGACCACAATCAATCAATTTAAACTTCAAAAACCAACTTTAAAGTACACATTCCTCAGAAAGATTACGGGGGAAACCACTTTCAGATTTAAGCCATGAGGAGGAAAGTTTGGAAGAAAAGTTAATTGCAAAACGTTTGTCTGTGAAAATTTTGAATTTAATCTTCAATAAAATCATGTCTTGAGTAAATCTTCACAATTTGAGACCTATAATAACCCTATGAAATAGGTAGCTGGTACCAAGGTAGTGGTTTTGTAAGCTTGAAAAGAAAATATTAATTAATCTTTATAAAGAAAAATCTTCCTTGTTTTCATCAATAATTGTGTGTTTATGGAGAAGTACTCTATTTAAACCTTGTAAAAAATTGAGGAAATCCCCAAAAGAAATGAAAGAATTTTGAAAATCAGGATAAACTGCAACACAAAAATTTGAAGCAAGGTGTAAAACTTGAAAATCTTACTAGAATTTAGAATTTATCAAATTTGTATCAACTATTTGATAATGTGTCACCTTTTGAAAAAAAGACTAATTTTTCCCAACTTCAACAGCAAGGACCATTAATTTTCCTTCAAAAGGTATATTGGAATCCATTAGATGTTTAAGTAGTATTTCAAGCAACTGAAGAGCATGCCTATGAGTCATAGATGTCAGAATATCAAAGAATCTATTTTGAAATCTTCATCCTTTTTAGAATGCTTTAATTTATTTGAAACAGAATTCCAATCTCAAAAGGAATTCAAAAGTTGAGATGATTTGTTCTTCCATTTGGCAAATTCATGGATTCTATTCCATTTACAGCACAGGCAATACAATCATTTATACAAAAAGGTTTTTCCTAAACCATCAGGCTATGAATAAAGAATGAAGAGGGTTGAGAGTAATTGCATGCATTGACTATGAGGTCAAATATATTCATCTGTTGACTATTAACAAGATGATTTTTTTAAAATATGATTCATTTATAGCAGGATTTTGTTCTTCAGAAAAGATCCATTTCTTTTTTATTCTTATAACCTCCATTGTTTTATCAATCTTGAAAAATCAGGAAAATCTTATTTAATATTTTTTCAACATTTTTGAAATATAATTAAGGTGGTTGATGTTAATTTTTCATTCTTGAGAACTCTTTGATCCGTAATCCCAGAATTAATTAAATCTTCCACTGTGAAATTGAAGAAATAATTTCATAGTGAAAGAGATTTTTCTGGATGGAAAAGTTCCAATAGCATTCCAAACAACTTTCTTAGTTAAAAAATGTGAATATCCTCATTGGCTTCTTGCATTTTGTTATTTAAAGTGATTTCATCCTAAAGTAAAACCTTTGCCAAATTTGCCTCTCTGAAAGTTGGATAAGATATTCTAATTACATGCTTTAGGTTTTCAAATGAAGAAGCACCAACAGAATTGTTCAAAAACAACCTGATAAACCAAATTTCTAAATCTGAAGGATGAATAGTTCAAATTCCCGAAATTTAATAACCACTCTTAAATTGAAAGAATTATTTTATGCCTGGATGGAATGTGAAGTGTTGTGGAAAGTCAGAATATTTGATTCTCCTTGCAAAAAAGTTAATTCAATTTGTTTTGAAATTTAATGTGAGCATACTTTTTCCTTGGGTAAAAATTTGAATAAATTCATCCTGGGCTTCATCTGGCTCAAAAAACCTGTTTATGGTCAGGAAGATCAATATAGAACCTATACCTTCACATATACTAAAAATCATGCAGCATTGGTAATTTGATAAAAGTTAAGGATTGTAAGGAAAAAACCAGGAATTACCAATGAGGAAGTTTGTATGATTCCTCCTCAGTGAAAAAGTAGTTCCAATCTGGTGTTATATATATATGGGATAACTGCTTTCATCCACAATTGTAAACAACTTGTAGCAAATTTGGAACCAAAAAGTAAGGGGAGGAGGAAAGTATTCTATGTGATGACGTTGGGAAGTGAAAAAGCCTCATGAAATTTATAAGTAAAAAAAACTGAAGTGTGTTAATTTCTGGGTTGAGGGGGAATTACATCAAATCAAAGTGGGATGGAAGGAGGTTTATATAAATTTTCAATGTTCCAAATAAATCTTGAAACAAGTGAGGAATTAGTGTTCATTACATGTGTTGTCAATGTCCTCTGTTACAGTCCTTGTTAAATGTTTTGTCCTTGTTACATGTGTTTTCCTTGTTAAATTTTTTTCCTTGTTACATTTTTTTCCTTTTTAAACAAATCTTTTGGACCTGTATGTGTGTGATAGAACAAAACAAACCTTTTATACATACAAAGAGGTAGTTGAAAATATTTTGAAAAATTAAAAACAAACCTTACACATGCACATCCATCACAAAAAACTGATATAAATACAAAGATATTGTTGAAAAGTATGAAAACTTAATCAGTTTGTGTGTGACCTTCTTTTAAAAAAAGCAGACTCAAAAAATTAAAGTGGACTAAAAATAAAGCAGAATGAAAAAAAAAGCTGACTTAATTTGATGCAAGGGGTGCATATAAGAAGGGAAGCCTTTTAACTGGTGCAAAAGTTTGAGGGAGGTAGATGCACCACCCACATCAAGTTTGCAGCTAAGATTGTGGAGAAAGACACTGGTTCTAGACATGCTCACACCATTTATTGAATGGAATTGCCAAGGAGGCCAATGTTGGTACTTTCCAAACCTCAAAAAAGCAACCTTTTCATATCTATAGATGTATAACACAGGGCAAAATTGCTATTGAGCCACAAGCTTGTGCAAAATTGTTCCAATGGGGATCCCTTAGTGGGAGAGAGGCCATAATAAAAAACATTGGCATACCAAGATTTCAAGGCTGGTCAAGGCGATGCTGTCATTTTGACACAATTTCCACCCAGGGCATGGGTGAGACCTTTTCAAATTGCTTTCAAGGATAATTTGATGGATTTTTGACTTCTTTTCAGAAGATTAAGAAGGGGTTGAATTGTTTTCTTCCTTGATGTGGATTCAAAAATTTCTCATTGTTTTTTATTTAATTTTTATTGGCCCTATTTTGGTTCATTTTATTAAGCAGATAAAACATACAGGATATATTTGGTTCATGATTAAAATCCTTTTTTTTGATATACAATAAATAAATTTTTTTGTTTTTATTCTTTGATGAGCATTAAGTTAAAATCATAGTTTGATTGGATTGGGGGAGGAAATGGAGAGAAGGATTGGAGGGATTGATAAAAAATGGATCAAATTTAATCAAGTCAGGTTTTGGTGGAGAGTTGAGGCTGAGGAAAGGGACCAAATTTGTTGAGGATGATTTAGATGTTAGAAATAGCACATTGATGGTCCAAGGATAGCAAGAGATCCAAATGAATGGGTTGGGGGAATGGTTTGGAGACAATAAAGGTGAGTAGGAAGAAGGAGAAAGGGGATAGAAGGATGAAAAAGAGATAGAATTGGATGATCTGATACTCAAACAAGGAAGGATTTGATAGTGGTAGGATGTGATTGAAAATCAAGAATCAAGAAATTTATCAAAAACAGATCCCAATCACCATTCTGACAGCTCATGATTTTGAATCATCTGTGATGGTGGGCATGTTGGCCTTGAAAGAATCAATTGTTACTCAAATATGGGGGCTCTAGCAGGGATCAGTATTTGTATCTGGGGGATTTTCTGGAAAATTTCTGCTGGGGATACCAATCAACAACCAAAATAGTTTTGGAGTAATTTACCTATCATCTCCATAAAAATTGAAGGGCTTTAGATAGTATGAAGAAAAAATTGTACCATTGGATCTCATTCTTGGTTGCCAACCCACCATTTGAGACATTCAAATCAAGCCTTGAAAAAGGCATCCAAATGGCTGCCAACTTGATTCAAGCTGCAAGTTTTGATGGTATAAAGGTCAAAGGTGGAAGTGAATTGGGACCCTTGATTGAGCGCTTGTGAAGTTTTGGGATCCCAGTAATTGGTCAAATTGGTCTAAACCCTCAGAGGGCAACCAGTATTTGTGGATTTAAAGTACATAAAAGGTCACAATTGCTCCAATAAGGCCATGGAGATCATCAAGGATGGCATTGATATCAAGAGATTGGTTTTTACAACCATCATTCTTGAAGCTTTCCTGATCAAACTTGGAAATAAAGCCAAGATGATCATCAAGATCCGTCTCATCGGAATTGGAGCCAGGCCTTGTATGGATTTCCAAGCCTTAGTCTTGAGTCATCTCATCAGTAGTCTCACCACTTCTTCAGATCCTACAAAAATAAGTAATCCTAAACACAAATTTTTCCCTAAGCTATCCCAGCCCATTTGTTTCTGACTCAATTAAAATAATCCCACCTTTGAACTCTTGATTCAAATCATTCAGACCTATATCCAACTTTTCCAAACATTTCAATTCCTTTTTAATGGTCTAAATTAAAAAAAGGAAGCAATTGGGAAGAGAGAAGGGGATGGTTGATCTATCAATGAGTTGAGGAGAAAATATGAAGAGAGATCCCACTGATAAAACTATTTTTGGGTGAAGAACCAAAAATTTTATCACAAAAATTGTAAATGGTTCCAGTTTATATACTAAGTAAAAATCTGGCTTGGCTGCAGTAGAGATATGTCTGACTACATTTGCTGTTTCAAATGGTTGGAATTGTTGAAATATGTCAAAATTCTCTCTCTCTATCCCCATGCCTTTGCGCTCTTTGTTAGAATTTGAGTTTTCATATATTTGACTTTCACTGGAGTTTAGGGTATAATTGATTGGATTGATGTGATCTTATTATTGTTATCTTAAAGTAATCAAACAACAGGTAAAATATAACTGGGCTGTGTTATAACCAAGATAAATTATATCTGTTATTTAATAGAGGATCTTGTGTTGTAGTATTGTGATTGTCAGACTGTCTAATCATAGCATTTCACTTACCATGTCACTTAAACTGCTTATGCTAATTTTACCTTATTCATTTTGTACTCAACCACTTGTTGGCCAATCATGTATTTAGTCTATATAAACCATGGTGCTCTCAAGTGGAATTTATCATCTGTTCAGCCAACACATTAACCGGAGTTTCCTTTTCCTCCTGATCTCAGGTCTGTTACGCTTGAAGTTACAAGCCCCTTTCACTCATTCTTTAATCCTTTCATCTCATTAGAGCTTGAGCTCTTTTTATTTTTTACACTCTTCACTACCATCTCTGCGCTTTTTATCACTCACCTGTCATCAAGACATTCATCTCCTTTCTACTTTTCTTTTACTTTCTATGATCTATGTTCTTCCTTTTCCCATTCTAAAACTCTGCCTCCTCATCTTCCACCTTCTTTCATTGTTATCTTCCCTCTTCCTCAATCCATCAACTCCTTGGACCACACTAAGCCTCCATTCCTCCACTCTTCCATCCCTTGCACCATTCTCAAACTCTGTCTTATCCTTAACCACTGCCTTGAATTCAATCCTATATAAAAAACTCTCATCTGAAGGTCCCAAATTCAGAAGAAACCTTGTTGGATACTTCATAGTTTCCTATATCTCAACTGCTTTCATCTGGTGAGAATTGGATGCTAAAAAGATTCAACCCCCTCCGGTCTCATCGCTCTTCTTCTGAAACTGCTCCCTCAGTCTCATCATTTCCCTGTGTTCCTTCATAATCCTGTCTTGGTGTTAAATCTATCAGACTTCTAAGTCCTTCCAGATCTTGTCAAACTGCTCCTCAACCAGTGGTACAAATATCTATCTTTTTCATTTCTTTTTTTCTTTTTGTCTCATTGAAAGCTTGTTTTTAAATACTGTCCTTGTCTGTTGGCTTTTTTTGTCTTCAATCCCATCTCCTGCATTTTTATCACAATTAACAGTCAAAGCGCTAACCAATTGGGTCACAGAGACTTCAACCAATCAAGGCAAAAAACAGTTGCCGATTTTCACCAAGGTGGACAACATAAACCCAACCATCCTCAAAACCTCCACAGAAGCATTTCTGCACCTTACTGACCAAAAATTCACCATCTGGAGGGCTAGAATGAACACTATACTCAACTTGGCAAAACTAAAGTATATGATGTCCTCTGAAAATCAAGAACTCACTCCTGAAGATAAAACTGTACTCTCCTCAATACTCATCTCTAAGCTGTCCGCCTCAGTCCACACCACCATCATCAATCCAACCAATGAGGACAATTCAAAATCAATCTAGAACAAAATACGGAAACACTTTGTCTCTTCCCAGCATGCCAATCAAGCAAGAGGTTACAGTCTATTCAAAAACATCATCTTCAATGAACGCAACATCCAATCATTAATCCTTGAAGTCAAATCAGGAATACACAGGATGGAAAAAATAGGAATTCTATTACAACAAGATGTCCTTGCTTATATGATCCTTTGAAAGCTTTTTGAAAAGTTCAAAATTATCAAGCATAAAGTGAAACACTCCAATTTAGTCTCTGAAATCACTCCCAATACTGTTCTGGATCACCTGCCTATTCACATGAATGAAAATCAAATCACCCCAAGAACAGGTTCTGGATGCTCTATCCTCACCTCTGTCAAAATAACAACCAGTGATTGCACACTTATTTCAGCACTCCCTTGTGCTTTTTCTCTGAATCCCTGCTTTTTTTATAGACTCAGGATTCTCTTAAAATATGACAGCTGAATCCTCAATCTTCACCCATATAGACGGATCCAAAGAAGGAGGAAAAATCAACATGAGCTGCAGACTTGGGTCCTTGACAATCAAAGGAGAGGGACTGATAAAATTACATTACAAAAAACAGAATTCTAAATTTGAAGAAGGCTCTCTATTTACCTACTCTGAAGGTTAATATTCTGACCCTTAGAAGAATTTTACTGGAAGGCTTCTCTGTTGATTTTCATCTCAACTCTGTCTCTATTAGCATTCGTGGTCAATGGGCAATCAAGGGCTTCTACTCAAATAACATTCCCTGCATTCAATTTTGTTGCAACAAGCATGAGTCTTACCTCTCCTCTTTGGAGTATCTTCACAAGGCACTTGGGCATGTCAGTTACCACATTCTGAGGCATAAGTTGAATCTACTGGTAAAGAAGAGAATCAATTGCCAATATTGCACCATTTCAAAAATCACCAGGGCTTTATACAGAAATTATGTATCCAAAACTGAAAAACATTTCTCCAAGATTCACCTAGATAGCATTGGCCCAGTTCCACCTTCAAGGAATGGGCACAAATTCATCCTCACTCTTGTTGAATACAACCCATGTTTCTGTGCATCCATTCACATAACCATAAAAGAAACCATACCAGAGATGGTCTGCTCCCTGATCAAGTGTAAAGCTAGGAGAATTGGGTATTACAAAAGGATCATAAACTCAGATTGGGGAACAAAATTCAAAAACTCATCTTTCAACCAGTTGTTAAAGAAAAAACTCATTAAAAACCTTCTTGGATCCCTATAATCCCCAAAAAAATGGTCTTGTGGAAAGGTTCAATCCAACCATTTTGGAATCTCTTAGAGCCATCCTTCATGACTAAAATCTGCCACAGAATCTGTGGAATGAAATAATATTGGCTGTCAATCTCACCTTGAACCAAATACTGACCCACAAGAGCAAAAATCACCCTACAAGATGTTCAAAGATCAATCACTTCCAATCTCTTACTTCAAGCCCATTTGGAACCCAGTCTCCTACCTGCTTCTGCCCAGGAATTCTGGCTAAAAACAGTCTCCTACTGGAGGTCTTGGCACATTAGTTGGATACAATCCCTCCTTGCTCTCCTACCAAATTCTCACACTTTTGAACAGTATTGTAGAAACCAAGAATTTACTTCCTGGCTTACGCACCAGGGTTGTCCAGCAGCACTTCACCCAGAAACAAATGGTTTCTTGAACAACCAAAGAATTGTAATACCACTGTCAAATTTTCTTGCAATCTCACAGAGGAACTCAAGGGTGACCCAGCATCATCATCTTGAGTCAATGAGAGTTCTCCTGAAAACCCAACAAATGATTCAATTACCCCCAAAAATTTGACTTCTCCTCTTGCACCTGCTGACCTGGGGGAAACAATTACACATACTTTGAGACCTTTAACAACACAAATTAAACCTTCCAAGTACTGAGATCACACAGAATGGCTAGATCCTGTGTTGGTAAAGGCAGCCAAAGAAGTCAAACTGCAAAAAATAGAAGATCATGAAGTATGGGATGACTGTTTACAAGACAACTGATCACTACCTACACCCAACATGGGCCACCAGACTCAAACCTGCAACACTTCCCTCAAAGCAGAGGGTGAAAGCCCACCTCTGTTTGCAGGGATTTTCACAACTACCTGGCATCAAGTACACAGAAAAATTTGAACCCACAGGAAAATTTCCCTTGTTTCTGCTTCTCCTGATTCAGAATCTTGAAAAGAAGCTTCCCATCAGGAAGTTTGATGTGAAAAGGGCTTTATTATTTCAGCCTCTAAATAAGGAACTATAAATCAAAACATTAAAAGAATCAACTCAAACTTCTCCCTTTCTAAAATCAAAAAAATACCTTTATGGTGTCAAACAGGCCCCTGCTAACTGTTATAATAATCTCACATTCTGGATCAAGGAACTTGACTACCCACAATTATCAGACAAGGCCTGATTCTTGATCCACAAAAATCACAACTCCTTCATCTTCTTTCACTTCAACAATTTGGTTGTTGTTGGTTGGACCAAGGTCTTTGAAAATTTCTTCCTTCTGAGGTTTCCTGACTTTTTGGCTCATGATCCCAACAATCTCCCGGGAATGAATGTGATTATGGACCAAGTCTCACGCTTCTTATGCCAACACAATCTAATCAATAAAGGACTTGAGCTTCTAAAATTATCCAACTGCAAGGCTTTGACCACTCCCCTTTCTCCAAAAATCCATCTTGGACTGGCCTCCCAAGTGGATAAGGACAAATTCTGCAAGTTGGGGATAAATTATTGTACCTTCACAGGCATCCTCAACTACCTGGCTTGCAGAACTTTCCCCAATCTGTCCCCCGCAGTCTCCTTTCTCTCTTTTCACAACCGCAAGCCTGGAATGAACCACTAGAAAGAGGTCATGCACTGATGGAAGTATCTCAAAGGGAATTGTGTCAACTCTCTCATTCTCAAACCTGTCCATTCCACTGATCTATTTATTTCATTCTTCACCAATGTAAACTGGTCTGACAATCCAATTACTTGCATATCCAAGAGCAGCAACATAGCCTTCTCTCTAGGGTTTCCTGTCTGCTGGAAAAGCAAGAAGCAGCACAACATCACCATGTCATCCACTAAATACAAGCTCTCCTAAATCTCCAATGGAGTGCTAGAAAATGTCTGGATCTATCAAATCTTATCCAATTTATGGAACACTTCTCCCAATCCCGCTGCATTTAGAATCAACAAGAAAGGGCTGTTGGAAAAAATGAGGAAATTTGGATCTAACTCAAAGACCAAACAAATTGAAATCAACATCAATTTTCTTAGAGAATTTTACTCCACAGGTCAAATAACCATTACGCTCATCTCAACCAGTGAAATGATTGCAGACACTCACCAAGGCCAGCTCACTCCAGTCCCTAAGAGCTCTGACAGACAAATGCCTTTTGGGTCCCTTCTCATCAGATAAAAGGGGGTGTTGAAATTGTTGAAATCTGTCAAAAATCCCTCTCTCTATGCCCACACCTGCACGCTCTTGACTACCACCTCCACTCCCTGTCTTAATCACCTTTCATCAATCCATTCATCTCCTTTCTACTCTTGTTTTCCCTTTCTATGCTCCATTTTTTCTCTTTTCCCATTCTAAAACTCTGCGTCCTCATCTTCAACCTGCTTTCATTGTTATCTTCCCTCTTCCTCAATCCATCAACTCCTTGGACCACACTCAGCCTCCATTCCTCCACTCTTCAATCCCTTTCACCATTCTCCGACTCCATCTTATCCTCAATCACCGCTTCAAATTCATTCCAATATACAAACCTCTCATCTGAACGTCCCACCTTCAGAATAAAACTTCTTGGATACATCCTAGTTTCCTCTATCTCAACTGCTTTCATCTGGTGAGAATTGGATGCTGAAAAGATTTAGCCCGCTCTGGTATAATCAATCTTCTTCTGACCCTGATTCCTCAGTATCATAATTGTCCTGTGTTCCTTCATAATTGTGTCTTAGTTTTAAATCTGCCAGAATTCTAAGTCCTTCCAGATCTTTTCAAACTGCTCCTCAACCGGTGGTACAAATATCTATATTTTTCATTTCTCTGTCTCTTTTTGTATCATTGAAAGCTTGTTCCTAAATCCTGTCCTTGTCTGCTAGGCTGGTTTTGTCTTCAATCCCATCTCCTGCATTTTTATTGCAAATGGGACTAAAACAACCAAGAAAAATGATTGAAATGGATCTTCCCAATACATTCAGCCAGTGAATCAACTGCAGGAGAAATGAGGAGAAAACCCCACAGGGCTGACCTTGAGTTACCAGGCAGCTTTCTGGTGATTCAATTAATAGTTCAAAATATCCTCAAGAATTCTTTAAATCAACCCAAAAACAACACTTTTTTGAAATTCCAGGCATTCAAAGCAATCAAAGTTGAGTTTATTCCTATCATTGACTCAGAAGCCCTCAAATGCTCAAAGTGAACCCCTGGTGTATATGATTCTTTCCTCTCTCAAATTGGAACATAAATTCTTGGGTAATGTTAAATTCAGGGCCCATTGAGACGTGGAAATGGTTCAAAACGGGCCGTGTGGCACGCCACACAGTCAAATCCAAGCCCTGTACAACCCCCCACCTCTCAAAGAGTTGCGCGGCCCACCCAGCCTGGTCTGACGGCATTTTGGATTCCACACAGCTACATTCAAGTTGTGTAGATTTGTACACGGCTCAAATGTAGTTGTGTGGCATCCAACACGCTACTGGACCACGCTGAGCCAAAAAAAAAGGAATGAAAGGGCACTAACATAACCCATAAATCAAATAAACCTTCCAAAAAACAGGAATTAACCACAAAACCAAAGAAATCAAAAAATTTTGATTCTTTAAAAAATAAATAAATAAATAAAAAACAAAAAAAACTGGGAGTATCCAATGGACTAGCCCTGAAGTAAAAAGACCCAAAAAAACACAAGTAACTGGACTAGCCCTAAAGTAAAAACACAAAAAAAAAATCACAAGTAACTGGACTAGCCCTAAATTAAAAACACCAAAAAAAAGACAAGTAATTGGACTAGGCCTAAATTAAAAACACCAAAAAAAATACAAATAACTGGACTAGCCCTAAAATAAAAGCACCAAAAAAAAAGACAAGTAACTTGACAAGCCCTAAAGTAAAAACACAAAAAAAAAAACAAAAAACCAGTTCAACTTGCGTTAAGCTGATCCCATCATAAGGAGTAAAATAATCCTTATGATGGAATCAGCCCAACACGAGTTGAACTGAATTACCATTAAACTCTCATTCAAAACAATCAATGTAATGATTTTAACTCAAAACACTCAACATAATGATGTTCAAAATTTGATAACCCTTTATATTGATAGAACTTGTTATCTCCATTAGAATTACAATTTATATGAAACTCAATGATGAAATGAAGTCAAAGTTTATAATCTCTATAATCTAGAATACATTTGAAGTTGATCTTTGAGATGATCAACCCAAACAGAGGCTTTTTTAGAAATCAAGGAACATGGTTTTGCTACAATGGGAGGGATTGGACTCATTTCTCCCTCAAGTACTAATAGAACCCAGTGGTTATTGTTTACAAAGGAAATGAACATTGGATCTGATTGATCTGTAAAACCATTTTTAATTGGAGTATAAGTATCAAATGACTCCAATGAAATGAAACACATAGGTCTGGAATATGTGTCTGCTATGATTTTACCCATATATAATTTAGCCAGCAATTTTGAGGAGGGAATCTTTTCATTGATGTCTTCAACATCAAGTCTTTTTTTAATCTTTTCAACCTCCTTTGCACCACCAAGCATCTTAATGTAGAATGCTTTATGTTTCTCTAATGTTTCAATCATTTCCTTCCTAACTCTAAACCAACCATGTTCTTCATAACCAAGAGATTTAGGAATGACTCTAAATTGGCAATTCCCATCTCCAATCGGATCACAAATTTCACCCAAGAACTTATGGAATTTCTTGGGTATTTGATTGAGGTATTTCAGGTTTGGTTCCTATCATTAAAACTAACTTAGTATTCATTTTTTTAATCACATCATTCAAATGAATACTCACCAAAGATGAGCTTCTGGTTGAGCTTTTCTGCATGTTGTCTTCCTCTGCAGAGGATTCTGATTCCAAATTAAGTGATCCTGAGTCACTGTCAGTCTCTTCCCTTGAACTATGAAATTCAGATTCATATTCTGCCAACTTTGACTAAAAATTCATCATTAGTTAGTAACTAAGTTCATTAAACCAAAAAAATGAACATATCCCAAAAGAAAAGACTTACAATCTTTTGTCTTTTCTTATTTGGAGCGTTTCTAGTCCTTTTTCACCCTTTGAGCTGTTTTTCAAAATGCTCAAACCAAGATGGTTCTTGCCGCGTATCTTTCAATTTTGGCCAGCCCCTACTTGATTGTAAGACTTTAGGTTCAAGTCTTGGATTTGATTGATATTTTGTAATCTTCCAAATGATATACTTTAATAGGCTGCTTTTCTCATGATCTGGAAATTTCAAGATCATTGCATTCACTTTTTGACGCAATTGAGGAATGCTTAGAATTTAATTGAAATTGCACTTGAAAAATTCAAAAGGATCAACCATTAGTGAATTAGGAATAATTAATCAAAAAGCATTAATCAAAAAGTATTAATCACATAGTGATTTGAAAAATCCAACTTAAGCCAACTTACCAAACTAGAACTGTACGGGTCATAGTCCAACCTCAACTGAGGATGAACATCTTTGGGTACCACAGATCCTCTGAATTCTATATGGTCACTGATTTGGTGGGAACAGGGCAAAACCATAGTCTTGGGATATGACTTGGTGCACACTTTGCCATCATGATCAAATTTGAACTTCTCAAATTGTTCCCTAATAAGCTGAATTTCCTCTAAAGACAATTTGTAACCCAATGGTAACAGTTCAGGAGGAAGAACTGTCCCTAACTTAATTCAAGACTTATAACATGACGCATGAACCAATTCAATTTGATTCAAAAATGTTCCTTCAAGGCTTTCCAAACATCCAACATGTTTCCCAAAGAGTTTGCAAGGAATCATTTGAGATTTACATGGGCCCCTTCAACCTGAGATTTTTTTTTGTTTCCAAAATTGGGGTTTAGACAAGTCCATGCTGTTACAAACGTCTCTTTGATAGGGAAAATTTTGTTTTCCATATACTCAAGTACATCATCATAGTCTTTCAAGAAACACTCCACAAGTCAAAAGGTCAGAACCCAAAACTAGGAAGAATAAGAAGCAGTGATTTGGACCTACTCTGAGTTCCGCATCATTGACCTCCACCTCCTCCTTGGTCTTTGAGGCCCCATAATTTTCCCACAGAGTCATAAAGCTTTTACATCCTTCAAGGTCATTAAGAAAGCACACTTTTCAGTTTGCTTGTATGTTTTTAGACAAGTGCCAAGTGCACATTGTCTTGATGACTCAGGGAAATTAGATTCAATAGAACAAATCAGAGCCTTTTCATGGTCCATCACAAAGACTTTTTGAAGTCTCTCAGGATCATAAGCCAACTCCTTTAATGCATTTACAGACCAACTGTAGAACTCAAACATTTCTTTTGTTATAAAAACAAGAGCTTTTGTGAAAGTTTTCTGATTGGCTTTCATTCCTACAAAATGCAATAGCGGGGTTTTGTACTTATTTGTCTTATAGGTACAATCCAACATAGCAATATGATGGAATTGTTTTGAAAGCTTTACTTCCTCAGGATGTGCTAAGTACAGGGCCTCCAAGTGACCCTCTCCCCTGAACTTTGACCGGTGAATCCAACTTATTTCTTCAAGCTGTTCATAGAGTACCTCCATAACAACTTTCCCCTTTATTTCTGCAAGCTTTACCTTCCGCTTAGTGTTATAGATTGTCTGGTCATCAACCTAATCCCCTCCATCAATCTTTCTAAATTTCCTCTTAAGCTGCAATGTATTGAGCCCATCATTCATGCCTTCTATTAGATTGTCTAAGGCCACCCCCAAGATTCTCCTCAGTTGAGGATTCAAAGAGGGATGTTCAGATGGTTGATGGTTATTTTGGGTTTCTTTGTAGGAGAGTCACCACAAGGGGTCTGCCTTTGTGAAACTTGCATGGATTAAAAACTTCCACCCAACCTTCCTTGTGTAAGTTTTTCTAGACCGTTTGGTAAGAAGTTTTCCTGAAGAGGAACCATGGGGATCACAGGCCAAATCCACATATTTATCTTTCTTTGAGTTAAAAACTTTCAGAGCGTAACCATGCTTCATAGCCCATGTTTGAAAATAATTTTGGGCCTCTTCCCTAGTAGGAAAATTTCTCACAGGAGGTAGGTCAAGTGGATCTAGTAAACATTCATTGGTTAAGTCATATTTTCAGTTACATGCACCCCATTAATTTCAATCAAATTAAATCCAGCAAAGACCTCAGTAAAATAAAATGTTACTCAAGAACAGAGGTGGCGTCCCACTGTGAAAAATTTTGTTCCTCAATTGTCACCCTTGATGAGGATGCAATTGAGGCTTCCAATGTTTTATTGGCTGAATCCTTTTTTTATTTTTTCAAAGTTTTGTTTATGGAACTATCAATGTAGACATTCCACGCAGCCATGTCAGAAGAAGGAGGGCTTGCCACTGTTATCATGCAAAAAAATGCAATGGTATACTTCAGTATTCAATCCAACTTTCAATTGAACAAAGAAATTTTGCTCACTTTTGAGTTGAGAAAGAATTGTTCGAAGATTTTTATATGATTTCAATTTTCACTTTACTTTCACTTTGGTTTCAATTTAAAGTTACTTTGGAATCACCAGGTGTGGAACAACAGTCCCAAAAAGTATGCATTTATCCCAAATTTGGGTTAAGGGAACCCAAGTGTTGTCCAGGGGGTGCCCAAAATTCTGGCACAACTTCCAGGGGTTGTGCACCCCCAAACATTGCGGTTTTGAGCGGTGTACAGGGGTAAAAGGCTCCAAATTGCTGTTTTTGGGGGTTAAACAGCTCTTGTACAACCCCCCGGGGGTTGCGCGTGTTTGGAACAACCCTTTGTAGTTGTCTATGGGCCCCCATGGCTCATTTGAGCCGTGTAGGGCCCTACACAACTCCCACACGACTGGAGTTGTGAATTTATAATCACCCTAAATTATTTTTTTTAGTATTTTTTTGATCAATTACTGTTTGGAAACATGAAATGAAAAATTTTCAATCGAAATAAATTCATTGATTTCTGATTGAAAAAAAAGTAGCAATTTGCTGATTAGATGATAGTTTGAAATCTGATGAAATCTGCCATGATTAAGATGGGAAGAAAATTTTGAGAAATTCAAATAATCAACCATCAATTCCCCTCTTCATCCAATATCAAATCTTCAAATAATTGATGAGTTTTTAATCAATTTTTGAACCATAAAGACTTGAATAATTTTGGCTCAGATATTGGAAAGAATAAAATAAAGCAGGATCATGAGAATTTGAGGAGATATTAGTGTTTTTATTTCGTTGAAAATTATGATTAAGAAAAGGATAACAGGGAAAAGTTTCCTCCACAATAATATTACAAAGAATTATACAGCACCTGAAAAACTTGAAAATATAATCTCTGAAAAAAGTCTACTGGCTTGAGAAATAATTCAAAATAAACCGTGCAAAATTCCAAAGCATGTTTCTACGTCCTTTCTGGCTGCTTCTTTAAGTTAATTAAAATTCTTGCTTGCAGGATCTTGAGGAATTCTGGAAAATTTCAAAAAAACCGGCAAGTTGGGGTATATCTCATCAGAAAAATATTATAAATAGGTTTATTGATGATTATTGCTCTCAAAATAAACATTTGATGCAGTTAATTAAAATAAGAAAAAAAATGCTTCAATTATAAAAAAAAACTAGATATAAGGTGAAAGAAATTATGAATAACCATACCTGTGAGAAATTCATCAAATATTTGACTATTTTTGACTACATTGATATCATTGTGAGTCCCAGGTGAGACAAAGAAACTGTTCCAGGTTCTGAAATTCAATGATGCTAATTCATCTAAAGCAATTTTTGCAGAACCTTCTTTTTATTGAAGCTTACTAGCCCAAGCTTGAGGGTAATTATTCAAGACCCAATGCATTCCATCCATGGTACCATAATTTTAAGGGAACCCAAATTTCACATATTCCTTCATGATAACCAAGAGATCTGAATATTGTGTACCTCTGAGTGATTCAACTTCAAATAAAAACACAATATAATCAAAAAATCTTTCCAATTTTTACATTTCAGCTGTCTCATCAATCTGAAATTATTATTTGGTGCAGTAAGAAGAAAATAAATAGGCAGATTTATTTATTGCAGAAGCAGTTTTCTGATGAGTATAAACACAATTTTTTCCACAAAATTCCTGAAAAAATAAATAAATAAATGATATCAGAATACAAGAAGATGTAATAATTGATTGCTTTCTGAAATGATGGAAAGAATTTCTTTGTCAGTAGGTTTGATTTGATTACCACTATTTTAGTCCAATAAGGATAATGGGCTCCTAAATCAGTTAATAGTCTATGTAAGGTAAACTTTCTCACAATGAATGTACTTTTAAAAATATTTTTTTTCTGTCTTGCATCTGGACTGAAATAATCAGCCATGAGGATCAGATGGCCTTCAATCCAGTTATATTGGAAATTTTTTTGTTTGTATTTGTTCCTTTGAAAACATTCAATTTGGAGAAGGTCTTCTTAAAATTCAAAGAATATTTTTTGAGGTGAAAAATGGGAGAGAAATCAGAATTTTTTTTTGAGGGTGATGAAGGGAGAAATTTTAATTTTGGACTGGTGGTAGGTGTTAGGGTGGTTGTTGGAAGATGAAAGGTATGGAGTGGTGCAATGGAGTTGATGTGGAGGTAATTTTTTTTGATGAGTTAATTTTTTAAAAGTATCCGAGTTAAAAAAAAAGTTTTAAAAATGGATGGAACTAACTAGCAACCCATTTAGGTGGCACAAAACTGTGGAATTAGGGTTTCTAGGTAGCTTATTTGGCATTATCAATTGAAAAATTGCAAAAAAAGTGTGATAAATTTCTTGCTAGATATTTTTTTTGCTGGAAAGTAACTGCCTAACAAACCAAGCTATCAAAAAGTTGGATATGATCTTATTTTGGTAATTTGGAATCTTAAGTTTAATTGAAACTGAGTTTGAAAATTAAACAAGAATATGTAGAAGGAAAAGATCAATGGGAAGAATGGTTAGCCTTGTTATTGATGAGGGAGACAAAAAAAAGCACTAAAAAATAAACATTGCACTTTTGTGTGCTTTAAATAGATATTATGATTGAGATAAGAAAATTATCAAAAAATTCTGTTCTACCAATTGGTAGTTCCACCATTAAATTTGATGAAACAACTTGCATGCAATTAGGAATTACTTTGATTAGATTATTGATATTTTGATTCAGAAATTTGTTTTAGGCAATTTTGAGAGCTATGCTATTTCCATTACTGGGATGAGCCTTGATTGATACAGTTTTTGAAAAATATTTTTCAAAATTTTTAACAAGTATTTGATTGGATTGATATTGGGCAACTGACAAAGCCAAATATTTAGACTCAAATATTTTGTGAGGCTTTTTCCAGACTATGATTTGATGCAAATTTTGGCTGTTTTAAAAGCTTCATTCATTGGTGAAAATGGTTTTCTTACAATTTTTTAAGGGTAAAATCTTGATTTTACCAAGAAAAAATAATCCTTCTTCCTTTTTTATATTTTTTAATGATAGGATTCTTGGAGGCAAATTGGAAAAGTAACCATCTCATGGGCTTTTTGAAAAATGAATTAATTTGCAAAGTTTATCTAGATTGAACCACAAATCTCTGGTGCATTAATCTTGCAAGATTAATTGATTAAATACCCAAGAATGTGATTATTTTAATCTATGAAACTGATTGAACACCAAAGCATGTGATTATTTCAATCTATGAGCCTTTGGGGGGCCAAGGTTAAATCCAAAGCTTTCAGAACTGTAAATTAATAGATTTCTGACTCAAAAAAAAGGAAATGGTTTTAATTTATGAAAAAAAGGAATTTAATTATCATTTTTTGAAAAATTAATGAATTTGGAAATGTCTTAACACCCATGGAAGGTGTATAAAACTGAGTTCTACTTCATTTAATTTAAAAAATAAATAAAAAATAAGAAATAGCAATTGTGAAAAGATGTCATAACCACAACTTGACTCAGCCTCCTCAGCCATACTCAGCCCGAAGCCAACCCCAGTCCAGTTCAACCACACTCCACTGCTGTATATCCTGAAGTATCCTCCTGCATATCCTGAGACCTTTAGGTAATCTCCCAGGCATACCCTCCACCTCTCTATCAACTCTATCTGGTATGAGAAGTACATAAAGTAAACCCATAGTACATACTCCTGGCTGGACAACCCATACTCCAGTTCAGTACATGACCTTCCTGGACAGGCCCACTCCTCAAACTGTCAATCTGCAACCTCCAACCCAATTGGTCAACATGTAATGCCATGGGCCTCCCAGCCCAGCACCAGCCACCCAATCCTCAAGGCCTCCACTCAGCTCTCACATATACTGGCCTCTCTTCTCCTCCTGGAATAATTCCCCCAAGTAATTAGTATACTACTTTTTATTGGTTAGTCCCTCATCCAATAGGTGTCATCTCAGCACAAGAACAGCCAACCAGCCTACCTTACTCATCTTGCCTATCCCTCTGGTGTTACTCTTACAGGATTCCCTTATCAGTATCCTTCAGAGCCCTACTCCTAGATTATTCTCCTTATCATTGTCCTTACTCTACGTCTCATCTTCCCATGCAATCAATCTCCTTATCTCTATCCTGAGTTCTGTGAGCAGTAGTTCCCCTGCCTTCAGCCCCTTGAACACCAGGGACGGTTGTTAAAAAAGATTATTTCCATTGAAATAAGCTCTTCACAAATTACTCAACCAGGAAAAGTGGTGCTCCTCCTACTTTGACAGATTTCAGGGGGGGGGGGGGTGCAGCATCAAAGGAATTTCTCATGGTCACTACAGGCTGCTTTCAACTTATTTGATGTCCTTCAACAAAATCAAAGTAGTTGAAAAAACAGTTTTGAAAGTCTCCAAGGCTCAAAGGGGGGCTAATAGACAGTTAAAGAGCCTCAAAGCAATGAATTGAGGCAGTAAAAAGGATGGAAAAACCAATTACAGGCAGTTTTTACTGCTTCAAAAATCACTCATCCCCTTCAAACAGTGGGCTTGGTGTGCAATTATTTGATTTTTATTTATTTTAAATGCATCATATTTTTCAAATCCACCACCCTTAAAATGATGGGTTTTTTATGTTTCAGCAAAGTAAAAAACACATGGGCATTTTTTTGAATTCTTGATGTGGAAGAAATTAAAAGAAAAAAAATATCTACCCAATTCTTCTCTGGTCTGGGAATTGTATTTCTCTGGTTCCTTATTATATTTTCATGTTTGAATTGGTACTTGACAAGATGAATCAAGGAGGAATGAAAAAGATAGAGATATGCTGGAACTGTCTACAGTATGAATCAAGGGGTCCAGAAGGCACCAGGTTATCAAGGGCTTCAGTGAGTGGGCCTGGATAAAAAAGGAAAGAATCTGATGGATTTCAATCAAGGGATCAGAAGGGTAAGATTATTTATATAAAAGAGACAAACCACAAGTTGGGCTTGTAACAAAAAGGAAAATTCAATGGGTTCAGATAAGACAATATGGCTGGGGGATAAGATGTAAAATGAAGTATAAAAATAGTTATGATTGATTAAATTCATGATTCAAGATCAAGTGAAATGTAAGAGATATAGGGGCCAGAATGCTAAAAGTACCAGGCATACATGGTACTGATGAGGAAGGCAGTGGCTGGATAATTAAAAGTGTCACAGGCATACAAGATGAATGATGAAAAATAAAATTATCCCCCACATACATAAATGATAATTAAACTGGTTGAGATAGGCTATAAGTACCTCAAACATACAATTTATTAATAATGGACTGAATTTCAATGAGAGAGGGAGGTGAGCAGAAAAAATGATGAGAGTCCAAAAATCAACATTCAAACACCACCTATTTTATGCAATATTATTTATTACAAGCTCTGAAAAGGGGTATCTGCAACTAGTTACTGTTGAAAATATTTGAAATAAATACAATAAAACCGGAAATACAACACACTTCTGCACTTTTTGAATAGTTAAATATTTTCTGCCATTTTCTTCTCCTTCTTCAATTTTTAATGCCCCATAAACGTATGTACATACCAACCTGACCTCAAATATACAAAATAAAGATTCAGAAAGGTAAAGAAAATGAATAAAAAAGAACCCAAAATTTCTACCTCTGCATTTTATTATGACCAATCCTTTTCATGATCTTCCCATCCCTAATCTTTCTGCATTTAATATTAATTTGATTGCTTGTGATCTCAAAAAATGTACTAAACAATCTTCCTTGTAATGTGTTTCATGGTAGATACCTTTCAAATTTCAGCCTACTTGAATTAACCCTAATCTTCCATCCCAAGGTTCAACTGCCCAATCAATGATATTTCCAATACCCAACAGTTCTTTCATGAAAAATCATGCTCAGCCCTTACCCCCTAGCTCTTCTTTTCACCACATAGTCCATAGTTCCACTTTTCACTTCATAAAAAATTTTTTTCCCAGAGATAGTAATTTTCTGTGCATTTTATTTATTTGATGACCAATAGTACTCCACTATATGAAAATTTGTGGAATGTTCCTTTCCACACATCTGAAATGGATTTCCTGCCTTCTGTGCAAATTTGTGCTTTTTGTGAGTTGAGCCTTCAGATAATTAGAGCACCACACTAAATGTCAGCCTAATAGTTTCAGGAACCTTTCAATAATTTATTAAATAGAATTGATAGAGTTAGAAGAAATATCTTATTCAAAGTGATGAAGCAGCAATCTGTAAATATAAGGGTAAAGAAAATTCAAGGAGGTGTTTTTATGTGGTATTATAGTGAATTAATCAACAAATAAATTATGAAAGAAATAAAAAAAGAGGGACTAAAGTTGATACTGTTGATATTGAACACCTATCTTCAGGGGAATAAACTTAAAATCTATTCACCTGGGAATTTTGAACATTGTTACAAGGGAATTATATTCCAGGAAATACCTGATATGGCTGGGATATGGTTTCAAACCAGCTGAAGCAGAGAGGAATAACTTACTGGTTAGATATTTGATACCAGGGTACCTGCAATAACTGAAATCAAGGGTATTTAGTGAGCCTATGATGATTCTTTGAGGAATTATTTCAGTGAAAAATTTGACTTATAAGGGTTGAATTTTTGATGAAATAGTTGAAATGAAGCAATTAATCACTTAATTATTCTAATATTTATTTGTTTCATTTATGTCACAGTGTCTGTATTATGAAAAAAATGAGTGGATGGAACTGAAAGAGCCTAAAGGAAGCCTGCATATTTATCCCTTTAAGTTTATCAGGGTAAATGGAAGGGAAGAAAATATTTTCTGGGGACAGAAGGGCATTAATGCAGAGCCCAGAGGCTGATTTTTGTGGTTTAGGCTGGATGGGCTTGTCACATGTCAAGAAATATGATATTTCTGGAATTCTTTGCATTATATTGTTGGGGGAAATGGGCCTGCACTAAATGTATACATCCTGTTGGTAGATTCATTGGTATTTGTGTAGGTTTCTTTGAAATTATATTTGATCAATTATAATCTTATTAAAATTTCTATGTTATTTAGGTAGTTCAGGTGTTATTTTTTGAGACTTGAGAACTTTGTGAAAGCAGATTTTCGTCAAAAGTGTCATTCCATATTTTGAAGGGTTTTTGAATGCTTTTACTGTCATATTTTGACTTATCTTTAGGTTTAGTGAAATTTTTGATGGATTGTAATGCATATAACATATGGATGACTTTCCCATGTGTGTTTTAACACTTCTTTAAAGGGTTTATGTGGTCATTTTGGCTTTGACAACTGGGGTTGCAGCTGTCAACCTGTGCAGTAGACATGGCCTGGCTTTGATGCAGATGTGCACAGGAATTTTCAAGGACAGGGCTGCATGTGTGTCTCAGACCTTTTATTGATGCACATGGCTGTGTGCAAGGTTTTGGAAAAAACACAAATATTTACATAAATAATAAACTATACACAACCCTTCATTGATGACTGAATTTTATTCAGCTAATATATATGTGATTTTTCATGTGAAAGATTAAAATGGCCCAAAAGTGCCAACTTGATGCTGTGTCAATTTTGGACCAATTAATTGAAGTTTCAAGGAGTTCAAATTGGGGGGTAATTCTAGTGAGTGAACCTACCTAATTTTAGGTGGGGAATCAATTTTTGAAATTATAGTTTCAAGATGTCCCCTGATTTCTTTGATTTATTATTATTTTTATTTATTTATTTATATTTATTTTTTAATTTTAATTTCAATTATTTCTTATTTATAGGGCCTTATTTTTTTCATGCCCCCAACCCTTATTTTTGTGCGGTTTTGAAGTCACCACAAACATTACCCTTCTTTACAGTTTTCCTCAAATTTGCATGGTTTGATGGAGTTGAAAAACAAAAAAAATTAGTGTGTAGAGAGGAATCTAAAACCTCTCTCAAAAAGGTTTGAGATTTTTTGGCCAATTTAAAGGCCTTCAAAATTACAATCAAAAAATTGAAAAAAAAACATTTGAAATTTCTTCTCTGACTATTTTGGAAGGTATGAAGAGAAATAAAGTGTCCCAATATAACGGTAAATTCAAATATGATTTTTCTAGATTCTTAGTACTTCATTTTCTTTCCAGAAAATGGGATTAGCATGAAAATTGAGACATTGTTTTCCATTTTTTTTTGTTATCTTTTGAAAGGATTTTGCATATATTGAGCTTGCAGTATTTTAGTAAGCATTGAAAAGGGCACAAAAAGTTTATGTGAGGATTTTTTTTAGTTTTTTTTTCCAAATAATTCATCATTAAAAAGACAAAAGTGGCATTTTTTTCTCTAAATCATTGATTAAATAATCAATTGACAAAAAAATTATGACAAATTCAAAACAGAATGAAACAAATAATTTAATCAATATAAATTATTGATAATTTATTTCTCCAATGTGGAGACTTTGTAGGAGGAAAAAAAATATTAAAACCAAGTTCCAAGTTATCATGAATGAAATCCTTAAATTTTGGAAATTCCTTGCTAGAAAAAGCCCTCCAAAGGGGATCTAATTGGGGAGCTTGCAAAATTTCAGAATTAAAGCAGAAAGAAACTATGTGCTTATAATATTCCAAAATTATTAAAAATATGGGAGATGTTTGAGAAATGGCATTTGGAGGGGAATTGGGGGAAGAATAGGTTGATGGCTAACTTAGATAAAAGTACCACTGGTCTTTGTATGTATTTTCCAGCAGTAAACCATGGCATGTATTTGCCAGAAGCAAACCATGGCAAGGGAATTTCATTCAGTAACTTTGAGGGGCAGGTCCAGAAAGATGGTTGAGATGTTTTATTTATTTTTTGAAATTTTCATTCCAGAATTGATCAGTGAAATTTTTATCCTTGAAGAGAGAGTTTTATTGCATTTTCTTGATCATTTCCTGGCGTATTGAAATATAAAATATGAATATATAGCCCAAATGAAAATCTACTGATCAAATCCCACAGTTCAAATCACCCATAACATCTTTAAAATGTGAAATTTGTGCTTAGCCATCTTGGGGAAAATTAAATACTTGTCTGGATACTAAGGAAAGAAAGATTAGTATTATTTAAGGAGTGATTATAAATTCACAACTCCCAGTTGTGTGGGAGTTGTGTAGGGCCCCACAAAACCCAATCAACACATGGGGGCCCATACAAGCATTGAATGGGTTGTTACAATCACAATTTATTTATTTATTTATAAATTTATTTATTATTCATTTATTTATTAATTAATTAACTAACTAATTAATTAATTAATTCATTTATTTATTCATTTATTGATATATAGGGCATACCAGAGTTAGCAAACCCGCCATTAGGAACCCTCCATTTTTTTAGATGAAACCCGCCATTAAAAATGGCGGGTTTCTGAAATACACATACCCCCTAACTGGTGTATTTCAAAATGGTGGGTTTCATGGAAATGGCAGATTTCAAACATCAAACTTGCCATTAAACCCGGAATTCATGCATCATCATCCATCCACCATCCATCAACATGCAAAGTACCCATCCACCCCTCCACCTCAGAAAATCCATCCCAATCCCATCTCTATCACTTCACACACACCTCATCCCCTTTTTCTGTACCACCACTTCTCCCACAACCCTCAAAATGTTATACATGATTTGAATCCCTTCTTGATCCTCACCCCAAGCGGAGTATTTGCCTTGGAGGGAACAAGATGGGAGCAGATGATTTGACAAAAATACAGAGACATGGCAAGATATGGCTCATATGTATTCCCCAACCCTTGCTCCTCATCTTACCCTTCCCATTGACACCTCACTCAACTTGTTTTCTTCCCATTCAGGCTGTCTTGAGTGCCAAGAAGGTTGCTGTTGTTGTTGGTCAGCCCTCCCTCCCTCCCTCTCTCCCTTCAATCCAATCCAATCCAATCCACTCATCTAAATCATCTCCAAAATCTCACTCACTCCCAGGTGTCAGAATCTCAACTGCTGCCAACATCCACAACTTTTGTTCATCCAACGGTCTGTTTGCCTCCTTAAAGGCTCAATTACCCATGCCAAGTTGACCAGTGGTGTAGTTTATTGACGCATGAGTTGAATAACAGACCAGCAGACAGAATGATAGATAGCCGGTGCTCAACTATGGCTGATGGAAGAGGCAGAAAGGAAGTACAAGAGACTGATGAAGAAGAGAATGAAACAAATTGAGTCCCATGCAACCTGGAATGACTTGGACTGATCTCACCAGCTATGGACAGGTAGGCTGAGAATCCACTTGAGGTTGATTCGCGATATGTTGAGGGTTGGGTCGAGATTGAGATTTTGTGTTTGGGTTTTGAGTTGAGGTTGAGTTGAAGGTTGGTCTTGAAGGTGGAGTACGGTAGAGTTGAGGTTGAGTAGTGGTAGAGTTGAGGTTGAGTAGTGATTGATTGAGCAGAAGAGATAGGAAAAGGAAAGGAAGGAAAACTAGAAAGGAAAACTGAAGGTCTGAGTCGTCGCTGGAGGTTCATCATTGACCCATTGTGAGCGAGTGGTAGAAGGAGATTGATGATCCGGGTCGTCCATGTGGGCCGTCCCACTGTGGCCCGGGTGACCCACACGGGCTGTCAAGTCTCAGCTTCCACCTTACACTCCCCTTAACTGGAGGTTAGTCCAAGTTGTCGTTGAAAACCACATTGGTGAATTTTTTTAATTGATTTAGATTGACGGCTTTGGTGAGAGGATCCGCAAGCATGTCTAGCGTGCTGATAAGGTGGACAGTGAGGGTGTCAGCCTTGAGTTCTTCTCTAAGCCCTTTTGTCTTGAGGTCCATATGTCTTGTTTTGGCATTGGAACCGAACTTTCTGAGCTTATCTTCTAGTCCCTTATTGTCAATGAGATGTTTGGAGGAGGTTAGATTGACTTGAAAGACTTCACCCAGTAGGTGGCGAAGCCACTTGCCTTCCAGATAGCAGTCAAGTAGTGAGTTGAGTTTGGCCTCCTTCAATGAGTATATGATGTTCCATTGCTTGTAGCTGTTTCAGGACAGAGGAGAGCCAAAGGATAGGCAGAGGTAGCCAGATTGGGACTTGCAACTGGTGGGATCCTCACCCCAGGACGCATTGCTAAAGCATTTGATTGGGTCTTCTGACTCATTGTACCTAAGAGTCAGTTTCAGGTTTTTGGTGGAGCTCAGATATTGCCATGTCTGCTTGAGTTCCTTCCAATGCGTCAGGCCGGGTTTGTTTTGAAAGCAAGCTAAACTGGATACTGAGTAGCTCAAGTCTGGTTGAGTTTGGTTTGCAATATAGTTCAGCAGTCCTATTGCTGATTTGTAATTGATGTTGAGTTTCTTGAATTGCTCAAAGTCTTCATCTGAGGCTTCACTAAGCTGGCAGTGGGGGGTCAATGGAGTGGAAAAGTGCTTTGATTCAAGTAGTCCCAGCTCCTCTAGCCCGTGCACAATGTGTTTGGGTTGGCTCAGCAGAATGCTGTTCGGCGTCCGTTCAAATCTCATACCAAGAATGGTGTTGGGTTTGTGAGCCTGTGAGTCCTTGAAACGGGCGCTGAACTTGCCCTCAAAGTTGTCCCCATCCCCCAAAAGGATGAGGTTGTCAACATGAAAGAATAGAAATTATTGATTGTCATCTGATTTGTATAGGCACAGTTTGCTTTTGGACTCCTTGAAGCCTATTGATTTGATCCAGTTGGTGAGTGTCTCGTACCAGTTCTTTGGAGATTGTTTGAGTCCGTACAGGCTTTTCTTGAGTCAAAGATACTTGCAGGATTGTTGACATCCTTGTGGCATTTGAATAATTACTTCTTCTTCTATGGGTGCATGTAGAAACGCAGCCTTCACGTTGTATTGGCAGATGTTGAGCTTGTGCTTCAGAGCATACAGTAAGATTGCCCTTAGCAAAGCAATCTTGCCGGTTGGAGCAAATGTCTCGTCAAAGTCCAGACCGTAGACTTGGTTGAAGCCTTTGACACAGATCTGGGCCTTGTGAATGACAATATTGTCGTGGGCGTTGTCTTTGATTTTTAAGACCCAGGTGGTGTCCAGAGGATTCAGCGATTCATTGCCTTCGTAGTCTTCCCAGACTTCCTGGGCTTCACATTGATTGATTTCCTTTTTGATTGCTCCTCCCCACTTGAGGCTGTCCTCGCACCAACTCGCCTGATCAAACGTCTTGGGCTCAAAATAATGATGGAACCCATACCTTTGCAGTGGTTTGATGGAAGACCGG
Organism: Puccinia polysora; assembly: GCA_025617555.3. Classification (NCBI taxonomy): domain Eukaryota; kingdom Fungi; phylum Basidiomycota; class Pucciniomycetes; order Pucciniales; family Pucciniaceae; genus Puccinia; species Puccinia polysora. The sequence goes on from CM062613.1 coordinate 41,703,499, forward strand.
TTACGGAGGACTCTGGTGGGCGCTTCAGGTTCCTCCGTTATTCTCGTGATGACTTCTGGGGTGATTTGTTGGGAAGGAGGATCTGGCAAGTTGTCCCTGGTGCTGGAATCAGAGTCAGAGGTCGGTGATTCTTCCTTGGATGAGTCAACTTTGGCTGGTGGATCTCAATAGTTCATACAAGCTGTCAAGGCATCATTTGGCTCGGGGGTGGCCTTCCCCTCGTTGAGTTTGGCTAGACTGAAGTCCATGTCCACAACAGAGTTGATCCCAAGATCTTTGACTGTCTGTTTTAAGAATCGGACGTGCTTTGATAGTATGATCTGACCGTTGGGTAGGAGAATTTGATAGGACAGGAGATCAGGATTGTACCCAATCAATTTTCCTTCTATTCCTTTAGGACTGAATTTTTCACCCTTTATCCGTCTTTGATTCAGAGCAATAGCGGTGATTCCGAGCAGTTGTAGGTAGTTAGGCGGGAGTGGATGTGGTTTGATGAGTTCCCATGGGGATCTTTCCATATTATCCTTTGGAATCTGATTGAGGCTAATGCAGCACTACTTGAGTACTTCCGACCAGTATTTCTTGGGAAATTTTGCCAAGCTCAGAGATTATCTCACACTTTCAACGATTTTTTGATTGGCTCTTTTGGCCCTGCCATTGTGTTCAGGGTGGTATGGTTCAGTGATAAGTTGGGTGATGAACCTCTCCTTGAGATATTGTACTAACCTATTGTTTGTGAATTCCGTACCGCCGTCCAAAAACACGGTGGATGGATAGTAGCTGCATTTATTCTTCTGCTTCTTGATGACCTCTGTTAGCACTGAGGCAACGTTGTCCTTTTGAGTTAGAGGAATGCCTGATATATAGCCTGAATGATTATCCACTACCCTCAGAATGTATTTCTCATGCCTATGAGATTCCGGGGTGATTGGTCCAATCAGGTCTAGATGTATTTTTTCAAATGGTTTGGTAGCTGAGGTGGAGATGGCCTTGAACAGAGACTTGGTGATTTTGCATAGGAGGCAGTCCTTGCACTCAAAGGGGTCGCTTTTTGTGATGTCACCTATTCCCTTGATCTTGGACAGACGAACGAGAGAAGCATGGCCGTAGGTTAAATGAAGATCCTTCAAGGACCTTGATTGACTTGGGTGCGTCCAAAAACATCCCTTTTGTTGTCCAGTGTCAAGTGGCATGTCTAGGACAAAAAGATCATTGATGATCAAACCTTGGCAGACCTTGTCATTCCCTTTACAGAGTTCAAAATGGCCTTTTTCTGCTTTCAGAGAACATCCCTGCTCAATGAGCTTCCCTGGGCTGATGAGATTGACGACTATATTGGGAACAAACAGACAATTGGAGAGAGAGATAGTGTGGTTCTTCCACTTCAATCGTATGGTTCCCATTCCTTGGATCGGTAGGTTCGCGCCCATCTTTCCAGTTGTGATGTGTTCACCTGAGTGCGGCTCAAGGGTGGAGAAGAACTTGGAGTCATTGAAGGTGAGAGAGGTGGCTCCGCTATCCACTAGAATGTTCTTCTCTGCTCCAATGCTTGAGTCAATCCATCAAGTTACAAAGGCGTGAAAATGGGCGGATTCTTGGATTTTTTTCTGCTTCTCTTTCCATTTGCTTTGACTTTATCTCCACCATTCTGGAGCCTTGTCTGGATGAAGATGGAAACACTCTGATTCTGAGTGGTTTTTGTCTTGCTTTGGGTTGTGGTATCCCTCAATGCAACGGCTTGCCAGGTGGTTTTTGGCCTTGGTTCGCATTGTGGCCAATGCCGTCTTGGTGGTGCCGCGGAGTGTCCCTTCTTTTCCAGTGGGTTCAGCCTTGACTTTGTTGTGGTATTGGATGAGGTGGTTGCACACAAACTCGACAGAGATTTGCTTATCTGAGTGCATGAGCTGTCTTTTGAGGTCTTGCAGGGTTTCAGGAAACTTGAACATTGTCAGGTATGCCAAGATGTTGTTTGGCAATTCTATGGCAATATCAATCATCTTCTTAATGGATGTCTTGATGTTGGTGACAAAGTTTGTGATTTCGTCCTCCTTGAAGGTAATGTGTAGGAAGTCGTTGAAGATTCTTGCCCTGTTTGATGCTTGAGACAAGGAGAATTGTTCCTTGATAGCCTGCCATATCTCCTTTGCTGAATTGATGTTGGCAGCGCTGATGACATTGTTGTGTGTTACAGAATCCACCTTAGATATGAGAAGTAATTGAATTTTGTCGTTTTCTTGGCTTGTGAGGGTTCTGGAGCCTGACTCGAGAGTTTCCAGTACTCCCCTGAGCTTGAGCAGCGCCATAATCTTGTCCTTCCAAATGCCGTAGTTATCTTTGGTCAGTAGCGGGGTAGTCTTGAGGGCCGTTTTGAGCATTGCTTGGCAAAAGGAGTCCGGGAAGAATCCCGATGCGGAAGCCATTGATGAGGCCATAGTCCTTTGTCTTGCTGGTTGTGTCGGTAGGAACTTCGGCTTTTAACGGTGTAGTTTATTGAAGCATGAGTTGAATAACAGACCAGCAGACAGAATGATAGATAGCCGGTGCTCGACTATGGCTGATGGAAGAGGCAGAAAGGAAGTACAAGAGACTGATGAAGAAGAGAATGAAACAAATTGAGTCCCATGCAACCTGGAATGACTTGGACTGATCTCACCAGTTATGGAAAGGTAGGCTGAGAATCCACTCAAGGTTGATTCCCAATATGTTGAGTGTTGGGTTGAGATTGAGAGTTTGTGTTTGGGTTTTGAGTTGAGGTTGAGTTGAAGGTTGGTCTTGAAGGTGGAGTAAGGTAGAGTTGAGGTTGAGTAGTGGTAGAGTTGAGGTTGAGTAGTGATTGATTGAGCAGAAGAGATAGGAAAAGGAAAGGAAGGAAAACTAGAAAGGAAAACTGAAGGTCTGAGTCGTCGCTGGAGGTTCATCATTGACCCATTGTGAGCAAGTGGTAGCAGGAGATTCATGATCCGGGTTGTCCACGTGGGCCTTCCCACTGTGGCCCGGGTGACCCACACGTGCCGTCGAGTCTCAGCTTCCACCTTACAACCCTCTCTAACTTCAATCCTCTTTTTGATCTCCCAGATTCTCCTCAACAGCCAAAACATTGATGGATTGGAAGAAAAAGTTGGCCTATCCTACGGTATCCCAGGTCAGGATCAGATCAATAATATCTCATCATCCAACCATTGAGCTTGACAAGATCCTCCCCTGACTCCCAGGAAGCAAAACTTGAAATGTAAACAAGACCAGGCCTTACCCTCTCAACTTCCCCCAACCCCACTTTCAACCCCTCCACCTACTAAGATCAATCCTCCTTCAATCAAACAACCTGCCTCATCAATCAAACACGCAAGGTGATCAAGTTGGTGCGGTTGCCAGTTGCCATTTGATGAGAGGTAGGAGGCCAGACTTGTTGATTGTGGCAGGTACTAGTCTCAAAGTCCCTGGTACCAAACGCTTGGTCAAAGAGCTCTCTAAGGTCATCAAAAAACCCCCTAAGACTCCCAGGGATTTGGGTGAGGAGCAGGACGAGCAGGAGGTCAATGACAAAGAAGGTGGGACAAGCCATCATCACAAAGCTCCAGAAGGCACGGGAAAAGATGGAAAGAGAGCATTGAAAGGAAGAGAGAATCTTCAAATGGGCTCATTTGACCTCTCAGATCACCTTCTCTTCCTCTGCAGCTGTTCACACCAGCACAGTGGCCATGAACAAGCAGGATCAAACACTCCCTCTACCCTCCTCACTCCCTACGGTTCCTCTCACACCTACCTGACGTAGATCTATGCCAAATCTCCAGAACACCAAACCAAAACAACCTAAACTGATCCTCAGGGTCTCAAAACCATGTAAAAAGAAATCATCATCCGGTGGTCTTGATTCAGAATCCAAGAGGGTCTGTGGGAACCCCACAATGAACCAAGCTCCACCAAAAACAACAAAGGCAAATCCAATGGGATTGGTGAGCGGATTCTTTAAGACTGGTAAAGCTACCATCAAGTTGGAACCTTCCAAGTCAACAATGGGAAGAGCAGAGGGAAAAATGATTCACCCAGCATCCTCTCAATCCCTAACCTGTAAGAAAATTGATCAAAATCCAAGCTCCTCACAAGCCAGTGAGTCAAGTGAGGAAAGGTAGTAGTAGTAGGAAGAAGGGAACAAAGAGCCATTAATAGGCTAGCGTTGGTCTTGGAGAGATCAAGTTCAATCATCAACCACCCTAATGGATTCTTATCATCTCTTGGTTCATCATTGCCACCCTCTCCCCTTCTTTTTTTTTCAAAAAAACTTTTGGCCTCTCCTTTTCTCTCCTTCCCATTGATCATCATCTTCATTGGGCCTCACTTAATTTCATTCCCCTCCCCCCCAAAAAAAAACTGATTGTTGTAGCAGGCGTTCAAAGGAAAGACTTTCCCCACCATTCCCATTAGCCCCAAAGAATATATATATATATATATATGTATATGTTGGTGTTTAAAGAGACATGCAAAGTTAGCATTGAGAGAAGATCACTCTGGCTGTTTGAGGATTTATCAGATACTAAACAGGCTTACTCAATTTTTTTTTTCTACCTGTGCCACTTTCAATTGGGAGAAATGATGAAAAAAAAGATACATGTGCATATCATACTCATAGAGGCTCCCCATCTATACACCCTTTCCAACGGATCCTTAGTTTATCACAGCTTGCTATGGTTTATCACAAACTTGGTATGGTTTATCACAAACTTGGTATGGTTTATCACAAACTTGGTAGAACAAGTAACTTTCAACCTCACAGAGAATTAAGATTCCAAGGATTGTACTCTATTATTGAACATCCGCCACCCCATCTATGTTTTCCGTGTGAAAAGGGATGTGAGCAGGCCTGCCTCCTGTCTCAACTTACCTGACTCTTCCCGCAGGGTTTTTTCTCCTTCTGGTGGTTTTTTGCTTGCTTGTGTCGGGAATGACTTCATACCACTATCTTGTCTACATATATAACAGGCCCATCCATGTTGTATTGACTGTCAGGAACAAATGATTGGGTTTGTTTGATTTAAGGAATAAATCCGCTGGATTTCTTGAGACCTGTGATCTAATAAATGCATTTTCATCCTCTCATCCATTGATGGGAGGAGAAAAAACCATCCAATCAGACTCTGACCAAGCTCTCTGTCAGCTTACTGATACCAGGAACTTTGCCTTCCTTTAGCTACAGCAAGAGATATTGGTGTTGGAATAATAATAATTCCAAGAAAATTATGTAAAATGCTCAAATGGTTGATTTAGAAGCAAGTGCAAAGTTTGAGTGGTTTGGTTGGACTAAATTGATTTAAATATATTTTTTAAGAGGGGCTACAGTTTATGCAAATAGGGGATCTTTATTGGGTAACAACCTCTCTTCAAGGGGTTCTTTTCAACTGTGCAAAGACCTTGGGACAGTGAGGTCCTAAGTGATTACTCAAAAGGGGTTTACTCAAGGGGATTGGGTGGAATGGCTGACTCACAGCACTTACGCCTGGAGGCAAGGAGGAGATAAATTACTAACTTAAGCAGAAACTCCAAGAAACTTTCAGAAATTCACGGTTGAAAGGGTCTCAGGACAATTGTTGGGGTTATTGCTGATATTCTTCAATGGAATTAACAATAAGTTTAGAATTAATAATTATAACATCAGGCTTAGGCCACAAATAACTTGTTTATCTTGAATAAAAACTTGATCAAGGATCAAAAGGGGTTTGGATTGATTACTTAAAAATGACTGGTGTTTAAACCATCTGAAAGGAGCTGTTTATATACCTTTCTAGGGTAATAAGACCTTCTCAGGGCACGTAGAGAGGGTTGTGCTTGTGTACTGAGGCTAGCAGGCTAGATAGGGCTAGTTTGGCACGTAGTCTGGGTGCTGTCAGCTGGCTAGCCTTGCCTGTGTCATATTTTCCTGTGAAATAATTGTCAGAAGGTATTTAAATGTTAATTTGTTATTTTCATGGTTCAGACATATTTCCTTATTTTGTATTACTTTCTTTAGAGTTTCATGGGCAGAAGTGGGTATTTGTAGATTCTACACCATTTTCTGAAAATTTTGGTAATTTTCAATAATTTTTTGGTAGGCTTCTTGATGTGTTTTGTGGTTCATAAAGATTTGGTAACCCCATTTACGTGATAACTTTAATTATTATTTCTCACAATCTATTTGCTTTAATGTTTTGATTTTCACATTTTTATTCAATTTTCTTAGGTTTCAAACTTCTTTCCATCCGTCAGTCAACTCGTTACATATGCATGATGTATGCATGCAAGTTGTAGCATGTGCTTGCGGTACCTGACTGTTAGAATTAGTAAAGTTGATGGTGAGGCTGTGGAATTCAGAAGAGGACTTCTCCTAAAATGGTTCCCAAGTTCAGAAGTTATTGATCCCTTGCGTCTGTAAACCCTGAGTGTGACTGTTCACCCTTCAACCAAGAGATAGAGAGGTAGAAAATAAAGAGAGATGAGAGTAAAAGTGCCTTCCAACACAATTTGATCCTCCGTGATGCAATCAGATAAGATCCCCCCTCCACATCCGGGTTGAGGGTGCGGTTTAAGTAAACTCCCCCTCAACCCTTACCTAGGTACAACCGCAAGCAAGCAAGAATAATGAAATAAAACCCCTAAGTACAGAGCTCAGCCTCAACCCTATCCTTCCATCCCATAATCCACATCCCATATACCATACCCCATATTCCATCCGTATTGCCCGCCTGCCATTATTTACACCCATTTTGTCCTTCTCATGACCTGGACCTCGCGCTGCCCCAACTTGGAGCCCCCCGCGCATTTCTGCATCCGCCCAATGCGCCATTCCAGATATCCAAGGTATATCCGCGCAATCCAATCTGCGCATCTTGCAATGTGCAATCCAATCCACCCCGGCCTCCGGATGCCAAGCCTGACTTGACTGCTGCTGAGCCCGCAGCACAGCCTGCTGAGGCAAGGCTGCAACCATTGCTTAGCCCGCCTCAACTTCTGAGCCACCCATTGCTGAGTGCGCAGCGCGTAGCCTATTCCAACTTGTGTCCATAAAAGAACACCACAATGCACGCAGGCTTGACAGCTGCGTGCAGGAATCTATGTTGACATGCGCAGGCTTGACACCTGCATGCAGGAATCCATCATCTGCGGCCAGAAGTCATTTTTCATGCGGGTTTCTTGACATGCCCCTGCATACTGAGTGCCAGGCTTGTGTACCCTTGCTATATGAATGCAGGGCTGCGCACGGAAATTGTGACACAACACTAATCCGTCTGTAACTCCTAAAATATACACAACACCTCAATCCTGACTGAATTGTAGGTGTGAAACCTATACATGGCATTATGTGTGAAATCTAAGAATGGCCAAAAAGTGCTATTGTGATGCCATGTTTTATTGGTCTTTTCTTCTAAAATTATAAAAAAATGTAAGGAGTTGGAATTCAAGGGTGGGGTAGTGAGTTAACCTACCTATTTTTGGGTGGGGAATCCATTTCTGAAATAATATATATGTATTTCCCACTCCTTCTGATTCTATTATTTATTTTCTGTTTTTAATCTGATTTGAAAGGTTGCTCTTGTCAACTAGCAAGCTGAAACTCTCATTCCATACCACTGATCCTCAGAAGGTGATTACTGCCATTCCTAATACTTGGATCATCTGACATCCACAGAAGTATTCAAGACCCATAAAGTGATCTGGTGGGTCAATATGGATTTTGAACAAAAAAGAGGCCCGGGTCCAATTGATGCCAATTGGGAACTAGCAAAGCACTCTTTGGAGTGAGTGATGAAGTGAGTCAGGGATGAGAAAAATGAAGCAAAGAGAATAGGAAGAGATGAGAGTGATGAAGTGACAAGAGAGATAAAGCAATGAGAGTTAGGATGTGATGATAGAAATAAACGGATGAGAGTAATGAACTGATCAGGATAGTGATCCAATGAGATTTAGCTGGATGTGATGAAAGCAATAAACAGATGAGAGCAATGAAGTGATAAGTATAGTGATCCAATGAGATTTAGCTGGATGTAATGAAAGCAATAAACGGATTAGAGTGATGAAGTGATAAGGATAGTGATCCAATGAGAGTTAGCTGGATGTGATGAAAGCCATAAATGGATGAGAGCAATGAAGTGATAAGGATAGTGATCAAATGAGAGTTAGCTGGATGTTATGAAAGCAATAAACGTATGAGAGCAATGAATTGATAAGGATAGTGATCCAATGAGAGTTAGCTGGATGCAATGAAAGCAATAAATGGATTAGAGCAATGAAGTGATAAGGATAGTGATGAAGAGATGAAGAGCAATGAATCCAATTTTTTTCCAATGAGTTTTGAGTTAGAAGGAGGTGGGAAGCCAGGGTTGGATGAAGTAGAAAGGTGGTGGAAGCCTTTAAATACTTTATTTGAAAAAACCCACTTATTTCCAGGTAAATCTGACACGTCTGATGTGAAATAAGTGGGTTTTTTGATTTTTAATGGCGGGTTTGAAATGGCAGATTGGATTGGAAACACGTCATTAAAGAATGGCGGGTTTGATTAACTCTGATACGCCCTATTTATTTATGAATTGATCAATTAATTCATTTTTTAAATAATTTATTAATTTATTTATTTTAACCAAAAAATTGACATATTCTGATTTTTTGGTTGATTTCTGTTTTTTTTTTTTGGAATGTTTATTCAATTTATTTTACTTTTTACTTTGTTATTTATTTTGGCACACAAAAAAGAAACGTTTTTTGGGGGCTAAAGGACTACTGTCAAGTTTTGTAGAGGCCACACAACTACAGTCAAGTTTTGTAGAGGCCAAACAACTCAATTGTAGTTATTTATTGTGCCACACGGCCCATTTGAGTTGTGTAAAAAACTCAAATGAGTTGTGAAGTTATCATCAACCTTATTTAGGAGGAAATGAAGAAAAAAATAATACTTAATCTAAAATAGTCACCAATTCAAAATTATCAGAATATGAAAAAGAAATACTGTTGTGACCTTGAATATTTTTGATTTTATTCCATTTCCTTATGCTGCTTTCCATCTCTTTTCCTTTTATTTTTCCTCATCCTCTTCTTCTTATGCTTCTTATGCTGTTTCTTCCAATTTTTTGTTATGTTGTGTGTGCTTGTCTATCAAGGTATCTCCTATGTGTCACATCTCTCCTTCAGTTTCTTTTTCCCTGTCATCTTCTCATGGCTTTCAATCCCAGGGGTTTCAAGACTTTATTACAAATACCTTGAAGACTCAAATAGCCCAAGAGGATGGATCACACCCAATTGGATGAGGACTCCCTTCTGGTCCTCCACCAACTAAACTCTGAATCCAAGGTGCCTTTATTCAACCAACTCAATGTCAACTCACCTTTTTTCCAATCACCAACCCTAATCATCAACTTACCTGGACTCACCAAATCAAACAATTCACAACTCAAGAACCTGAAAGCTGATTGAACCACCAGTTCCTATCCTCTTCTTCTTTATCCCTGTCTACTTTGTTTGGCTTTTATTCAGGTTCTTAACTCTTCATTCTCATTTGTTTTGTTTCTTCTTTTGACCCTTGTCTCTAATAAATGCTTTTATTCAGCCACTTAACTCAACAGATTTACAGTCCGAACAACTTACTCAAGATCAAGCCAAACAACGTATTTGTGATGTCTGAAAATGCTGGATATGATCTCAGCAAACGGCTGAACATGCCTTTGCTGAACAAATGCAACTTTGCCTCCTGGGTCATTTGCATCCAGAGCTATTTACAAAGGAAAGGAATCCTTGAGTATGTGGAAGACAGCCCTGAAGCTCCCCTTATAATTCCCTCTTCTGATCCCCAAAGAAAGAAAGCCTAAAAAGCAGCAGACATTCTCATCCAACATCTTGGAGACACAGAATTCAATGCTGTTATCAACCCTTCAAACCACTTTAAACCCAAAAAAATTCGGAAGGCAATCCAGAATTGGTATGCTTCTCAGTTGGCTAACAACTGGGGCAAAATTTGGCTTAACTTCATTTGATATCAATCCAACAGCAATCTCACCACTTACATCTGGGAATCGCAGAAACTCATGAATGAACTTTCAATAGTGCGCCTAGAGGTCCCAGAAGACATTCTCAGCTACACTATCCTGGAAAAACTCACCCACAACTTCTATCAAGTTTTCAACTCTGTTTTACTCAATGATGAACTTCTCCAAAGTCCCACAAGAGTCCTGAACAAGCTGAGGGAAGTAAATCACCTGGAATCATTGCGTACAATACCCCAAAATTCTGTTCTGGATGGTAGCTCCACTGCCCTCATCAAGTCCAAGGTTAAACCCAAGAAGGAACCTCCCCTCCACCTGTGTTTGAAAGGTTCCCACAATCCCCTGGCCAACAATGCTGAAAGTTCCTGCTGGCATCTCCATCCAAATCTACAACCCACTTGCTCAAAAGGGAAATCCTATCTTGTAGAGAGCAATCCCAAAGAGAACTCAGACCCTAAGGAAGCTGCTCCTCAAGTGTACTACAACACCCAGCTCTACCTCAAGGCTACTCCATCCACTTCATTGCTTCTTCCAGTTATGGATTCAGGTGCGACCCATCACATTGTCAACTATTCCTCCTTTCTCACAAACCTCAAACAAATATCTATCTCCATTGGTACTGGAGACATTGACCATCAGATGTCGGCAGAAGGAATAGGAGAAACTTACTTGACCAATCATGACGGCAAAACAATCAAACTCAACAATGTTCTTCTCATTCCTTCCCTCAATTGCTGTCTCATTTCAATCTCTCAGCTCAATCCTCAAGTCACCACCATCAGCAAAGTGGGGTTCTCAGGGTCAGAAATATCAATCAATAATTTTTTTTTGATTGGCTCTACGAAGAGTAAACTTCTTGAACTGGTTGGTTTCAAGTTCAGAAAAAGCAATCACGGGTCACTTTCCAGTGCTCACCTCACCAAAGCTAATTCCAAATTTTTGCACAACAGCCTTGGACACCCCAGTGACCAAGCTCCCTCCAAACCTTTCCCTGAGGCTACTGCCAAGATTGCATCAAAATTTCCCACCTTTCTCACTTGAAAGATGTCTGCCACAGCCTTCAACAGCCAATTCAAACCTGTCTCCTCTCCTCTGGAAGCTATTCACCTAGACCTTGTTGGTCCCTTTGCCACTGAGTCTCATGGAGGCTGCAGGTAATTCCTCACCATCCTTGACCAGTTAACCAGATACAAGTCCATTTCCTTACTTAAGAAAAAGGATGAAGCGCTTCCAGCCTTGAAGGACTACATCAATCAGGCAGAAGAGCAGTTGAACAAAAAGGTATTCACTATAATCTCCAACAACAGGGGTGAGTTCTCAGGACTGGATTTTACTCACTTCTGCAAGGAAAAAGGTATTGATCAACACTTTTTGCCCCCTTATACACTCCCCAAAACAATGGCTTTGCCAAATGAACTAATTGGTCCATTCTTGAAGAAGCGCACTTTCTCCTCTTTCAAAGTAGGCTTCCCCGTTCTTTTTGGGCAGAAGCTGTCACCACGGCTATCCACTTACTTAACTTACTAACTGTGTCAACTAACAATCACAAGATTCCCTAAGAGCTGTGGTACGGAAGGAGGCCTAACTACTCAAGGCTAAAGCCATTTGGGTGCTCCACTTATGCATTGATTCCCAAGGTTCTTTGCAAGTTAAAACTTGATCCAACAGGCTTCCGTGGGATCCTGATTGGATACTCAAATAACTTCTCTACTTACAGAGTATGGACCCCGCTAACATGGAAGGTCATTTGCACCTCTAATGCAAATTTTGATGTCTCTCACTTTCCTTCTCCAGCGTTGACAGCCTCTGAACCACTGGAACCTTCTCTTTCTGAATCAACAACTTATCCTACCCACAACAAGCTACCAGAATCTGTGGCTCCTACCAATCTCTCAGAATCTCTTCCCATAGCTGCTTCCAAAGCCCCTGTGGCACCTGAAAGCGTCAACTGTAAACAGCCCAAACTGGACAGAATCCATCAAGACAATATCCTGGCTCACAGTAGGCAAGTTTCTGCCAAATTCTTCCAATCCCAAGTCCTTGGCCCAAGCTCTTGCCAGCAAGTACAAACTGGAGTGGATCGCCGCTATGGACAAAGAAATAGAAAACTTGCTTAGCCACCAAGTTTGGGAAGAAACTCCCAATGATAACTCTCTGCCAAACCTCAATTGCGTGTGGGTATTTTGAACTAAACAAGACTCAAATCACCAAATTACGGAGTTCAAGGCAGGCCTGTGCCTTCAAGGCTTCAATCAAGAGGAGGTTGTCAACTACAAAACCACTTTTGCCCCTACCGGAGACAAGAATTCTCTTAGGTTTCTCATCTCATTTGCCATGGAAAATGGGATGCTTTTTCATCAAATTGACCTCAAATGGGCGTTTTTGAACGCTCCACTTGAAGAGCAAGTCCACATAATAACTCCAAGCAATGTCAAGGTCTCTCCCGGAATGGTCCTCAAGCTGTACAAAGCTCTATATGGCCTTAAAAAAGCACCACAAGCTTGGTACAAGACTCTCAGCTCATGCCACACAAGTGTAGGCTTCAAGAGAAGCACCAGTGATAACTGTGTCTTCTGGAATTCTGACACTTGGATCTACATCCATGTGGATGATATAGCCATCTTTAGCAAAATTCTCAAGAATTTGTGAACCTGATCCAATTGAGGTTTGCCATCAAATACTTGGGGCAATATTCACTGCTACTTGGCCTCAACTTCAACGTGACCGATAACGTGATCAAACTCTCACAAAAGACCTACATTGCCTCTCTGGCCGCACAATATGACCTACCAAAGTTCAAGCAACATTTGAAGCCCCTCAAACCTCACCAAATAATTCCTCAGGCGTCTCTGGATGAACAATCTCAGTTCCGCAACTCTGGTCTGAACTATTGAAAGCTGATTGGAGAGCTTCTTTACATCAGCGTGAACTCCAGGCCCAACATCACTTTTGCCACTAACCATCTATCCCAGTTTCTCAACTCACCAGGTATAAATCACTAGGAAGCCGGGCTTAGAGTTTTGAATTACCTCAAACACACTTCTGAGCAAGGGATCACTTACCAAGAGGGCTGTTGGTCTGAAGATTTGGCAGCTTATGTCAACTTGGACTGGGCTAAGTGCCCTTCTAATTGTAGGTCAGTCTTGGGCATCATTGTCACCTGGAGAGGAAATCTGGTGTCCTGGAAGTCCTGCAAGCAACCCTCTGTTTCACTGTCAACAACCAAGTCCAAATACAGGTTGATTGCTGATGGCATCAAAGAAATAAAATGGCTCAAGCACTTCATCAGAGAGGTGTTTCGTGATCCTCTCCCAAATCCCACTCCAGTCTACAAGGACAATGAAGGCTGCATTAAACTGGCATCTCAGCGTGCTAACCATTCTGGATTCCGGACCAAGCACATGGACCTGCGCTACCATTTCATTTGTGAGGAAATTGAATGCGGAGAAATTGTACTAGTCAAGAACTCTTCAGAAGAAAACTCTGCAGACTTCTTAACCAAGCCGCTGGCGTGACTAAATCAAGAGAAGTGTTTTAAAATGATTAGATTTGGATGAAAAGAGATAGAAAAAAAAGGGTGGCTGTTGATGTTATTCCTTTCCCTTATGCTGTTTTCCATCTCTTTTCCTTTGATTTTTCCTCATCCTCTTCTTCGTATGCTTCTTATGCTGTTTCTTCCAATTTTGTTTATGTTGCGTGTGCTTGTCTATCAGGGTGTCTCCTATGTGTCACGTCTCTCCTTCAGTTTCTTTTTCCCTTTCATCTGCTCACGGCTTGCAATATCAGGGGTGTCAAGACTCTATTTCAAATACCTCAAAGACTCAAATAGCCAAAGGGGATGGATTGCACCCAATTGGATCAGGACTCCCTTCTGGTCCTCCACCGACTTGACTCTCAATCCAAGGTGTCTTTATTCAACCAAATCAACATCAACTCACCTTTTGTCCAATCACCAACCCTACTCGTCAACTTACCTGGACTTGAAACATCAAAAAATTAATGACTCAAGAACCTGAAAGCTGATTGAACCACCAGTTCCTATCCTCTTCTACTTTATCCCTGTCTATGTTGTTTGGCTTTTATTGAGGTTCTTAACTCTTCATTCTCATTTTTTTGGTTTCTTCTTTTGATCCTTGTCTCTAATAAATGCTTTTATGCATCCCCTTAACTCAACAAATATCATGCCCCCCCAAAAAAGGAAAGGTTAATAAATTAACCATAAAGCAAGATTATTTCAGAAATATATTCGCCTTTTCAGTTTCAGAGGCTTTAGCTGTTGGAGAAAAGATTGGATTCCACAGACGCCTATAAGAATCTGCATCTGAACCTGCTTCTTTTCTTCTCTCGACCTTTTTCCAAGTCCCAGGACTCAAATTATGGGAAAAAACCTACTTATAAATGATGGTCCCTAACCTCTGATTGACAAAGTAAAATATGAAAATTATTGAAAAATGAAAAAACTAGACTGATCCCCCCAAAAAATAAATTACTAACTGTCTTACCTTCATCCAATTCCTCTCTCTCTCTGGTAGCTCTTCTCCACTTAATTCATATTCTTTTATTAAGTAATCCTGATCAGAATGAGATTATAGCCTACTTACAAACAAAAAAAAAAATTAAAAAAAAAAACACCTTTTCATCTGAATCCATTTTCTTTTTAAACTTTTCCTTTTCATGGTCTTACTTTCCTTTCCCTTTCCCTTCAGTGTTAAATTAGAGAAAAAAATTCAAACAAAGGTCTTTTAAAATAAATTCAAAAGACAAAAAGAAAAAAATCAGAAAAAGAAAAAAATAACATTGCTTTACCCACTTGATGCTTCCTTGGTATTCCTCTCCTCTTAGGTCCTTCAACATATTCAAACCCAGATCAATCACTCTTAGAGTAATGCTGAGAAAATCTTTTGAATTCATTGAGGCCTCCTTTGGTTCTTGAAAAAATTTTCCTTTTTTGCTTGGTTACGGGTTCTTCAATGGGAAATTCTTCAAATAGTTAAATCTGAAACCAATTTGTAATGGTTAATCTGGAAGTTGATTCATTTGATGATTGAGATTGTTGGAATAATTCATTCCCAAAAAGCTATTAATGATTCAAAAATAAAACAAAAAAATTTGTAAATCAATGTTGGAATTCTTTTATTCTTCAAAAACAAAAAAAAGAAAAAAAATACTGAAATAGGATGTTCTAAATTCCACTGGGGATGAAAATACTCAAGAAAAAAATTGATCCTTCTTGATAATTTCCTTCTTCACTTTGTGTAAACAAGGAATTCCCATGAAAGGAGAATTATCACAATCAGAAAAGGTGGTGAATTTTTCTGCTGAAATGTGAAAGGAATTAAAAATCTTGAGAGCACAGTAGCTTATTTTTCCCAAGAGTTTTTGAAAACAATATTGAAGACCAATCAAGTTCTTGAATTATTTCTGAGAACTTTGAATGGTGGTTTCATGGATTTGAATTGAGATTGAATGATAGATTTTGTGAAATAAATTAGAAAAGGAAACAGAAGGATTTTTGATAAATCTTTTGACATAATAGAAGAGCCCTTCTATTCTAGATGTTGGGGTATTCCCGAAATTCAGGTGCTTGTTTGCAGCATGTGAAACAAAATTTCTTTTGAGAGGAAGCCAGTTTCCAAGAAGTTAGTCAGAAGTGGGGGGATTCCATACTAGAGTGAGTTTGGTAAATTTTTCTTGGTATAAATGTTCAGATTTGGATTTTACCAGAATATTCCAGTGTTTTCTGAAGATCATCAATTATTATCAAGATTTCAATTTTTTTCTAAAATTTGGTTGAATTTTTTTGAAGATATTTCAGAGACATAGTAAATGATGAGAGTTTGGACATACAGTTTCAAGGGAACAAATCAGGGCTTGATACTTGTCAGTCACAATGAATTTGAGGTCTTCATTTTATAAAATTCTATTAAGTTGAGTGAGAGCCCATTGATAGCCTTCCTTTTCTTTCTTTGAAGATAAAACAGAAACCAACAGAGAAGGTTCTAGCAAAATTGTTGAACCCAAAAATTTTAAGAAGAGGCATGTAAAATCTGTTGTTTTTCTAGTTACAGTCCAACATACTGATGGAAGGATTGTGAGTAATTTTGTAGAATCTGGGTGAGAAATGAATAAAAAACTAATATGAAAATTGTTATCATTAATTTCATATTTAAAAGAATAGTTTCTTGATTCCTTTATTGAGACTTCTATGTGTAGTTTTCCTTCCAGTTTTTCTTTTTTTCTTTTTGATATTTTTTTTATAGATGGTTCTAAGGTTTGTGTGAATGGGAGAAGTGGAGGATTGCATTAGGGAATTGAGTATTTTCGGGGGAGGAAATACAGCTTTGTTTGAAGAATGGACCAAATCCTTTTGAGAACCCTGAATCCTTCAATGAAATGGATTTGTGGATGGATCAGTTGATGTAGGATTTTTGTGATCAGGGCATTGGATTTTTATTTTCCAAAATCCAGTCCTATTGTAAAAGCTCCCAGAGAATTTTTCCAGTTGTTGAAAGTCTTTTGTTATCTAAATAATATATTCCCCATATTCATCACATTGGTAAGTATATCTTTGCTTCTAAGCATTGAAGACTTTGGTGGAAATGGAATATTCATGGGACTCAGCCCACTCTTGAACAGCATCCACCAGTTCCACCTTTGAATAATATGATAATCCAGGTGGCGGAGAAAGAGGGGTGGAATAATGGGGGTGACATAAATTAGGAAAAGAAAAAGAATAATGAGAAGCAGAGGAAGATAGTAGAGCAGAATCAGAAGCAGCAGAGGCAAATAGTAAAAGTGGGTTGATGTGTAGTCAAGACATTTTTTGATTTTGTTTGGTTTTGATTGTGATTTTGAGATGGTTTTTTTATGAAGACTTTTGAGGTTTTAAATAGATTATATATAGTAGAAAGATGAATTGGAGATAAGAAAAGCTTTCAGAGACTTGAGATTGAAGGTAAAAAATTCTTTTTGGTTTGTTTTTGAGGTTGGATTCATTAGTCCATGATTAAAACAGAAATCAAAAGAATTTGAGAAAATGCCGTTGAGGAGTGATTTTTATATTTTATTTTTGATTGATTTTTTTATGTTATTTTTGATGAATTTTTTGGATTCAGGGGTTTTGATTCAGTGGGTGTGGAGTTTTGAATTGGATTGCTTGAGTTTTGTTGAGTAGTGATGTGTGATTGGTTGATTGATGTTGAGTTGTGATTATTGGTGATGATAGGAGATGGTTGATGTGGTGTGGATGGAATTCTGGATCTTGACAGGTAATTTTAGGATTGAGGAGAGCATTTGACCGCCACAGGAGGTGAGGAAGAGACATGAAATAATTAAAAATCATATTTAATATCAGATTATTCATATAGAAGAGCCCAAAAATGTGGACCTACCCCAAGAAGGGGTCTAAAAATGGTGATTTGAGTTTAGCCATTTGAGGGCTAAAAAAGCTGCAAAAAATATGAAAAAAATGTATTTGTGTGTCAGTTGAGATGAATTTAAAAACTTTTAACTCAGATTATCTATAAAAATAATCCAAATAGTAGTATAAATGGCTCTAAAACACACCCCAAAACAGACATTTTTGGTTATGGTTGTAGATGCATCAATTATTTTTAGGTGGATAGTTGATCCTAAAAATCCCCATATTGTTTTCTGTGATCTTTCTAATGAAGAATAGAACAATGGGAGCTCTAAATTTGGAAAATCCTTTGGAAAGATAAGGAAAGAAAAGTTGAAAAAAATGTCTTATTCTTGTTGTAAATCCCATTTTCTGGCAGGAAAATGAAGTACTAAAAATAAAAAAAAAATATTTGAATTGCCTGCTATATTTCAAAGCATTTTTTTCCTTCAGATTTTCCAAAAAAATCAGAAAAAAACTTTTGAAAAATGTGAAAAGATTTGCAACATAATGGTTTTTTTTTTATTTTTTATTTTTATGTTTTGATTGTAATCTTGAAGGCCTTGAGATTGGCCAAAAATCTCAAAATGGTTTTGGAGAGGTTTTAAATGAATCTCTAGGTGCTTATCATTATCATTATCATTGATATTATTTGAAATTCCCAAAAATGCCCAAATTTAAGGAATACGGCGCAGATGGGGGATGTGGGGAGACATTGTGGTGATGTTGAAACCAGAAAAAGTATGGATTGGGGGCCTGAAAATACTGATACCCTTTCTTTTTTGTTATTTAATATTTCTGAGGGTGCATCAGAGTTAGAAAATCTGCCATTAGAAACCTGCCATTTTCTTTTGACCAAATACACCATCACAATGGCGGGTTCCTGAAATAAACATACCAACCAACTGATTTATCTCAAGATGGCCTGCTTCATGGAAATGGAAGATTAAAAACATCAAATCTTCCATTTATGCATCATCATCCATCCACCATCCATTGCACGCGAAACACCCACGCACACATCCAAATTAGCAAATCCATACCAATCCCATCTCCATTGCTTCACACACATCTCCTCTCCATTTCTCCATATCTAAATTCTTTGCATCTCCATTGATTCACATCTACATTGCTTCACAAAAATCACTTCATAAACTCATCACCCCACCCCACATCACATCACTTTATTTCTAAAAATATCCAATCAAACTTCCCAGAAGCATGTTGAAAAAACAAAAAGGCTGACTGAAATTATTTTATTATTTTACTCTGATTCAGACTCCAATTTGGAATAAAATTGGTTAGCTATGATTTCTCTCTAGGAAAAGCAATAAATGATTCCAAGAATAAAGAATGTCCACAAAACTATGTATGAAAGGCAAAAAATTCTTGTCCTCCCTGAATTAGGCTTTCTGAAACTGTTCCAAACTTTGTTGCCTTCATTCATGAAACTTTTGGAGAGGATTGAATACCACCACATCTTCCAGAAAGATTCTTGCAATCCTAAACTAAATCCAGCAATCCAACTGGAAATTTACCATTCTAGATTGAGATGAAGTTGAAATGGATAAGCAATGGATTCTTCCCCTCACACTTGCACACTTTGATGAGCAATTTTATGCTTTGAAATAGGTCAATAATCACATCACAGTTCTTTTTTGTTTTTGTTTTTTGACCAAGACTCCCAGGCTTACTCAGGGTTTTTTAATTTTATTTTTTTGGACTTGGACAAGAAAAAAAAACCCACACTTCACGGTCCACTCCTTCCTCCACCTCACCAAACCCACCCACCTCACCAATGCATCTCACTCATAATCACTGCCACCCAAACCTCACCCACTCAACCACATCCTCCAACCTACCAACTGCACTCACCTGCTTTCCACCTCCTACTCACTAACCCGCCCACCCACCAACCCATCCTCACCCACCCTCAACCACTAGCCTCCACCTCCCCTCTCTGGCGCCCCAGGTAAACACCCCCTGCTCCCCCTTCCCCTAGCAATCAATCACAAATTTATCCAGGAATTGATTGCAAATTGATCAAGCGATCAATTGCAAATAAGTTGGTTGGTCAATTGCAATAAATTGGTGAATTGATTGAAAATTGATTTCTGAATTGATTTCTCAATTGATTTCTCAATTGATTTCTCAATCAATTTCTCAATTGATTTCTCAATCAATTTCTAAATTGATTTCTCAATCAATTTCTCAATTGATTTCTCAATCAATTTCTCAATTGATTTCTCAATCAATTTCTCAATTGATTTCTCAATCAATTTCTCAATTGATTTCTCAATCAATTTCTCAATTGATTTCTCAATCAATTTCTCAATTGATTTCTCAATCAATTTCTCAATTGATTTCTCAATCAATTTCTCAATTGATTTCTCAATCAATTTCTCAATTGATTTCTCAATCAATTTCTCAATTGATTTCTCAATCAATTTCTCAATTGATTTCTCAATCAATTTCTCAATTGATTTCTCAATCAATTTCTCAATCAATTTCTCAATTGATTTCTCAATCAATTTCTCAATCAATTTCTCAATTGATTTCTCAATCAATTTCTCAATTGATTTATCAATCAATTTCTCAATTGATTTCTCAATCAATTTCTCAATTGATTTCTCAATCAATTTCTCAATTGATTTATCAATCAATTTCTCAATTGATTTCTCAATCAATTTCTCAATTGATTTATCAATCAATTTCTCAATTGATTTCTCAATCAATTTCTCAATTGATTTATCAATCAATTTCTCAATTGATTTCTCAATCAATTTCTCAATTGATTTATCAATCAATTTCTCAATTGATTTCTCAATCAATTTCTCAATTGATTTATCAATCAATTTCTCAATTGATTTATCAATCAATTTCTCAATTGATTTCTCAATCAATTTCTCAATTGATTTATCAATCAATTTCTCAATTGATTTCTCAATCAATTTCTCAATTGATTTATCAATCAATTTCTCAATTGATTTCTCAATAAATTTCTCAATTGATTTATCAATCAATTTCTCAATTGATTTCTCAATCAATTTCTCAATTGATTTCTCAATCAATTTCTGGCTTTATCAGATTTGGTGATACCAAAAAAAGTATCAAAAGGGTTTCTGAATGCAAGCAGGGATTGGCACAGAGGGGACTCTACTATCAGGAGGCTTGAGGGAAAGGATACTGGAAGATTCTACAAGGAGAAAAAGGAGGACCGAATTGGAGTTAAGGTGCTGAATGACACTTGCTGGGATGGATTCCTAGTAGGAAGTAGTAAACTGATTTCTTGGGGGAAAATCAGGAAGAGGAAGAGAAGGGCTGCTTAAATAGATAGAAGGCTGGACTAAAACAGAGGTAAAGATGCCTTGGGGCTCAGACTACATATGTGATGACAAGGTAGCAGCCAAGGTAACAGAGAGGCTGATCAGGTATGCTACTACATTGGGGTTAGGCTGATTCCTACATTGGGGCTAGGCTACAGGTCTGGCTGTCTAAGTGGAGAATGTACAGTGAGAGGATTTAAAGTGTACATGGAGGTCATGAAAAAATGTACTAAGTAGAGAGAGTATGTGATACAATCTGCAAGAGGATGCACATAAGGATTCCCAAAGGATAAACCATAGTGAGGTATGGGATAGTCAGAGTGAAGAAGGTTAGAGGATATGCAGAACCTGAGAAATTAAGTATGTGAAAGACTAGGGAGTCTACATGTATGATGCATGAGGTTAGACTATATGTAGATATGTAAGGCATGAAGATCCTGGGGATATATAGTTGAAGGAGATATACTGATAAAGTCTCCAGAGCCCTGAGGCTGAAGTTCCTGAGGTAAGTACATTAGACTGAGGTTAGACTGAGGTTAGACTGAGTTAGGTGTCAGTATGAAAGCACCCCCTGTTGGAAAGGAGGGCATCTCCTGATGACCATAAAAGGAGAGGTTGAAGAGGCCATCCAGGTATTCCATCAGAAATGTCTAACTTGAGCTTTCCTTCCCCCTACCCACAACCATCACCACCATCCCCCCATTACCATTCTTATCCCCTTTTACCAGATCACCTACACCAACCTACCCAATGGAGAAGACCAACAACTACCATCCAGTTCAACAACACTACACAAGCTGTGACAGATGCAACAAGCTTGGACAAATCTGTTCCACCAGTATCAAACATAACTCTGCCAAGTGTGAAAGTTGTAGACAGTATGGAAGAGTATGTGATATGGATAAGCAAGGTAGGAAGGCCATGGGGCCAACCTTATGGGTCCTGGAGAAGAGCCAACCTTTTGAGGTGAAGTAGGCTCCAGATGAGGATGCCATGACTTGAGCATATTCATCCAGATTGGATGAATCTTCAGGTAAGTGTTGCCATATTTTTATGTTGGAGGTGTTGTAGTTCTGATATGGGTTTGAATAGTCTGTTTGATGCAGGAAAGGTTGAAGAAGATGTAGGAAAAATGGAGGCATTGCTTCAAACTGGACATTTGACAATAGACCGTACGTTGAAGAGTCAAGAGGAAGAATGTGGAGAAGCATTTATAAGATGGGGCACCCCTCATGTAGAATCAGACAATGAAGTGGTCAAGGTGCCATCAAAAAGAACTAGAAAGAGGGACATTGTTGAATCCATTGAACCTGTCAAAGGAAGCTGTAAAAGCGTCAAACCTCCACGTTGAACCATCAAAGGTTAAAGTGTCAAAGCTCAATGTTGAACCTTTAAAGATCAAAGCGTCAAAGCTGGTTTTCAAAGCGTTGAACCAGTTTGCCAAAGCGTCAAACCAGTTCTTCAAAGCATCAAACCAATCCATCAAAGCGTAAAACCAAATTTTCAAAGAGTCAAACCCTCACGTCAAAGCGTCAAAGCAGTTTGTTGAAACGTCAAAGTTCTGTGTCAAAGCCTCAAAGATGGGTGTTGAAGCAAGGAAGAAGATGAAGACCCCAAGGGAAGTTTAGAGATGGAAGTGAGTGAGATGGAAGATGAAAGAGAGACAAAAAATAATGTAGATAAAGGAAAAAAAAGAGAGGTCATTGTTGAAGAGGGGGGAAGATCAGATGACTCCTTGGAGTTAGAAGATTTGACAAATAAGATGAAAGCTTTAGAGGTGAAGATGAAGGTTGTAGAAGATGGAAGAAACAGAAATAAGGGAATTCAGAGGAGAAATGAAGCAGAATTTTGGTTGGAAGAAATAGAAAATGGAGAAAGATTGTTGGAAATGATGGAAGGAAGAAGATTTAGAGAAGATTCAGTTTTAAATTAAGATCAAGTCAATCAATCTTTAGAAGTTTATATTAAGAATTCTAGGAATTTGAATTCAACTTTTCAGGAAGGTTTGAAGAAAGTTTGGGCTAGTGAGATAAGAAAAGAAAAGTATGGATTCTTAGAGGCTAGAAAGAAAAAGATTTCAGAAATAAAGAAAAGACAAGCTGATATATTGGCTTTAGCTGGTCATACATTTGAAGTAGGGACTACTATAAGGGGTCCTAATCCTTATCAACTTACCAAATTGAAGTTAGTAAATACTTGGATGTCTAGGGTAAAATAGTTAGAAGATTTGATGTGTGAAGCTATCTGAAAATTTTTTTTTGAGAAACTATTATATAAATTAAAATTTATTTTATTTTTTATAAGAGAGTTTTTATTATTATTATTTTTTTTGAGTTGTTTTATTTTATATTTTTTGTTAACTTCACTATTTACTATTATATATATTTTTTTTGATAGCACATATATATATATATTTTTGAAAGAAGAAATTGATTTTCTTTTTATTTATTTTAAGGATATTTTTAGTTTTAAAGGATAGAGTTTATGGAAATCTTGAAGTAAAGTAGGGCAGTTGGTAAGATTAGAGTGAGTTTCCCAAGTAGTGCATTCCTTATCATTCTGGAAGCCTTTCAATTCAACTAAGTAAAATATTTTCCCCCTCTTAAGTTTTGAGTCCAATATCCAAGACACTTCCCATTCTTCTTCTCCATCAATTTTTACTGTTTCAGTTGGTGGTTGGTGCCTGAAGGATAGTGACGTGTCCTGATATGGCTTGAGTAAGGAGGAGTGGAACACCGGGTGAATAGTGGACCACTGTTGAGGAAGTTGAAGCTTGAATGAATTTTTGTGAATCTTTTCTGTAATCAAAAAATGGCCTATCCATTGCTCTGAAAGCTTATTAGCTGAATGATTAGTTTTGATATTTTTAAAAGAGAGCCAAAATTTATTTCCAACAGAAAATGATGCAGGAAAATTACCTCTTTTTGGTCAGAATATCTCTTATAATTTTTAATTGACTTTTCCAGTTCAACACCTAGTTGTTTCTGATTATGGTGAATCTGAGTTATGAAGTGGCTAGCAGGTTGATTGTCTACTAAATGGAGGCTTTCTAATTTGGGGTTTCAACTGTAAATGGTGAAGAATGGAAATTTCTTGGTGGAAGTATGTGTGGAATTGTTGTAGGCAAATTCAGCAAAAGGGATCCAGGTATCGCAGTCTTCTTGGTGATAACTGACAAACATCCTAAGAAATTGTTCTAGGATCTGATTTACCCTTTCCATTTTTCCATCTGTCTCAGGGTGATAAGCTGTGGAGAGATTTCTTTTTAACTGTAATTTTTCACATACAATTTTCCAAAAGGAAGAAACAAATAAAGATCCTCTGTCACTGACAATGTCAGTTGGGAGTCCATGCTTAGTGAACACATGGGAGATGAGTAGGTTAGCTAACTCCACAGAAGAGATATCAGTTCTGGTTTTAATAAAGAGAGACATTTTTGAAAAGGATAAACTACCACAAGGATTGAGTCAAATCCATTAGATAGTGTCAGCTGTGAGATGAAGTCCATAGAGAGTGAAGTCCAGGGAGAATCTGAAATTGGTAGTGTTTGAAGGAGTCCAAATTTCTTGTGGTGACTGGATTTGTTTCTGCTGCAAAGGTAACAAGAAGAAACATAATATTTGATAAAGGAAGTCATATTTTCCCTGTGGAAATCTCTTTTTACTAGATCAATTGTTTTGTCTTGTCCAGGGTGACCAGAGAGAGGGGAGTTGTGTTTTTGTCAAAGTATTTCAAGTTGAAGTTGTTTTTCCTCCTTGGGGATTGCTATTCTATTTTGGAAAATAAGGAGTCCAGTGTCTGGGTCTATGGGGTAGCTCTTTAATTTTTCTTTCTTATGTAATTTCTGAATAATCTGTTGGGTTGATTTGTTGGAGATCTGGGATTGAATTAAGTTGTCCAAGTGTTTATCAACCTGCTTGGTAGAGATAAATCCTGGATCCTTTCATGGTAGCAGGTATCATACTTAAGGACTATGTCCATTAGTTCTTGGAAGGTTTCTTGAGGTCCATCATAACCAGCCGGTTCGCCCAGTAGTCTGGCTGGGATTCCCTGTCTAAAATGGAATAAAAAAGCTTTATCACCCCATGCAGAGACCTTAGTCATAAGTGTCCTGAATTCAGTGATATAGTTAGTGGCATAACCAGTATCTTTCATCTTAAGGAGGGTTAGTTCTTTCTCAGCACGTTGGATTTCCAGACAGCCCTGAAAAGGGTATGGAGCTGTTGAGTAAATAGAAACCAAGAGTTAAGTATGAAATCTGGCTCATGATTACCAATGTGAGCAAGATAAGTTTGGATCCATTGACTAGCATTTCCTGTAAGGTAAGAGACTGTAAAGAATACTTTCTTTCTGTCATTAGAAAAGATGAGTTCAAAAGCTTGGAGGAAGGGTCTGACCTTGGTTGGGTTTTTCCCATCAAATTTTTCTGGAGCATTGATAAATGCAGATTTAAAGTTAGTAGAAGGTTAATGGTCAGCAGGTTTAGAGAGATGGGTCATTGCAGTGGTCATTTGCTGAAGAATGGCCAGCAGATCAGGGTCAGTTGAAGGGCCCTGAGAGGTGTAAGGAAGGTTAGTGGCTGGGGAAGTTGAAGGAACTGCTGTTGCATTAGAAGTTGAGCTAGGATTACCCCCTGGGGAGGGGGAATCCAAGCCACTCAAGATTATGGAATCAAATCCTGAGTCCTCATTCTCCTCCTCCTCATCTTCTTCTCCTCCTGGGATTGGGACCATGCTGGCATTGTAGGCAGGGGAGTTCAAGCCATGGTAGCATGGAATTGGAAACTGACCTACAACCCTGTGGAGGCTAGCATTGTCAGAAGAAGGGATAGTAAAAAGAGATACTTGTGGTATAGGCTCCAATAAGCCAGTATCCATAGGGGTAGAAGTGATAGCAACTGGTGCTGGCAGGCTGGAAAAAGTTCTACCACAAGCTCTGGGAGGAGAAGGGTCAGTAAGTGGAGTGGTAACTCTCTCTCTGTAGCTATTGGTGACAGATGGGCTAGAAATGTGAGAAAAGGTAGCAAGATGTGGGGGCATTCTTATTATTGAGGATAAATAATTAAAAAAAAGTTTTTCTTAACCTTAGAACAAGAATAAAATGATTATAAAGATTATTCCCTGATTAACTTTATTATTGGTAAAATCAAATGTTGAAGTACCTTGTCTAATTGCCAAAGTGTCAGAGCGTTGAAGCATCAAAGCATCAAAGTTTCAAAGTGTCAAAGTGTCAAAGTGTCAAAGTGTTGAAGTGTTGAAGTGTCAAAGTGTCAAAACGTCAAAGCATAGAAGAGGAACTTAGATTGTAAATGTGGGCTTTTTATGGAGGTTTGACAGTAAGTTAAGGGGTACAATGAAAATGGCCACAGATCAAATAGCCAAGTTCAGAGTTGGGGAAGGAAATAAAGTGTCACACGACCACCCCACGTACTATAGGGAAATTCTTAGATGATTGTGAGCGCAAAGGAATACCAAGTGCGAGGGCAAATGCAAATAGCAAGACCCAGTTGCGAAGTGCAAACTTGGTTTTGCCACTCAACAAACGGCAAGATAAATGGAATGTGTTCCAAAGAAGGAAACTCAACCTGAGTCCAATGTGATAACTAGGTTGCAGCAAAATGCGAGAAGGTATGAAATTAACTAACTGAGGAGACAATCATCAGGCAAGGGGATAGCCCTTATAAGGTAATCCAAAGTGACTAGATACAACCTGGTGATGAGCTAACTACAGGTGAAGCGGTGAGGCAATGAATGATAGGAATGGAATAGGAAATGAAGCAGGGGTATAGATCCAAGGTCTTAGTGTAAGTGCGAGACAATAGAATCTGAGCGTACAATTGCATGACAAATTGGGATAGGAGCAAGTGACGTTGAAGGTAATGTGAATGAGAGGTAATAGTGTACGCAGGGTAGGGACTAGTCCAATTGCAAACTATACAGTAGTGATGGCTTGGTTAGACGTAGATGCAAACTAACAAACAATGCATGACCAAAGATGGAAGTCTGAGGCTGTTGATTGGCCAGGGAAGGAGATTGGATCTCATAATGGATGGCCAACCGGTATGGAGTTAACCGCAAAGTTTGCAAGTATATACTGAGTTGGTCGCCAAGATTGGAAGGTCAGCGTGAGCCAGAGGAAATAGCGGATCGCACCATTGATGTTGTGCTTTTATTTGTGTCACGCTTTTAGACTGAGGTAGATGGTACTGAGGAGAGGACATGTCAAAGTGGTGAAGACAATAATCCTTAAGTGCAAAGCGTGACAGTTGCCCAGGTATACAGACGCGAGCTCCTGCCAGCGTTCAGGTAAATTTTCCCATAGATTTCAAGTTGTTTAATTATCACTGTATACCCTTATATGTTACTTAATTTATTACCCAATAGATTTTTAAATTTTGTAAGAATGTTTTCATCGTCATCCCGCCGTTGCAAAAACTGTATTTGCCGCAACAAGCGATGTATTCCCAGTACTGCCGTCCAAGGCCTCCAAGGCAAATGCAAGCAATGTCGCCTTCGCAAGTTGGCGTGCAACTTTCCTATAAATGTCAAGTCAACTTTCAAGGGTCCTTTGGAATCATTGAGGGAGATGCAAAGTTGTAGGTCCACGCCAAGGGTTAATTACGAGATACCACCATTGCCGGAGATCAAATACTTGGGGACGCGAGTTCCTGGTGAGTACTAATCAGGACTAACTAATGAACTTGAAATAGTAACTAATTGTTTGCTTGTTTGCTAGTGTTGCCCCGTTTTCAAAGATATACTACCAAAACACCACCACCACCACCACCTTACTTGGGACTGCCAATTGAAATCCCAGGGCCCCAGATGAATGCCGAGGTGCAAGGCGAGGTGTCGGGTGCGGAACCGGTAGGAGTTATAACCGAGGAAGCGAGGGAGGGGGAAGAAAACGCAGCGGAAAGAGAAGCGGAAAATGGAGGAAACGGAAGTGGAGGGAACAAAGATGGAGCGGGTGAATTAGAAGAAGGGAATGAAGGAGATGGAAGGGATGAAGTGGCTGGGATGGAAGGGATGGAGGGCCGAGGCAAAGCAGATCCGGTGTGAATCGTATTGCCGGTCGAAACGGATGCAAGGCGCCTGACGGACAATATCGGAGAAGGCACGTCGGGTGGCCAAAGGAAGAGAGCGTATGAAGAGCTCTTGGAGGAAGGCGGATGGAATGCTTGGCCAAAGCAAGCTCAGGTTGCAAGATGCAAGGAGATTTTTGAGAGGCACATTGTAACGGAAGTGCTGGTACTTCGAAGAATGTCCGCATTGATCAACAATGAAGACCTTGATACCTTTCAGTCCATGGTTGCGGAATTGACGGCAAATTGGGAGGATGCGGAAAAAGAAATAAAAGAAAATTTGTAATTTAATATACATATATATATTTTTTATATTTATTATTAAAAATAGAAATATTATTATTATTATTATTATTATTATTATTATTATTATTATTATTATTATTATTATTATTATTATTATTATTATTATTATTATTATTATTATTATTATTATTATTATTATTATTATTATTATTATTATTATTATTATTATTATTATTATTATTATTATTATTATTATTATTATTATTATTATTATTATTATTATTATTATTATTATTATTATTATTATTATTATTATTATTATTATTATTATTATTATTATTATTATTATTATTATTATTATTAACATTATTATTATTATTATTATTATTATTATTATTATTATTATTATTATTATTATTATTATTATTATTATTATTATTATTATTATTATTATTATTATTATTATTATTATTATTATTATTATTATTATTATTATTATTATTATTATTATTATTATTATTATTATTATTATTATTATTATTATTATTATTATTATTATTATTATTATTATTATTATTATTATTATTATTATTATTATTATTATTATTATTATTATTATTATTATTATTATTATTATTATTATTATTATTATTATTATTATTATTATTATTATTATTATTATTATTATTATTATTATTATTATTATTATTATTATTATTATTATTATTATTATTATTATTATTATTATTATTATTATTATTATTATTATTATTATTATTATTATTATTATTATTATTATTATTATTATTATTATTATTATTATTATTATTATTATTATTATTATTTTTAATAATAAATGGAAATGAAAGGAAAATGAGAAAAGAATAACACAGTGAGATGGAGGAATTAACTGATGAAATGATGGTGAAATAAGATGGGTTTTAATGGGATGGAATATGGAATGGAATGTGATTGAGTAAGATAAATGTGGAATGGAATGATGGGATTGGATGGGATGAAATGTGGAGTGGAATGGAATGGGATTGGATGGGATGAAATGTGAAGTGGAATGGAATGGGATTGGGTGAATTGCGAAGGTGATGGGCTGGTTCCCATGAGGTGCGATCTTTGTCGGACTGGAAGCCAGACCATTCAACGAGGTATTGAAGTTTTCCTTTGCGTAACTTGGAATCCAGAATGTGGCCTACTTCCCACTCTTGATGATCAAGAACAGTGACCGGTTCAGGAGGGGGATGAGTCTTTCCCGGGTATAGGACTCGAGCTGGCTCTAGGAGAGACACATGAAAGACTGGGTGGATACCTTGTCATTTTGCAGGTAAAGTAAGTTTAAAGGCATTAGGGGAGATAACTGATTCTACTTTAAAGGGGCCAAGCTTTCTTTCGGAGAGTTTGCGAGTTGGGCAAGTGCTGCAAATGTTGCAAGCATCAAGCCATACTTGATCTCCTACTGCGAAGGTTGGAGCCAAATTGTGAGATTGGTCTGCTTGCTCCTTATAGCGCTGGTTTGCTTCTTCAAGGTTGGTTTGAAGTTGCCATTGAATGGATTGAATTTGTTCAAGGTAACGGTAGCAGGTTGAGAAGGTGCTACATGAAGGGAAGAGAAAGTTGGGTTTCTTCCATAAAGAGTTTGGAAGGGCGACTGTTTGGTGGAGGAATGAGTGGAGTTTTTGTAGGCGAATTCGGCTAGTGCGAGCCATTGCGACAAGTCGTCTTGTTGATAGGCGACATACATTCAAAGATATTGTTTGAGGATCTGATTAACTTGCTTGGTTTGCCCATCCGTTTCCGGGTGGTAATCCGTTGATAAATTGCGAGTGATCTTGAAATGTTGGCGTAGCGAGGTCCAGAAACTTGAGACAAAAAGAGATCCACAATCACTAAATATATTATCAGGGAGGCCATGTTTTGAAAATACATATTCTATGAACAAGTTAGCCAAGTCTTCTGAAGAGGCCGTCACATTACTGCATAAAAATAAAGCCATCTTTCAGAAGCAATCTACTATTACTAGAATAGCATCATATCCACTAGAAGAAGGTAATTGAGAGATGAAATCCATAGAAAGCGAGTGCCAAGGACAAGGCAGAATTGGAAGTGGCTGGAGCAGCCCATACTTCTGGTGTTTCAAGGACTTGTTACGATTTCAATCATAGCACGCCCTAACATAGTCTTTTACTTCTATGGTCATACCAGGCCAGTAGAAGTCTTGTGCAATCAATTGGTAGGTTTTATCATGCCCATAATGACCAGCAAGCGGAGAATCATGCTGTGACTCAAAGATATCTAACTTAATGCAAGAATTATCTGGTACTACTATACGATTATCATAAACTAAAAAGTCATTATCATCTATACTGTAACTACTATCTAATAAGTTCTCACTTTTGCAAAGTTTGATGCACTTGGGGTTGTCGCGTTGAGCTTGCTGGAGTTTGGAAGCCAAATCTTGTAAGCAAGCAATGATTGAACTGAGTTGGGCAGATTGGGTTGAGAAGAGTGTCCTAATGTTTTCAGGGTTGTTTTTGGCAAAGGTGCTCCCCCCCTGGGTAAACTTTGTCCCGATGTGATAAAGCATCAGGAACTACCGCTTGTTTCCCAGGACGGTACGTGATTGTAAAGCGGAACTTGGAGAGGTATTCGGACCAACGTGCCTGTCTACGTGTGAGGAATTTTGAACTCAGGAAATACTTCAAAGAATTATGATCAGTTAGAACCTCAAAGGATTTCCTAAGACTCAAAAGGTATGAACGCCATTTCTTCAAGCAATAAACCATTGCAAGAAGTTCCTTGTAATGAATCTCATAGTTAAGCTCTGCAGCAAGCAATTTGCAAGACTCAAAAGCTACGGGGTGAAAGAGAGAAGTGGAAGAAGAAAACTGTGAGATGACTCCTGCGATTGCATAGTCGCTTGCGTCTGTTTCAACAATAGTGCGAGCTAGCTCATTGAAGTGAGCAAGTATTGGAGCAGTAATGAACGCTTTCTTCAGAGCTTTGAACTCCAAAGCAGCTTGTTTGGTAAAAATAAAAGGAGTGTCTTGTTGAAGAAGGTTAGTAAGATTCACGGTTTTTTCGGCGTAACGCGCAATAAACCTTCTATAGAAATTACTGAAACCAAGGAAAAATTGAAGGGATTTAACCAAAGAAGGTGGGGGCCAGTCCAATATGCATTCGCTCTTGGCTGGGTCCATCAATAGCCCTTGCTGCGAGACTACGACACCTAGAAAATGAAGAGAAGAGGAATGGAACTCGCACTTAGAGGCTTTTGCAAACAGGTCATTCTTGCAAAGCTGCTGTAGCACCTCTTGCACATGTGCAATGTGATCTTTGAGGTTCCTTGAGTAGACTAGTATATCATTGAGATATACCACAAGGTATTTACCTACGAGATCAGAGAAAATGTCGTTGACAAAATGTTGAAAAGTGGAAGGAGCGTTGCAGAGGCCAAAAGGCATGACGGTATACTCATAACTGCCAAACCGGGTTCTCATTGAAGTCAAATACTCATGACCTTCTTTAATGCGAATTAGGTTATAGGCACCTCGAAGGTCTAACTTTGAGAAATAAGTAGCTCCATGGAAGAGGGTAAGGAGATGTGACATAGGCAGTACTGGATAGGCATTCTTCCGGGTTACCTGGTTCAGTTTCCTGTAGTCAACAAAAAGGCAAAGTCCGCCGTCCTTTTTTGGTACAAATAGGACAGGGGAACCGGTTTTTGGATCGCTTGGTCAAAGAAATCCTTTTGCTACATTTTCCGCAATGTAGTCTTGAAGCACAATTGATTCTTGCGTCAAGAGAGAGTAAACTGGTCCTGGTGCCGGAGGTGGGCCAGTAAGTTCAATCTTGTGATTGTAAGGACGGGATGGAGGCAGTTTATCTGCTTTTTCAGCTGAAAAGACGTCAGCAAAGTCATGATAAACCAAAGGTAAAGCCTCTCAAATGATTTCTAAATCTTCAATCTTGTCATCTTTGAGCACCCGGTTTGAGGTGCTTGCATGGTGCGAGAGGATTAGGGAGCTCAAAATACACCTTTTGGTTGGTGTCTGTTTCTCTTTGAAGGAACAGGAAAGAGGTAAGCTGGATAGGTAAGCAATAACTCCTAAATCTGAAAAGGGAATTTGAGAATGAAGGTCAGGATATTGCAAATCTCCTGGCGGAAAAGTGTCATCCAACTCAATGACAGTGTCAGGTAGGCTGTTTAATTCCTGATTGACGGAAAGGTTAGCGTTCTGGGGGTGCAAGGTTTGAAGGTTAACTACTCCTTCTTGCCAATTCACATCCGTATTCCAGTAAACTAGGAAATCATGGCCTAGAATGGTATCATCCATTCCGGGTATAGCCAAGACAAATAAATCCCATTCAAAGCTGGGGAAATTGGAAAATGCAAAGGTCCATTTTGCCCTTTGGGAAAACCAATAAGACAGTTCAGTTGCACTACTTACTAGATAGATAGGAAATTTATCTATCTTGGAACGCGTAAGATTTTTGGAAGTGGCAAAAGATTCACTGATGAAGGAAACATTAGCGCCGGAATCAAGTAATACTTGATAAGGAGTGTTTTTGGAATGAAATAGGATAAATATCAAACTTGGAGCACCTAGTGACTTGCAAGTGCAAAGATTTACTCGCGGTGATTTAGATAATGTGTAGTTTTCCTTGCGAGTATCAGAAAAACTACAAGCTAATTGTTTGACTGCTTAGCTGCTTCACGCGCTAACCGCTTTGCACAGCTGTCAACATCATGTTTACCTCCACAATACATACACAGCCCGTTCTTTTCCCTTTGCAGCCGTTCCTCACTTTGAAGCATCCCGGTTTCCTTGTCCAAGAACTTCGGAGTTTCGGCGACGGCTTTCCCTTTCGAGTTGGAGTTCAAAGTTGGGGTTGGTTTGGATGGTTTTGGGTTCCTCGTGTTTTTCTTCAAGGATTTGTCCACCCTCGGAGCCGAGGTGGATGGTCCATGGTTGTTTCGCCGAGAGCGATTCTTGTCATGATAGCCATTATCAAGCTCAATCACTCGATCAATTAGCTGCTGAAGCAAGGTTGTCTTATGACCCCCAACTGCAAGCTGTTTGATTAAGTGTGCCGGTAAACCCTTTTGGAAATGGAATAGAAGAGCAGCCTTGTTCCACTGGATGCAAGACTGAAAGGTTCAAAAATGAGAAATATAAACAGAAGCTCTACTATTCTCCTTCATAACTAAACTATTAAGTTTGTATTTGGCGTTTTGAACTTCATTGGGATCGCCAAACAGGGTGAACAATTGTTGCCCAAACTTGTCCCAGTTGTTGAGAATACAAGTGGGACTGTTGTTGGACAAAAGGCTGAGGTACGGTTCAAACCACTGCAAGGCTCTACCTCCTAAGAAGGACAAAGGATACATACCTTTATGTCTATCGGAAGGGAAATTGTTGGAGTTGTTTGAAAAGATGATTTTACAAGACTGTAGGTAGGATCTAAGCTTATGAGGGTGTTCTCCTGTAAAGTGATTGGGTTGTTTCATGCCCGGATTGCGAAAACTAGGAGTGCTTGGACTAGATTGCTGGGCACCATGAGTGAGGGCCTGGATCAATGTTGAAAGCAGGGTTGGAGAATTGGGCTTGAGAGCAGTAGTGCAAACCCCTGGTCTACCACGAGTCAAGGTTTCATCAGAAGAATGGTCGGAGTCTGCAAATTTTGCAAGAGGGTCCGTCGGAGCATCCCGTGGAGGAGCTCGAGGATCATCAAGAGGTTCCACAGATGGCAATTTGGAAGAAGGAACTGGATCTAAGGGTTGTTGGGCCCGAGGAGCGCTGGTTCTCCCTACCCAATGGATCTCATCATTGTAAGGGGCGAGGGAAGCGTTCCCAGTTGAGCGAGTACGTGACATCGAAAAAGAAGAAGTCTACTATAGGTTGGCAGGCTACAAAAGATGAGTTGAGTTAGTTAATTTACTGTCACACAACCACCCCACGTACTATAGGGCAATTCTTAGATGATCGTGAGCGCGAAGGAATAACAAGTGCAAGGGCAAATGCAAATAGCAAGGCCCAGTTGCAAAGTGTGAACTTGGTTTTGCCACTCAACAAATGGCGAGATAAATGGAATGTGTTCCAAAGAAGGAAACTCAACCTGAGTCCAATGTGATAACTAGGTTGCAGCAAAATGCGAGAACGTATGAAATTAACTAACTAGGGAGACAATCAACATGCAAGGGGATAGCCCTTATAAGGTAATCCAAAGTGACTAGATACAACCTGGTGATGAGCTAACTACAGGTGAAGCGGTGAGGCAATGAATGACAGGAACGGAATAGGAAATGAAGCAGGGGTATAGATCCCAGGTCTTAGCGTAAGTGCAAGACAATAGAATCTGAGCGTGCAATTGCATGACAAATTGGGATAGGAGCAAGTGACGTTGAAAGTAATGCAAATGAGAGGTAATAGTGTACGCAGGGTAGAGACTAGTCCAATTGCAAACTATGCAGTAGTGATGGCTTGGTTAGACGTAGATGCGAACTAACAAACAATGCATGACCAAAGATGGAAGTCCAAGGCTGTTGATTGGCCAGGGAAGGAGATTGGATCTCATAATGGATGGCTGACTGGTATGGAGTTAACCACAAAGTTTGCAAGTATATACTGAGTTGGTTGCCAAGATTGGAAGGTCAACGCAAGCCAGAGGAAATAGCGGATTGCACCATTGATGTTGTGCTTTTATTTGTGTCACGCTTTTAGACTGAGGTAGATGGTACTGAGGAGAGGACATGTCAAAGTGGTGAAGACAATAATCCTTAAGTGCAAAGCGTGACATAAAGCAAAGAAAAATTGCCACAACTCAATAGCAAGATTTGATTCTGTCTAGAGGATAAGGATTTTGGTTGGTGAAGAAGGGGTTATTGGGGAATAAACCAGTTTTATGTCACAAGAGCTGCTGAAGGCAAGTAGGGCTTGGCACAGAGGGGACTCTACTATCAGGAGGCTTGGGGGCAAGGATACTGGAAGATGCTACAAGGAGCAGAGTAGGACTGAATTTGAGTTAAGGTTCTGAATTACACTTGCTGGGATGGATTCCTAGTAAGAAGTAGTAAACTGATTTCTTGGGGGACAATCAGGAAGAGGAAGAGAAGGGCTGCTTAAATAGACAGGATGCTCGACTAAAACAGAGTTAAAGATGCCTTGGGGCTCAGACTACATATGTGATGACAAGGGAGCAGCCAAGGTAACAGAGAGGCTGATCAGGTATGCTACTACATTGGGGTTAGGCTGCTTCCTACATTGGGGCTAGGCTACAGTTCTGGCTGTCTAAGTGGGGAATGTACAGTGAGAGAATTTACAGTGTACATGGAGGTAATGACACAATGTACTAAGTAGAGAGAGTATGTGATACAATCTGCAAGAGGATGTAGATAAGGATTCCCAAAGGATAAAACATAGTGAGGTATAGGATAGACAGAGTGAAGAAGGTTAGAGGATATGCAGAACCTGAGAGATTAATTATGTGCAATCATAGGGAGTCTTTATGTATAATGCATGAGGTTAGACTATATGTAGATATGTAAGGCATGAAGATCCTGAGGATATGTAGTTGAAGGGGATATACTGATAAAGTCTCCAAAGCCCTGAGGTTGAAGTCCCTGAGGTAAGTAGATTAGACTGAGGTTAGAATGAGTTAGGTGTCAGCATGACAGCCAGTGGAGATTAGCATTGAGTGAGACTTTTTGAACTTGGCTCATTAGTTCTTGAATGACTCCTTAATCTGTTTGGATGAAAGTTTCAACCTACCTTTTGTTCTATTTTTTAGTTTATTGGACATCAGGAAATAACCTTTAACCTTGGTAAATGGAGGTTGGAAAACCTGTGTTTCATTATTGGATCCAAAGAAAGCCTCATATTTGGAGGAAATTGTGAGCCATTTCACCAGGATGATGTCTTCAGCTCTGTTGAGCTTAATTGAGCAACTGAAATCTTATGGGGAAGGATTTTTTTTTTAGAGTTCCTGGGTGATTTTTTCTTTGGAGAATTTGAATTTTGCGTGGATTTGCGGGGGCAGATTTTCTGAAGGGCCATTTGAAAATAATAAGAGAAATGTAGTGAAGAGAGAAATAAAGTGATGAGAGTGGGGAAGGAATCAGAGTGATGAAGTGATGAGATCAACCAGTGATGAGGGTGATGAAGTGATGAGCAACTAAGTGATGAGAGGCATATATGATGAGAGTGGGGAAGTGATCAGAGCAACAAGTGATGAGAGTGAGGAAGTGATGAGGGAAATAAGTGATAAGAGTGAGGAATTGATGAGAGTTTTGGATCCGATTTTCTGGATGAGGTTGGAGGTAGAAGGAAGTGGGAAACCGGGGGTGCATGACATGGACCAATATGTTGACCAGTGTGTGGTTGCTTTCAAAAAAGTGTTAAAACCATCATGTGAAAAACCTCATTTATTTTCAGGTTAATCTGAAACTTCTGATTGGAAATAAGTGAGTTTTTTTGATTTTTACTGGCATGTTAAAAATTGGGTTATTTTGCTTTAACCCCCATGAAAGAAATTATGGGTGCACTCAATCTGATACACCCTTATTTAAAATTGAATATTTAATATTTAATATTTAATATTTAATATTTAATATTTAATATTTAATATTTAATATTTAATATTTAATATTTAATATTTAATATTTAATATTTAATATTTAATATTTAATATTTAATATTTAATATTTAATATTTATTATTTAATATTTAATATTAAATATTTAATATTCAATATTTAATATTTAATATTTAATATTTAATATTGAATATTTAATATTTAATACTTAATACTTAATACTTAATATTTAATATTTAATATTTAATATTTATTATTTAATATTTAATATTTAATATTTAATATTTAATATTTAATATTTAATATTTAATATTTAATATTTAATATTTAATATTTTTAATATTTTTAATATTTAATATTTATATTTGATGTTTATTATATATCATTTATCATTTATCATTTATCATATATAATATATCTTATTTATTATTTATTATTTATTATTTATTATTTATTATTTATTATTTATTATTTATTATTTATTATTTATTATTTATTATTTATTATTTATTATTTATTATTTATTATTTATTATTTATTATTTATTATTTATTATTTATTATTTATTATTTATTATTTATTATTTATTATTTATTATTTATTATTTATTATTTATTATTTTATTATTTATTATTTATTATTTATTATTTATTATTTATTATTTATTATTTATTATTTATTATTATTTATTATTTATTATTTATTATTTATTATTTATTATTTATTATTTATTATTTATTATTTATTATTTATTATTTATTATTTATTATTTATTATTTATTATTTATTATTTATTATTTATTATTTATTATTTATTATTTATTATTTATTATTTATTATTTATTATTTATTATTTATTATTTATTATTTATTATTTATTATTTATTATTTATTATTTATTATTTATTATTTATTATTTATTATTTATTATTTATTATTTATTATTTATTATTTATTATTTATTATTTATTATTTATTATTTATTATTTATTATTTATTATTTATTATTTATTATTTATTATTTATTATTTATTATTTATTATTTATTATTTATTATTTATTATTTATTATTTATTATTTATTATTTATTATTTATTATTTATTATTTATTATTTATTATTTATTATTTATTATTTATTATTTATTATTTATTATTTATTATTTATTATTTATTATTTATTATTTATTATTTATTATTTATTATTTATTATTTATTATTTATTATTTATTATTTATTATTTATTATTTATTATTTATTATTTATTATTTATTATTTATTATTTATTATTTATTATTTATTATTTATTATTTATTATTTATTATTTATTATTTATTATTTATTATTTATTATTTATTATTTATTATTTATTATTTATTATTTATTATTTATTATTTATTATTTATTATTTATTATTTATTATTTATTATTTATTATTTATTATTTATTATTTATTATTTATTATTTATTATTTATTATTTATTATTTATTATTTATTATTTATTATTTATTATTTATTATTTATTATTTATTATTTATTATTTATTATTTATTATTTATTATTTATTATTTATTATTTATTATTTATTATTTTTATTATTTATTATTTATTATTTATTATTTATTATTTATTATTTATTATTTATTATTTATTATTTATTATTTATTATTTATTATTTATTATTTATTATTTATTATTTATTATTTATTATTTATTATTTATTATTTATTATTTATTATTTATTATTTATTATTTATTATTTATTATTTATTATTTATTATTTATTATTTATTATTTATTATTTATTATTTATTATTTATTATTTATTATTTATTATTTATTATTTATTATTTATTATTTATTATTTATTATTTATTATTTATTATTTATTATTTATTATTTATTATTTATTATTTATTATTTATTATTTATTATTTATTATTTATTATTTATTATTTATTATTTATTATTTATTATTTATTATTTATTATTTATTATTTATTATTTATTATTTATTATTTATTATTTATTATTTATTATTTATTATTTATTATTTATTATTTATTATTTATTATTTATTATTTATTATTTATTATTTATTATTTATTATTTATTATTTATTATTTATTATTTATTATTTATTATTTATTATTTATTATTTATTATTTATTATTTATTATTTATTATTTATTATTTATTATTTATTATTTATTATTTATTATTTATTATTTATTATTTATTATTTATTATTTATTATTTATTATTTATTATTTATTATTTATTATTTATTATTTATTATTTATTATTTATTATTTATTATTTATTATTTATTATTTATTATTTATTATTTATTATTTATTATTTATTATTTATTATTTATTATTTATTATTTATTATTTATTATTTATTATTTATTATTTATTATTTATTATTTATTATTTATTATTTATTATTTATTATTTATTATTTATTATTTATTATTTATTATTTATTATTTATTATTTATTATTTATTATTTATTATTTATTATTTATTATTTATTATTTATTATTTATTATTTATTATTTATTATTTATTATTTATTATTTATTATTTATTATTTATTATTTATTATTTATTATTTATTATTTATTATTTATTATTTATTATTTATTATTTATTATTTATTATTTATTATTTATTATTTATTATTTATTATTTATTATTTATTATTTATTATTTATTATTTATTATTTATTATTTATTATTTATTATTTATTATTTATTATTTATTATTTATTATTTATTATTTATTATTTATTATTTATTATTTATTATTTATTATTTATTATTTATTATTTATTATTTATTATTTATTATTTATTATTTATTATTTATTATTTATTATTTATTATTTATTATTTATTATTTATTATTTATTATTTATTATTTATTATTTATTATTTATTATTTATTATTTATTATTTATTATTTATTATTTATTATTTATTATTTATTATTTATTATTTATTATTTATTATTTATTATTTATTATTTATTATTTATTATTTATTATTTATTATTTATTATTTATTATTTATTATTTATTATTTATTATTTATTATTTATTATTTATTATTTATTATTTATTATTTATTATTTATTATTTATTATTTATTATTTATTATTTATTATTTATTATTTATTATTTATTATTTATTATTTATTATTTATTATTTATTATTTATTATTTATTATTTATTATTTATTATTTATTATTTATTATTTATTATTTATTATTTATTATTTATTATTTATTATTTATTATTTATTATTTATTATTTATTATTTATTATTTATTATTTATTATTTATTATTTATTATTTATTATTTATTATTTATTATTTATTATTTATTATTTATTATTTATTATTTATTATTTATTATTTATTATTTATTATTTATTATTTATTATTTATTATTTATTATTTATTATTTATTATTTATTATTTATTATTCATTATTTATTATTTATTATTTATTATTTATTATTTATTATATATTATATATTATTTATTATTTATTATATATTATTTATTATATATTATATATTATTTATTATATATTATTTATTATTTATTATTTATTATTTATTATTTATTATTTATTATTTATTATTTATTATTTATTATATATTATTTATTATATATTATATATTATTTATTATATATTATATATTATTCATTATTTATTACTTATTACTTATTATTTATTATTTATTATCTATTAATTATTATCCATTAATTATTATCCATTTTTTACTATTTATTATTCATTGTAAGGGTCCATCAGAGTCAAAATTCTGAAAATTTCAATTTCTTATTTCAGAAAAACATTACTTTTTCAAAAATAAATTTTTTATCTAAATAATAAATGAACCATTGTGTTCAACTGAAAAAAGTGAAATGGTCACAAAGCAAATGCATGAGCCTGAAAGCAGACACCCAATTTTTTGAAAGTTTTCACTCTGATATGCCCTACTTAGGAAATCATTTGTTTTCATGCCCCCCAACCTTGAGCTCATGGGTATTCTACTGCAGTAGAGTTCATCAGAGTTAAAATTTTGAGAAATTTCAATTTCTTATTGCAAGAAAAACATAAATTTTCCCAAAAAAATATGTTTCAGTAAAAAGAAAAAAGGAACAGATGGGTTTAACAGAAAGAAAACAAGTTTTTCAATAAAAAAGGGATAAGCCTGAAATCAGCCATCAATTATTTTTGCAAATTTTGAGACTGATATGCCCTGAAGTAAAAGATAGATGGGTAATTCCTGAAATTCATGGGTGTTTCAGAAATTTGAATTTTTAAACTCTGAGGCCACATATGCAGAGCTGGGTGTCTAAAGCCCCCAGAAAAGATAATTCAGAGATCCAAAAGCATTTCAGGGCCTTCAAAAATTCATAAAAAAACAATCAAACAAAAAATGTTTCACAATGGCTTTATGGACCATTTCCTGTGCATTTTTGCTTAATCTATCCCTTGTATTCTGAATTTAAAATGGGTTCTCAAATCCATTCAAGAGCCTTTAAATTATTTTTTGTATATTTTTTGCCTGAAAAACTTGGGACCAAAACAAGAAACAGAAAAAATAAAATACCCTAATCAATATTCTGTTTAAAAAATCAAAATATCCTTTTTAAAAAATCAACCTCCAAGATTTATTTTAAGTTTTTTATATCAGGCCTTTATGAAAATGGTAAGGGTAAAATAATAATTCTTCTCAGTTTTTTCTGAGGTCTTTTAACCCAAAAATATTTCTCACAATGAAATTAATTCAAAATAAAAAGGGGCGTGTCTGCATTTAAAGATCCATTTTTTATCCTCTTTGAATAAATCACAAAAAGAAACAATAGGTTGTAGGAGAGTTAAGGAAAACCACCCTTTTTAATGTCCTGTTGTGGTGTCATCATGTAGCCTTGGGTTGGGAACCGTGTTGTGTCCTGCGCGCTCAACATTTGGTAGTTCAGGCTCAGCAATTGGGGTACGCGCGTTCTCAGCAGTGCCCGCTGAGGGGCTCAGCGGTAGGAGCAGCAGGACTGGCATGCGGGTTGCAGGCCAGGCTTGACCAGGGGAGGCCGGCTGCGACCCGCTTGGTTATTATCTGCTCAGGAATGGAGCAGGCCCAACCACTTTTCTGGCCCGTTAGTTTGAGTAGTAGGAGCAGGGCAACCGCGGGGCTATTTATGCGGGCGGCTGCGCGCAAGCGCAGGCCAGCCCACAGGACTGGGATATTCACAACAGTGTGTTGTGCGGATACAGAAAAGCGCCGCAAACTTTGAGTAGCATGTGGAAAAGGTCTGCATCACGGGAAGGATGCACCGGATGTGTGTAATGGCAGGCGGGCTGAAGGGATAGGGTTGTATGGAGTAAGGTGGGGTTAGGGTTCTGGGTCTAGGGTTTCTTCTTCAATTGTTGTCAGTTTTTTCTTGTATCTGTACCTAGGTTAAGGCTAAGGGGGAGGGCATAAAATGCCAGCTCCCTCAGCACAAGTTGGGGGGGGGGGAGGCACCATGGTGTGGGGAGGATCTCTATCTCATCTCTCTCTTTTCTCCCTCTTAAAGGGGCATTCTCAGATCTTACAGACGCTAGAAACATAGGCTCTGTAACCAAGGGACAACTAGTGACAGTTTCTCACTTAAGTTTCCACATCTGGGGGTATGGCCAAGAAATCAATCCATTCTCAGTCTCTTGAAGATAGCGTAGAATGCTACCAACAACCTCTCCGGGATCCAACATTCCTCCTCCCTATCCTCTGCGCTTGACTCCCATTTCTGCAACTCAACCTCCTCAACCACCATTTGCCCAGGTTCCTAGAGCCACGGTTTTGCTCCTCCTTCAGAGGGGTTGTTTGATATGGTGGTGGAGACACCTTGTTGGATGTGGCTGAGACCAAGGGACTTCCCTCATCT
Organism: Puccinia polysora; assembly: GCA_025617555.3. Lineage (NCBI taxonomy): Eukaryota > Fungi > Basidiomycota > Pucciniomycetes > Pucciniales > Pucciniaceae > Puccinia > Puccinia polysora. The sequence goes on from CM062613.1 coordinate 41,746,106, forward strand.
TTGGTTTAGTACCTCGGAGGTGGAACGGTTTCTTTCCAGGTTCAAAGGCATTGCCAATTTTGAGGGCACGACGGGCTTGGACAAGGTTTGGACTATTGTGCTCTTCATTAACAAGGAAGAGAAGCTGCGGGACATGGAGGAAATGGTTGGTTACAAGAGGCAGGATTGGGGGAAGTTGAAAAGCAAGATGCTGGCCAGGTGGGGAAAGCGCAAACCCGGTTTCTGGGAAAGCAATTATGACCAAGCCGCGGAGGAAGAAAGCCAATCTTTTGGGGTGCAATTGCAAAAAGGATTGGTGGATTATATGTCAAAGTTTGAGTGCATCTATGTTTACTTGGCAAAGAACAAGATTGTTGCAGGCCAGACGGGGGCTATGAAGCGGGCCTTTTTGGGAGGTCTTGCGCCTCAGCTCCATTCCAGGGTACAGTGGTACCTGTATGATCAAGGCTGGTTTAAGAGGTTGCTGGACGGGAGTGTTGCAATCCTTCCAGATCTCTCAGTCATTTTTCAGGCGGTGGAGAGCAAAATTGCCTTAGAAAAGCTCATCATGGACACGGCACAAACATACCTTGCGGTCTCCAAGAAATTGGTCACAATCTCAGCGCCGGCCCCAAACCAAACCTCAACCACGCAACCTCCAATGCCCTCTCATGCCGGACCGCCCCAAAAAGCTCCAGGATCATTGGTTGGCAAGATGAAAGAGATTCTACAAGTAATAAGGATCTTCCTCAACCGGAAAGTGGCGCCCACGGCTCCAACGGTCCCAACGGCTTTGATGGCCACTATGGCTCTGGTGGCTCCTACTCAATTGCGTGCAACACCGCCTCATATGGCAGAAGGGTTCCAGCCTCCCAGAGGATCCTCCAGGTTGTTTGGGGGCTTGCACCTGTATGTACTGCAGGGAAAAAGGGCACTGGAAGTCAATATGCAAAAACCTCAACCAGGACATGAACAAAGGACTGCTTTTCACATCCGGGATGACCTACATATTCCAGTTGGGTGAATTGGTGGATTTGACCAGAGACCAGCCACCACCAATGGTGCAAGTGCAGGAGTGGGCAAAGGCGCAGGCCAAGACTGCTTGGGTGTTGCTTGGAATTGTCACCGGGCCCAGGACCTTGGAAGCACTGAGGGTAGAGGCCAAAGTCAGAGCATTGGCACCAAACAAATGGATGGCAATGGATTTCAATTCCAAGGAGAGGCCAACAGCCCCAAAGCCAACTGCGGGCGTACTGGCCACAGACAGATTGTCAACTAATTTCAGGGGGAAGAAGAAGGCCTTGGATATTGTCCAAAGGGTGATGGGAAACAACTAACCAATACCTCTGACCCTACAAGAGTTAGCAGCAGTGTCCCCAGCAGTTTTTGATGAAATTATCCAAGCATTGAAAGAGTGCAGTCAGAACCGGGTGCCAACAACGGTTCAACGGGTAAAGGTGGCGGAGGAGGAGGTGGATTGCAAGCTGTGCCAGTCAAAGTTGGTATTGGTCCCACTCGCTTATGTTTCAATGACTATTGCGGGTCGGAAGGTATGGTCAATGGTGGATAGTGGTTCAATGGTCAATTTGCTTCTGTCAAGGTTGGTGGAAAAGCTTGGTTTGGTGTGGAGGAAGTGTGCAATGGGTCTCCAGGCGTTGATGTGTGGTGAATGCTGCGTGGACAGAGTGGTGGAGGCCAAGGGGGTTGAAGTTGCAAAGGTTTTTAAGCCCCTATTGTTTCTCTTGGTAAAATGCAGTGACATGGTATTGGGTCAGCCATTCATGTTTAAGTTCTGAGCTCAAATGGACTTTGACTACAAGGAAGAAACCAAGGCTCTGACAGTCAAGGATTTATTTGGCCCGCGGTTTGAGATGACTATCTGCAATCACGGGAGAGGGAAATGGGTTTAGCAACCAGCTGCTGGCAACAACCAGGAGTTCTATGTGGGGGCTGACTGTAAGGGTCACCCCACGGAGAATTTTTCCTAGTTGGCCTTGGTTACTGCGCAGAGCAAGCTTTAGCTTTGTGGGGGCAGTCAACGGGTAAGGAGCAAGTGGAGGAGGGCGCATGTAGGGGGCAGGAGTCAGAAGTAAGTTCCACTTCCAGAAGTTTTTATGCTTCAAAAACCCTATCATTGTGCCACATTTGTGAGAAAAGGTGAAAGCCCCAGTCTGGTTATTGCTAGGACTTACAAAAATGATGGTTGGGTATGGATGGCAAGGCACAAGGCTAGCAAGTACAAGCTGGTGGAGCGGAAGGTCCGGCCCCGTAACAAGCAAATGCCTCAGGGATTGAATGGGCCCTTGCATACAATTGCATGGTACCAAAAACCATGGACAACACCCTTGACAAATTCTGGTTGGGTAACGTGCTAAGCACGGATCACCAACAAACAAATCAAGACGCTTAACTTTTGTCCCGTGGGGTGGCTGAGCCCAGAGGAGAGTGATTTGCTATTGTTGGTTTTGATACTGCGGGAGAAGGCCCTCACCTTTGGCCCTGGAAAACACGGGCTTTTGAAAGGGGACATTGGGGATCCTTACTTCATTCCCACGGTTTTGCAAGAGCCGTGGCAGATCAAGCCAATTCCAATCCCATGGACCGTTCTTGAACCTTTCTTGGAGTTGGTGCGTGAGGGAGTAAGGATGGGCCTCTACAAGCAATCCACATCAAGTTACTCAAGCCCTATCTTTGCAGTTGTCAAGCAAGATGGGAAGTTGCTACAGATTGTTCATGATTTACAGAGTCTCAACTTGTGCACTATCCATGACGCTGTTTTCCTCCCGCAGGTGGAGGAATTCTTGGATTTGATGGCCGGAAGCGCGTGTTACGGATTGGTGGATGTGATGGGAGGATACAATCAGCGGGAACTCCATTCCAATTTGCATCCGCTGACCGCGTTGGAGACTGGGTTGGGGAGGGTGCAACTGATGCGGCTGCCCCCAGGCCCAACTAACTTGGTAGAGGTGTACCAAGCCCAGATGAACTGGATACTGCGCAAAAACCTTCCGGAAGGCATTCAAATCTTCATTGAAAATGCTGGTATCAAGGGCCCAAAGACTGACTATGGAGGAGAGGTTCTTGCAGGGGCCCCTTTGTTCCGCCGGTTCATTTGGGAATACGCAGTGACACTGGAAAGGGTACTTTTCCAGATTTAGGAAGCAGGTCTTATGGTATCAGGAAATATACTAGTGGTCTGCGTTCTGGCACTTGAGGTCTTGGGGCATGTGGTGGCTTTGGAAGGGCGGAATATTGCAGAGAAAAAGTGGAATAAGGTTCTCAAATGGCCGACTCTGCAGAAGATGTCAGATATTCTCCAGTTCTTGGGGTTTTGTAGTTATGGCTGCATGTTCATCAAGCGGTTTGTGGAGGTGGCAAGCCCCCTACAAGCCTCGACACAAAAGGGCGCAAGATGGGAATGGACTACTGGGTGCAATGGCGCTTTTGCAAAGCTCCAGGAGATAGTGGGGAACAACATTGTCCTCCGGGACCTCAACTATGGTGCCGGGGGGATACAACTGGCGGTTGACTCTAGCAAGTTTGGCGGGGAAGGCATCCTGATGCAGGAAGAGGACGGGAAGGATTGGCAGGTTCTTCACGAGTTGTTCACCTTTGCCACAAAGGAGAGTTGCTATTCTGAGCCAAAGTTGGAGCTATGTGGTGTTACAAAAATTGTGCAACGGCTTCAAAATCTCCTGTAGGGTGTTCATTTCAAACTCTTGGTAGACGCGGAGGCCCTGGCGCGGATGATTGATTCACCAATGCTGCCAAATGCGCCAATGATCAGGTGGGTGGCATACCTTCAGCTGTTCTCCTTTAGTTTGGTGCACGTTCCAGGGACGGAGTTTACAATGCCAGATGCACTGTTGCAGTACCAGCAGGAGGATCCGTACAAAGGAGCGGAGCCGTTGGACCTGGAATCTCTGGTTATTTGGGTGGGGGTGGTAGAGGCGGGAGTTAGTTTGCCGCTGTCCCAGTCTGGATGCTATGCAGTTTTGTGCTCTTATTTTCAGGACCTCCGGTTACCCCAAAGGCAAAAAGGATACAATTGTTTGGTGGGCAAAGCGGCGCATGGTGAACTTCTACCTCCAGGATGGGCAATTGTGGAGGCGAAGTGCCCCCATCCCCCTTGTGGTTGCAACATCTAGGAAGGATCAGGAAGTGATCCTAAGGTGTTTGCATGACAACTTGGGCCATTGGGGAAAAATTGAGACAAGGAGAAGGGTGAAGGCGCGGTTCTGGTGGCCAGGGGTCATGCGCTTGGTTCATGAATGAGTGAAGTCCTGCAAGGCCTTTCAACAGCAGGGTTTGAGGTTTCCCAAAGAGGTTGGTCACCCCATGGGGGAGGATGCGTTTTTTGCACGTGTTTCTCTTGATGTGGTGCACATTAAGACAGGGAAGTTTGCGTACTTGTTAGTTGTGCGGGATGACCTGTCAGGATGGGTGGAGGCGCTGCAATTGGTGAAGTTGTTGGCGGAAAGGGTGGCCCAGTTTCTAGAGGAATATTGGTTTGCACACTATGGTTACCTTTGTCTAGTTACAGTGGACGGAGGTGAGGAGTTTTGGGGTTGCTTCATGATGCTTGTTCAGAGTTGCAGGGCAAAGTTTGGCCGCGTAAAGGAGTACTATCCAGAAGGCGCAGGGATAATTGAGTGGGGACACCAACCCATCAAGGGGGCCCTGGTAAAGATGTGCAGGGAAGACGGCAAGAGATGGAAAGAGGCGCTTCCGGTGGTTCTCTTTGCGGATTGGATCTCTGTGAAGCAATTGAAGGGTTATTCACCCTAAAAGTTGCTCTTTGGGAAGCTGCCTGTCCTTCTGGTGGAAATTGAGCTGGAGATGTTCTTGGGCCTCGACTGGTGGAAGGTGAAGGCCTCCGCAGATCTTTTTGAGGCCCCCACCAAGCAGCTTCTCTGGAGCAAGGAAACGTTGCCAAAGGCAGCAGAAAAACTTTGGAGAACCAAGAAGGCATTTGTGCAATATTGGGACAAGAACTGTTCCCACCGCCTCTGCAAACCATTGCAAAAAGGGGAACTGGTGCTACTGTAAAATTGGAGTCTGCATTCTCAATGGGGGTGGCTTTTTGCTAATTGGTGGAATGGCCCCTACGGCGCGGCCTCTAAGTTTATGGGCACAAGCTAGCAGCTTGAAGAATTGGATGGAACACCTCTTAAGCGGAAGGTTGCGGCTTTGAAAGTGAAGCGCTCCTTTGCGTGTGGATGCACCTCTTTTGACAAGATGGCAGGGGAAAATGCAAATTTGGGTAGCAATGGCACTGCTTTGGAAGTGGAAGGGGACCCAGTCAATTTGGACGGCTTTGCCCGTGAGGAGTCCGCGCCTGACGCGCCTCTCTGGCGGAGTAGACAACTGAAAACCACTGGGGACAGCTGCCAAGCAGGGGGGTAGTGCTAGGAAGGAAGGGAAAGCCTTATCTGGTGAGGGGTTGCTCTAGCCGGATCACAGCTGGAATAACTAGACACCCCAGAATGTTTGTTCTCCTATTTTCTTGGTTTGATTGGGTTCTCCAATTGGTACTGACTTTTGATTGTAAATTGAAGGAACTCAGGCATGGTGCAATTCTGGGTCTGCCTACGCAAGGACAACCCCTGCAAACAGGAGGTGGGACAAAGAGAACTTCAAAAAAAAATGTTTATTTCTTTGCTTTTTGGTCTGGGCTGCTCTCTTTTTATCTGTTTCTTTCCCTATGGAAAGGTGTGATAGTTCATGGATTGAAATGTGGTCAAAGTAGGCGCAGGAGAAGCTTGATTTGGTAAGGGGGTACTCTAGCTGGTTCACTTCCAGGACAACTAGGTACCCCAGAATTTTTGTTTCTCATTGCTTCTCTCTCTCTCTCCGGTTGTGCACAGGCGCTGGCGGCTTGGTGTTTGTTTGTTTTGTAGTATGGGTACGGGGAACTGTGTGGCAGTTCATCTGGGGCAGACCAGGTACCTTTTGGAACTCCTGGTTACTTACAAAGGCAAAGAGTGCAGGCAGAACTCACAGTTGCGCAATTGCGTGCAAGGCGGATCAAATCTCACTTCTCTCTTTTCTCACTTGCTCAGGGCTCAGGTTTGTTCTCAAAAGAATTAATAAGGGGAAGTGCGGGCAAAGAAGTGTCTTTCTTTGGGAATCAATAAAGAAGCTTGGGACAAGAAATTAAGGAAAGGAGAAGAGGAAAAGGGGGAGGGGGCAATCCGCCTAAATTAGTTCCATAACCTCCACCATTTCTGACTGGGCCGTTTCCACAAGTACTTGGAAGGCTGATAAGAGTTTGCGCCGGGATTTGGTCCCTTGGGCGCCCGGAGCTGAGAGAAACCACTGGAGAAGGTTGTCTGACTTGGCTGCAAAGTCATTGAAGCGCGCCTCCCTTAATGCTAGTCCGGTGGGGAACTCTGGAATTTTGGGAGTAACTGCGCAAGGAGGAGCCAGATTTGGAGTGGGGCTTGATCCAAAGGAGAATGGAGTGGACAAGGGGGTTCCCGGGGGATCATTTTGGGGGCTTGGTCCAGCCAAAGGAAAAAATGGGATCAGGATTGGGGATGGTGAAGTTGTAGGCCTCTCTGCTGGGTCTGGTGAAGGCCTCTGGTTGGGGTCTGGTGCTGGGTCAGGAGCAGCCCAAGGGACTGAAGGAGGAGCTGGAGGGGGAACCAGTGGAGGAGCTGGAGGGGGGGTTGCGCGTTGTCTGAGTATCTCCTTGACAGGCAGGTCCCTTGAGCCTTGATTTACTCAGACGCGGTTGGCCCAGTAACAAAGAGCAACTTGGTAGGCGGAAAGGTACGGGTAGTCCTCCTTCTGGGCAGGCCCAGCGGAAAAAAATGGAAAGCCAAGTTGGAACCCTCACTTGGAGGAGGGCAGAAAAGTGGTGAACCAAGTGGAGTCCACAAATCCTCCAAAATTGTGTCATCGTCCAAAACCACCAATGGTTCCGGAAAAGCTCTCTTGTGCAGTCTAGGAAGGGAGCCAGATTGGGGTGGAGGCATCCCTGCACTAAGCCAGAAGCAATGGTGGCCGCAACAACAAGTGGTACAAGTATGACGGCCAGGGATTAGCAAGCACGCGTACCCATTTTGGGCACAGAATTTGCACGGAGTCATGGCAATGAGCAAGGGAGGTAGTTGGTGGGGTATGGGGAAGAGAAAGAATGGTTGAGGTAGTGATGGGAAGACCTCTGGGGACAGAAATCAAGTTGGGGGGATGTGGTTTCATTATATAGCCTTGGGTTGGGAACTGTGTCCCGGCCTGCGTGCTCAGCATTTGGTAGGTCAGGCTCAGCAATTGGGGTGCGCACGTTCTCAGAAGTGGCCGCTGCGGGCCCAGCAGCAAATGCTGCAGGGCTCAGAAGTAGGCGCAGCAGGACCAGCACACCAGTTGCGGGCTGGTCTTGACAAGGGGAGGCGGGCCGCAACCCGCTTGGTTATTACGGGCTCAGGAATGGAGCCAGCCCGACCACGTTTGCGGGCCGTTATTTTGAGTAGTAGGAGCAGGGCAAACGTGGGGCTATTTATGCGGGTGGCTGCGCGCAAGCGCAGGCCAGCTCACAGGACTGAGATATTCACAATGGCGCGTTGGGCCAATACGGACTAGCACGGAAAACTTTGAGTAGCATGCGGCGGAGGGCGCCATCACAGGAAGGACAAACCAGATGTGTGTAATGGCAGGTGGGCTGAAGGGATAGGGTGGTACGGATTAAGGTGGGGTTAGGGTTCAGGGTCTAGGATTTCTTCTTCAATTTTTGTCAGGTTGTTCTTGTATTTGTACCTAGGTTACGGCTAAGGGGGAGGGCATAAAAAACCAGCTCCCTCAGCACAAGTTGGGGGGGGGAGCACTGCGGTGGGAGGAGGATCTCTATCTCATCTCTCTCTTTTCTCTCTCTTAAAGGGGCATCATCAGATCTTACAGACACTAGAACCGTTGGCTCTGTAACCAAGGGAAAACTAGTGATGGTTTCTCACATATGTTTCCACAACATATTGACCCAAATCTGGCATTTCAAACCTGCCATCAAAAATCAAAAAAGGGGTGATGATAACTTCACAACTCTTAGTTGTGTTGGAGTCGTTTAGGGCCCCACAAAACCTTTGGGAGTTGTGTAGGGCACCACATGACCTGTGGGAGTTGTTTAGGGACCCAAAAAACCTGTGGGAGTTGTGTAGGGCGCCACACAACCTGTGGGAGTTGTGTAGGGCCCCACACAACCTGTGGGAGTTGTGTAGGGCTCCTCAACGCGTGGGGGCCCATGCACTACTACAAAGGGTTGTTCAAAACATGCGCAACCCCTGGGGGCGCATATACCCCCCATAATGGGCATTTTTGATCTTTTTACTCCTGTACACAACCCTTTAGACCTGTTTACGGGGGTATACACCCCCCTGGGTTGTTCAAGCATTTAGTTATTCTTATTTTATTTTATATTTTATATTTTATATTTTATATTTTATATTTTATATTTTATATTTTATATTTTATATTTTATATTTTATATTTTATATTTTATATTTTATATTTTATATTTCATATTTCATATTTTATATTTTATATTTTACATTTTACATTTTACATTTTATATTTTATATTTTTGTTTTTTTTCAAACCAAAAATTAAAATTTTTTGATTTTTTGGTTGATTTCTGTTTTTTTTTTTATTTACTTTATTTTAGTTTTTTTAAGCCAGTAATTCTTTTAGTTGTGTGTTGTGTGGGACATAACACAACTTTAGGATGCTACATGGCCCCTTTGAGCTGTTTAGCATGCCACATGGCCCATTCAAGCTGTGTAGCATGCCACACAGCCCATTTGAGTTTTGTAGCATCCCACATGGCCCATTTGAGTTGTGTAGCATGCCACACAGCCCATTTGAGTTTTTCAGCATGCCAAACGGCCCATTTGGGTTGTGTAGCATTCCGCACGGCCCATTTGAGTTGTGTGGTGTGCCGCACGGCCCATTTGAGTTGTGTACACAACTCAAAGTGTTGCAAATTTAACATTAACCCAAAAAACCCCTACTTATTTCACATCAGATGTGTCAGATTTACCTGAAAATAAATGGCTTTTTCAAATAATTTATTTAAAGGCTTTCACCACCTCAACCACACGTCAGTCCACGTCATACACCCCTGGCTTCAACCTCCAACCTCATTTGGAAAATTCTACCTCCAACCTCATCCAAAAAATTTCATTCATTGACCCCATCTCTTCATTTCTATCCTCATTGCTTCATTTCTCATCCCATCATCACTTTATTTCTCTTATCACTTCATAACTATCATCTCTTCATTGCTATCCTCATTTCTTCATTGCTATCATCATTTCTTCATCTTTTATCCCCTATTCATTTCATCACTCTCATGGCTTCATCACTCTCATCACTTGATCACTCTCATCACTTTATTGCTCTTGTAACTTCATAACTCTGATTGATTTACTGCTCTTGTCACTTCATAACTCTCATCAATTGATTTCTCTTGTCACTTCATTACTCTCATCACTCTCATAACTTTATTTCTCTTGTCAATTCATCAGTCTCATCACTTCATTGCTCTAATCACTTCATTTCTATCCCCATTACTTCATATATCATTCCACCATTTCTTTCCTCATCACTTGACCAGTCTTATGATATCATTTCTCTTAATCTTTTCAAAGATCAAGAACAACTACTTTTCCAGAGGTGAAGAACTGGAACTGTTTGATCTTCTGTTTGTCCTGTTCATACCCTTCAGTGAAGTGTTTCAAAATTTTCTTTTTTTGGAAACAATGGCAGGATACTGATCCAAAGTTTTTAGTTTTTGCACAGAACACACAAACTTTTGATCAATCTCCTCCTCTGTTACTTCCAAAGAGATTTTTGAATCTCTCTCTTTTGAGCTCTCCTTTGCCAACAAGCTCTATCCCTTCCACCTCTCTGTATGCTTATCAAATCATTTCCTCCCATCTTGTTCCCTCCCATCAAAATAATTCAATTGGGGTGAGGATCAAGAGAGAATTCAATTTGTTGTGTAAAATTTTGAGGGTGGTGGGAGTGTTAGAATCCAAAATGTAGTTGCACACTATGGTATTTGAACCCATGACCTCAACATTCATGAGTGATGCTTTAGCCACTAAGCTAAGTGTGCCATTTCCAGATGTAGCATTGGCCGTAAACTCACTTATAACAAGATCCTATTCTTCATAATCATGAAAAGGTTCACCATCAAGATCCTCTTGGATACTTAGAGAGTTATCATTCATCACTCAAGACCAATCCAAGACTAATCCTTGAGCCTGACCTCCAAAACCCTTGTTAGAATTTGAGTACTAATTTGAATTGGAATTCTACTCATCATTGTCTCTTGGCAAGGGTTTCTCTCAAAAAATCTGTCTCAAAACTGTTCTTGGATCTAGCAGTCCTATGCAAAGCAGTAGTTTCCTGTAAGTGAATCCTCAATCCTCTACCCTCATTGATTACAATTCCACTCATGAGTAGACTATCATCCTTGGCATTTGTAACACTTGTTGAACAATATCAACAACTTATATATTGGAATTGATAAATACCAGGTCAAGTTTCACCCTTGCAGAAGGCCTTAGTTGTGAAACTGGTGAAAAAGAACACCAAGTGATTGATTAAGCTTTCAATTGGATATGGAACCAACAATGTCTGTATGATCCAAGCCACTCATGTTGGGATTGGGATTTTGGGCATTGAAGGAGTTCAGGCCACCAGTTTGGCCAATTTGGAAATTTCCCTGTACTTTATATTCCTCAAGAAATGTTTTATCAACAATGGTACTTGAAGTTATTTCAAATTGAACAAGTTGATCCTTTACTTGCCAGTTCATTCTCCATTTTTGCTCACCTCCCCCCTTCTCCCCCTCTCTCTATCCCATTCTTGTTTTCATGCAAGTGCACATTTATATCCCTGCATTTGGATTTTTTCAGGCCTGTGAGAAAATACCAAGCCTCTAAGACTGGTAGTCTTGATTTTGGGAAAATGTTTCATTCAAAGTCTTCTTCCTGTTTACTCTCAGCTGTCCCCAGAAAATTGATTGATTGATCAATTTCTAATTGATTGCTTGATTGATTGCTAATCAATGAATCAATTAATTAATTATTGATTAATCTCTAATCAATCAATAAATTATCAATCAATCAATAAATTATCAATAAATCAATCAATTATCAATCAATCAATCAATTTAAAATGAATTAAAAATTGATTCATAATGAGTAAATGAGTTAAAAATGTTTTTTTGAGGAGCCATATAAGACTGAGGGGGGAGTGGGGTATACATCAACTTAAAAGGAAGAAAAAAATAAAGATAGAAGCCAGGTCAGCTGAAAGTTGCAAACACAATTTTCTAGTTAAAATCTAAAGAATCAACCAGTGGGTTGATCAAGAAGGGATGGATAATCAATATTTATCAGTCAAACCTTGATAATAACCAGTTTTGGGAGAAGAGCAAAAAAATGATTGTAAAATTTTTTGACTTTATCAGCCGTTCCACACAGGATATTAGTACCAGTATCAATGGCAACATTAGGCAAGGATTTGGAGGAGAGATCCAACGGGAATACTTTGACATCTAGACCATCAATGGGTATCAACCATTAAGATTTTAAACCTTGGGTTATGATGATGAAATTGATGGGGTCCCCAGGTTTGATTCATGATTAGCAGAGAGGGCCCAAGGTGAATATCCCACCTGGTTTGAATTCACTCAGTTGACTGATGTTGATGAATCTTGCCAGGGAAAACAAAAATCCTTGGATCCTAATTTTTGCATTCGTGCTATTGTTATTGATGATGGTCTGCCAAACTGGTGTTAGGTTTTTTTTTGAAGCAGTGGAGGGCAAAATAAACTAACCAAAGCTTTGAGGATTAATTTTATAACAAGGAAAGTTCATTTTATTGTTTAGAATTTTACCAGAGTCCAATCCCTGATGGATAAAAAGAATGTGAGGAGAGGGATTAGTTCAATTTCTGAGAAGAATGCTCCTTGGACGGGTTTTAGACGTACCATTTGATGGGGGGTAGGGGTAAAGATGAATTAAGAAGGGGCCAGAGAGTAAGTAGGTCAGGTGACTCTTGGAGGTAAGAATTGATAACTCAGGCTACCATACTTGATGGAGAAAGCCTGGAAATGTTGATAAAAATGGTGATGAGATTATGATGGAATGTGTGAGATGTGATGTAGATGTGAAGCAATGTAGATGTGAAGCATGGATATGTGAAGCAATTGAGATGAGACGTGTGTGAAGCAATGGAGATGGGATTTGTATTGATTTGATGAGGTGGAGGTGTGGATGAGTGTTTTGCCTGTGATGGATGGTGGATGGATGATGGTGAATAAATGGAGGGTTTGATGTTTGAAATAAATAATTTCCATGAAAAAACCCATTTCAAAATACACCAGTTAGGGGGTATGTGTGTTTCATCAACCCACAATTTAAAATGGGGGGTTTCTAATGGTGGGTTTTCTAACTCTGATACGCCCTTATATAAAAAATATATTAATAGAATGATAACTCCACTTTAATTTGTTTTATTTTTCTTCTTTATCTAATCATAGGTAAAAAGAACTCATCAAAAAGATCCAAATTATTCTGAACAATTTGCTTGCAAGATGTCAAATTTTTGGTCACAAAGATTTTACAAACTGCAATTTTTATCCAAGATAATGTCTGATAGCTGAATGAAAGAGTTCACAGGATAATGATATCATCTTTTTTTTTAAACAAACCAATAGGTTATATCAGAGTTAGAACACCTGCCATTCATTTTTGTAATTGTGGGTTTCAGCAAAATACCCCAATTTGTGACACACCATTCAAAATCAAAAAACTAATTATTTCACATCAGACATTTCAGAGTTACATTAAAATAAATGGGTTTTTTCATATGAATTATTTAAGAGTTTTTTCAACCTCAACAACACATTGGTATTGATCCAGGTCATACACCCCTGGGTTTCCACCTCATTCTACCTCCAACCTCATTGGAAATATCTGATTAATCACTCTCATCACTTCCTCAATCTCATCAATTTATTGCCTGCATCACTTCCTCACTCTAATAAATTTAACCATCTCATCACTTCCTAACTCTCATCACTTCCTAACTCTCATCACTTTAACCCTCCCATCACTTTTTGCTCTCATCACTTCCTAACTGTCATTGCTTCATCCCTTCATCCCTCTTACTATTTTCAAATGGCCCCTCAGCAAAACTCCCCCTGCAAGTCCACATAAAAATACAATGCACAAAAGAGAAAACCCCCTGAGGATCTACAACAAACAATTCTCCCCATTTAGCTTCAAAATGATCAAGTCAGCTCATAAGAGCTGATCACTTAATCCTGGTAAAATGGGTTGAAATTCCCTCCAGCTATGGTGTTTCTTTGGCTCCAAAAATGAAGCAAGAGTTGGCCAACCTCCATTGTCTAAGGTTAATTGTTATCTCCTGATAGTCAATGAACTAAGAATATAAGAAAATGTAGGCTGTATCATTCATCCAAATATATGTAGGAGTGATTCAAGAACTATCAAGCAAATTACAAAAATTCCCACTAAATGTCAATCTCCACTGGCTTTAGTATCACTGAATCCAATAAATCCAAGGGAATCAACTTGTTGGTTGATAATTTGGACTCCATTTTTCATTTTTACATTCAAATGGATCAAATATTTGGAAATAATGCCAAAATTTTCTCTTTAGCAAATTTCAATGCCTAACAATCTGATTCCATTGATGCTGAGAAATTGGCTGGAGATGCTCAGCCAAGCAACAATGATCCTGATTAAACCTTTGAGTGGCCCCAACACAATGTGGAGGAGGATATTCCACCACAACCACCCCTAATCATGTCCACATTAGAAGGTATCAACCCTTAAAATACTTGCTTGGATACCTCACTTACTTCTTTCAATTTTTCCCTTCCTGGGGTGGAAGAACTGGACAACTTGGCCAATGGGGAGAACATTATTCCAGTATTTCCATTAAAATCAACATCTGTTCAAGTAAGGAAGCAATTCCTTTTCTTTTATTGTTAATTCTTGATTGTTTAGAATGTAAAAAAACAGCCTCATCATTTCCTGAATGGCCAAAAACTCCGGCCAATGGGGCCTTCAACATCACCTTTGAATAAGAGTGATGATTTTCAAGCACAAACCTCCTCTGCAAAGGGAAAGGAAAAGGCATCCAATTCCATCAACATCAATCTCAATAGCCATCAAAATAGGAGGAACACTTCCAATTTTTTTGGATTTGAGGATATCATTGAAAAGCAAGATTCAATTAAGTACATTGATGTGATCTCCTGGATTTATGAAACCCAGATCATTCATATTCCCCTACAAAAAACAGTGAAATGAAAAATTGATTCCATAAAAATTGAGTTTTAAAAGAAAAGGTGGGATCATCAACTGAATATTGTTGGTCAAAATCAGAAAGCTGAGAATTTGGCTTATCAACAAAATTTTGATGACCAGTGAAGATCTAAAGAGGCTGAGTTAGAGTTTCAAAAAGAATAAAAGGAGAAGGATTGACAGGAAGATTGACCGGAAGAGTAGAGGGGTTGACTGGCCATGGAAAACAAAGATATATTATTTGTAGCCATGGCATGTATTGGTAGCAGTAGGACAGCGGAAGAAATCCAGGAAATTACTTGATTGCTTGGATTTTCAATATATTTCCTGGGATAACAGTTTTAAAAAGAAAAACAAAAAAATTATTATAGCCTTTTTAATGGAAATTGTTGATTTCAAGAATCAAACCTGTCATTTATGCATCATCATCCATTCAATATCCAAGGCATTCACAACATTTGTCTGCACCTTCACATCAGAAAATCCATACCAATCCCATCTCCATTACTTCACACACATCTCATCTCCATTGCTTCACATCTCCATTGCTTCATGGCTTCAAATCTCCATTTCTTCATTGCTTCACATCTCCATTGCTTCATTGCTTTTAATCTCCATAGGTTCACGCACATCCCATCATCATCTCATCAAATTGCCATTTTTCTCAACATGTCCAATCAAACTTCCTGGCAGAAAGTTGAAAAATCAAAAACACTGACTGAACTGATTTTATTATTTAACTCTCATTCAGACTCTGATTTGGAATCAAATTTTTTAGCTTTGAATTCTATATTGGAAAAGCAACAAATGGTTCCAAGAAGACAGACTATACAAAACACTATGTATAAAAGGCAAAATCTTCATCTCCTCCCCAACTTAAGCTTCCAGCAACTGCTCCAAACTCTATTGCCTTCATCCATAAAACTTTTTTAGATCATTGAAGACCACCACATATTCCAGAAAACTTGTTCAAATCTTCAAGGCAATCCAGCAATCCAACTGAAATTTTCTCTTTGTAGATTGTGATCAAATGAAAATGGAGCAGAAATTCATTGATCAGAAAATTTATTCTCAGTTGGTTATGGAACCATTGACTCATACACCAAAAGAGTCATGATTTCTATCCTATATTTCCATTTCTCAGTCATTTGTTGGCCAACAAAAGAGCAATGTAAGGAGATATTTCAATTAATGGAGACTGAATTATTCCCTGGTTGCATTGGTTTTGTTGGTGGAACCACTATACCCTTTAGTCAAAAATCCAAGCTAGATGGGAACCAATATTTTGATCAGAAAAAAAAAAGGAAATTGATTTATTTATTTTATAATTTCTTTGATAACACATGGAACAGATATGTTTTATCTGTTTTTTTGGATACTCTGTGGTAATAAAAACTGTTTTTTATAACCACAAGAAGTTCATATCCCTCCATGCCAAACTTCTGAGTCCTTGTCACAATTCATATGTTTTTGATTGGATGAAGATTGCCCAACAATCAGAGAAATACTTTGCCCAAGATCAATTCCCTCTGGCAAATTCATCTTATGCTAGTGATAAATATATTTTACCAACTTATTTGGATGTTTCTTCCAATGATCTACAAAAGCCCACTGTCAACTATCATCTTGCCAAATCACACTGCCACATTGAAAATTCAATAGGTGTGCTAAAAGGAAGATGGACCAGCTGAGGGGCGATGCAAAAACAGCTTCAAAATCCCAAATAAAAGAAGATCCTTATAAACTGTATTATCAGTTGTTTAATACTTCACAAACTTTTTGCCAACATACAAGATGAATGGTACAAAATATTTGAAGACAATATTCCAGATCCTCCTCATGTCATCCTTGTCTCATCTTTTGCCTCATCTTCTGCCATGCAAGAGAAGATTCTACCCCTCGCACTTGCTCAATTTTATGAGCAACATTCATTTCTGAAATAGTGAAAAATAATGTTTCAGCATTTCTTTGGTTTTGGCTGATCAATCAAGAATCCTAGGCTGACTGATGGTCTTTTGATTTTTGATTTTTATTTTTGGTGGAATTTGAAAAAAAGAAAACCTTCCAAATCAACAACCCCACCCCACCCCACTCACTTATTAGGCCACTCCTTTCTCCTCCTCACCAAACCATTGGTGTGGTGTTGTAATATAGTCTTGGATTGGGAACCATGCTGCGGTTGGAACGCTCATTGCAGCCCGCTTGGACATTGTAGTTGGTGCGCTCATTGCGGCCCCCTCAGATATTGGAGTTGGCGCGCTCATCGCGGTCCGCTCAGAAATTGGAGTTGGCATGCTCATTGCGGCCCGTGATAACTTTCAGATTGTCAGGGATTTAACCTCTATTGCTATACCTAGCCGTGGTTAAACCTGCAAAAGAATAAAGACAAACCAATATTTAAATTAGTTTTGACTTATATATTCCAAACAGCAACTTTAAAAGTTTACAGACTCGAATAATACCAAGGTATTATGAGTAAATAGCCACACCTTAAACCTTTATAATAGGTAAGGGGCCTTAGTCTTAAAGGAGTAAGACCAAAAGGAGATTTGCTTATAAATACGCTCACACCCTTTAAAGAGTAACACACAGGGGTTACTTATTCAAGTGAGACCTTACACTCAAAATTGGTGTTGCCAGATAGGTTATTGATTGAATTTAATACCAAAGTTTATAGCCCCAGTCAATCTTCTTCTTGAGATTAAGGTTAATGGGCTTGTTAACTCTTGCTTGTATTCTTGTTCAAATAATAATATATAATGGATGATGAAAGGGCTATAGGGTAAAGACCCTGCTCTTTTAAGGTAACAGGAGCCCTCAGGGGACTCTAGTAATCACCAGGGGAGTGTCAGGCTCTCCTTGGTTTCGTCCTCAAAGGCCCAAGACATCATAACATCATTCTCAATGGGTAATGAAGAACTAGTACCCATTGGGAAGGATTTTCAAGGTAAAGTTTTCATTTTACTTACTAAAAGGTTACTTACTGGGTCTTAGGACTTATACATCACTCAGATGGACGGTATAGAAACCTTAGATTCCATCATAATGATTATTTATATTTATTTAATGTAGCTTAATACCTTGGAAAGTAATTTAATTTTAATTATAAGTATCTGAGCTCATACTATACACATAGAGTATGTATAATCTTTGCAATGTTTATTAAAAGGTTTACAGCCTACAGATGAACTCTGAGCCCTCTGAGTGGACGCACTCAAGGCTCATTGAAGTATATTAAAGCATTATTACATCCAAAAGGGGATAGTATTAAATAAGTAATTAATTTATAATTATACTATACCTATAAGAGGTATATACTCTTGGCAGTGCTACTAGAAGGTTCATAGCTTACAATTAAGTTCTAAAGCCTCTGAATGAACGCTCTCAAGGCTCAGTAAGGTGTATTAAGTGTACAGAGGGAGTATTACTTATAATTACATCCCAAAGAAGGATAATGTGTAATTAATTCATACAGTATAGAGAGTATGGGTTAATATGATTACTGTAACTCCTTCCCAAAGAGGGGAAACACTTTGGGAACTTCTATATCAATAATTGGGACGCATCTGAGTCCTCATAACTTGATTTAAAGTTATATTGGGTCCCCTTCTTGATAATATAAATTATCAAGGTTTTAATTCCATAATCCATACTCATAAAAACATACTTATACAACATTATATAATATTATTAAGATTTAATATATAATTACAAAACTATTCAAAATTTTCATTATTGTATCCATTGTGGTTTGAACCAGTGACCTTGGTATCAGATACTGGGAAGTGAGCCTAGTACTTAGCCACTATACAAGCAGGACATATGAGTTTCCAGACATTTGGACAAGTCTAACTGTCTCGTGGCTGACATAGATAGAAAGCCTAAGATGTATTTCAAACTAAGACCAATGAAACTGAAATAAATCACAGTAGATCAATCAGTGAAAAAGATTTGAGAAAATGAGGTGAAGAGTGGGAGATCTTACCCAGGATCTTCTCTAACATGAAATGATTTATTTAATGAAAAGAAATGAGATTTTGAAAAGGAAATGAGGTTGTGAAGAAATTTAAGGAGAAGTCTGATCAACAAAGAATGGATTGCATAAACAATGGACAGAATAAATGAAATAAATGATGTTGGTGGATTGATTATTTATTCCTCACATCTGATCAAGTATCTGATAGGTTTGATTGGGAGCAATGGGAGAGTGGCCAGTTGAGATGGGTTGGATGAGGATGAATAGGTTTGATTAAGAGCAATGGGCAAAAGGGTAGTTGAAGATGATTTGGATAAGGATTGATTCAAGGTTGGATTTTTCAGTGAGGAAAGGAATGAGTTGATTTAGTTTTAGGTTGGATAGCTGGTTGATTTGGGGTTGGTTCTTTAAGACTTTTGAGAAGATTGATGAAAGGGGAGAGATGATAATTGGGAGAGAGAATTGTTGAGGAAATTTTAATTTGGAGAGAGAATGTTTGTGGAAATGTTAGAGAATGGTTGCAGAAGGGAATAGGATGAGAGAGTGACAGGAAAAAGGAAAAAGAGGAGCTGGAGAGAAGAGGGAGTTGAAGATCAGGAAATTGTTTTGGGTTGTGTGGTAGGTTAGGATTTTGGATTGAAAGTCTCTGCACCAAATATTGAGATTGGAGAGCGGGAATGGACAGGTACGGGCGTGCAAACATGACACACCTCCTGGATCAGATGTGAGTGGAGAGTATTGAGGAAGACAGGTGGATGACCAAAAATGTGAGTGCTGCTTTGGTTAGGGAATCAGCCAGAATCAGATTTGATCGGAGTAGATGAGTGATGAGGTGATGATTGGCTTTCTGTTCCCTCAGCCATTTTATCTGGGTGTCAAAGTGTTTGAGGCCGCTGTGATGGGATTCTTGATTGACCAGATTTTTCAAAGCTTTATTGTTGATGAAGAAGGCATGGGTGAGCTTGAGTGACAGATTCATTTCCTTTAACAGTTGAGTGAGCCACAGTTTTTCTTGTGTAGCCAGCACCAGTGCTTTGAGTTTGCCTTCTGTGGAGGATAGAGACACAGTTGGTTGAATTTTGCTGTCCCAAGCAACTGGGCATCCGTACAGCAGAAAAATGAAGCCAGTGTGACTTCTCCTGGATTTTGGATAGTTGCCACCATCAGAGTCACTGTATACCTCAATGTCATACTCAAAATTGGAGCTTTGAAGCCGAAGTGCTAGATGCTTTGAGGTCTTCAGGTATTTCCAAGTGTGTTTTTCTTTGGTCCAATGGGAGAGACCCGGATTATTGTTGAATTGGGGGGATTGGATATGGCGTAGGAGATGTCAGGACAACTTTGAATTGCGATGAAGTTGAGGTATCCTGTGGAGGATTGGTAGTTGATGCCAAGTTGAAGGAAGACTTGATGATTGTTGTTGGTAGCAGAGGTGAGCTTGATGTTGGGAGTAATTGGAGTGTTTATTGTTTTGCATTCAGACAGGCCCAGTTCCTTGAGTCCAGTCTTGATGTGTTTTTACTGAAGAAGTCCCAAGCAGTCTTCAGTTTGTACAAGTTGCTTTCCAAGGATTTTACTCAAAGGACCATCATGAGAAATTTTGAACTTTGATTTGTGGTTTTCCCTTAAGTGTTCTGAATTCCCAATTATCAAAAGTTCATCAACGTACACAAAAAAGTATAGTTATTTATGGCTGTCAATGTAAAGACAGGGATCCGCGCTTGAGGATGTAAATCCCAAATTTAGAAGCCATCCCTTGAGGGTCTCATACCAGCTTTTTGGGGCCTGCTTCAGTCTTTAAAGTGCCTTTTTCAGTTTGAGATTAGGAAAGGGAGAGTGGTAGCCTAAGGGTGTTTTGATAAAGACACCCTCATCAAGCAGAGCGTGCAGAAAAGCTGATTTAATGTCCATTTAAAAAATAGCAAGGTTACGTTAGAGATAAAAGACAAGAAGGTTTTGAAGAGTGGTAATGGATCCCGTCAGAGCATAGGTCTCCCAATAGTCAAAAAACTCCACCTGTTTGTACCCTTGTATGCATGGTCAAGACTTGAAGAAAATCCCAGAGCCATCTGGTTTGTCTTTGATTTGATAGACCCAAACTGTGGTGAGTGCCTTTTTCCATTTAGAAGTGAGTCGCATCCCTCCCAAACTTTCATGAGATCAATTTTTGAGGGTTCTTCATCCATGGATTTGATACAATTTTCTTTGTCTTTGCAGTGAGTTGCTTCATATAACTTTTGGGAACTGATTGAGAAATAAACCCATATTTCTGAGTTTGTTGGAGTAGAGCTTGGTCACAAAGTGATTGAGGCGCAATTGTAGTTGGGGATAGGTAGTGTTGTTGGTTTTTGGATGAAATTGAGTCTTCTGCAGTTTCTTTGTCATTATTCTGGGGAATTGAGATGGAGTTGGAGGTGAGGGTTGAGGTGCAAGTGGTTGGTTGTCATTTGAGGATTGAGGAAAATTCACAAGAGAGGGAGATGGATTGGGAGAGTTGTTTGTGGCATAAATTGGAGGTGAGTTGGAATTAAGGATGTCAGTAATGGTTTGAGAAGGGTTTAGAAGAGAGTAAAAAGGGGAGTCAAGTGAAGAAGCGGAGTCAGAGGGAAGTATGTCTTCAAAGATCCTAACATGTTTAGAACAAATTATATTCCTTGAACCAGGGCAATAAACTCTAAACAAGTTTTGGTCCATGTCAAATCCAACCAGAATCACTTTGGAGCCCTTTTCTTCAAACTTATTGGGGCCGTGAGCTTGATTGATAAAAATTGTCTTTGATCCTAGGATCCTTATGAGGTCAAGTTTAGGGGGTTTTCTGGTTCATAGTTCATGGGCGGAGATCTTCAATTTGGTGGAGGGAATGAGATTCAGGATTTGGAATAAGTTGACTAGAATTTCATCCCAAAGAAAAGGTGGAATGTTCATTTCATTCCTGCTTGTTTGGGTGGCCTCAAGGACGGTCTGATTTCCTTTCTATGCTACAGGGTTGTGCTGTGGAGTGTGTGGCTTGGAAGTGGTGTGTTTGATTCCATTCTTGATGAAAAAAGATGTGAGTCAATTTTTAACAAATTCCTCTCCTTTTTCAGAGTGAAATTTCTTCAAAATCTGTCCAAATTGATTGGCTTGGAGCTTGACAAATTTGGTAACTTTGTTGGTGACATCAAATTTGCTTCTGATTGGGATACAGTTCTTGAATTTTGAAAAGTTGTCTGTTAGTAAGAGGAAGTAGCAAGAGACTGAGAGGGATAAGGGATGAATGGGGCTGCCTACTTCTGCATGAATTTGTTCAAATGCAGTCTGGCTGGGAGGCAGATGACTGGTGAAAGGTTGTTGGTAAATCTTGCCCTTTTCACATGAAATAAATTTGATTTTTTCCCATCTGATTTTGGAGAAGCTTTTTCATAGGAGTTGTGTCTTTTCAAGATGAGGTTGAAAAAAGAGTTTGTGAATGGCAGAGAGGGAGATGAAGGCGTGGGAAATGGAGGAGGTATTGGGATGAGGTTCTTCAAGAAATATTAAGTTGTCTTCAATTGTCCATGAAAGGATCCTTTGGCCATTGAAGATGACTGCAAATTGGTGCTGAGAAAGTAGAGTGAGAGTGCATCCTTTTTGAATTAGCTGGCCTAGAAAGATCAGGTTGACCGCCAGATTGGGAGCGTATAATAAATTCCAAAGATTAAGGGTGGAAAATCTGGTTTTGAGCTTTGCTGTACTCCTTCTGAGTGATGAAATAGGAGCATTGGGGTTTTGGGTTTGAATTTTGGTGTTGTCAGCAGGGATTTGAGAGAGAAACTTGGAGTTGTTAAACATAAAATTTGAAGCACCAGAGTCAAAGAGAATGCCGTTTTGATTGAGGGACTGGGACATGACCATGGAAAAAGTGTATGCTAGGTGAGTTGAATGGTTCTTGGGTGGTGGAGATGGTTGTGTGGTTGGTGTCAAGCCAGATCCATGGTTTTGCACTGCATTGGGTCAAGGGTGAGGGTAGAGCCACCAGCACTTGCTGCAATTGTGGCCAGCTTGTGGATTGTGCCAAGTGGGTTTGCACTTAATGACTTTGTTCCTGTTTAGCATGGCTGAGGCCTAGTAGTTGGCCACAACTTCATTCTTGACTTGGTTGAGATTTTGTAGAACAAGGTCTCCATCAATTTTTGTGTCCCCAAGGGAATGTGTGATTGTTGTTTTGAGATGATCAAGCTGGGGGGGGGATTTATAGATGAGATGATACACCACAATGTTATTGTCCACCCCTATAATGATCTCTGAAAATTGCATCAGAAATGTTCTTGCGTCCGTCATAAACATCTTGAATTTCTTGGGATCAAACTGTATATTGAGAAAGTTGAAAAAGACAAGCAATTGGTTTGCCATCTGAGATGAGGCATAGTGCTCATTTATTGATTTCCACAACTTGATTCCATTGGTCAATAGATGCTCCCTCACGCAATTAATTTAGGTTTGGTTATTGAGCTTGGCTAGAATTTATCCAAAAATTGCAAGGTTAGTTTCAGGAGGGCATTTCTCAGGTTCTTTTGAGTTAAGCCAGTAGGAATTCCTTTAAGTGATAGAACTGTATGGATCTTGGAACACCAAAGTGAGAATTTGGAGTACAAAAGGCTTGGAATGGAGTCAGTAAGATTCTTGAGAAGGGTTTAAGTCAATTCAATTGGTATTGTTTGCTTGTGATGATTGTTGACAGCTTCGGATTTTAACCATGACAACTTTCAGATGGAAAGCCTAAGATTTATTTCAAACTAAGACCAATGAAACTGAAATAAATCACAGTAGATCAACCAGGGAACAAGATGTGAGAAAATGAGGTGAAGAGTGAGAGATATTACCCAGAATCTTCTCTGACATGAAATGATTCATTTAATGAAAAGAAATGAGATTGTGAAAAGCAAATGAGGTTTTGAAGAAATTTAAGGAGAAGCCCAATCAAAGAACAACGGATTGCATAAACAATGGGACAGAATAAATGAAAGAAATGATGTTGGTGGATTGATGATTTATTCCTCACATATGATCAAGTATCTGATAGGTTTGATCAGGAGCAATGGGCAAGTGGGCAGTTGAGATGGGTAGGATGAGGATGAATAGGTTGGATCAAGAGCAATGGGAAAAAGGGTAGTTGAAGATGAGTTGGATAAGGATTGATGTGAGGTTGGATTGTTCAGTGATTAAAGGAATGAGTTGAATCAGTTTTAGGTTGGATAGCTGGTTGATTTGGGGCTGGTTGGTTAGAATTTTTGAGAAGGTTGATGAAAGGAGAGAGATGCTAATTGTAAGAGAAAATTGTTGAGGAAATGTTAATTTGGAGAGAGAATGTTTGTGGAAATGTTAGAGAATGGTTTCAGAAGGGAATAGGATGAGAGAGTGACAGGAAAAGGGAAAAAGTGGAGCAGGAGAGAAGAGGGAGTTGAATATCAGGGAATTGTTTGGGGTTGCGCGTTAGGTTAGGTTTTGGGATTGAGAGTTTCTGTAACAAAGATTGAGATTGGAGCGCGGGAATGGACAGGTATGGGCGTGCAATCATGAAAGGCCGCTTGAAAATTGGAGACCCAAGAATGGAGCCAGCCTGACCAGGTTTGTGGGCATCTAGTTTGGGAGGATAGAGTGGGGAAATCGGGGCTATAGGAGCAGGGAAGGCGTGCTCAAGCGCGGGATGACTCACAGGGCAGGAAATCACGCGGCACGCCGGGTGGATACAGACAATGCAGAGGGCTCCAACTAGGCCGCGGTGGAGGTCCTTGTCACGAGAAGGACAAACTGGTTTTATGTAACGGTAAGCGGGCTTGAGGGTGGTTGTGGTATGGGAAAGGGTTAGGGTTAGTCTAGGGTTCTGGTTTCTAGGGTTTCTTTTCTATTTTTTGTTGCACTTGTACTTAGGATAGGGTTGAGAGGGTTGGTATAAAGTTGGTGCTCTCAACCCCAGCTTGTAGGACTTATACTTACTTATATATATACACATGGATGGATGGATGGATGGATATGGCAAAGGGTACGGAAAGGAAACAAAATTCATCTCTCTATCTCTCTCTCTCTTTAATGGCGCACCCTTATCCTTACAGATGCTGGGACCATTGATTCTGCAACTTGAGGACAAATAGGAGAGTATTTCCCTCTTACTTTCCACATCTGGGGGTCTGGCGAGGAACTTCTTTTGTCTAAATTCTCTTGAAGGTACTCAGGATGCTACCAGAGGTATCTTCTACTTATTCTTCCTCTTCCTGCCATCTCCTCATTGACTCAAAGGATTACCCTCAAATTTGGTTCAACACCGCGGATTTGGAGCAATTCATCTCACAATATGAAGTGATTGCACACTCTGAAGGCCATTCAATTCCAACAAGGCGCGCCATGTTGTCCTGTTGATCATGGACGCGGAAGAGCTTCAAGAAGTCAAAGAGATGGAAGGCTACCAAAACCTTGATTGGCCAAAACTGAAGGGGAACATGCTGGTAAGTTGGGGGAAGCATGATCCTTGTTTCTTCAAAGAAAATTTCAAAGAATCCACGGTGAAGGCAGGCGCGCGCATTGGGGTCCAGTTTCAAGTGGAATTGGATTACAAGGCAGGCATGCGCAGCGGGGTCCAGTTGCAAGCAGAATTGGATTACAAGGCAGGTGCATGCAGTGGGGTCCGGTTGCAAGCGGGATTGGATTACGCAGAAGTGTGTTCTCTGGCCCCACCACTGGCAACCATCCCTTGGGTAAGTGAGCTTGCAGAGTTGGCAAGGGACCTCAAGATTTATTTGAAGGGTCTTCAGCTCCCTAGAACACCCCTGCCCTGGGTGTGCACGTATGGTGACAATAATGGCTATTGGAGGTCAGGACGCAAGAACCAGAAAATGGATTCAAAAGCGGGATTGGTTTCCCCAGTGGAGACATGATACATGTTGGGAAAGCGGGTCATGGATGAGATGGATCGGCCCATTGCTATGAAGCAAGGAAGGACAAGGGGACGGGAAGTGTAAAAAATGGCGGCAGAGGGAAGAAGAGTGGATATTGCGTGCAATTTGGGAACCAATGGATGGTAGGCAAGTCTTGCAGAGAAGGGGATGGGAGAGGATATTGCACACAGCTTGGGAACCAATGAATGGCAGATGGGTTTTGCGGAGAGGATAGGAGCGGTTTCAGAAAGAATCGGCCAGGTGTTGAAGGATTGCAACTGGAGTCACACGCCTTTGATGGCGGGGATGATGCATGCGGAATGGCAGGAAGTGGAGAATGGGGAGTGCGGGATGGATGGGCCAATGGTGGGCCAATGCCATCACGGCTAGCGGAGATTTTGGAATTGGTGCAACAGACACGTGCCGCGGGGCTTGAGGTGCCAAACGGGAAGGGATTGGGCGTCAATGGCATGGCTAGTGAGAAGGAGGTTAGGGTTTCAAGGGCTTTGGAAAAAGAAGGAGCGCCTGGAAGGAAGTTAAGGAAAACGGCCTGTGGACAAAAACCCCATGGGATTGGATGAGGCCTTGTGAATCTCTCTCCCAACGGAGCCAAAGGTTGCAAACCACTGGAGGCAGCGGCTAGGCACGGGGGTGAAAAAACAGGATGGAAAGTATTGTAGGAACATGGGCGCGGAGTGATGCTGGGTCCGTATACGCAAGGACAATACAAGGCAGGACAAGGAGCGGAGCGCTGCAAAAAACAAAAAAAAAAACTTTTTCTCTCTCTTTCTTTCTCTGGTCTTGGTTAGCTTCTCTTTATTATCTGTTTTCTTCTCTAAAGATGGGTGTAATGGGTATGGGCAGGTATGTTCAAGGTAATGGTGGGAAGATCTCTGGGAAAAAAACTCAAGTTGGAGGGGATTAAGTGTTGTTATATAGTCTTGGATCCGGAACCATGCTGCGGTTGGTGTGCTCATTGCGGCCCACTTGGATATTGGAGTTGGCACGCTTGTAAATTGGAGTTGGTGTTCTCATTGCAGCCCACTTTGAAATTGGAGACCCAAGAATGGAGCCAGCCCAACCAGGTTTGTGGGCAGCTAGTTTGGGAGGATAGAGCGGGGAAATTAAGGCTATAGGAGAAGGGCAGGCGTGCACAAGCGCGGGCCAACTCGCAGGGCAGGAAATCACACAGCGCGCCAGGCGGATATGGAAAATGTGGGGGGCTCTAAGTAGGGCGCGGTGGAGGGCCCCTCATTAGAGGGACAAACCAGGTGTATTTAATGGTAGGCAGGCTTGAGGGTGGTTTTGGTATGGGAAAGGGTTAGGTTTAGGCTAGGGTTCCAGTTTCTAGGGTTTCTTTTCTATTTGTTGTTGCACTTGCACTTAGGATAGGGTTGAGAGGGTTGGTATAAAGTTTCCACTCTCAACCCCAGCTTGTAGGACTTATACTTACTTATATATATACATGGATGAATGGATGGAAGAATACGGCAAAGGTTACGGAAAGGCAAGGAAATTCATCTCTCTATCTCTCTCTCTCTTTACTGGAGCACCCTTATCCTTACAGAAGCTAGGACCATCAATTCTGGAACTCAGGGACAACTAGGAGAGTATTTCTCTCTTACTTTCCACATGGTCTAAATCCTTCCTCCTCCTCACAAAATCACTGGTCCACTCCTTCCTTCTCCTCACCAACCATCTCCAACTCAAAGTCCCCCCCTGTCCTCCTCCTGCTGCTTCTGCTATCAATTGGTCAATCACTCATCCCCTTAATCCCCCTTATCCTTCTCCTCCTCACTTCAATCAATCAAATGACCAACAACTCCTCCTCCATCTCCTTGATTGATCACTAGGGACTCCTCCTCATCCATTCTCTGCGTTAATTTGTTTTAAAATATGTAGGCCCTCATTTTTGTGTCAGGTATAGGTGTAATCCAAATGGGATGCACTTATGGGCCTCTATAGCCCATTGGGCAATGACACCAACCATGCAGGCTTGTGTGAATGTCACAGATTTGGGGAAACTGTCTCCAACACATGTGAAATATGCCTATTGGTACACAGGCCTTAACGGGCTTGGTGGGGTATATGAGAAAATACAGCCAGAGGGGCTTTTATGGTAATGATTGAGGCCAAGGTTTATTTTGGAAACACTTTTCCAGCCAGGTTGGCCTGCCAAATCTGTCATAACTTGAATCTGAGATGGGAAGGCCCACTCAGGACAACTGTTTCTTGCACTTGGCCCATGCAGGGGTTCTTGTAGCGGGAAGAGTGACTCATTTGTAGTCCCTCCACTCTGTTCATTTGTTGGGTCCACTGCAACCAGCCCGGTTGCAGAAGCGGTGGGTGGAGCAAGACCACCTCCCCCCATCCCTTCACGTCCATCTCCGCAAGAGAGGGGAAAAGTTGGCAAGGCCAGTTGCAACAAGGCAACAAGTGGTGGGGGTGGGGGGGTTGATCACCCTCCCACTATTGAGGAAGCAACAAGGCAAACAACAGTGGGGGGGACCTGACCACCTTCCCACCAATGTTAGGGGCGCTCTCCCCCCCCCCCCTTTACCAAGGGGGAGGTGCCAAGGGCTGTGGGGACCTTATCCCCCCCCCATCCCACCATTTCCAAAAGTCTTCCTGGGGTAAATTTTTCCCCAGGCAACCAGGCGTAGATTTTACTACCCCTGCTGGTCAACTAGGTAGGAAGGATGGGGGAGGAAGAATGTCTACTGGTTGAACTCCCCCCCCTCCCCTGTGAGCTTGAGATGGGACCCAGATGAGTTCTGGGCCTCACCTGGTCTATAAAAGGGTCAGGGGCTGGTTGAATTAGGAAACCAGCTTGTATTTAAGGTCATAGAAGTAAATGGGCTGGTTGTAAGGGTCAACCAGCCAGAGGATTTAACAGCAGAGGGGCTGGTTCAGCCCTGTAAGGGTGGAAGCACCAAATTGAAATGGAACACTCTGTTCAAAAGGGTTCAGGGACAAATTACATGCAGGCTGATGTAGCCCAAAACAAGTAACAGGGCTTGTAGAGCCTGTAGATCTCTTTTTGGGAGGAATTTTTGCCTTTTCTCTTGTTGTATCATGGGCCCACAAGAGGCCAATATTTTTTGCTTAAGGAGCCCTTCTCCCTGCGGTTTTCCATTGTCCATTTGAATTTATCCAATCAATAATCTGAGGTATTTCCCCATTTTGAGAACTCCTTATTTATTGTAGACACAAGGTTTCCAGCATTTCTTGTGATTCAATTACTTCTCCTCCTTCCACTAAGGTAATTGCTGGCCATAATTTTCACAATTTTCCCCCTTATTCCTCCTACTCCTCCTCATCCTCCTTCCCCTCCACCCCTGTCAATTGATCAATTTGCATTCAATTGCTTGATTGATTGCAAATGAAACAATTGAACAATTCACATTTGATTGCTCAATTGAATTTAAATAAATATCTCAATGGATTGCAAATCAATGGATCATTCAATTTTCAATCAATCAATTGATCAATTTTTTGCTTGCCATTGCTCCTCTCCTCCTCCTCCCCCTAAAAAACAATTTTTTAGATTCTTTTCCTCCTGCTGCTCCCCCCCTGCTCAATCAATCAATTCATGGTTTTAGCCCCCCCATCAATCCTAAATTAATCAATAGGAAATCCAAGTTTGGTGCCCCTCCCTCCTCCTTCTTATCCTCTTTAATACATGATAGTCATGATTGAAAAATCTCACTGATTTTTTTTTTGGTTAGGATAATTGAACTGTATTTTTATGATGCTGGTTGATCATAAACCTTGATTAAAAAAGACTGATGATGCTTTTTTTTCTTCTTTCTTTTTTCTGTTGATTCTATGAAATGAAACATAATCTTTGACCCCTTTTTCCTTCTACACTGGCCCTTTTTCTGGAACACCCATTCTTCTCCCCCAAACCTCAAAATGATACACAATTATTTTAGTCCCTTCTTGATCCTCAACCCATTTGAAGTATGTGGATGGGAGGGAACAAGATGGGAGGAGATGATTTTAAAAACATACAGAGAGGTGGAAAGAATAGGGATGGTTGACAAAATAGGGCTCAAAATAGAGATTCTGAAGTCTCTTTAGAAGTAGCAGAGGAAGGGATTGATGAATAGATTGTGTGGTCTGGCAAAAAACTAAAAACTTTGGATATTTATTCCACCATTTCTCCCCAAAATAAAAAGAAAAATCAAAATCCTTCCCCAAAACAATTTGAACAAGCTAAATAGAAGATGAAAAAATTCCATTTCTTCCTCTGTGGAAAATTAATTGTTCTTTATGAATCCTATCACAAGTCCCTTGTTTCAGAAATAAAGGTTTTACCTTTGAATAAAACCTCTGAGAAAGATAAGAAGGACATCAACTTTTTCACAACTTTCCTTCACCAATCAAAAGAAATTTTCAAAAATATTGGTCCCTCAAGATCTTGAGGTGGAAAAATGGGGTAAGTTGGATGGCAAAAAATTATTCACCCTTCTGGATTATTTGGATAATATTTGAATAAAGCAGCCATTCAATATTCACCTCAAGATCTGAACCTTAAGGATGACAAGATCTTTCAAATGTCAGGCCAAATGTTCCAAAAATTGGCCAGACTTGCCTTTGAATAAAACTGTGATTCAATAATAAAAAACAAAATCCCCTCCTTCTTGCCTTTGGAGTTTGGATACCACCTCAAATCTTTTGGCTTTTCTCCACACATCAACTTCACATCCAATCAGGAAGGGAAAAATTGAAAGAAGGAAGTGAGGGATCCAAGCAAGTTTTTAAAGGTTTGATAGATGCCAATTTGGACATGATTGGAGCTGGTTCTGTTGGAATATCCTCCTTCACATAGGATTGGAGCCACTCCAAGATTTAATCAGGATCATTGTTGTTTGACCAAGCATAAACAGCCAATTCCTCAGCATCAATGGAATTTGATTTCTGGGAATCAAAATCTGCTAAAGGGGAAATGTTGGACTTCTTTACAAATATTTAATCCATCTGAATATAAAAATGAGAAATGGATTCCAACTTATCAATCACCAAGTTTATGCCATTGGCTTTATTGGAGTCAGTGATACCAAAGTCAGTGGAGATTTACATTTAGTGGGCCTTTTTGTACTTGTATTGATATTTCTTGAACCACTCCCTCATCTGTTTGGATTAAATATCCAGCCTACCTTGTTTTTGATTCTTTGTTTCATTGTTCATCGGGAGATAACCAGGAAAATCAGAGGATGCAGGTGGGCCAAATTTTGTTTCATTGATGGATCAAAGAATGAAGCATGATAGCTGGAGGGAATTTTGAGCCAGTTTACCAGGATGATTTGATCAGCTCTCTTGAGCTGACTTGAAAATTTGGAAGCTGATGGGGGAGGATTTTTTGTTTTATATTTCCTGGGGGATGTTTTCTTTGGTGCATGGGAGTTTTGTGTGGAATTGTGGGGGGGGGGGTTCTAGGGGGTCATTTGAAAAGATTAAGAGGGATGAAGTGATGAAGAAATGAGAGTTAGGAAGTGATGAGATCAATAATTTATGAGAGCGTTGAAGTGATGAGAGTTAGTAAGTGATGAGAGCAATAAGAAATGAGAGAAATAATTGATGGCAGGCTTAAATTGATGAGAGTGAGGAAGTGATGATGGCAATAAAGTGATGAGAGTGAGGAAGTGATGAGAGCAATAAATTTATGAGAACAAGGAAGTGATAAGAGTGATGAATCAGATATTTCCAATGAGCTGGGAGGTGGAAGCAGATGGGAACCCAGGGGTGTATGACCTGAACCAATAACAAGGTGAGGTCACGGTTTCAAAAACCTTGAAATAATTTATCTGAAAAAACCCATTTTTTTTAGGTAGCTCTGAAATTTCTGATGTGAAATAAGTGGGTTTTTTTCAATTCGGATTGTGTGTTGGAAATTGGGGTATTTTTCTGAAACCTGCCATTAAAAAAACAAAGGGTGAGCTAAATCTGAGAAAGCCTATTGGCTGATCTAAAAATATATGATATCAGTATTCTGTGAAATGTTTAATTCAGCTATGAAAATTTATCTTGGATAAAAACAGCAGTTTGGAAAATGTTTGTCACCAAGGATTCAAAGAATTGAAAGACAATTTTTCAGAATAATTTGCACCTTTTCATGAGTTACTTTTGCCAATCATCAGATAAAGAAGAAAAATAAAAAAATTAGAGTAGATTTATTATGTTATTGATGTGTTTTATATGTTTTTGGTTTTTTAGATTTATTCAGACAGGATAAAAAATTCACCTTTAGAGGCAGCCCCAACCCCTTTTGTTTTGAATTACTTCCATTGTGAGAAATATTCTGGGGGTTACAAAACCTCAGAAAAAATTGAGAAGAATTTTTCTTCTACCCTACCTTTTAATAAAGGCCTGAATTATAAAACTTGAAAGTGATCCTCAAGATTGATTTTTTAAAAAGAATATTGATAAGGGTATTTAATGTTTTCTGTTTCTTGTGTTGGTTGCAATTTTTTGAGGCAAAAAATAAATAAAAAAATATTTAAGAGATCTTCAATTGATTTGAGAGCCTTTATTCAATTCATGATTCCAAGGATAAATTCATCAAAATACAAAGGAAAGGGTCCAAAAAAGCAGTGTTTAACATTTGATTTTTGATTTTTTTTGATGGATTTATGAAGGTCTTCAAATCCTTGGATTTTTCTGAATTATCATTTCTGGGGATTCTGGACGCCCAGCTCTGCATCTGTAGCATCAGGGTTCCAAAATCAATTTTCCTAAAAAACCCATGAACTTCAGACCATACCCATCTAGCTTTTACATCAGGTTGTATCAGAGTTAAAATTGCATAAGCTCATCCCTTTTTTTAAAAGACTTATGTGTTTCCTGTTAAACCCATTGTTTCCTGTTCTATTTTGATTAAAACATATTTTTGGGAAAATGGATGTTTTTCTTGCAATAAGAAATTTTACTTTTCAAAACAATTTTACTCAGATACACCTTATTGCAGTAGTACACCAATGATTCCAAGGGTGGGGGGCATGAAAAAATCAATTTCCCTAGTAGGGAAAATTGGATTGAAAACTTTCAAAGATTTTAATTTTTGATTTCAGGCTCATGCATTTTATTTTTTTGCAATTTAATTTTCTTCAATTGAACCCATTGGTTCATTCTTCATCTTGATAGAGAATTAATTTTTGAAAAATTGATGCTTTTCCTGAAATAAGAAATTGAAATTTTTTACAATTTTGACTCTGACAGACCCTTATGATGAATAATAAATACTCAATAATAAATAATAAATAATAGATAATAAATAATAAATAATACATAATACATAATAAATAATAAATAATAAATAATAAATAATAAATAATAAATAATAAATAATAAATAATAAATAATAAATAATAAATAATACATAATAAATAATAAATAAGAAATAAGAAATAAGCAATAAGAAATAATAAATAATAAATAAGAAATAAGAAATAAGAAATAAGAAATAATAAATAATAAATAATAAATAATAAATAATAAATAATAAATAATAAATAATAAATAATAAATAATAAATAATAAATAATAAATAATAAATAATAAATAATAAATAATAAATAATAGATAATAAATAATAAATAATAAATAATAAATAATAAATAATATATAATAAATAATAAATAATAAATAATAAATAATAAATAATAAATAATAAATAATAAATAATAAATAATAAATAATAAATAATAAATAATAAATAATAAATAATAAATCATAAATAATAAATAATAAATAATAAATAATAAATAATAAATAATAAGTAATAAGTAATAAGTAATAAATAACAAATAATAAATAATAAATAATAAATAATAAAAAATAAAAAAATAAAAAATAAAAAATAAATAATAAATAATAAATAATCAATAATAAATAATAAATAATAGATAATAAATAATAAATAATAAATAATAAATAATAAATAATAAATAATAAATAATAAATAATAAATAATAAATAATAAATAATAAATAATAAATAATAAATAATAAATAATAAATAATAAATAATAAATAATAAATAATAAATAAAAAATAATAAATAATAAATAATAAATAATAAATAATAAATAATAAATAATAAATAATAAATAATAAATAATAAATAATAAATAATAAATAATAAATAATAAATAATAAATAATAAATAATAAATAATAAATAATAAATAATAAATAATAAATAATAAATAATAAATAATAAATAATAAATAATAAATAATAAATAATAAATAATAAATAATAAATAATAAATAATAAATAATAAATAATAAATAATAAATAATAAATAATAAATAATAAATAATAAATAATAAATAATAGATAATAAATAATAAATAATTAATAATAAATAATAAATAATAAATAATAAATAATAAATAATAAGTAATAAGTAATAAATAAAAAATAATAAATAATAAATAATAAAAAATAAAAAATAAAAAAATAAAAAATAAAAAATAAATAATAAATAATAAATAATCAATAATAAATAATAAATAATAGATAATAAATAATAAATAATAAATAATAAATAATAAATAATAAATAATAAATGATAAATAATAAATAATAAATAATAAATAATAAATAATAAATAATAAATAATAAATAATAAATAATAAATAATAAATAATAAATAATAAATAATAAATAATAAATAATAAATAATAAATAATAAATAATAAATAATAAATAATAAATAATAAATAATAAATAATAAATAATAAATAATAAATAATAAATAATAAATAATAAATAATAAATAATAAATAATAAATAATAGATAATAAATAATAAATAATTAATAATAAATAATAAATAATAAATAATAAATAATAAATAATAAATAATAAATAATAAATAATAAATAATAAATAATAAATAATAAATAATAAATAATAAAT
Organism: Puccinia polysora; assembly: GCA_025617555.3. Classification (NCBI taxonomy): domain Eukaryota; kingdom Fungi; phylum Basidiomycota; class Pucciniomycetes; order Pucciniales; family Pucciniaceae; genus Puccinia; species Puccinia polysora. Next base: position 41,780,218 of record CM062613.1, read on the forward strand.
AATAAATAATAAATAATAAATAATAAATAATAAGTAATAAATAATAAATAATAAATAATGAATAATGAATAATAAATAATAAATAATAAATAATAAATAATAAATAATAAATAATAAATAATAAATAATAAATAATAAATAATAAATAATAAATAATAAATAATAAATAATAAATAATAAATAATAAATAGTAAATAGTAAATAACAAATAATAAATAATAAATAATAAATAAAAAATAAAAAATAATAAATGTTAAATAATAAATAATAAATAATAAATAATAAATAATAAATAATAAATAATAAATAATAAATCATAAATAATAAATAATAAATAATAAATAATAAATAATAAATAATAAATAATAAATAATAAATAATAAATAATAAATAATAAATAATAAATAATAAATAATAAATAATAAATAATAAATAATAAATAATAAATAATAAATAATAAATAATAAATAATAAATAATAAATAATAAACAATAAATAATAAATAATAAATAATAAATAATAAATAATAAATAATAAATAATAAATAATAAATAATAAATAATAAATAATAAATAATAAATAATAAATAATAAATAATAAATAATAAATAATAAATAATAAATAATAAATAATAAATAATAAATAATAAATAATAAATAATAAATAATAAATAATAAATAATAAATAATAAATAATAAATAATAAATAATAAATAATAAATAATAAATAATAAATAATAAATAATAAATAATAAATAATAAATAATAAATAATAAATAATAAATAATAAATAATAAATAATAAATAATAAATAATAAATAATAAATAATAAATAATAAATAATAAATAATAAATAATAAATAATAAATAATAAATAATAAATAATAAATAATAAATAATAAATAATAAATAATAAATAATAAATAATAAATAATAAATAATAAATAATAAATAATAAATAATAAATAATAAATAATAAATAATAAATAATAAATAATAAATAATAAATAATAAATAATAAATAATAAATAATAAATAATAAATAATAAATAATAAATAATAAATAATAAATAATAAATAATAAATAATAAATAATAAATAATAAATAATAAATAATAAATAATAAATAATAAATAATAAATAATAAATAATAAATAATAAATAATAAATAATAAATAATAAATAATAAATAATCAATAATAAATAATCAATAATAAATAATAAATAATAAATAATAAATAATAAATAATAAATAATAAATAATAAATAATAAATAATAAATAATAAATAATAAATAATAAACAATAAATAATAAATAATAAATAATAAATAATAAATAATAAATAATAAATAATAAATAATAAATAATAAATAATAAATAATAAATAATAAATAATAAATAATAAATAATAAATAATAAATAATAAATAATAAATAATAAATAATAAATAATAAATAATAAATAATAAATAATAAATAATAAATAATAAATAATAAATAATAAATAATAAATAATAAATAATAAATAATAAATAATAAATAATAAATAATAAATAATAAATAATAAATAATAAATAATAAATAATAAATAATAAATAATAAATAATAAATAATAAATAATAAATAATAAATAATAAATAATAAATAATAAATAATAAATAATAAATAATAAATAATAAATAATAAATAATAAATAATAAATAATAAATAATAAATAATAAATAATAAATAATAAATAATAAATAATAAATAATAAATAATAAATAATAAATAATAAATATTAAATATTAAATATTAAATATTAAATGATAGAGCATTATTATTCTCATGCATCCAACCCTTTATTTCATGCATTTTGACATTGTCGCGCGGTCGCGCCCCTGTGGTATTTCTTGCAAAAATACTTTATTTCATACAACTTTCAAGAATTCATTTTTTTTGAATTCTGACTACAAATCCTCGCAGCAAGGGTGCTTAAACCCCTCACAAAATCTTTGGTATTCTTGAAGGCATTAGAACCCCTTCAACAATGCAATCAAAAAATGAAAAAATTCCTTAAAAACAAATTTTTGCATGGGTTTTGGGATCCTTTTTTTTGGCTATTTTAGTTGGTATTTTTGTTATTTCAGACACCAGAACGTTTGAAAAAAATCCACAAAGTATTCAAATTGTTTTCACATATTCTTTGGATTTATTGTTTCACCTTAAAAAATTCCCTCAAAAAACACAAAAAATAAAAAAAATCAAATTTCTCTTAGGACATTTGAATCCTTTTATTTTCCTTTTTATAAAATTTTTTTGGGTGATTAAAGCTATCAAAAAATTAAAGCAACATTCAGAGAGTATTAAAATATGTATCACATATTTTTTGGATGTATTATTCTCCTTTAAAAATTCCTTCAAAAAAGCAAAAAAAATCAAACAATTCTATTTTCTCATTTGACTTTTGGATCCTTATGTTTGCCATTTTGACTTATTTTTTTTGGTGTTTCAAGCTTTGAGATTTTTAACAGAGCTATTCAAGAGCTTTTCAATTATTTCTTCAGGATTTTTGGATGTCATTTTTGACCTTTAAAAATTCCATCAGAAAACCAAAATAATTGAAAAATTCACTCCCCTTTGAGCCCTTCACATGCATATATTCAATATGACTGAGAATTTTTTCCTGGGGCCACCACCCATCTGGAACCGCCTTAATTGAAAATTAAAAACCACCCCCTTGACCTGTTCCACCCACCCATCACCCCCCAACACACCATCCTACTACCATACCATACCACACCACACCACACCACACCATACCACCACACCCCACACCACACAACACAACACCACATAAAACAAAAACACACCACACCACACCTCAAATTTTGACCCAAAACCACCAACCACTCATCAAAACAACTCAACAATCCAGATACTTCAAAAAAAGAACATCTTTTTTTCCAAGGGCTCAAGAAAACATCCACCCACTTTTCAGAACTACTTCAACTGTTTCACCAGGCCTATCCTCCATCATTGCATCTAATCAAACTAGTGATTCAAATCCTCTTGCTCCTTTTTCATCTACTCAAACTCTTTATTCCACTCCTCTGTCCCCTCCTCCTGATCCAACATATAATCAAAAGGAGGAGCTGGTTGAGGATATTTAATCATGGGCAAAGTCCCATGGATATGCCATATCTATGGGAGTATTGAATTGCAATAATCAGGCCTACACTTCCCAATTTGATAAATCTGGGGAATATAAACCCAGAAAAAATGCCTCCAAATTAAAAAATAAAGAAAGCCCAATTGTCCTTTCAGGTTATCAGGGAATTTTTCAAAAAGATTGGGTTTTTGGGTGGTGAAGGTTATACATCCAGAGCACAACCATCCACGTTCCATTTATACTTCCACTCATCCCATCCCCAGAAAAATCAAAGGGTAGCAAAAGCAGGTGGTTGAAAATTTATCCAAAGCAGGATTTACCCCTTTATAAATTCTCAAATCTTTTATACAAAACCGCTCATCACCTATCCATACAGATATCCCTAAAATTTACAACAAAAGATCCCAAATAAAAAACAATGCTGTTGATTGCAAAGCTCATGTGGAAGCACTCATAATTGAACTCAGGAATTCATCTGTTTACTACAAAATGAACAATCTGGATGGCCAAAGTACTTCATTATTTATTTCTCACCCTGATTCCATGAAACTTCTCAACCTTTTCCCTACTTTCATTACGATGGACTATACATATAAAACCAAAAGATTTGGAATTCCCCTTCTTCATATTCATGGGATAAACAATTCTGCTGGAAGCGTCTCATTTTCATTCTGTTTCTTATTCCAAGAGAAAAAACAGGACTATGATTGGTCCCTGACTCAACTTCAAGAAATATTTTAAGATAAAGAACCTAGTGTGATTGTGACAGACAAAGAACAAGCAATTATTAGCTCAATCAAATCAGTTTGACATTCCTCTCATCATCGTCTCTATGTCTTGAAAATTCTCAAGAATATTCAAACTCATTCCAAGAAGAACTTTAAATCTGAAGATTAATGGAAGCTATTCCAGAAATGGCATCATTTGGTCTACTCAAAATCTGAACCAAGCTATCATGAAAACTTCACAAACATTTCTCTGTTCTGGAATTCTCCCACTTCTGACTACCTTCTTCAAAACTGGATTCCTCTAAAAAGAAACTTTTTCTCCTATTTTGCAGACAAATACTTTCACTTTGAAAACACAAGTAAATCAAGTATAGAAGGTTTTCACTCATACATCAAAAGATTAATCAATTGTTCTACTGGCTCTTTCTGTAATTTATTTCAAAAAATTTACAGTTCCATCACCATCCAAACCTGTGAGAAATCCATTGAAGCCTCTGAGCAAGGATTCAAGCATCATATTGGTTTGCCTCACTGTGTGGATCATCTTTCTGGAGAGATCAGCCACTTTGCCTTCAAAATTTTTCATTCATCTCATCAAGTTCCTGATTCTTCCACCAATTGCAACAACTGTGATTACTCTTCTTACATGGGTATACCATGTGTTCAAAAAGTCAAATCAGCCATCAGAAAGGGGAACTCTTCCAACTTTATCATTTGTATCCTCAATGGCATGTCAAAGCTCCCATCTAAGTAATTTTCTCTCTCTTTTTTTGGGGGGATTCAAGCTCAAAGGAATAATGTCCTGGTTGATTTTTATTTCCCCTTTCTCCAGTTAACTGTGAACCCTGAATCAACTGAATATTTAGAAAAAATTGAATTTACAACCAAAGAAAGTAATGAAAACCTATATTTCACTAAACCTTTTGAAGCATTCAGCAAGTTTCCACCTGGAGAACAGCTATATTATCTTGGTGAAATCATGAAGCTCTACAGTGGAGGATATCAACTTAAGCTGATTGAAGAGCCAAATTCCACTCAAATATCTAAAGTTAGATGAAGAACCAAAGGAGCAGCCAATAATTTCAAGAAGATCTCTCAGTCCTCAAGCAAAAGATATCCATCTGGTTTTTAATATTTAGAAAAAACCAAGAGGAGAGGAAGGCCAAAGAATGAATTCATAGCAAATTTGAAGGTCAGTCACCAATTCTTTGGAAAACAAAATATATCCACATTCATAATTAATTTTTTACTTTTGTGTTCAGGTTTCAAGAATGTGCAAGGCCATCCAAGCGAAGGGGAAGGAAAAAAGAAGAGGAATGAGAGGATGAGGTAATTTAATAACTATACTTATTTTTCCTGCAATGGGTTGTTTTTTTTTATGAGTCCTTCTCATGTTTTCAACATAGAGTGAATTGCTGACTGAAGAGGAATATTCAGAAGATGAAGAGTTGCCAGATTTGGATGAAGGGGAAGATTCAGCAGATGAAGAGCTGCCAGATGTGGATGTAATTGAGATGGTGAGCTTTCATTTCCTTTAATTTTTGGCTAATTTTATGGATATTATTTTTCATTAATTATTTCATTCAAACCTTTATCAGGGGTCTGGAAAAATTGTGAATAAGCAATTTGCTTCTCCTGAATAAAATCCTGGGACAAATATCAAGATACTGAAGGTATCAAATGAAGATGGTGATGCTCCTTACCATCCCCCCAGGGGGAATGTATTGGCAGCCCCAAAAAATAGTGAGAAATTGAGTACATTTGCTATTTTCTCATTTTGTAATTTTGTCCAATTTCTTTTGGGTTTTTCCTCTGGCTTTCCTACACATTATTGTATTCTTCTTCTGCAATATCTGACCAATTATAAATTGAAGAAGTGAGTATTATATTTAGTGCATATTTTCTTTTTAAAAAAATTCTGATTTTTGGTTTTAGTTCCAATACAAAGATTCCATTTACCCAAAAATAGCCATTCCACATATCTCGCATGTTCAACATGTCATAGGGGATGGAAACTGTGGCTTTAGAGCAGCAGCCATTTTTGTGGGTGTTATAATTATGGCCAGAAATTAGCTTAGGCAAATGAGCAGTATTTAAAGCAAAAGAAATGCTGGAAAACTTTTGTCAATGATTGCTGATGGGCTCTCACAATGGGGAAATATGTTGGATGATATTGGTGATGAATTCAATTGGATGATGAGTGGATGATGGAAAACAGCAGGGAGAAGAGCTCCTTAATTATAAAAGATTGGCCTCTTGTGAGCCCATGATACAACAAGCCAAAAGGCAAATTTTCCGCTCCAAAAGAGCTCTACAGGCTCTACAGGCCTTGTTACTTGGTTTGGGCTACATCAGCCCGCATGGAATCAGTCCCTGTACCCTTACAACCAGCCTATTCTGGTTATTTCTGGTGTTTCCACCTCAATGGGGCTGAACCAGCCCCTTAGCTGTTCAAATCCCTGGCCGGTTGTCTATTACAACTGGCCTCTTATCTCACATGCTGGCTGGTTGCCTCATGCAACCAGCCCCTGGCCATACAAATGGCCAGGAGGGACCCAGGACACACCTGGGTCCGGTCTCAGACACACATGGGGGGGGGGGGGTGACCAGCGGACATGCTGTCCCCCCACCCTCCTTCTCACCAATCCCTGGAGGGGGCGGTTGAATCCCCCTACCAGGGGCCCTGGGGTTCGATACCCCCAGGGCGTCATCAAGGTAAGGTGGGCTGGGGGGTGGTCAGGTCCCCTCCAGCCCGTCACTCCTCCCCCTTGGTAAAGGGGGGGGGGAGAGTGCCCCTTCAATGGTGGGGGGGTGGTCAATTCCCCCCCACCCCCGGTCACCTTGATGCAACCGGCCTAGCCACCACTTTTGGTGGGGGGTGATCAAGTCCCCCCCACCATGACCGGTTGCCACTTGTGACCGGTCACTGGCTGGTTCCATCCAGCCAGCCCTCCCCCTCCTCCTTGCAATGGCAAGCAAGGGGAGGGGGAGGAGCCAGGGCCACCAGCCCTGCGGCAGCTGCAACGGGCTCAACAGCCGCGACCAGGGTGGGGGGGCTCCATTTTGAGTCCCCCTGCCCCCTACAATGGCCCCGCGCGGGCCGTTGGGCCCCATAAATGGGCTGTAAGCAAAAACGTTTCCCTAAATCCATGACATCCACACAGGCCAGTATGGTCCGTGTGAGTGTCCAATGGGCCGGAGAGGCCCATATGTGCATCCAATTTGGATTACACTTATACGTAGCACACACGTAAGTGCATACCTATTTTAACAGTGGGGAGGATCTCAGAAGACTGGATTGAAGTCAGCAAATAAATGGTGAAAGAGCTTGATTCAAACTCAATCTTCAAGGACACAAGATTACTGCGTGATATCTGGGCTGAAACTTTCCAAGAAGGAAGAAGGCAACTGAACCACTTTTATGGCCCAGCTCCCATAAATATGTGGTTGAAATTTCCATTCCATGGCTTACTTCTGGCTGAAACAGATAAGTGTCCAGCAGTTCTTTTTTCATCTTGAATGCCTTGCACTTATATTCCTCTGAACTCTCCTCCCACTCCAAATTCCAAAACTTCTCCTGTTTTCTTCATTCTTTTAGAAGAATCAAAACATATAGTCTCATTCAAGTTCAATTCTGATCATTGGAAAGCTCCCAGGTAAGATCCACTTTGGAAAAGCTTTGTGACAAAGGATGCTTAATCTTGGAAAACCATTTTTCAGAGAAATTTTGATCTTGGTAATGATGTTCTGTTTCCTGCACTAAAATCAAGTAGAAAAATAAAACCAATCATATTTGAATAAATTTTAATATTTTTAGGGGATTATTTTTTTTGCGGGTGCTACCCTTAAACTCACAGGGGTACTACGTCCCCGCAACATCCAGTATACAGGGACAGAAATAAAGTATTTTTAGGTGAAATACCAAAGGGGCGCAACCGCGCCCCAACTTGGAAATGCTTTAAATAAAGGGTTGGGTGCGTGAGAAGAATAATGCACTGAATAATAAATAATGATTAATAAATCATAAATAATATATAATACATAATATATAATACATAATATATAATACATAATAAATAATAAATAATAAATAATAAATAATAAATAATAAATAATAAATAATAAATAATAAATAATAAATAATAAATAATAAATAATAAATAATAAATAATAAATAATAAATAATAAATAATAAATAATGAATAATGAATAACAAATAATAAATAATAAATAATAAATAATAAATAATAAATAATAAATAATAAATAATAAATAATAAATAATAAATAATAAATAATAAATAATAAATAATAAATAATAAATAATAAATAATAAATAATAAATAATAAATAATAAATAATAAATAATAAATAATAAATAATAAATAATAAATAATAAATAATAAATAATAAATAATAAATAATAAATAATAAATAATAAATAATAAATAATAAATAATAAATAATAAATAATAAATAATAAATAATAAATAATAAATAATAAATAATAAATAATAAATAATAAATAATAAATAATAAATAATAAATAATAAATAATAAATAATAAATAATAAATAATAAATAATAAATAATAAATAATAAATAATAAATAATAAATAATAAATAATAAATAATAAATAATAAATAATAAATAATAAATAATAAATAATAAATAATAATAATAATAATAAATAATAAATAATAAATAATAAATAATAAATAATAAATAATAAATAATAAATAATAAATAATAAATAATAAATAATAAATAATAAATAATAAATAATAAATAATAAATAATAAATAATAAATAATAAATAATAAATAATAAATAATAAATAATAAATAATAAATAATAAATAATAAATAATAAATAATAAATAATAAATAATAAATAATAAATAATAAATAATAAATAATAAATAATAAATAATAAATAATAAATAATAAATAATAAATAATAAATAATAAATAATAAATAATAAATAATAAATAATAAATAATAAATAATAAATAATAAATAATAAATAATAAATAATAAATAATAAATAATAAATAATAAATAATAAATAATAAATAATAAATAATAAATAATAAATAATAAATAATAAATAATAAATAATAAATAATAAATAATAAATAATAAATAATAAATAATAAATAATAAATAATAAATAATAAATAATAAATAATAAATAATAAATAATAAATAATAAATAATAAATAATAAATAATAAATAATAAATAATAAATAATAAATAATAAATAATAAATAATAAATAATAAATAATAAATAATAAATAATAAATAATAAATAATAAATAATAAATAATAAATAATAAATAATAAATAATAAATAATAAATAATAAATAATAAATAATAAATAATAAATAATAAATAATAAATAATAAATAATAAATAATAAATAATAAATAATAAATAATAAATAATAAATAATAAATAATAAATAATAAATAATAAATAATAAATAATAAATAATAAATAATAAATAATAAATAATAAATAATAAATAATAAATAATAAATAATAAATAATAAATAATAAATAATAAATAATAAATAATAAATAATAAATAATAAATAATAAATAATAAATAATAAATAATAAATAATAAATAATAAATAATAAATAATAAATAATAAATAATAAATAATAAATAATAAATAATAAATAATAAATAATAAATAATAAATAATAAATAATAAATAATAAATAATAAATAATAAATAATAAATAATAAATAATAAATAATAAATAATAAATAATAAATAATAAATAATAAATAATAAATAATAAATAATAAATAATAAATAATAAATAATAAATAATAAATAATAAATAATAAATAATAAATAATAAATAATAAATAATAAATAATAAATAATAAATAATAAATAATAAATAATAAATAATAAATAATAAATAATAAATAATAAATAATAAATAATAAATAATAAATAATAAATAATAAATAATAAATAATAAATAATAAATAATAAATAATAAATAATAAATAATAAATAATAAATAATAAATAATAAATAATGAATAATAAATAATAAATAATAAATAATAAATAATAAATAATAAATAATAAATAATAAATAATAAATAATAAATAATAAATAATAAATAATAAATAATAAATAATAAATAATAAATAATAAATAATAAATAATAAATAATAAATAATAAATAATAAATAATAAATAATAAATAATAAATAATAGATAATAAATAATAGATAATAGATAATAAATGATAAATAATAAATAATAAATAATAAATAAATAATAAAAATAATAAATAATAAATAATAAATAATAAATTATAAATTATAAATTATAAATTATAAATAATAAACAATAAACAACAAACAACAAACAATAAACAATAAACAATAAACAATAAACAATAAATGATAAATAATAAATAATAAATAATAAATAATAAACCCGCCATTTATTTTGACCAAACCCGCCATTTTCAATGGCAGGTTTATGAAAAACACATACCTCAAAACTGATGTATTTCGAAATGGCGGGTTTTAGACATCAAAACCGCAATTTCATCCATCCACCATCCATGGCATGCAAACCATCCATCCACACCTATAACCATCAAATCCATACGCATGAAACACAACTCAACTCCATTGCTTCACATCTCCATTGCTCCACATCTCCATCACTTCAAATCTCCATTGCTTCACATCTCCACCAATTGAAATCTCCATTTCTTCACATCTCCATTACTTCTCATCTACATTGCTTCAGGCAAATCCCATCATCATCATCATTATCTTTCCCAACATTTCCAATCAAAATTCCCAGCAGAATGTTGAAAATGCAAAAAAGCTGACTGAACTTTTTTTATTATTTGACTCGGATTCAGACTCCAATTTGGAATCAACTTGGTTATCTTTGAATTCCTTGTTGGAAAAGAAATCAATGGTTCCACAAAGAAACACTCTCCAAAAACCTATGTACAAAAGGCAAAAGCTTCACCTACTGCCCAACTTAAGCTTCCAGCCACTTTTCCAAACTTTATTGCCTTCTTTCATGAAACCTTTTGAGATGATTGAAGACCACCACATCTTCCAGAAAAATTCTTAGAATCCTCAACAAAGTCCAGCTATCCAACTGAATTTTTCTCTTTGTAGATTGGGATCAAATGGAAATGGAGCAGAAATTCATTGATTAGAAAATCTATTCTTGGTCAGTTATGGATGCATTGACTTATACACCAAAAGAGTCATGATTGCTATCCTATCTTTCTGTTTCTGTTTCCTTTGTTGGCCAACCAAAGAAGACCGCAAGGAGATATCTCAAGTAATGGAGACTGAAGTCTTTCCTGGTTGCATTGGTTTTGTTGATGGAAACATTATCCCTTGAGTCAAAAACCCAAGCTATATCTCAACCATTATTTTGATTGGAAAAAAGGCAATAAATTCATTTTCTTTCCAAATCCTTTGATAATACACTGACCAAATTTTTTCATGGGTCTGTATAGATACTCTTTGGAACTACAACCTGTTTGTGATACCAACAAGAAGTTGATATCCCTCCATGCTGGCCTTCCATGTTCTTGCCATGATTCATATGTTTTCAATTGGATGCGGATTGCTCACCAACCAGATAACTACTTTGAAAAAGATCAATACCTTCTTGCCAATTCAGCTTATGCTAGCGTTAAATATGTGGTTCCAGCATACCGCAATGTTTCAACCAATTATAAAGCCAAAAATGATTTGAACTATCATCTTGCCCAGTCACAAGTTTGGATTGAGCATGCTGTATGAATCCTATAAGGAAGATGAGCCAGCTTACTGGAGATGCAAAACCAGCTCCAATCTTCCAAAGACATGGAGTTCCTCATAAACTGGATTATCAGTTGTTTAATCCTTCACAACCTTCTTGCCAAAATCAAAGATGAATGGGACAAAATATTTGAAGAAGATATTCCTGATCCTCCTCAAGTCATCCCAGTCTCATCTTCTCCCTCATATTTGGCCATGAGAGAGCGGATTCTACCCCTCACACTTGCTCACTTTGATGAGTATCATTGGGTTTTTAAACAGGTAAAAAATAAAATCACAGAATTTTTTTTTTGGTTGTTTAACCAAGAATCCTAGGCTGACTACAGTTTTTTTTTTGGTGGACTTAGACAAAAAGAAAAACTTCAAAACCACCTCACCCCACCAAACCAGTGGTTCACGTTCACCAGTACACTTCCTCCTCCTCACCCACAACCACCACTCTACCCATCACCACCACCTCCCCATCACCATCACCTCACCATCACCTCCACCTAAACCAGCTCACCAATAACCACCACTTCCCCATCACCTCCACCTCCCCATCACCTCCACCTCACTAACCACCTCCACCTCACCTCACCTCACTCACTGCCTCCCCTCCTCCTAACCCTGGTAAGCCCCCTTCCCCCTCTTCCTCTTCCCGCCCCTCACCAGTTTCTGATCCTTTGATCATTCAAACTTTAGGTCCCCCCTGGATCCCCATCAAGGTGAGCCCCTCCTCATCCTCCTCCTCCTCCTCCTCCTCCTCTCCCTGCCCCTGATTGATTGAAAAGTGATTGCCACTTTCTGGTTGACCAGCAAGCAATCAATGGCTTGCCAATTGATTGATTGGTTGACCAGCAAGCAATTGATTGATTAGTTGACCAGCAAGCAATCAATCAAATGGTTGAATGGCAACAATTGATCTTGTCAGTTGATCAATCCATCAATTGACCAACTGGTGATGTGCCCCCCCCCCCCTCCTCTCCTCCTCCTCCTCTCAATTCTTGAGAAGTTGACCAACCCTTTTTTTTTGGTAGGAAATTACTGGTAAAATTCTTCTTATTTTCTATGTTGGTTGATCATCTAAGTGGTTTATACTGGACTGATAATTTTTTTTGCTTTTTTTGTTATTTTGGTAGGAGAATTGCTGGTATTTTTTTTGTTATTTTCTGTGTTTGTTGATCATCTAAGTGGTTTATACCGGACTAATGACTGTTTTTTCATTTTTTTTATTCAATGCATTGCAATCAGAAATTCCACTGCTTTGACCACCCTTTCTTGACGACCCATTCTTCACCCACCAAACTCAAAATGTTACAACTAATGTGTTTCCATCTTGATCCTCATCCTGATCAAATTATACGGTTCAGAGGGAAAAAGATGGAAGGAGATAATTTGAAAGACATACAGAGAAGTGGGAAGAAAAGGGCTTGCCAGCAAAGGAGGGCTCAAATGCGGTATATTGAAATTGCATTGGAAGTGAATGAGGAAAAAATTAATGAAAAGTTTGTTTGTTTTTCACGCAAACTACGTCCCTTGAAACTTTATCTGTCCATTTTCAAGAAAAGTAAAAAACCCGCCCCTGAAGAGTTGGAACGGGCCAAACAGAAGATCAAAACGTTCCATTTCTTCAGCTCTGGAAAATTATATGTTCAAGATCAATCAGATCATGAGGCTATTGTTGCCATAATCCAATTTATCCCTTTGAATGAACTCTCTGAGCAAGAGAAGAAGGACATCAACTCAGGAACAACATTACTTCACCAATCCAAAAAATTTGTCAACACTGTTGGTCCCTCAAGATCTTGGGGTGGTAAAATGTGGGCAATTGGATGGAAAAAGTCAATGGAACCTTCTGAACTATTTGGAAAATAATTGAAGAAAGATGCTTTCAAATCCTCCCCTAAATAGTATTATTTTTTCAACCTTAAGTCTGAAAAGGTCCCTCAAATATTGGGCCAAAGTTTTTGAAAATTAGCCAAACTTGCATTTGATTCCAAACATGAAGCTATGATGGACAACACTGTCCCTTCCTTCTCCTCATTGGAATTTGGACCTGGACTTACTGCTTTTGACTGCTCACCTCACATCACCTTCACCTCAGACTCCTTCTTCAACTTGCCCCATATTGACCAAGGTGATGTCTCTGACTATTCCTTTTTAATTGTGGTCCCAACCAAAAAATTGAATGTACAACTTATCAACAACAAGGATGAATATCAAGTATCCAACAGAGAATTTGTGTTCCCAGACTTGGGTTTTGGGATTGATTTCAAACAAAAGGGTATTGTGAAAATGGTTTGGGCAGCAAACAAGTACAAGCACTGTAATTTTCCTGCAGTGGATACTGCCACCCATACTAGGATGGCCATTTTCATGCAAATCAATAGAAAAACTCAAAACACTAGCAAGTACTTGGCCAGTGGCAAAATATATCTTAGGAAAAAAAATAAAAAAGATTTTTTCATTGGTGTTGTTAAAAATACTCTCAAACATTTTTGCAATAAAAAACAGTTTTTTGTTTTTATTTTTAAAATTTCTTATCAAAGTAAATATATTTACAAACCAAGCAATCAAGTAATTTCCTTAATTTTATTGACATTTCTACTGCTAACAATAATGCCATGGCTACCAATAACCATTCTTTTTTTTCTGTGGCTAGCCTTTCCCTCTCCTTTTTGAGTTGGTCTTGCTCTTGATCCTTCTCCTTTTGCTCTTTTTGAAACTCCAGCTTGGCCTTTTTGATTTGCCACTCAGCATCCAACTTGTTTTGATGAGACAAAATCTCATCTTTCCAATTTTGACAATCAATAGCCAGTTGACAATCCCACTTCTCCTTTTCCAATTGAAGTTTTTTGGATTCTATTTGGGATTCCACTGTTTTTTGGAGGGGAATAGGAATAAGCTTGATTTTGAAAGCAAGTAAAATCAATCAATTAACTTACTTGAATCTTGCTTCCCTGTGATATCATCAAAGCCAAAAAAATTTGAAGTGCTTCTCTGCTTTTGACTGCTATGAGGGTTGGGGTTGATGGAATTGGGGGCCTTTTTCTTTCCCTTTGCAGAGGAGGCTTGTGTGGGAATTTCATTGCTTTCATTTGAAGTGGATTTGTTAGGCCCCATTGTTTTGAGTATTTTGCCATTCAGAATGGACGAGTGTGTTTTTTTCCAATCTAAATCAGTCAGGATTAACCAGACAGAAGAGAAAAAATTTTGGTTCCTTATTTGAGCAGATGATTCCAATGGTGGTGATGAAGGAATAACTTGCTCCTCTTTGGCCAAATTGTTAAGTTCTTCCACCCAAGGAAGAGAGAGATCCAATGAAGGAAGTGAGAGGTCCAAGGAAGGGTTTGAATTGTTGATCAATGCTGATTTAGATGTGATTGGAGCTGATTCTGTTGGAATATTCTCCTCCAAATCAGATTGGAGCCACTCATAGGTTTCATTGGGATCATCATTGCTAGGCCAAGAATCAACAGCCTGGTCCTCAGCATCAACTGAATCTGATTGTTGGGCATCCAAAGCGGCTAAAGGGGTGATATTGGCCTTCTTTCCAAAGATTTCATCCATTTGAACATAAAAAGGACAAATGGAGTGAAACTTATCAACCACCAAGTTGATTCCCCTTGCTTTATTGGAGTTTTTAATACCAAAGCCAGTGGAGATTGACATTTAGTGGACTTTTTTGTACTTGGTTTGATAGTTCTTGAATTTCTCTTGCATCTTTTTGGATGAAAGATACAGCCAAGCTTTGGTTTTATTCTTGAGTTCATTGGCCATCAGGAGATAACCATTAAACTTAGAGGATGGAGGTCAGCCAAATTGTGCTTCATTGTCAGATCCAGAGCAAGCATTGTAGTTGGACAGAATTTTGAGCCAGTTTACCAGGATGATGTGATCAGCTCTCTTGAGCTGACTTGATCCTTTGGAGGCTGATGGGGGAGGATTTTTGGATTTTGAGTTCCTGGGGGATGTCCACTTTGGTTGAGTGCAATTGCCGGGGGATTTTTGCTGAGGGGGTATTTAAAAAGAGTAAGTGGGATGAAGTGATGAAGCAATAAAGCAATGACAGTTAGGATGTGATGAAGGGGCGATGAAGTGATGAAGCAATGAAGCAATGAGAGGATTTATCTGATGAAAGCAATAAAGTGATGACAGTGATAAAGCAAGGTGAGAGTGATGAATTAATTAAGCCCAATGAAGCAATTAGAGTGATCAGGTGATGAGGATAGCAATGAAGCAATGGGATTGGTGAAGTGATGAGGATAGAAATGAAGCAAAGAGAGTTATGAATTAATGAGGATAGCAATGAAGCAATAAGATTGATGAAGTGATGAGGATATCAATGAAGCAATGAGAGTGATGAAGGGATGAGGATATCAATAAAGCAATGAGAGTGATGAAGCAATGAGGATAGAAATGAAGAAATGAGAGTGACGAAGTGATGAGGATAGCAATGAAGAAATGAGAGGGATGAAGTGATGAGGTAGCAATGGAGAAATGAGAGTGATGAAGTGATGAGGATAGAAATGAAGAAATGAGAGTGATGAAGGGATGAGGATAGCAATGAAGCAATGAGACTGATGAAGTGATGAGGTTAGCAATGAAGCAATGAGAGTGATGAAGTAATGAGGATAGCAATAAAGCAATTTGAGTGATGTGAAGTAATAAGAGACTTAAAATGAGTGTTTGATTTCAGCAAGGGGTGATCAGAGAAAAGAATCAGAAAGAAAAGAAACATGTTTGAGGAGACACCTTAAAAGGACCAGATAGCGTGTTGACTAGACAGAGCGGTGAAGAAGAAGAAAGAGGGGGAAAGAAAGAATAAAGGAAGATTGATCCGGTGTAGTACTCTTGGAGTTGGTGATTGGGTGAGCTTGAGCTTGAGCTGTAGCAAAAGCTGGTGAGTGAACTTGTTGATGTTGGGGAGGACTTGAAGTTGGTTGAAGGATGATGGCGCCTTTGGGTGAATGAGAATGGCGGTTTGAGAGATCCTGGGGAGCAGTCTTGCGGGCCTTCAGAAATGGAGCGTTGGAAGCGGTTGAATATGAGGGACGAGCGGGAAGAGGAGAGCTTATAAAGAAATAAAATAGGAAATAAAGGAATGGAAAACAAAGTAAAAGTAGAATGAAATAGAAAAAAGATAGAATAAAATAGAATAACATGAAATAAAATAAAATAAGATAATTTGAGCAGATACTTGAATACCAACAGCCTCCCTTGCTCAAATTATTTGGAGATGTTCAGAGCCTCTAAAGCGCGGTAGAGCGCTACCCTGTTTACCAGTTTGGTGAGGAAATCCACCAGATTCTTCTTGGAGGACACTTTCTGGAGCTTGACCGCGTTTTTCAGAATTTCACTGCGGAAATAGTGGAACCGCAATTCCATGTGTTTTGTGTGAAACGTGGTGTGATTAGCTTGGTTGAGAGCTAGTTTAATACAGCCTTTGTTGTCCTTGTGGATGATGGCCAGTTTGATAGATTCTTCCGGCAGGAACTTGCTCATGAGCAATTTTACCCAGCTTACTTCCTTGATGGTGTTGCCCAGCACCTTGTACTTGGCTTCAGTGGTGGATAAAAAAAGAGTTGGCTGTTTCCTACATTTCCAGGTGATAACGCTTCTGAGCCAGCAGATGACCATCCCAGAGACAGACCTCCTTGTGGTGGGGCAGGTTGCCCAGTCGGCATCAACGTACGCTTCAAGGCAGGGGGAAGAGGAGGAGGAGATGAATGTTATTCCTTGGCTTGAGCTGTTCTGGAGATATTTGAGGACTTTTAAGGCCGCTTGAAAGTGGTGAAGATTTGGTTTAACAAGGAATTGGGCCAGATAGTTGACCGCAAAGGTGATGTTGGGTCTTGTGCATATACTGATATGATTGAGCTCACCAACAATCTTTCTATAGTTTGCGTCCAACAGTAGAAACTTGTGATGGTCTTCCTTGCTTGAGGCATATATCTTGCCATGAGGTTTGAAGGGAGTTGAGAATGATTTGTGCGGCGGAAGCGCATATTGACCACATACTTGATTGATGTACAAGCTGTGGGAGAGCTTGAATCCATTCAATAGGTGAGTGACATTCATTCCAAGAAGTACGGAGGCCGGTCCCAGGTCCTTTATCTTGAATTTGGAGCTGAGTTGGGTAACAAAGACGTCCGGATGATTGCTGAATATTGCAATATCGTCAACATGAACGTAGAGGTAAGTGGAATCTTTCCAGAAAACGCATTGGTCAGCCTTGCTCTTGTGGAAACCAAGGTCAACAAGCCAGCTGCTTAATGTTTTGTACCAGCCCACTGGTGCCTGTTTGAGACCGTACAAGGCCTTCTTGAGCTTGAGATGCTTGCCACTCGCCACGGAGATGTAGGGGGGAGGATTGAGGTAGACTTCTTTGCGCAGAGGGGCGTTTAGAAAAGCGGCTTTCACGTTGACTTGATGGAATTTCAGTTTTAGATGAGCTGCAAGGGCAATGAGCATACAGAGGGAGGTCTTGTCCCCAGTGGGAAAGAAGGTGGAGGTGAAGTCAATGCCATACTGCTGGCTGAAGCCTTGTGCGCATAGGCGGGCTTTGAACTCAACGATCCGGTTTTGCTCATCTTGTTTTGTTCAAAAAACCTATACGCATTTAAGTCCTAGCTTGCCATTGGGGAGGTCGGACTCTTCCAAGACTTGATAGTCAGGCAGGTTGAGTTCTTTGTGTTTCATTGCTTCAAGCCACTCTTCTCAGTATTTTGAGTTGAAAGCCTCTTGGACTGACTTGGGATCAGAATAGCTGTTGTCAACAATCAGATAGATGGCGGGAAGACCTACTTTTGAGTTGAGACAAAGTGGATGGGAGATAATATTGTCGTGAGTTAGCCTGTCATGAGACATTTGATGAGCGGGGAGAGGGGGATTGATAGCAGATGGGATGGTGGAGCCAGGAGTGTTATGAGGGAATACAGACATGGGGGGAGAGTTGGGGGGAGGGACATTGGAGGAGTTTGGGGAGGAAGGAAGAGGAGCGGAAGGGAGATCAGAAGAGTTGTTTATGGGAGGGGGAAGAGGAGAAAAGGGGGTCAGCATGTGGTCGGAGCTGGTAGGACAATGAGATGGTTTCAAGCCAGACAAGGAAGGAAAAGAGAGCTTGTCAAATGACGCGTTTGTGGAGATGAAAATTTTGGAGGAATCCAGGTAGTCTGAATGACAAAAAGTCATTGAAGTACCTGAGCAGAATCACTCTTTTGCTGGTGGGGAGGAGTTTGAAAGTTTGATCAGCTTTGGGAATGATAGCAAAGGCGGCAAAACCAAATGGTTGTAGGCAGTTGAGATTGAAAGATTGTCCGTGCCAAATGTTGTAAGGAACAGTGTTTCCACGTGCTCTAGAAGGGAGAGCGTTAAGGATGTGGGAAGCAGTATTGAAGGCCTTGTCCCAGAATTTGAGCAGTAGATTACTTTGATTTAGCAGGAAACAAGCCTTGTCCAGAATTAGGCAATTCAATCTCTTGGCCAATCCCTTTTGCTGAGGAGTTTAGGGAGGAGAGAAATGCTGAGAAATTCCTTTTTCAAGGCAGAAGGCATGAAGATTGGGGGAGATGAACTCGCCGCCGTTATCAGAAATTAGAAGTTTCACAGAATGGCCAGTTTGATGTTTGGCTTGCAACACAAAGTCTTTGATGGCGGAAAGTGCCTTGCTTTTCTGTTTGAGGAGAGCCACGAAGCAATATCCGGAGAATTGATCCGTGAGGGAGAGGAAGTAGGAGAACCCCAAGTTTGAGGTGATGGAGAGAGGTCCAACAATGTCAAGATGGATAGCTTCAAGGAGTTTGGTGGCCCTTTTGAATTTATGATTGAAAGGAGTTGAAACTTCCTTGCAAGTCTTGCAGATTTGACAGACAGAGGATCAAGCGTCAGAGTTGTCAGAGCAAAGATTGAGGGTCTTGAGGGATTGAGTACGGCGTGACCAAGATGCAGATGCAAGAGATTGTCCGGAGCCTTGAAAAGCATTGTAGACTGATTGCATTGCTGAAATTTGGTTCCACAAAGTTCCGTTAATTTTTTATTTGTGCTTCCTACAAAGCTAATCTTATCCTTCTTCACTTCAAAGCCCAAGTATCCAATTTTTGAGAAGTTTGCCTTAGATGAGTTTAATTGGGTGAGAGAGATAAGGCACTGGTTGATGGATGGAATGAGAAGAACTTTTTGAATGATGATGGTTGAGCCAAAATGATTGATGAGCTTGGCTGATCCAGAATGCGTAGCTGTAAGGGAGTTGTTTGGAGAGCCGGTTCCCACCTCAAGATGAATTGGAGTGCACTCAAACAGAACCTGGGGGTCATTGACAATGTGGTGGCTTGCGCCAGAGTCCAGGACCAGAAGATGAGAGTCTTTTCTGTTGGATGACAGGTATATTTGAGCGTTGAAGTGAAGCTTGGCACCTTTGGAGCTGCTTTCATCTTTGCCGGGTGGTCTTTTGTCAACTGAGTGAAGATTTTATGAGGGGATCTTGTTCCATTTGGTTCTGAGGTGAGGATGGAAAAACCAGCATTTACTCTCTGGGTGTTTGGCTAAGGGGTTGTGATGTCCTTTTGAGCAGGGGTGCTTGGGCTTTTTCCTTGCTGTGGACTTTGATGTGGACCTGTGCAGAGAGACAAATGGATTTGTATCTAATGGTGGTTTGGCGTCCTGCAGTCCAGAGGATTCAATGTAAAGGACCTTGCAGAGCTTGTTCAAGATACCAGTTGGATTTTGAAGGAGGGAGTTGTTGAGAATTAGAGAGTCAACAATGTGGTAGAATGAGCTGGGGAGTTTGGCGAGGATGTTGTTGCTGAGGATATCGGGAGGAACCTCGAGTCTAACAACTGTTAGTTTGTTCATGAGTTTCCTGCAGTCCTTGATGTAGGTTGTCAGATCACCTTTGAAGAGGTACAGGATTAAATTAAGCCAAATGCGGCCGCAATTATTGGAGGATTGCAAGGCATATTGTTCAAGAATGGTCTGCCAGATGGTGTGGGGATTACCATTGTTGTCATCATTGACAATGGATTCAAAAGAGATTCACCAAGGTGTTGAATGATTATGTCTGCGGCTTTGTATATCTTTTTCTTTTGGGGCCCGGTCATGGGTGATGGAGGGGGTTTAATGGTCAACTTGAGAAGTCCTTTCCTGCGGAGATAACTCTTGATCCTGAGACTCCAAGATGGGAAGTTTGAATCATTCAGAAGGGGAATTTTGAGCTTTGATGGATTGGGTTGTTCTTCCAAGTTGGACATAGAGCCTATCTGGTCCAATAAGTGCTGGGACTGTAAATCTGAAGGAATAAGAGAATTAAAAGGAGTGTTTGATTTCAGCAAGGGGTGATCAGAGAAAAGAATCAGAAAGAAAAGAAACATGGTTGAGGAGACACCTTACTAGGACCAGATAGCGTGTTGACTAGAAAGAGCGGTGAAGAAGAAGAAAGAGGGGGAAAGAAAGAATAAAGGAAGATTGATCCGGTGTAGTACTCTTGGAGTTGGTGATTGGGTGAGCTTTAGCTTGAGCTGTAGCAGTAGCTGGTGAGTGAAATTGTTGATGTTGGGGAGGACTTGAAGTTGGTTGAAGGATGATGGCGCGTCCGGGTGAATGAAAATGGTGGTTTGAGAGATCCTGGGGAGCAGTCTTGCCGGCCTTCAGAAATGGAGCTTTGGCAGCGGTTGAATATGAGGAACGCGGGGGAAGAGGAGAGCTTATAAAGAAATAAAATAGGAAATAAAGGAATGGAAAACAAAGTAAAAGTAGAATGAAATAGAACAAAGATAGAATAAAATAGAACAAAATAGAATAACATGAAATAAAATAAAATAAAATAAAATAATTTGAGCAGATACTTGAATACCAACATGATGAATTGACGGAGATAGCAATGAAGCAATGAGAGTTATGAAGTGTTCCAATAAGGTTGGAGGATGAAACCAGGGGTGATGATGTGGAATGACGCCTGGTTGAGCTGTTGAAAGCCTTTATATACTTTATTTGGAAAAACCCATTGATTTTCAAGTAACTTTGACAAGTCTGATGTGAAATAAGTGGGTTTTCCTTTGTTTTTAATGGTGGTTTTGAAATGGAAGATTTGGGTTGAAACCCCCCATTAGAAAATGGCTGGTTTTCTTAACTTTGATACACCTTAATAGACAATAAATAATAGGGTGTATCAGAGGCAAAATTTTTGAAAAAATAAATGGCTGATTTGAGGATTATCCATTATTTTTTTCAAAATTTTATTTTTTTTCATTTAAAACCATTGATTCATTTTCTGTTTCAATAGAAATTTTTCTTTTTGAAAAATTTATATTAGGGTGTATCAGCGTTAGAAAACTTGCCATCAGAAACCTGCCAATTATTCCCAAACCTTCCATTTTTCAGGGTGGGTTTCTGAAATACAAATACCCCTTAACTGGTGTATTTCAAAATGGCGGATTTCAAACATCAAACCCGCCATTAAACCCCCCATTTATGCATCATCATCCATCCCCCATCCATCACATCTAAAACACCCATCCACATCAGCATATCCATACCAGTCCCATCTCCATCACATCACACACATCTCATCTCCATTGCTTCACATCTCCATCACTTCACATCTCTATGGCTTCACATAACTATTGCTTCACATCTCCATTATCACACCAATCCAATCATCATCTCATCACCACACATCAAATTACAATCTTTCTCAACATTTCAAATCAAACTTCTTGGCAGCAAATTGAAAATGCAAGAAAGCTGACTGAAATTTTGTTAGTATTTGACTGCCATTCACACTCCAATTCAGACTCCAATTTGGAATCAACTTGGTTGGCTTTGAATGCTCTGTTACAAAAGCAATACATGGTTACAAGAAGACAAACTCTCCACAACCCTATGTATGAACGGCAAAAGATTCATCTCCTCCCCTACTTAAGCTTCCAGCAACTTTTCCAAACTCTATTGCCTTCATTCATAAAACCTTTGGAGATGATTGAAGACCACCAAACTTCCAGAACAATTCTCAGAATCCTCAAAGCAATCCAGCTATCCAACGGGCTGTTTCTCTTTAGATTTGGATCAAATGGAAACGGAGAATCAATTCATCAATTAGAAAATCTATCCTCAGTTGGATATGGAACCATTGACTTATACACCAAAAGATTCATGGTTGCTATCCTATCTTTCCGCCACTCAGTCCTTTCTTGGACAAAAAAAGGAGAATGCAAGGAGATATCTCAAGTAATGGAGACCAAAGGATTTCCTGATTGCATTGATTTTGTTGATGGAACCAAAATCCCCTTGAGTCAAAAACTCAAGCTAGATGGCAAAAACTATTTTGATTGGAAAAAAAGGCAATTGATTCATTTCTTTTCAAACACCTTGGATAACACCTTCGATCACAGACTGACCAAACGGGTTTGGTATGTTTGTTTAGATACTCCATGGCACTGTTGATTATCTTTCTATCTTTCTGATTATCTTCAAGCCTTTTTTGTTGATTATCTGTGTATCTGTCTGTTTATATTCAAGCCTGTTTTGCTTTTTGATAATTCTTCTTATTCTTCCTCTTATGCTTTGTTACTTCATTGGAGTACTGCTTGTCTTCTCTATCCTCCTCAGTAGTTACAGTAGAGCATCTATAGTTGTAGTCTCTGGTCACGCCATGTCTTATCCAACATGTTGCGGGCCTATCAGGGACCCCATTGGGGTCTTTGAAGCCTGCTCAGTCAACCTCAAGCTGGCACCCACCAACACGACGAAGGCCTCATCAAGAGAGATCCAATCAAAACTTAAAGACAGCCATCTTGGTTAATTGGACAGCCTAGCAAACTCACTTGTGGAAAAAACATAGGGTGCCATCAACCATCCAACTCATCCCCAGTATTGACGCATGTCTCTTTGTGTAAGCCAGAACAAACGTGCTGGAGCAGTTGGATCAATCAGAAGCGTTCTCTTGGTCTTTCTCAGCTATTTAGCTGATTGTGCACTTGATTCTACTTAGTCTGTTTAGAGGCCATAATCTGGCCTGTAGAATTGTGTTTTCCTGTTGGAATCTCTCTCTCATCATTTGTTGAATCACCTAGAATTTCGGATGCATTTCTTACATTTTTAGTCTTACCTTTGTTTTTATTTTTTTATTGAAATGTTGGCTTGGTCCAGGTTTTTCAAACCATAAAATTCTTTTCACGGTTAAAAGCCAAAGCAATTTTATCCAGATACCAGAATGGATCAACAAACAGTTTCCCCTGGACCTGGAGGCAACAGAAACTTTAAGGCGCTGGCACTCAAGTCATTAATGGAATCAACCCCCCTTTCTTACCAAGATGAACTATTTAATCTGGAAGAAGAAGATGGAAAGATTGTTCAAAATGAGGGGCATTCTCCAACTCATGAACTCTCCCAATCCACATGGGGAAGTTCCAGAAAATGACAACACTGTGGCCTATCTTATGTCCAAGCTAGATCCCTCAACTCACACCAACATAATAACAGCTGATAACAAGGAATCTCCCAAGCTCATATGGCTTGCCGCTAAAGAACACTTTGCTTCCAATAACGCAGCAAATTGGGCAAAGATCTTCTTCAACTTCCTCTACCTTGGCTTTGATCAGAATGACATCAACAGTTTTGTTACCTCAGTGAGACTACATCTTGGAAAACTTGACAAAGTTGGGATCAACCTTCCCAGTGGTATCCTTAGATACTTGATTCTCTTCAAACTTCCTGAATCATTGAAAGGAATGCAATTGCAAATAATGCACTCGGGTGTCAATCTGAAAGTGGCCTTTGTTCTTAATCATCTAGTTCAACACAAAAACAAAGTTCAATCTAAATCCAAGGAAACATCCAACACCAAATCTTCTCTTGACTCCCTTTATCAATTAGATGCTGACTACCCTTGCTGCAAAAACGGGAAGCATAATGCAGCCGTCAGATCACATCCAGCTGCCAAATGCTGGGTGGAGTTCCCAGATCTTAAACCTGAAAAACCATCAAATAATTCTAATCAAGGAGCAAAGAAGAAAGCACAAGATTCCCATCATTACATGTTTTTCTGTGGTCTAAACCAGCTCAACAAGTCTAACTATGGCTGATTCATCCTTGATAGCGGCTGTTCCATCCATATGATCAGAGATCAATCCTTGTTCTCCTCAATAACTGATCAGTCCAGAAACAAACTCATCAAAACAGAAAAAAAAGGGGATGGAATACCCATAAAGGTTCTCGGTGTTGCGGCTCTGCAAATTGGAGAAATCCAACTAGACCTGAAGAATACAGCCTGTGTGCCTGATGCAACTGTTAATCTGGTCTCAATGGGAGCTATTCTCAATCAGGGATTTACCCTGAAAGTCAGCAGTAAATCTAACCCTCCATCCTTCTTGCTTAAGAAGAAAATAACGGTGATCCTCAGTGGAAAGATAGAGAACAACCTTTTGATCATCAACTTCCCCACTTTGACAGGACAACAGGCGTGTTTTTCAATTCTGAACAAGCTCCACAAACTACATCAAACTCTGGGCCATGCTAGTCTAGAAAGAATGGAAAAACACATAGGGCACAGCATTGAGAAGGAGACACACTCAGCATTTGAATGCATAGCCTGAAAAAAAGGAAAAATAAGCAAATCCTCCTTCAAACAGTAGCAACGGCCAGCAGAGCAAGTGTTTGACCGTCTCCACCTAGATCTAATGGGACCGCTCAATCTGCAAAACAAGGGCGGCATGAGGTATGCTCTCACTTTTGTTGACAACAGGTCTGGTTACCTCTCTGCTCTCCCTCTGCCAAGTAAGGATGCACCGGCTGAAGCCATCATTTTTGCCATTGAAAACAAAGAAAAAAAGAAGAAACAATTCCCCATTGAGGTTGTCTCTGATGGAGGAGGAGAATTTGTCATTGAAAGACTTGCTACATTCTTCAAATCCAATGAAATCCATCACCTTGTCAGTGATCCCTATCACTCCCAACATAATGGTAAGGCCAAGCAATCAAATCACACCATCATGGATTCCTTAAAATCAGTTTTCAGCTCATCTCCTATTCCCAAAATTTGTTGGAATGTGGTCATCCAAAGCTGCTTCCTTGCATTGAACCAAATTCCTCAAGAAGCAGGAATGAAAACTCCCTGGGAACAGATGCACGGTACAGTACTGCCCAAGGATTACCTGAAGCCTGTTGGAACTGCAGGCATCTACTTATTAAACAACACCAAAATTTCCTCAAAGTTAAGCAAAAAGGTGGATGAAGGGTTCCTGGTTGGTTTCAATCCTCAATTACTATCCTATAAGGTTCTGTCAAAATTGGGAAAGATCATCAATACCAAACATTTACAGTTCATGAAATCTCAAGGCCCTAATGGCATCTCCCTCAATGGCAGCATAGAATACTACATTGTTCCCACCGTCCAAACCGTGACCAGAGGGGAACCCAAATCAGTCATTCAAGAACCACATACAGTATTGGATGACTTGCACAACATCAAGCCGGATCTTCCTCTTGAGGACAATTCAAATCAATTGGATTCTGAAAGCTCTGATTCAGTTACCCAGGAGGAGCTTCTTCCAAGACTTTGCAATTGCAAGCAGTTGAGAACACCGGTACAGTATGGCTACCACCACACAGACTTACCCAAATCCATCCATGAAGCACTAAACCTCCCAAAATGGGTTGCGCCCATCACCAAGGAACTAGACACTGCTGAAGAGCTAGGTGTGTGGGAAGACGCCAAGGAATCTGAAGTTACCAATCCCCTTAACACCACTTGGGCCTTTTGTCGCAAGGAAGACCTACACACAGGTCTTACCTTGCTCAAGGCTTGGGTCTGCGTACAGGGGTTCAACCAACGCTATGGGATAGATTACCTGGAGAACTTTGCGCCTACTGAGTAAAATGTCTACATAAGGACCCCCATTGGCTCAAATATAAATTCAAAGTATCTTAAGCTCATTAAGTCACTCTACAGCCTTAAAAAAGGGCCTCTCAATTGGTACAGGACCCTGAGTGACTGGATCAAGAGTGTTGGCCTTGTTGAGAGCAACTGTGATCCCTGTCTTTATTATCATGAGGATGGAGTTACATCACTGTTCTTTCATGCCAACGATTTAGTTTTGGTGGGAGAGGTTGAAAAAGACAAGAACTCAATCAGTCTGTCTTTACCAAATCACATTCTCAAGGGTCTCAAGGAATTGGATCTAATAAATGCAAAACCCCTCTCAAACCCTTGCTTCACCAGTTCTCACCTACTGCCGGCAACAGAAGACAAGATTGAAAAATTCAACCAACTAAACATCAAATATTATTCACCAATTGGACGGCTAAACTTCATTGCAACTCTGGCCAGAACCAACATCAGCTATGCTGTTTCAAACTTGGAAAGGTTCTTAGAAAAACCGGGAATTGTCCATTGGAATTAAGTAATCCAAGTTTGGCACTACTTGCTTAAAACTATGAACCACAAGCTTGTCTTCAAATCAAAGAACAGCTCCAACCATCTAATAACTTACAGCAATGCCACATTTGGGGATGATCCTGACACTTGTCTCTCTCAAACCAGCTTTATCACCCTATTCAAAGGGTTTCCTCTCTATTAGAAAAGCCAGAATCAAAGATGTATAGCTCCCTCTTCTACGGAGTCTGAGTGCAATGCACTTTCAGCCAATCATCTCAAAGCAAGATGGCTAAACCACCTCATCTCCAAAGTATGGAGATTGAAGTTTGATCCTCCTCTGCACCTAATCAATAACAAGGGACTGAACGACAAAATTAAAAAATTTGGAAATAAGTCACATGCAAAATACATTGATATCAAGATGAAAAGCTTACAAAATGACTGGAACTCCAAACTGATTCAAATCAAACTTTTCGCCTCTCAAGATATGCTGGCCGATCCCCTGACCAAGGCAGCAAGTGCCATGGCGCTCTCAAAACTGGCTAAGTATGTTGGCTCTTAACTCTTAGTCACTGATGATGAGTTGAGCCGCCGTGTTGATTATCTTTCAATCTGTCTGTTTATCTTCAAGCCTTTTTTGTTGATTATCTGTCTATCTGTCTGTTTAGCTTCAAGCATGTTTTTCTGTTTGATCATTCTTCTTATTCTTCCTCTCATGCTTTGTTACTTCATTGGAGTACTTCTCATCTTCTCTATCCTCCCCAGTAGTGACAGTAGAGCGTCTATAGTTGTAGTCTCTGGTCACACCATGTCTTATCCAACATGTTGCAGGGTTATCATGGACCCAATCTGGGTCTTTGAAGCCTGCTCAGTCAACCTCAAGCTAGCACCCACCAACACAACAAACGCCCCATCAAGAGAGATCCAATCAACACTTCAAGAAAGCCCTCTTGGTTAATTGGACAGCCTAGCAACCTTTCTCCTGGAACAAAGGTAGGGTGCCATCAACCATCTAACTCATCCTCAGTATTGATGCACTTCTTTTTGTGTAAGCCAGAACAAATGTGCTGGAGAATTTGGATCAATCAGAAGTGTTCTCTTGGTCTTTCTCAGCTATTTAGCTGATTGTGCACTCAATTCTACTTAGTCCGTTTAGAGGCCATAATCTGGCCTGTAAAATTGTGTTTGCCTGTTAGTATCTCTCTCTCATCATTTGTTGAATCTTCTAGAATGTTGGATAAATTTCTTACATTTTTAGTCTTACCTTTGTTTTTATTTTTATCTTGAAATGTCAGCTTGGTCCAGGTTTTTCAAACCATTAAATTTTTTCAGGCACTGAAAATTGTTTGTGATAACAACAAGAAGTTCATATCTCTCCATGCTGGCATTCCAGGTTCTTTTCATGATTCATACATTTTCAATTGGATGCAGATTGCCCAACAACCAGAGAACTACTTTGACCACAATCAATACCTTATGGCCCATTAAGCTTATGCTAGCGGGAAATATGTGGTTCCATGATACCAGAATGTTTTTTCCAACAATCAAGGAAAACCCAATTTCAACTATCATCTTGCCCAATCACATGTTTGGATTGAGCATGTCATAGTAGTCCTGAAAGGAAGATGAGCCAGCTTAAGGGAAATGAAAAACCAGCTTCCAAATCCCAAAGACATGAAGTTTCTTATCAATGGGATTATCACTTGTTTCATCCTTCAAAATCTTTTGGCCAACATCAAAGATGAATGGGACAAAATATTTGAAGATGATATTCCATATCTGCCTCAAGTCATCCATGTCTCATCTTGTCCCTCATCTTCTTCTTTGAGAGAACAGATTGTTTGTCTTATCCTTACTTGCTTTTATGAGTAATGTTTGATTATTAATTAGGTAAAAAATCCCTTTGCCAAATTTTTTTTGGTTTTGGTTGTTCACCCAAGATTCATTGGCTGACTCACTTTTTTTTTCTCATTTGGTGGGGTGGACTAAGAAAAATTTTTTTGGGCTTTTCACCCAAGAGTCCTAGGCTGAGTTGGTTTTTTTTTCTCATTTGGTGGGGTGGACCTAGACAAAACAGACTCAAAACTTCCAAACCCCCCACCTTTCCCCACCAAACCACCAGACAAAACACCCACCTCACCCCACCAAACCATCAGTCAGTCCACTCCTTCCTCCTCCTCACCAACCACCTCCACCTCACCCATTACCTCCACCTCACCCACCACCTCCCCCCCCTCCTTTGGTTGGCTCCCCTGGTAAGCTTCCCCCCCTCCCCTCCTCCTCATCCTCCCCATCATCCAATGCTCATAGGTTGATTCATCTACCTCCATCCCCTTTCAGGCCCCCCCACCCCCTTGGTTAATTCCCCAGGTAAGCTCCCCCCTCCCTTGTCCTCATTATGCTTTTCCTTCCCTCTCACCCCCTCTCACTCCCTCCCACTCACTTACCTACACCTCCCCTCTCCTCCCTTCCTTGCCCCCCCTTGCTTGCCCGCCTCCTTGCCTCCCGCCTTGCTCACGGGCCTCCTTGCCCCCCCCCCTTGCTTGTTTTCCCTGCCTCCAACTTTGCCTCCTTGGCCCCCCCCTTGCCGGCCTCCTTGCCTCCTCACCTCCCCACTCCCTTGCCTCCTTTCCCCTTATCCCCCCTTGCCCGCCTCATCTCCTCCCCCCAACCTCACCATCCTCCTTGCCTCTCCCCACCCTTGCCCGCCTCCTTGCCTCCTTGACCCCCATCCCCCCTTGCCGGCCTCCTTGCCTCCCCCCTTGATTGCCAGCCTCCTTGCCTCCCCCTACCCTTGCTGGCCTCCTCGCCCCCACTTTCCGGGGTCTTTTCCTTTCCCCTTGATTGCTGGCCTCCTTTGCTCCCCCCACCCTTGCTGGCCTCCTTGCCTCCTTGCCGGCCTCCTCACCTCACCCCTCAATTTCCATCCTCCTTGTCTCCCCCCACCCCTTCTGGCCTCCTCACTGGCCTCCTTGCTGGCCTCCTTGCCTCCCCCCTCAATCACTGGCCTCCTTGCCTCCCTCCTTGCTTGTTGGCCCCGCCGCCAACAAGCCCTCCTTGGCCCCCATCTCCCCTTGCTTGCCGGCCCCACCACCAACTCAGTCCGCCCCCCCCCCCTTGATCCCCCCCAAGCCACCCCCCTCCCTTGCCTTACCACCGGGCACCTGCCCCCCCTTGCCAAATCAGCCCAACCCAAGGCCCAACCCAATTTTTTTTTCCCCAATAAATTTCTATTTTTTCTATTTTTTGGATGATCTAACTTTTTTTTTTTTGATAAGCCCGGCGCAATTAGTCCACACCCATGCCCAGTAATTTTTTTTTATTTGTTTTTGGTTGTTTTTTGGTGATCAGGTGAATGAAATTTTTTTTTGTAACCCTTCTTTGACCCCATTTCCTTCAATGCCATCCCTTCTCCCACTGCACTCACAATGTTATACTCCAAATTGAATGCCCTTTTGATTCTCACCCCAAGCGGAGAATTTTCCTGGGAGGGAACAAGATGATAGTAGATGAGGTGACAAAAATAAAGAGAGGTGGCAAGCAGAGGGCTTTGAAGCAAAAGAGGGATCAAATGAGGGCCTCCAAAATCTCTTTGGAACTTTCAGAGGGGGGAATCAATGAAAAGGTTGTATGTTTTGAACGGAAACTACAACCTTTGGATCTGTATCCTGCAATTACTACTGAAAACAAAAAGGAAAAGCAAAAACCTGTACTGGCTGAGTTTGAACTTGCCAAGCAGACAATAAAGCAATTCCATTTCTTCCATTATTGAAAATTAATTTTTCTCAATAAGTCTGATCACAACAGTCTTGTTGCAATAATTGAATTTGTCCCATTGGATAAAATTTCTTATCAAGACAAGAAGGACATCAACTTTGTGACAATTTTCCTTCACCAGTCAAAAAAATTTGTCAACACAGTTGGTCAATCAAGATCTTAGGGTGGAAAAATGTGGGCAATTGCATGGAAAGAATTGATGGACCCCTTTCAGTTATTTGGACACTATGTGAAGAAATCATATATTCAATCTTACCCTCAACTATATGCTTTTCTCAATCTTAAGGCAGACAAAGTCTCTCAAAATTTTAGGACAAAAATTTTGCAATTTGGCCAGACTTCCCTTTGAATCAAACCATGAAATAATGAAGGATGATGGCATCCCCTCCTTCTCATCACTTAAATTTAGTTCTTGGACTACTCCCTTTGACTGCTCTTGGCATGTCACCTTCACATCCAACTGTTTTTACAACTCACCTCACATTGAAAAAGGTGAAATCTCTGAGTACTCCTTTTTAATTGCAGTTCCAACCAAGGAATCCAATGGACAACTTATTGAAACTACGGATGAATATGGATTATCAGAAGCCCATTTTGTTTTGCCTGAACTGGGGTTTGGAATTGATTTCAAGCAAAAAGGTGTAGTGAAAATGGTTTGGGCAGCAATTAAGTACAAGCACTGTCCTTTTCCTGCTGTGGAGACTGCCACTCATACAAGAATGGAAATGTCAATGAAAACAAAAAGAAATACTAGAAACACTTGCAGGGACTGGGGGAGTGGGAATATATACTCCAGGTAAAAAAATATAAATAAAAAGAAAAAAATATTTTATTATTGGTGGGGTTAAAAATAGTCTTAAATCATTGTTATCAAAAACAATTTTTTTTTATTTTTAAGTTTTTAATCAAAGCAAATATATTTACAAGCCCAGAATTTGAGTAATCTGCTTTAATTCTACTACTGTTCTACTGCTACCAATGCATGCCATGGCTACTGACCTCTTATCCTTTTTTTCTGTTGCCAGTCGTTCCCTCTCCATTTGCAGTTGCGCTTGCTGTCAATCCTTCTCCTTTTCCTCTTTTTAAAATTCTAGCTCAGCATGTTTCAATTTCCACTCAGCATCCCATTTTTGCAGATGAGCCAAACACTTGGCTTTCTGCTTTTTAAAATCTATATCCAGTTGATGAACCCCCTCTCCTTTTCAAAATGAAGTTTTTCAGATTCAATTTTCAATTTCACTGTTTTTCAGAGGTCAATAGGAATGAGCTAGATTTTTACAGCATGGAGAATCCAATGGGCTTACTTGAATCTTGCTTCTCCATGATCCTCTCAAAGCCCAAAAAATTTGAAGTGTTTCTCCTCTTTTGAATGCTATTGGGGTTGAGGTTGATTGAATTGGAGGCCTTTTGCTTTCCTTTTGCAGAGAGGGTTTGTGTGGGGACATCATTGCTCTCATTTGAAGGGGATGTTGGAGGCCCCATTGCCTTGAGTTTTTGGCCATTCAGGAATGGATGAGCCTGTTTCTTTTTAATCTAAATCAGTCAGGATTAACTGGACAGAAGAGAAAAGAACTTGGTTCCTTACTTGAGCAGATATTGATGGCAATGGTGATACAGGAATGACATCCTCCTCATTGGCCAAGTTCTCCAGTTCTTCCACCCCAGGAAGAGAGCAATCAAAAGAAGGAGGGGCAGGGTCCAAGGTTGGGTTTGACTCCCCAATCAACACGGAAGTAGACAGGATTGGAGCTTGTTGTGGTTGAATATCCTCCTCAGCATTGGATGTGGGCCACTCATAGGTTTCTTTGGGATAACCATTGCTAGGCTGAGCATCCCCAGCCAAGTCCTCAGTGTCAACTGAATTGGATTGTTGGGCATCAAAAGTGCCTAAGGGTGATATTGGCCTTCTTTCCAAAGATTTCATCCATTTGAATATAAAAAGGACAAATGGAGTCCAACTTATCAACCACTGAGTTGATTCCCTTGGCTTTATTGGAGTCAGTGATACCAAAGCTGGTGGAGATTGACATGGAGTGGGCCTTTTTTTACTTGGCTTGATAATTCTTGAATTGCTCCCTCTTCTGTTTTGATGACAGATCCAGCCTACCTTTTGTTTTGTTCTTGAGTTCATTGGCCATCAGGAGATAAACATTGACCTTAGAGGATGGAGGTTGGCCAACATGTGTTTCATTGTCCATTCCAAAGCAAGCATTTTAGTTAGACAGAATTTTGAGCCAGTTTACCAGGATGATGTGATCAGCTCTCTTGAGCTGACTGGAGCCGTTGGAAGCTGATGGGGGAGGATTGTTGGATGTTGGGTTCCTGGGGGATGTTTTCTTTTGTCCATTGGATTTTTTAGTGGACTTGTGGGGGGAGGATTGCTGAGGGGCCAGTTCAAAATAGTAAGAGGGATGAAGGGATGAAGGGCTATGAGAGTGTTTAAGTGGTGAGAGTGATGATATGATGAGAGGATGAGAGTGATGAACCAAAGAGAATAGGAAGAGATGAGAGTGATGAAGTGAAAAGAGGGATAAGCAATGAGAGTTAGGATGTGATGAAAGCAATAAAGTGATGAGAGTCATGAAGTGATGAGGAAAGTGATCCAATGAGAGTTAGCTGGATGTGACAAAAGTATTAAACAGATGAGAGTGATGAACTGATCAGGATAGTGATCCAATGAGAGTTAGCTGGATTTGATGAAAGCAATAAACATATGAGAGTGATGAACTGATCAGGATAGTGATCCAATGAGAGTTAGCTTGATTTGATGAAAGTGATAAAGTAATTGTACTGATGAAGTGATGAGGATGGTGATGAAGAGATGAAGAGTGATGAATCAAATTCTTTTCCAATGAGGTTAGAGTTAGAAGGAGGTGGGAAGCCTGGGGTGGATGATGTGGACAGGTGGTGGAAGCCTTTAAATACTTTTTTGAAAAAACCTGCTTATTTCCAGGTAACTCTGACATGTCTGATGTGAAATAAGAAGGTTTTTTTGATCTTTGACGGCAGGTTTGCTTAACTCTGATATTTCCTATTTTTCCTGAAATAAGCTATTTGAATTTTTTGTCAGTTTTGCTCTGATACACCCTAATAAATAATAAATAATAAATAATAAATAATAAATAATAAATAATAAATAATAAATAATAAATAATAAATAATAAATAATAAATAATGAATAATAAATAATAAATAATAAATAATAAATAATAAATAATAAATAATAAATAATAAATAATAAATAATAAATAATAAATAATAAATAATAAATAATAAATAATAAATAATAAATAATAAATAATAAATAATAAATAATAAATAATAAATAATAAATAATAAATAATAAATAATAAATAATAAATAATAAATAATAAATAATAAATAATAAATAATAAATAATAAATAATAAATAATAAATAATAAATAATAAATAATAAATAATAAATAATAAATAATAAATAATAAATAATAAATAATAAATAATAAATAATAAATAATAAATAATAAATAATAAATAATAAATCATAAATCATAAATAATAAATAATAAATAATAAATAATAAATAATAAATAATAAATAATAAATAATAAATAATAAATAATAAATAATAAATAATAAATAATAAATAATAAATAATAAATAATAAATAATAAATAATAAATAATAAATAATAAATAATAAATAATAAATAATAAATAATAA
Source organism: Puccinia polysora (assembly GCA_025617555.3). Classification (NCBI taxonomy): domain Eukaryota; kingdom Fungi; phylum Basidiomycota; class Pucciniomycetes; order Pucciniales; family Pucciniaceae; genus Puccinia; species Puccinia polysora. Next base: position 41,814,768 of record CM062613.1, read on the forward strand.
ATAATAAATAATAAATAATAAATAATAAATAATAAATAATAAATAATAAATAATAAATAATAAATAATAAATAATAAACAATAAATAATAAATAATAAATAATAAATAATAAATAATAAATAATAAATAATAAATAATAAATAATAAATAATAAATAATAAATAATAAATAATAAATAATAAATAATAAATAATAAATAATAAATAATAAATAATAAATAATAAATAATAAATAATAAATAATAAATAATAAATAATAAATAATAAATAATAAATAATAAATAATAAATAATAAATAATAAATAATAAATAATAAATAATAAATAATAAATAATAAATAATAAATAATAAATAATAAATAATAAATAATAAATAATAAATAATAAATAATAAATAATAAATAATAAATAATAAATAATAAATAATAAATAATAAATAATAAATAATAAATAATAAATAGTAAATAGTAAATAATAAATAATAAATAATAAATAATAAATAATAAATGATAAATAATAAATAATAAATAATAAATAATAAATAATAAATAATAAATAATAAATAATAAATAATAAATAATAAATAATAAATAATAAATAATAAATAATAAATAATAAATAATAAATAATAAATAATAAATAATAAATAATAAATAATAAATAATAAATAATAAATAATAAATAATAAATAATAAATAATAAATAATAAATAATAAATAATAAATAATAAATAATAAATAATAAATAATAAATAATAAATAATAAATAATAAATAATAAATAATAAATAATAAATAATAAATAATAAATAATAAATAATAAATAATAAATAATAAATAATAAATAATAAATAATAAATAATAAATAATAAATAATAAATAATAAATAATAAATAATAAATAATAAATAATAAATAATAAATAATAAATAATAAATAATAAATAATAAATAATAAATAATAAATAATAAATAATAAATAATAAATAATAAATAATAAATAATAAATAATAATGAATAATGAATAATGAATAATGAATAATGAATAATGGATAATGAATAATTAATAATTAATAATGAATAATGAATAATTAATAATTAATAATTAATAATTAATAATTAATAATTAATAATTAATAATTAATAATTAATAATGAATAATGAATAATTGATAATTAATAATTAATAATTAATAATTAATAATGAATAATTAATAATTAATAATGAATAATTAATAATTAATAATTAATAATTAATAATTAATAATTAATAATTAATAATTAATAATTAATAATTAATAATTAATAATTAATAATTAATAATTAATAATTAATAATTCATAATTAATAATTAATAATTAATAATTAATAATTAATAATTAATAATTAATAATTAATAATTAATAATTAATAATTAATAATTAATAATTAATAATTAATAATTAATAATTAATAATTAATAATCAATAATTAATAATTAATCATTAATAATTAATCATTAATAATTAATAATTAATAATTAATCATTAATAATTAATAATTAATCATTAATCATTAATCATTAATAATTAATAATTAATCATTAATCATTAATAATTAATCATTAATAATTAATAATTAATAATTAATCATTAATAATTAATCATTAATAATTAATAATTAATAATTCATAATTAATAATTAATAATTAATCATTAATAATTAATAATTAATCATTAATAATTAATAATTAATAATTAATAATTAATAATTAATAATTAATAATTAATAATTAATAATTAATAATTAATAATTAATAATTAATCATTAATAATTAATAATTAATCATTAATAATTAATAATTAATAATTAATCATTAATAATTAATAATTAATAATTAATCATTAATCATTAATAATTAATCATTAATCATTAATAATTAATCATTAATCATTAATGATTAATCATTAATAATTAATAATTAATCATTAATCATTAATAATTAATCATTAATCATTAATAATTAATCATTAATCATTAATAATTAATCATTAATAATTAATAATTAATAATTAATCATGAATAATTAATAATTAATAATTAATAATTAATAATTAATAATCAATAATTAATAATTAATAATTAATAATTAATAATTAATAATTAATAATTAATAATTAATAATTAATAATTAATAATTAATAATTAATAATTAATAATTAATAATTAATAATTAATAATTAATAATTTATAATTAATAATTAATAATTAATAATTAATAATTAATAATTAATAATTAATAATTAATAATTAATAATTAATAATTAATAATTAATAATTAATAATTAATAATTAATAATTAATAATTAATAATTAATAATTAATAATTAATAATTAATAATTAATAATTAATAGATAATAATTAATAATTAATAATTAATAATTAATAATTAATAATTAATAATTAATAATTAATAATCAATAATTAATAATTAATAATTAATAATTAATAATTAATAATTAACAATTAATAATTAATAATTAATAATTAATAATTAATAATTAATAATTAATAATTAATAATTAATAATTAATAATTAATAATTAATAATTAATAATTAATAATTAATAATTAATAATTAATAATTAATAATTAATAATTAATAATTAATTATTAATAATTAATACAATTAATAATTAATAATTAATAATTAATGAACAACTGGCCACAGAAAAAAAGGATAAGTGGTCAATGGCTGCAGGATATATTGGTAGCAGTAGAACAGTAGATGAATTAAAGCAGATTACTCAAATTCTGGGATTTTAAATATATTTGCTTTGATGAAAAACTTAAAAAGAAAAAAAATTGATTACAACAATGCTTAAGAATATTTTTAATCCCACCAGCAAAAAAATATTTTTTCTTTTTATTTATATTTTTTCATCAAGTATATTTTCCCACTCCCCAAGTCCCTGCAAGTGTTTGCAGTTTTTTTGTATATTTGCATTGACATTGCCATTCTTCTATGAGTGGCACTCTCCACAGCAGGAAAAGTACAGGGCTTGTACTTATTGGCTGCTTAAACCATTTTGGCCACACCTTTTTGCTTGAAGTCAATTCCAAAGCCCAGGTCAGGGAAAACAAATTGGCCATCAGATACTTGATATTTTTACGTGTTCTCAATCAGTCATGCATTTGATTTCTTGGTTGGAACAGCAATTAAAAAGGAATACTCAGAGGTGTCACCTTTGTCAATGTGAGGTGAATTGTAAAAAGAGTTGGTTTTCAAGTTAACATGGGGAGAGGAGTCAAAGGGAGTAGGCCAAGAACCAAATTTGAGTGATGAGAAGGAGGGGATGCCATTGTCCTTCATTATTTCACGGTTTAATTCAAAGGGAAGTCTGGCCAAATTAAGAAAAATTTGTCCTCAAATTCTAGAGACTTTGTCTGCCTTAAGATTGAGAAAAGCATACACTAGAGGGGAAGATTGAATATATGATTTCTTCACATAGTGTCCAAATAACTGAAAGGGGTCCATCAATTTTTTCCATGCAATTGCCCACATTTTTCCACCCTAAGATCTTGATGGACCAACTGTGTTGACAAATTTTTTTGACTGGTGAAGGAAATTTGTCACAATGTTGATTTCCTTCTTGTCTTGATCAGAAATTTTATCCAATGGGACAAGTTCAATTATTGCAAGAAGACTTTTGTGATCAGAGTTTTTGAGAAAAATCACTTTTCCATGGTGGAAGAAATGGAATTGCTTTATTTTCTGCTTGGCAAGTTCAAACTCAGCCGGTGAGTCTTTTTCATTGTTCTTTTTGTTTCCAGCAGTAATTGCAGGATACAGATCCAAAGTTTGTAGTTTCTGTTCATAAAATAAAACCTTTTCATTGATGCCCCCCTCTGCATGTTCCAAAGAGAATTTGGATGCCTTCATTTGATCCCTCTTTAGCTTCAAAGCCCTCTGCTTGCCACCTTTTCTTATTTTTGTTGCCTTGTCTCCTTCCATCTTGTTCCCTCCCACGCCAATTCTCTGCTTGGGGTGAGGATCAAAAAGGAACTCAATTTGGAGTATAAAATTGTGAGTTTGGTGGAAGAAATAATGGAATTTAAGGAAAAGCAGTCAAAAAATGATTACAAAAAAAAAAAACAAATGTCAGTCATGTGATCAAAAAAAATAAAAAAGAAATACATAGAATAATTAATGGGTGTGGTTTTGAACTAATTGGGCGGGGCTTATTATGCCCCCCCCCCAAAAAAAAAAAAAAAAAAAAAAAAAATAGTGACATCAAAAAAAAAAACATTCCAGGGGGAAAACCAATGGGGTTGGGCCTCAGGCTTGGGCCAGGAGCCAGGTAGGAAGGGCCCGTCAATGCAGAGGGGTTTTGACGCCGTCAATGCAGAGGGGGGGGTGGGGCCAAAGGGGGGCAGTCAAGGGGGTGTTGGCTGCTTTTGAGGCGGAGGGGGGGGCAGGTCTGAAGCTGAGGAAGGGTTGCCAGCCATCAATGCAGAGGGGGGCGTTGCTTACCTTCAACGCGGAAAGGGGGGTGGGGCCAAAGCGGAGGGGGGGGGTTGGGGGCCGTCAAAGTGGAGGGGGGGGCGGGGCCAAAGCGGAGGGGCGGTTGAGGGGGGGGGGCAAGCAACCAAGGAGGGGGTTGGGGGGGTTACCAAGGTGAGTGGGGGGGCTGGAAAGTGCTGGCTGGTTGGCTTGGAAGGGTGGGGCTACCAACCAAGCAAAAGGGAGGGGGGGATGGGCAAATGAGAGGCAGCAAGCAAGAGGGGGGGGAGGGGTGATTGTGAGGGGGGGCAAGGGTGGGGGAGCAATGCAGAGGGGGGGCAAGCAAGAGGGAGGAGTGGGGGGATGCAAAGGTGAGGTTAGCAAGGATGGGTGGGAGGGATGGAAAAGCAGGATGAGGAGGATGGGGGGGCTTACCTGGGAGATCAACCAAGGAGGTGGGGGGGTCCTGAAGTTGGATGGATCAAAGGATCAGACTTGGATGATGGGGAGGATGAGGAAGAGGATGAGGATGAGGGGGAGGGAGCTTACCAGGAGTTTTAACCAAAGGAGGAAGGGAGGTGATGGGTGAGGTGGAGGTGGTGGGTGAGGAGAAGCGGTGAGGTGGAGGTGGTGGGTGAGGTGGAGGGACTGGTGGTTTGATGGGGTGAGTTGGAGGGTTTTTTTTTGTCCAAGTCCATCAAAAGAGAAAAAAAAATCCAAGTGAGTAAGCCAATGAATCTTGGGTGAACAACCAAAACCAAAAAAATATGGTGAAAGGATTTTTTACCTATTTTGAAATCAAAACTTTCTCATGAAAGCAAGCAAGGGTGAGCGGAAGAATCTGCTCTCTCATAGAAGAAGATGAGGGAAAAGATGAGACAGGGATGACTTGAGGCCAATCAGGAATATCATCTTCAGATATTTTGTCCCATTCATCTTTGATTCTGGCCAAAAGGTTGCAAAGTATTACACAAGTGATAATCCAGTTGATGAGGAACTTCATGTATTTGGCATTTGGAAGCTAGTTTTTCATTTCCCTTCAGCTGGCCCGTCTTCCTTTCAGGAATCCCATGGCATGCTCAATACAAACTTGTGATTGGGCAAGATGATAGTTGAAATCAGTTTTTCCTTGATCATTGGACAAAACATTCCAGTATGCTGGAACCACATATTTCCCACTAGCATAAGCTGAATTGGCCAGGAGGTATTGATCTTGGTCAAAGTAGATCTCTGGTTGTTGGGAAATCCGCATCTGATTGAAAATATATTAATTGTGACACAAACCTGGAAGGCAAGCATGGAGGGATATGAACTTCTTGTTGTTATCACAAACCAGTTGCAGTGCCATGGAGTATCTAAACAGACAGACCAAATGCATTTGGTCAGTGTGTGATGAAATGTGTTGGAAAAGAAATGAATCAATTGCCGTTTTTTCCAATCAAAATAGTGGTTGCCATCTAGCTTGGGTTTTAGACTCAAGGGGATGGTGGTTCCATCAACAAAACCAATGCAACCAGGAAATCCTTTGGTCTCCATTACTTGAGATATCTCCTTGCCTTCTTCTGTGGTTGGCCAAGAAAGGACTGAGCAATGGAAAGATAGGATAGAAACCATGACTCTTTTGGTGTATGAGTCAATGGTTCCATAATCAACTGAGAATGGATTTTCTAATTGATGAATTTCCGCTCCATTTCCATTTGATCCCAATCTACAAAGAGCAACAGCCAGTTGGATAGCTGGTTTGCATTGAGGATTCCAAGAATTGTTCTGGAAGATGTGGTGGTCTTCAATCATCTCCAAAAGTTTAATGAATGAAGGCAATAGAGTTTTAAAAAGTTGCTGGAAGCTTAAGTTGGGGAGGAGATGAAGCTTTTGCCTTTCATACATAGGGTTCAGGAGAGTTTGTCTTCTTGGAAACATGTATTGCTTTTGTAATAGAGCATTCAAAGCCAACCAAGTTTATTCCAAATTGGAGTCTGAATTGGAGTCTGAATGGGAGTCAAATAATAACACAATTTCAGTCAGCTTTTTTGCATTTTCAACTTGCTGACAAGAAGTTTGAGGGTACATGTTCAGAAAGATAGTGATTTGATGTGGGGTGATGAGATGATGCTGGGATTTGTGTGAAGATGGAGATGTGAAGCAATAGAGATGTGAAGCAATATAGATGTGAGTTGATGGAGATGTGAAGCAATGGAGATGAGATGTGTGTGATGTGATGGAGATGGGACCAGTATGGATTTGCTGATGTGGATGGGTGTTTTGGATGTGATGGATGGTGGATGGATGATGATGCATAAATGATGGGTTTAATGGTGGGTTTGATGTTTGAAATCTGCCATTTTCATGAAACCTGCCATTTTGAAATACACCAGTTAGGGGGTATGTGTATTTCAGAAACCCGCCATTTTTAATGGCAGGTTTTGTGAAAGAAATGGTGGGTTTCTAATGGCGGGTTTGCTAACTCTGATATGCCCTATTAAAAATAAAAAATACAAAATTAAAAATTAAAAATTAAAATTAAAAAATACAAAATTAAAATCAAAAAATGAAAAATGAAAAATAAAAAATAAAAAATAAAAGATAAAAAATGAAAAATAAAATATAAAATATAAAATATAAAATATAAAAAATAAAAAATAAAAAATAAAAAATAAAAAATAAAAAATAAAAAATGAAAAATAAAAAATAAAAAATAAAAAATAAAAAATAAAAAATAAAAAATAAAAAATAAAAAATAAAAAATAAAAAATAAAAAATAAAAAATAAAAAATAAAAAATAAAAAATAAAAAATAAAAAATAAAAAATAAAAAATAAAAAATAAAAAATAAAAAATAAAAAATAAAAAATAAAAAATAAAAAATAAAAAATAAAAAATAAAAAATAAAAAATAAAAAATAAAAAATAAAAAATAAAAAATAAAAAATAAAAAATAAAAAATAAAAAATAAAAAATAAAAAATAAAAAATAAAAAATAAAAAATAAAAAATAAAAAATAAAAAATAAAAAATAAAAAATAAAAAATAAAAAATAAAAAATAAAAAATAAAAAATAAAAAATAAAAAATAAAAAATAAAAAATAAAAAATAAAAAATAAAAAATAAAAAATAAAAAATAAAAAATAAAAAATAAAAAATAAAAAATAAAAAATAAAAAATAAAAAATAAAAAATAAAAAATAAAAAATAAAAAATAAAAAATAAAAAATAAAAAATAAAAAATAAAAAATAAAAAATGAAAAATAAAAAATAAAAAATAAAAAATCAAAAATAAAAAATAAAAAATAAAAAATAAAAAATAAAAAATAAAAAATAAAAAATAAAAAATAAAAAATAAAAAATAAAAAATAAAAAATAAAAAATAAAAAATAAAAAATAAAAAATAAAAAATAAAAAATAAAAAATAAAAAATAAAAAATAAAAAATAAAAAATAAAAAATAAAAAATAAAAAATAAAAAATAAAAAATAAAAAATAAAAAATAAAAAATAAAAAATAAAAAATAAAAAATAAAAAATAAAAAATAAAAAATAAAAAATAAAAAATAAAAAATAAAAAATAAAAAATAAAAAATAAAAAATAAAAAATAAAAAATAAAAAATAAAAAATAAAAAATAAAAAATAAAAAATAAAAAATAAAAAATAAAAAATAAAAAATAAAAAATAAAAAATAAAAAATAAAAAATAAAAAATAAAAAATAAAAAATAAAAAATAAAAAATAAAAAATAAAAAATAAAAAATAAAAAATAAAAAATAAAAAATAAAAAATGAAAAATAAAAAATAAAAAATAAAAAATAAAAAATAAAAAATAAAAAATAAAAGGCTGATGTTAAATTCACGGCTCAAATGAGCACTGTGGCAGGGCTACACAACTATACCTGAGCTTTGCAGACCCCCACAATTTGAGTGTGGTTGGGCAGTTTTCCACGCGGCACTGGGTGGCTGTGTGGTGGCCGCACAACTAAATTCAAGCCGTGTAGATCCCCAAAAGGGTAAAATGTAGTTTTGCAGCCATCCCACATGGCTACAAGTCTGGTGGGCAAAAAGAAAAAAATAAAGGGTATAAAATAAACCAAAATAAAATAAATAAAAAGGGTAATGTTAAATTCACGGCTCATTGAGCCATGCACACAGTTCAAAAGGGGCCGTGTGGCACGCCACACGGTCCAATCCAAGCCGTCTGAGACCCCCCACCGCTGAAAGAGTCGGCGTGGACCCAGCCTGGTCCGCCAGCGTCTTGGATTCCACACAACTACATTCAAGCTGTGCGGAGTTGTACATGGCTCAAATGTAGTCATGTGGCATCCCACATGCCACCAGACTGCAGTGAGCCAAAAAAAAATGGAATTAAAGGGCACTAAAATAACCCATAAATCAAATAAGCCTTTCAAAAAACAGGAATCAAGCAAAAAATCAAAGAAATGAAAAAGTGTTGATTTTTTGGTTAAAAATAAGTAAATAAAAAAACAAAAAACTGAGACTATCTAATGGACTAGCCCTAAATTAAAAAGACCCAAAAAATGCAAGTAAATGGACTAGCCTAAACTAAAAACACCAAAAAAAAGACATGTTACTTGCAAAGCCCTGAAATAAAAATACCAAAAAAAGACAAGTAACTTGACAAGCCCTAAAGTAAAAAAACAAAAAAAAGACAAGTAATATGACAAGCCCTAAAGTAAAAACACCAAATAAAATACGAGTAACTTGACAAGCCCTGAGGTAAGTTCAACTTGACTAGCCCTAAATTAAAAGGGCCAAAAAAATTAAAGAAGTCTTTTGACAAGCCCTAAAGTAAAAGTGCCAGACAAAATACAAGTCTTTTGAACAGCCCTAAAGTAAAAACACCAAAAAAACAAGTTCAACTTGTGTTAAGCTTGTGATGGAATCATCCCAGCACAAGTTGAACTTACTTACCATGAAACCGTCATTCAAAACACTCAATATAATGATGTTAAATCAAAACACTGAACATAATGATGTTCAAAATGTGATAACCCTTTATATTTATAGAACTCCTTAGTTGCATTAGAATTACAATTTATATGAAAACCAATGATGAAATGAAGTCAAAGCCTATAATATCTATAATCTATTTCCAGGTGATCTTTGAGATGATCAACCCAACCAGGGCTTTTTTAGAAATCAAGGAACATGGTTTTTTATGTTAACTCAAAACACTCAACATGATAATTTTTTTCAAAATGTGATAACCCTTTATATTAATAGAACTTGTTAGATGCATTAGAATTACAATTTATATGAAACCCAATGATTAAATGAAGTCAAATTCTATTACAATCTATAATACATTTTCAGTTGAGCTTTGAGATGATCAACCCAACCAGAGGCTTTTTTAGAAATCAAGGAACACGGTTTTGCTACAATGGGCAGGATTGGAATCATTTCTCCCTCAATTACTAAAAGAACCCAGTGGTTATTGTTTACAAAGGAAATGAACATTGGATCTGATTGATCAGTAGAACCATTTTCCATTGGATTACAGGTATCACATGACTCCAATGAAATGAAACATATTGTTCTGGAATATGTGTCTGCTATGATTTGACCCATATCTAATTTAGCAAGCCATTTTGAGGAGGGAATCTTTTCATTGATGTCTTCAACATTAAGTCTTTGTTTAATATTTTCAACATCCTTTGCACCACCAATCATCTTAATGTAGCATGTTTTATGTTTCTCTAATGTTTCAATTATTTCCTTCCTAACTGTAAACCAACTATGTTCTTCATAACCAAGAGATTTAGCAATGACTCTAAATTTGCAATTCCCATCTGCAATTGGATCCCAAACCTCACCCAACAACTTATGGAATTCCTTGGGTATTTGATTTAGGTATTTCTTGTTTGGTTCCTATCATTAAAACTAACTTAGTATTCATTTCTTTAATTGGTCAATGAAATAACTCACCAAAGATGAGCTTCTGGTTGAGCTTTGCTGCATGTTATCTTCCTCTGAAGAGGATTCTGATTACAAATTAAGTGATCCCAATTCACTTTCAGTCTCTTCCTCTGAACTATTAAATTCAGATTCAGATTCTGCCAAATTTGACTAACAATTCATCATTAGTTAGTAACTAAGTTCATTAAACCAAAAAAATGAAAATATAGCAAAAGGAAAGACTTACAGTCTTTTTTCTTTTCTTGTTTGGAGCCCTTCTAGTTCCTTTTTGCACCTTGAGTTGTTTTTCAACATGCTCAAACCAAGATGTTTCTTGCTGTGTATTTGTCAATTTTGGCCTGCCCCTACTTGATCATTGGACTTTAGGTTCAAGTCTTGGCTTTGATCAATATTTTTTAATCTTCCAAATGATATACTTCAATAGGCCTCTTTGCTCATGATCTGGAGATTCCAAGATCATTGAAATCAATTTTTCACGTAACTGAGGAATTGTTAGCATTTGATCAACATTGCACTTGAAAAATTCAAAAGGATCAACCAATAGTGAATTAGGAATCATTAATCAAAAAGCATTAATGTTATAGTGATTTGAACAATCCAACTTGAACAATCAAAATTAAGCCAACTTACAGAACTAGAACTGCAAGGGTCATAGTCCAACCTCCACTGAGGATGAACATCTTTGGGTACCACAAATCCTCTGAATGCTAGATGGTCACCTATTTGGTGGGAACAGGGAAAACCCATAGTCTTGAAATATGACCTGGTGCAGACTTTGCAATCATGATCATGTTTGAACATCTCAAATTGTTCCCTAATAAGATGGATTGCCTCTAAAGACAATTTTTAGCCCAATGGTAACAGTTCAGGTGGAAGAACTGTCCTCAACTTAATTTGAGAGTTATAAAGTGACGCATGAACCAATTTAATTTGATTTGAAACTTTTCCATCAAGGATTTTCCAAACATCCAACAGGTTTCCCACAGAGTTTGCAAGGAATTGTTTTAGATTTGCATGATTCCCTTCAACCTGAGATGTTTTTTGTTTCCAAAATCTGGGTTTATACAAGTCCATGCTGTTACAAACATCTCTTTGATAGGGAAGATTTTATTTTCCATATACTTGAGTATATCCTCATAGTCTTTCAAGAAACATAATACAAGTCAAAAGGTCAGAAACCAAAACTAGGAAGAATAAGAAGCAGTGATTTGGACCTACTCTAAGTTCTGCATCATTGACCTCCACCTCCTCTTTGGTCTTTGAGGCCCCATACTTTGCCCACAAAGTCATAAAACTTTTCCATCCTTCAACATCATTAAAACAGCCCATTTTACAGTTTGCTTGTATGTTTTTAGACATGTTCCAAGTGCAACATTGTCTTGATGACTCAGGGGAACTAGATTCAATAGCAAAAATCAGAGCTTTTTCATGGTCTTTCACAAAGACTTTTGGAAGTCTCTCAGGATCATAAGCCAACTCCTTTAATGCATTTACAGAACAACTGTAGAACTCAAAAGTTTCTTTTGTTATAAAAACAAGAGCGTTTGTGAAAGTTTTCCAATTGGCTGTCATTCCTACAACATGCAGTAGCAGGGATTTCTACTTATTTGTCTTATAAGTACAATCCAACATAGCAATATGATGGAATTGTTTTGAAAGCTTTAATTCCTCAGGATGTGCTAAGTTAAGGGCCTCGAAATGACCCCCTACACTGACCTTTGACCAGTGAATCCAAATTTTTTCTTCAATCTTTTTGAAGAGTACATCCATGACACTTTTACCCTTTAGTTCTGAAAGCATTACCTTCCACTTAGTGTTGTAGATTTTTTGGGCATCAACATAATACCACCCATCAATCTTGCTTAATTTTCTCTTAAGTTGTAAAGTATTGAGCCCATCTTTCTCTCACAACTGCCCCTGGCATGCAAGGGGCTGAAGGCACAGGCACTACTACTTATAGAACTCAAGGATTTTTGATGGGATTTCAATGAAGGAGATGAAAGGAGAAGTACAAGTGATGAGAAGAGGAAGGATGAGAAGACCAGTCCAGGAGGTTGTTGAAGAGAGAGTTGTTGAATCCTATAAGAGTAACACCAGGAAGGGGCAAGGTGATATTAGTTAAGCAGGCTGGGTGAAGGTTGTCTTGTGCTGAGATGACACCTACTGGCAGAGGGACTAACCAGTAAGAAGTAGTATACTAATTCCTTGGGGGGAATTAGTCCAGGAGGGAAGGAGAGGCCAGTATATGTGAGAGCTGAGAAGGAGGCCTTGAGGGATGCGTGGCTGGTGTTGCAGGTTGGATTTCCCATGGTATTACATGTTGAATGATTGGGCTGGAGGCTGCAGTTGACTAATTGGGTGATGGGCCTATCCAGGAAGGTTTGACATGTACTGATCTGGAGTCCTGGGAATATGGGCTGAACAGACAGTGGAGAGTATGTACTATGTATATACTAAGTGTAGTATGTACTAACTCATATACCAATTGGGTTGAGGAGTGATTAAGGTTGTACCAAGCCATGGAGAGAGGGAGAGGTCCTGAGAAGGTTGGCTGAATCACATGAAAGGTGATGTGTACATGGACATAGAGCTTATAACATACAGGGAGAGGGTGAAGCTGTTTGAAGAGGATGGAGACTGCAAGAGGTGCAGAGGTAGTACTATCCGGTGGAAGGTACAGGAGTAGTGAAGTTGGGTTTGATATGAGGGTTAGTTTGATGAAGAGGTTGGATTGGTTTAGTTGAAGGAGTGTCAGAACTACGGTTATGACAGTACCCCCCCTGAAAGGGAAGGGGCAGCTCCTGATGCCCAAAGAAGGATGTGCTGGGGGTGAGGATTGAGGTCTGCTGTACTTGCTGGTTGGAAGCTGGCAGGCTTGGAAGCAAGTTTAAATAGCTTGAACCATGTGAATTATTGCACAGTGTCTGGGACTCAAAGTGTGAGGTTAGAATGGGAGTTTGAAAGGTTCAAGTTTGAATTTGGAGATTTGAAGTTTGAGAATTTTGAGAAGTTAGGCAAGTTGACTAGTTTGAAGTTCCACATTCCGCAAGTTTGACTGGTTTGAGGCTCAAAGTTCAAAGTTTGACTGGTTCAACTTCAAAGTTTGACTGGTTTGACTTCAAAGTTTGACTGGTTTGACTTTGATTTTCAATTGGTTTGACTTTGAAGTTTGACTGGTTTGACTTTGAAGTTTTACTGGTTGGACTTTGAAGTTTGACTTGTTTGACTTCAAAGTTTGACTGGTTTGACTTTGAAGTTCAACTGGTTTGACTTCAAAGTTTGACTGGTTTGACTTCAAAGTTTGACTGGTTCGACTTTGAAGTTTGACTGGTTCAACTTTGAAGTTTGACTGGTTTGACTTCAAAGTTTGACTGGTTTGACTTCAAAGTTTGACTGGTTTGACTTCAAATTTTGACTGGTTTTACTTCAAAGTTTGACTTGAAGGGGGTTGGAGAGGATTGGAGGGTATTTAAAAGGGACTGAGGGGGATTATTCCTTGGACTGGGTTGATGATGAGAGTGCTCCTTGAGAGATTGGATGAAAATGAAGAGAATGAAAAACATAAAGGAAGAGAAGAGAGAATGAAAAGAGGAGGTTCTGGAAGATGGTTGAAGAGGTTGGAAGTATTTGGGATGAAAACTTATTGGAGGGTTCCGGTGTATTAAAGATTGGTTTGAAGTGCTGATGGTGATGAATATCCAGAAGTGAAGTTGGAAGGTTTCCAGGAATGTTTTGGATGGATGATTGAGGATAATGGTGATTTGATGTTGATGGATTTGAGGATTGATTATTTGAAGGAAGAAGGAATATAAGGGATGGAAAAGGAATAGGTGGACTGAAGGATATTTTGATTTGGAAGTATTTTCTGATATGATATTTAGGATGGAAAAGACTATTTGGAAGGTGAAGGATAGGAAGGAAAATACTTTATTGATTATTTATATTTCCTGTTCTTTTGGTTTTGATTTGATTTTGGAGATGATTGATTGGAAAGTGGATTGGGAAAAAGGATTATAGGATGAGTTGGGTTTGGAATGATGGATGGAAATGAATTGATGGAGAAGCAGGGAAATCCAGAAGTGATGAAGTTAGATGTTGATTCCCAGAAGGTATTTGGTGAGATTGAGGATGGTTGAATGGGTGGGTGGATGGATGGATGGATGGATGAATTGATCAGGGTTTTGGATTTGAAGCATGAGTATCTAATTTTTCCAAAATAAGAAAAGGTTCCCAACCAACGCTCAAAGAGCTATCTTGGAATGTCTGTCAGTAGTGATTTTTATTGCAGATAGTCATACTTAATTTCCAGGATGGATGCCTTTTGGAATTCAGTTTCTATTAAGGTCAGCATAGTTCCTATAATTATCCATAGGCTGTTTTGATCTTGATCAAAGGAGTTTGGTTGATTGAAGCAGTATTTCTAGCTTTAGTTAGTCAGCATGTTGGGTATACCCACTTCAACCATGAACAGGAGTAAGCAACTGTAGGAATCTATAGAATTGTTGGTCACTTCATTCCCTTTCTTCAATCTACAAATAATATCCTGGAGTAACTTGTCAGCTTGTTGATTTATGGTCAATCCACTCAGTTGAGCTTCAAGAATTATCAAAGAGAGGTAAAAAGGTTTAGAAGTTTCAAGTTCATCAGGATTCTGTTCAGAGTATGTGTTCCCCTGTCTGGAAACACGTTGTCCCAACGTGACAGGAGGCCGGGTGAATTCAATGAAGAAATTCCAAAGACCATAAGTGAGTGTTGAAGAAGGAAAGGAGTATCATGAACTACCCTTGTATTCTGATGAGAGCTTTGGAAGACATGGAAATACTTTTAGAGAAGAAAGATCAGTTAGTAAATCAAAGGCCTGTGATGCTTAAGGGGTAAGCACCCTGAGATCAGTTTGGTTGAGGATGGTAGAACCTGGAAAGACAGTCAGTGACAGTCATTGGAGGAAATGGGTGAAGGTTCTCCTTGATAACAGCGTCAGGTTTGCAAAAATCAACACATAATTGTAAACCACTATCCTTCTTCTTGAAAGAAGAAAGGACAGGTTCTCCAGTGCTTGAAGTGCTGGGGCTGGATGAAACCTTTCTCTACATTCTCTGCTATGTAGGCTTGTAGGGTTGAATTTTCATTGTGAGTTAGTGAACAGACAAGCCCAACTGGAGGTATGAGCCCTTCCAGTCCAACATGGTGGTTGTAAGCGCGGTGTGAAGAGAGTTGGTCTGCTTTTACCTGGGAGAAGAGAATCTAGGAATGAATGGAAATCAGCAGTAACTTTATTTAACACGGTTTCTGATTCTTCAGGAACTTCATCAGTAACAAAGAGAAACATCAGAAGAAGTAACCAGTTGCATCGTATGCAAGGATGAATCCAGTATATCTTCCTCCTGTGAAAAAATAAAGGATCAATGAATATCCAGGCAAGTGGAAAGAGTGTTGAACTCAAAGGGAATTGGAAGTTGTGTTGGGTAATTGCAAAAGGTTCTGAAGTGAGGGGAAATGCATTGGGCTGCAGCGCCAAAGGCAGAGTTGAAGGGAAGGACAGCTGTAGGCAGTGTAGCCAGGTTGAGTTCAACAGGATTGGAGGGAAGGTAAGTGGTTAGTTGGTGTCTTGAGGTGATCAGCCCCATCTTCCAAGTTTGCCTCTGGATTCCAGTGATGAGGAGAGTCAATTCCCAGGGTGAAGGTTTCAGGGGATGGTGCATTGACTTGAAGGGGTTCCCATTCAAAGCTAGGAAATGAAGTAAGTAAAACCATTTGGAAGTAGATTTGATGAGCTGAGATTGTAAAGATGAAATATGTTTGCCCAGAAGGAGCCCAGAAGGAATAGGCTGTAAGGTATAGATACTTTTGAACCAGTGAATTGACCATTACAGATTGATTTGCACCTGAATCAAACAAACAATAGAGATAAGCCTTGAAAAAGAGGAAGAAAAGGGTGAGCCTAATCTTGGTTTGGCCTTGGGTAAGCACTGGAAGGTGCTGGGTTAGGAGAAGAAGATGAGTTGACAGGTTTCTTTCTACAGTCTTCTGTCTTGTGTTTACCACCACAATATAAGCATAAGCCTTCCCTCTCTCTTCTTGCTCTTTCATCTGCCTTGAGTTTTCCATCTGGACCTAGGTCCAAAGAGGGTCTGGTAAATGTGGTAGTTGAAGTTGACTTTTCTGGGGACTGGTCATGCTCCCTACCCTCACCACTACCCTTGTAAGGTTGATTAGAGGTAGATTGAGATTGAGAAGAACTGTGGGGTTGAGAATTAATGAGAGAAGAGGATTTTTCTTTTACCCTTTCATGATACCTTGTATCATAGTCCAAAACTATATCCATAAGGTCCTGGAGATTTTCTTGAGAGCCATTTTACCCTGCTAGTTGGTCCAGAAAGCGTGAAGGAAGGCTTTGTCAAAAATGGAAGTACAAGGCTCTATCACCCCACCCAGAGACTTTGGTCATAAGTGATCAAAATTTAGTGATGTGGGTTGAAGCATAGCCAGAGTCCTTCATCTTCAAGTTCACCTGTTCCTTTTCAGCCTTGAAAACTTCTAGTCTGTTGCTAAAGAGGGTGTGAAGTTGCTCTGTGAAGTGGGAACATGAGTTGAGGAGGAAAGAGGGCTCTTGGTTGGAAAGGTGAGCCAGATAGGGTTGGATCCATCAATTGGCACTTCCAGAGAGGTAGGAAGCTGCAAAGATTACCTTCTTCCGGTCCACGCTAAAGGTTCCTTCATCATTTGCAAAAATTTGTTCACAAGATTGGAGGAATGGTCAGAGTTTGCTAGGATTGTTGCCTTCAAACGTATCCGGAGCATTCATGGAAGGAGACTTGAAGGTGCCAGAGTGAGAAGTACTGGTTGATGGGGGTTGAGAGAGTGTTGCCAAAGCAGAAGTCATGGTCTGGAGAAGGGCTAATAGATTGGAATCCACAGCAGATGTTGGAGGTTGAGGTTGGGTTGGAGGTCCAGGGATTGAAGTAGAAGCTGAAGGTGACAATTCTTCTTGAGGTTCCATAGTTTGTGAATTAAGATTATTTAGGATCCTTGAATCAAAGGCCAATTCCTCACTTCCTTCCTTGTCTTTTCTTTCTGGGATAGCAATGATGCTGGGATCATAAGATGGAGAATCTAATCCAAAGCCTGCTTGGGGATATTGACCAATTACACGATTAGTGATACAACTAACTGCAGGTGGGGCAGGAGAAAGAGAAGCTCTAGGAGGAGCTGGAGGAAGGATACCAGTGTCCATGGAAGTGGAGCATTCTGGCATTGGAAGGTTTGAAGGGGTCCTCCCACGTCTACAAGCTTGAGGAGTTGTCTGGTCCTGATTGGAGATGTTGATGACAGAACCTCTGCCTCTTGCTGCTCTGGTGAGGGGTGGACTTGAAATGAATGAAGGTTGTGCATGTTGGGCTGGCATGGTGTCCAAATACCCCAGAGAAGAGAAATGACCCAAAGAAAGTACCCAGAGAAGATTTGAGGAAGAACGGCCAATTTTCAATGAAAAAAGTTCCCAGAAATTTCGAAGGAAGGGGGCGCCAAAAGGGCGTCGTAGGGGCGCCGTAGGGCGTCGAAGGGCGTTGTAGTTGCTTCAAACTGGCGTCGAAGAGGCGTCCAGGAAGCGTCTAAGAAGCGTAGAACAAGCTTCAAAGGAAAGGTTCAAAAAGGGTTGAAGATGGTTGAAGGCGCGTCGAAGGCGTTGAAGTAATAACAAAGGCGCGTCAAAGGCGTCAAAGTAATGTCGAAGGCGCGTTGAAGGCGTCGAAGAGATTTCAAAGGCGCGTCAAAGGCGTCGAAGGCCCGTCAAAGGCGTCAAAGCAGTCTCAAAGGCAAGTCAAAGCTGTGTCAAAGCGGGGTTGAAGCATCAAAGTAAGGTCAAAGCGTCAAAGCGCGTCGAAGTGCGTCAAAGGGCGTCGAAGGGCGGCCCAGGGCGCCGTGATTGCTTCAAATTTTCGTCAAGGAGGCGCCTAGGAATAGTCAAAGAAGCATTGAAAAATCTCTTGAGGAAGTGTTGAAATGGAGGGTTGAAGATGTTGAAGAAGAAAATTGAGGGATTTGGCCAATGAGCAGTTGATGAGGGGAATGGATAGCTTCCGCAGGGGTAGCCACAACTTTTATAGCACTCCTTTGGAAACGTGAAAGGCTGCACACTCTTCAGCTCAATCACACACTGGTCCACAACATGCGTAGGCAGTATTATCCAAGGTCAAAGATGGGATGGGATGGAGTTGGTTGAAGGTGATGATTTGAGAGGTAGAGAGTGGGCAGTAATTAAGGTGAAGGAATTAGTATAATGTCACGACTGCCCCTGGCGTGCAAGGGGCTGAAGGCACAGGCACTACTACTTATAGAACTCAAGGATTTTTGATGGGATTTCAATGAAGGAGATGAAAGGAGAAGTACAAGTGATGAGAAGAGGAAGGATGAGAAGACCAGTCCAGGAGGTTGTTGAAGAGAGAGTTGTTGAATCCTATAAGAGTAACACCAGGAAGGGGCAAGGTGATATTAGTTAAGCAGGCTGGGTGAAGGTTGTCTTGTGCTGAGATGACACCTACTGGCAGAGGGACTAACCAGTAAGAAGTAGTATACTAATTCCTTGGGAGTAATTATTCCAGGAGGGAAGGAGAGGCCAGTATATGTGAGAGCTGAGAAGGAGGCCTTGAGGGATGAGTGGCTGGTGTTGCAGGTTGGATTTCCCATGGTATTACATGTTGACTGATTGGGCTGGAGGCTGCAGTTGACTAATTGGGTGATGGGCCTATCCAGGAAGGTTTGACATGTACTGATCTGGAGTCCTGGGAATATGGGCTGAACAGACAGTGGAGAGTATGTACTATGTATATACTAAGTGTAGTATGTACTAACTCATATACCAATTGGTTTGAGGAGTGATTAAGGTTGTACCAAGCCATGGAGAGAGGGAGAGGTCCTGAGAAAGTTGGCTGAATCACATGAAAGGTGAGGTGTACATGGACATAGAGCTTATACCATACAGGGAGAGGGTGAAGCTGTTTGAAGAGGATGGAGACTGCAAGAGGTGCAGAGGTAGTACTATCCGGTGGAAGGTACAGGAGTAGTGAAGTTGGGTTTGATATGAGGGTGAGTTTGATGAAGAGGTTGGATTGGTTTAGTTGAAGGAGTGTCAGAACTACGGTTATGACACTTTCATGTCTTCCCTAAGTAGATCCAAGGCTTTCCCAGAGATTCTGCTCAGTTGAGGATGCACAGAAGTATTTTCAGATGGTTGATTGTTATGTTGGGTTTCTTTATAGGAGACTCGCCACAAGGGTTCTGCCTTTGTGCAACTTGCATGGATTAAAAACTTGCAACCAACATTCCTTGTTTCAGTTTGTCTAGACCATTTGGTAAGAAGTTTTCCTGGATAGGAACCATGGAAATCACAGGCCAAATCCACATATTGCTCACGCTTTGAGTTGAAAACTTTTAAAGTGTAACCATGATTCATAGACCATGTTTGACAATAGTTTTGTGCCTCTTCCCTAGTAGGAAAAGCTTTCAAAAGAGGTGGGTAAAGTGGATCTGTCATAGTTACATGGTTATATTGATGGCATGCACTCCATTGGTTTCAATCAAATTAAATATGGCAAAGACCAGTAACATAAAATGTTACTTGCAACCAGAGGTCAAATCCCACTATGAAACATTCTGTTCCTCAATTGTCACCCTTGATGAGGATGCAATTGGGGCTTCCAATGTTTCACTACCCAAATCCTTCTTTTTCTTTTTCCAAAGCTTTGTTGATGGCACTATCAATGTAGACCTTCCACGCAGACATGTCAGAAGAAGGAAGGCTTGCCACTGTTCCCATGCAAAAGAATGCAATGGTATACTTCAGTATTCAATCAAACTTTCAATTGAACAAACAAAGTTTGCTCACTTTTGAGTTGAGGAAGAATTGTTTACAGATTTTTATATGATTTCAATTTTCACTTTACTTTCACTTTGATTTAACTTGAAAGTCACTTTAGTTTCACTTTAAAGTCACTTTGAATTCACTTGAAAGTCACTTTGGTTTCACTTTAAAGTCACTTTGGAATTGCTAGGTGAGGCACAACAGTCCCACAAAGTATGCATTGATCCCAAATTTGGGTTGACAGAACACAAGTGTGGTCCAGGGGGTGCCCAAGATTCTGGCACGACTTCTGGGGGGTTGTGCACCCACAAAAATGGCGGTTTTGAGCAGTTTACAGGGATACAAGGCTTGAAATTGCTGTGTTTTGGGGGTAAACTGCTCCTACACAACCTCCTGGGGGTTGTGCATGTTTGAAATGGCCCTTTGTAGTTGTCTATGGGCCCCAATGGCTTATTTGAGCCATGTGGGGCCCTAAACGACCACCACACGGTTGGAGCTGTGAATTTGACATCACCCAAGTAAAAATAGAAATCAACCAAAAGATCAAAAAAAAAATTGATTTTTTGGTTCAAAAAAACAAAAAAATAAGAAATAAAATAAAAATCAGTAAAAATTAATAAGTAAAAATTAATAAGTAAAAATTAATAAGTAAAAATTAATAAGTAAAAATAAATAAGTAAAAATAAACAAATAAAAACAAAAAAAAAAAACAATAAACACTGATGAAAACCAAATGGTTTTCTTCAGATTCAAGTTAAAAATTCAAGTTAAACTTGACAAGCCCTTAAGTAAAAGGTCCAAAAATGCAAGAAGTCTTTTCAAAAGCCCTGAAGTAAAATTGCCAAGAAAAATTCAACTCTTTTGACCAGCCCTAAAGTTAAAACACCAAAAAAAACAAGTTCAAATTGTGTTAAGCTGAAACCCATCACAAGCTTAACACAAGTTAAGATTGTGATGGGATCAGCACAACACAATTTGAACTGAATTACCATCAAAATCTCATTCAAAACACTCATCATAATGATTTTACTCCAAAAAACTCAACATAATGATGTTCAAAATGTGATAACCCTTTATATTGCTAGAATTACAATATCAGCATTTCAGACCCAACCCAAAGGATGAACTTAATCTATAAGTTAGAATAGAACTCAAGTTGATCTTTGGGGCAATCAACCCAACAAGCTGCTTTTTTAGAAATCATGGAACATGGTTTGGAAACTATGGGCGCCATTGGAATCACATCTCCCTTAATTACAAGCTGCACCCAATTTTCATTGTTAACAAAGCAAATGAACATAGGATCTGATTGTTCTTTTACACCCATTTTCATAGGAGTAAAAGAACAACATTATTCCAATGAAATGAAAAATATTGGTCTTCCATAAGTATCAGCTATTATTTGACCCATGTCAAGCTTTGAAAGCCATTTCAAAGAGTGAACCTTTTCATTGATGTCATTGACATCAAGTCTTTGTTCTACATTTTCAACATCTTCACTGCTGCCAAGGATCTTAGAATAGCACCCCTTATTTTTTCTCAATGTTTCAAGCATTTCTTTCCAAACTTTAAACCATCCATCCT
Source organism: Puccinia polysora (assembly GCA_025617555.3). Lineage (NCBI taxonomy): Eukaryota > Fungi > Basidiomycota > Pucciniomycetes > Pucciniales > Pucciniaceae > Puccinia > Puccinia polysora. Next base: position 41,836,607 of record CM062613.1, read on the forward strand.
CATCATACCTAAGTGCTTTAGCATTGACTCTAAAACCACAATTGCCATCACCAACTGCGTCCCAAACCTCACCCAAGAACTTATGTAAGTTCTCAGGTATTTGATTGAGTTAATTTACTTCCTAAAATCAAAAATTAGTCAGCAAAAATTCTAATATTGTTAAAGGAATCTCCACTCACCAAAGATGAGCTTCTTTTTGAATCCTCCATTGTGTCTGCTTCATACTTTGAAAAGGAATCAGATTCCAAAGGCACCACACCCAATGAACTTTCATTCTCTTCAACTGAACTATGAAATTCAGATGAAGAGCCTGACTTGGACTATAAACATTTCTCAATCAGTTCATTAAACCAAAAAAATGAACCTTTCACAAAAGAAAAGACTTAAAATCATTTAAATTTTATTCTTGGGTGCCCTTGTACTTCTCTTTGCCCGCTTAAGTTCCTTTTCAATTTTTGCAAATCAAAAAGGATCTTGCCGGGTATCTGTCAATTTTTAAAGCCCTCTGCTTGATTGCAAGACTTGAGGTTCAATTCTTGGCTTTGATCTATAATTGTCTGTCTCCTTCATCAAGTGCTTCAAAAGCCCGCAATAATCTTGATAAGGATGATTCAAGACAGTTTAATTGAGCTTCTCATGTAACTGAGAATTGTTGAGCAGTTCATCAACATAGAACTTTAAAAATTCAAAAGGATCAAATATTATTCAAGTAGGAATCATCATTTTAGTCAAGTGGGAATCATCATTCAAAAAGCATTAATCAAAAATCATTAATCAAAAACATTAATCAAAAACATTAATCAAAAACATTAATCAAAAAGCATCAATCAAAAATTATTAATCACAAAGTGATTTGAACAATCCAACTTAAACCAACTTACAGAACTAGAACTGCAAGGGTCATAATCCAACCTCCACTGAGGATGAAAATCTTCAGGCACAATGGAGCCTCTTGACACTAGTAGGTCCCCTATTTGGTGGGAAAAGGGCAAAACCATAGTCATTGAGTATGACTTGGTGCACATTTTCCCATAATGGTTCTGCTTTAACCTCTCTAATTGATTACCCACAAGTTTTATTGCTTTTAAAGAAACCTTGTATCCCAATGGTAACAGTTCAGTCAGAAGAACTATTCCAATCTTTGTTTGAGAGTTTTAAACGGAAGCCTGAACCAATTTAATTTGATTGGAAACTGTGCCCTCTATGTTTTTCCAAACATCCAACATGATTCCAAACAATTTTGCAAGGAATTGTTTGAGAGTAGCATGGGCCCCTTCAGCCTAAGACATTTTTTTATTTCCAGATCCTGGTTTTTTGCAATTCCAAGCCATTACAAACGGCTCTTTGATAAGGAAAATATTATGATCCATATACTCAAGTAAATCCTCACAGTGCGCCAAAAAAAACTTTATGGAAGTAATAATGAAGGCCAACCAAAACTAGGAAGATTTACAGTAGAGGAAGTGCTTTGGCACTTACTCAAAGTTCTGGATCATTGACCTCTGCCTCCTCCTTGGTTTTTGAGGCCCCATACTTAGCCCACAGAGACATAAAGCTTTGCCAACCTTCAAAATCATTACTAAAGTGCACTTTACAGTTTGCTTGTATTTTTTTAGAAAAGTGCCATTGACAGAACTGTCTTCTTGACTCAGAGAAGGTTTGTTATCAAGAACGGATCAAAGCTTTTTCAAGGTCAGTCACAAAGACTTTGGGAAGTCTCTCAGGATCATAAGCCAACTCCTTTAGCACATTGAAAGACCAACTTTAGAACTCAAACATTTTTCTTGTTGTGAAAAGAAGAGCTTTTGAGAAAGTTTTCTGGTTGGAAGTAATTCCTACAACATCCAATGGGGGGATTCTGTAATTATTTTTCATGTAAGTATAATCCATCATTGCTATATGATGGAATTGCTTGCAAAGCTTTAATGACTCTGGGTGATCCAAGAATAGGGCCTCCAAGTGACCCTCTCCACTGAATTTTGCTCAATGAACCCAACCTGAATTACCAAGTTGCTCAAAGAGGACCACCATAACACTTTTTCTCTTCATTTCTTCAAGTGCTACCATAGGCTCAGTGTTATAGATTTTTTGGTCATCAACATATTTGCCACCATCAATCTTGCTCAATTTTCTTTTGAGTTGAATTTTATTGAGCCCATCATTCATGCCTTCTTTTTGATTTTCTAAGGCTACCCCAGAGATTCTCCTCAGGTGAGGATGCACTGAGGGGGGTGGAGATGGTTCATTGTTATTTTGATCATTCTTGTAGGACATTTGCCACAAGGGATCCGCCTTTGTGTGACTAGCATGGATTAAAAAATTGCACCCAACCTTCCTTGTGTGAGTTTGCCTTGACCATTTGGTGAGCAATTGTCCAGAGTACAAACCATGTCTATCACAGGCTAAATGCACATATTTATCATTCTTTGAGTTGAAAACTGTTAAAGCGTAACCATGCTTCATTTCCCATGTTTGAGAATATGTTTGTGCCTCTTCCCTAGTAGTAAAAGCTCTCAAAGGAGGTGGGGAAAGTGGATCTGTCATAGTTACATAGTCATAGTTACAGTTTAATAGTCATATTGATGGCATGCACTCCATCAGTTTCAATCAAATTAAATACAGCAAAGACCAGTAATATAAAATTTTACTCACCACCAGAGGTCATGTCCATTTGTGAAACATTTTGTTACTCAATTGTCACCCTTAATGAGGATTCAATTGGTGCTTCAAATGATTCATTACCCAAATCATTCTTTTCAGCAGCTTTGTTCATTGCACTTATGTAGTCCTTGAAAGCAGCCATGTTAAAAAGAGGGCTTTCAACTGTTCCCATAATGCAAAAAAAATGCAATGCTACTTCAGTATTCAATCCAACTTTCAATTGAACAACTACCAAGTTTGCTCACTTTCAAGTTGAGAAAGATCAATTTTTTGGGATGTTTTATTTCAATTTCCTATAGTGTCACTTTAATTTCACTTGATTTCACTTTAATTTCATTTTAGTGTCACTTCATGATTGCTAGATGTGGAACAACAGTCCAACACAGTACTAGTGTTGATCCCAGGTTTGGGTTGATGGAACCCACATGTGGTCCAGAGGGACCAAAAAAGTTTGGCACAACTCCTGGGGGGCTGCATACCCCCAGACATGGCTCAAAACTGCCATGTACCGGGTGTATACAGCCCACCAGGGGTTGCGCATGTTTGAGACGGGCCCTTGGGCGCATCTAGACGCGTGTATGGGCCCCCAAGCGTCCATTGGGCCGTGAAGGGACCTACACAACTCCCACACAACTGGGAGTCATGAATTAAACATCTCCCAAAAAAAAAAATAAAAAATAAAAAATAAAAAATAAAAAATAAAAAATAAAAAATAAAAAATAAAAAATAAAAAATAAAAAATAAAAAATAAAAAATAAAAAATAAAAAATAAAAAATAAAAAATAAAAAATAAAAAATAAAAAATAAAAAATAAAAAATAAAAAATAAAAAATAAAAAATAAAAAATAAAAAATAAAAAATAAAAAATAAAAAATAAAAAATAAAAAATAAAAAATAAAAAATAAAAAATAAAAAATAAAAAATAAAAAATAAAAAATAAAAAATAAAAAATAAAAAATAAAAAATAAAAAATAAAAAATAAAAAATAAAAAATAAAAAATAAAAAATAAAAAATAAAAAATAAAAAATAAAAAATAAAAAATAAAAAATAAAAAATAAAAAATAAAAAATAAAAAATAAAAAATAAAAAATAAAAAATAAAAAATAAAAAATAAAAAATAAAAAATAAAAAATAAAAAATAAAAAATAAAAATAAAAAATAAAAAATAAAAAATAAAAAATAAAAAATAAAAAATAAAAAATAAAAAATAAAAAATAAAAAATAAAAAATAAAAAATAAAAAGTAAAAAATAAAATATAAAATATAAAATATAAAATATAAAATATAAAATATAAAATATAAAATATAAAAAATAAAAAATAATAATAAAAAAATAAAACATAAAAAATAAAACATAAAAAATAAAAAATAAAAAATAAAAAATAAAAAATAAAAAATAAAAAATAAAAAATAAAAAAATAAACAATAAACAATGAATAAGGGTGTATCAGAGTGAGTTCACCCATTTTTTCAATGTGGGTTTCAGCAAAATACCCAAATTTGTAAAATGCTATTAAAAACAATAAAACTCACTCATTTCACATCCGATGTTCCAGAGTTACTGGGAAAGAAATTTGTTTTTTTGGATGAATTATCCAAGGTTTTTACAACCTCAGCCACATAACAGTCAACATATTGGTCCATGTCATGCACCCCTGGTTTCCCAACTCCTTCTTACTCCAAAGTCATCCAAAAAATCTGATTCATCACTCTCAAAACTTTATCACTCTCATCCAATCCTCACTCAAATGACTTATTTCCCTCATCACTTCCTCACTCTCATCACTTATTGATCTCATCACTTCCGCACTCTCATCACTTCTCCACTCTCATAACTGATTGCTCTTATCAATTTTTTCTCCCATCACTTCATCACTCTCATCACTTATTTCTCTGATCACTTAATCAATCTTATTGGGTTCTCAATCTCATCAATTTATTGCTCTCATCCCTTCCTCTCTCTTAATCTTTCCAAATGGCCCCTCAGAAAATCCCCCCACTGCAATTCCACTAAAAAATCCAATGCACAAAAGAAACCATCCCCCAGGAATTATACAACAAACAATCCTTCCCCATCAGCTTCCAATTGCTCAAGTCAGATCAAGATAGCTGATCACATCATCCTGGTAAACTGGCTCAGAATTCCCTCCAACTATGATGTATGCTTAATATCTAAAAATGAAGCACAAGTTGGCCAACCTCTGCCCTCTAAGTTTAATGGTTTTTTCCTGACGTTCTATGAAAAAAAGAATAAAACCAAAGGTAGGATGGATCTTTCATCAACACAGATGAGGGATTGATTCAAGAACTATCAAGCAAAGTAAAAAATGTCCCACTCAATGTCAATCTCTGCTAGCCTTGGTACCACCAACTCCAATAAAGCCAAGGGAATCAACTCAGTGGCTGGTAAGTTGCACTTGATTTGTTTTTTTTCAATTCTGATTTTTTGGGCTTTGAAGATTTCATTGAGAATTCAACAGAACACACAACCTCTTTTTCAATCCCTTCCTCTGCTACTTCAAAATATATTCCAGGATATCTCTCTTGAGCCCTTTTTTGCTGAAAATGCCTATTATTTCCATGTCTCTGTATGTTTTTCAAATCAACTACTTGAATCTTTTTCTATCCCATCCACATACTTTGAATGGGGTAAGTATCAAGAGATATTCCATTCATGATATACCACTTTGATAGTTGTGGGACACAAATTGATTCTGCAGAAAAGAATTCGTGTGGAAATAAAAATTGAAAAATTGAAAGCAAACCTTCCTCTGCTACTTCCAAGGAGATTTCAGAATACCTCTTTTGGGCCCTCTTTAGCTGAAAAGCCCTTTTATTTCCACTTCTATGTATGTTTGTCAAATAATTTGCTCCTACCTTGTTCCCTCCCATCCACATACTTTGCTTGGGGTGAGGATCAAGACAGTTTCAATTCATTGTATAAAATTATGATGGTTGTGGGAGAACAATAAGCTGTGCAGAAAAAGGGCAGGTGCAGAAATAACAAGGGGTGAAACTTTGTTTTGCATTGCATAGAATGAAAAAAAGAGTGAAAAGAATTGAAAGGCAACCTATAATTCAACCAAAAAAAAAGAGGTAAAACAAAAAAACTATCATTAGTCATCTCATAAACAAGGCTGATGATCAACAAACATGGAAAAAATAAATCATGGGGGCTAATGATCCTAACAAAAACAAATTGGTCAGTCATGTGATAATTGTTGTTGACACATGATGGACCTAAAAGAAGAAAAAAACATACCTTGTTTTTATCCTATCAACAAAAATGAAAACTAAAAAAAAAAAAAAAAAACATCATGGGTCACCGTGCATAAATACACACCAAACAGCCAAAAAAGAGAACTTACTGCAAAATCATTTGAGTATTGGCAGTATAACAATGAAGACCCAAAAAAATCAACAGACAAACAAAAACAGCAAGAACAATGGCCTGCATCCATTAGAAATTGTTTGTTCCATTGATTCCAAATTGAGTGCTAATTGATTGCTGAATCAATTTCAAATCAATTGTTCAATTGATTGTTAATCAATTGTTCAATTGATTGTTAATCAATTGGTCAATTGATTGCAAATCAATTGGTCAATTGATTGTGGATCAATTGGTCAATTGATTGCAAATCAATTGGTCAATTGATTGCAAATCAATTGGTCAATTGATTGCAAATCAATTGGTCAATTGATTGCAAATCAATTGGTCAATTGATTGCAAATCAATTGGTCAATTTATTGCAAATCAATTGGTCAATTGATTTCAAATCAATTGGTCAATTGATTGCAAATCAATTGGTCAATTGATTGCAAATCAATTGGTCAATTGATTGCAAATCAATTGGTCAATTGATTGCAAATCAATTGGTCAATTGATTGCAAATCAATTGGTCAATTGATTGCAAATCAATTGGTCAATTGATTGCAAATCAATTGGTCAATTGATTGCAAATCAATTGGTCAATTGATTGTGAATCAATTGGTCAATTGATTGTGAATCAATTGGTCAATTGATTGTGAATCAATTGGTCAATTGATTGTGAATCAATTGGTCAATTGATTGTGAATCAATTGGTCAATTGATTGTGAATCAATTGGTCAATTGATTGTGAATCAATTGGTCAATTGATTGTGAATCAATTGGTCAATTGATTGTGAATCAATTGGTCAATTGATTGAGCAATAAATTGCTTTCTTGATTTCAAAGAAATTGAGAAGTTGATTGAGGAATCAATTTGACAATTGATTGTGTATAAATTTCTTGATTGATTGCAAATCAACTGAGCAATCAATTGCAAATCAATTGAGAGATTTATTTACAATCAATTAAGAAATTTATTGAGAAATCAATTGCAGATCAATTGAGAGATTGATTTTCAATCAATTGATAAATTTGTTTAGAAAGCAACTGCAAATCAATTGAGAAATTGATTTGCAATCAATTGAAAAATTTACTGAGAAATCAATTGCAGATCAATTGTGAGATTGATTTTAAATCAATTGATAAATTTATTTAGAAATCAACTGCAAATCAATTGAGAAATTGATTTGAAATCAATTTACAAATCAATTGCAAATCAATTGAGAGATTTATTTGCAATCAATTTACCAATAAATTTCAAATAAATTAAGATATTTATTTGCAATCAATTGACCAATTGATTTGCAAGTGATAAAAAAATTTGTTTGCAATTGATTGCTTGATCAATTTGAAATTAATTCCTTGATAAATTTGTGATTGATTGCTAGGGGAAGGGGGGAGAGGAGGGGGGCTTACCTGAGGCACCAAAGTGGGGAGGTGGAGGCCAGTGGTTGAGGGTGGGTGAGGATGAGTTGATGGCTAGGCCGGGTTTGTGAGCTGGAGGTGGACCGCAAGTGGGTGTGGTTGGGAAGTTTTAGGTGGTGGGTGAGTGGGTGATTTTTGGAAGGCAGTGGTGATGAGTGAAGTGGATTGGTGAGGTGGAAGAAGGAGTGGACCATGAAGTCCCGTTTTTTTTTTTTTTTTTTGAATTCCACCAAAAAACATGAAAGAAAACCTGAGTCAGCCTAGGACTCTTTGTTGAAAAACAAAAAAAAAACTGTGATGTTATTTTTTACCTATTTAAAAACAGAAAATCACTCATCCAAGTAAGCAAGTGTGAGGGGAAGAATCCATTTATTCTCCATCTCAATTTTATCCCAATCTACAAAGGGCAAAAGCCAGTTGGATAGCTGGATGGTGTTGAGGATTCCAAGAATTTTTCTGGAAGATGCAGTGGTCTTCAATCATCTCAAAAAGCTTCATGAATAAGGCAACAAAGTTTGTAACAGTTGCAGGAAGCTTAACTCAGGGAGAAGATGAAGCTTTTGCCTTTCATACATAAGTTTTTGGAGACTCTGTCTTCTTGGAACCATGTATTGCTTTTCCAATATAGAATTCAAAGCTAAAAAAATTTGATTCCAAATTGGATTCTGAATCAGAGTCAAATAATAAAAAAAGTTCAGTCAGCTTTTTTGCATCTTTAAGTTGCTGCCAGGAAGTTTGATTGGATATGTTGAGAAGAAAATTGATGTGATGTGGGGCAATGAGATGATGATGGGATGTGTGTGAAGCAATGGAGATGTGAAGCAATCAATATTCAAAGAAATTTAGATGTGAAGCAATGCAGATGAGATGTGTGTGAAGCAATGGAGATGGGATTTTTATGGATTTGCTGATGTGGAGGTGTGCATGGACGTTTTGCATGCAATGGACGGTGGATGGATGATGATGCATAAATGGTGTATTTTATGTTTTAAATCCACTATTCCCAAGAAAAACACCATTTTGAAATATACCAGTTAGGGTTGATGTGTATTTCAAAAACTTGCCATTAAAATGGCCAGTTTGGTCAAAACAAATGGCAGGTTTCTAATGGAAGATTTGCTAACTCTGATATGCCCTATTTCATTTTTTTTTTCAACTGGATGAATATTTTTTTGGAATATTTAAAAATATTTGAATTGCCTTTATGAAATATATAAATGTAGAATCTTTCTTTTTTTTATTCTTGGTACAAAGGTATTTTAATTCCATCAGAAATTGTCAGCCTGACATCAAGATGTCCTTAGAAATTTCTATTTACATAATTATTAAATTACTGGGAACATTTACTAAGGATAATTAATTAAATAATACATCAATAGGACAGATGAGTGTTATTCACACGTCCTAATGTCTATTATAAAGTGGAATAATTCCCATACCCTGTGGAATTAGATGCTACCCGTGCTATAGCACCAAGAAAACATGACAGGCTACCCCTGGTTACCCTGCTAGCCTTAGCTTCCGTCCCTTTGAGTACCTACAACCCTCAGAAGGACAATATTGGGACTCCAAAAGCTATAAATAAAGATCTCTTTTGAGGATATTGATGGGCAGAGACCCAGTAATATTCATATCCAGACGCTGTGCCAAGGTAATAAAGTACTTATAAGAGATAGGTAAGTGATTTATGGCCATGTCTGATGAGTAGTATCCGTCCTCAACCTCTTTTTATCAATTAAAACTGCTGAAAAACCTTATAAACCCCAGTATACAGGTTTAACCCATCATTACACGTCTCAAAAAGATACCCAAAGGATTTAATAATATACCAGTAAGTTTTATTATCCTTTCTCTGTCGTGGTAGCTTGGCTACAAGGCCCTACCACTCCACTGTGTATTTTATATACATATTATCTTTGGGCAAAATATTCTTTAAACTAAAGAGCCCAAAGTAACCAGGACTACGTGTTTTCATACTGAAATCCCTGAAGAGAGGTGTTAAAGATCCCCAATATAATTGTGGACCCTCTATAAATATTTAATAATCAATTTATTCATATTGATTCAAAACAATAAACAATAACCAAACCACTTAACCTTGCAATAAGCTTAATCCAAATATTATACAAATTTTTGCTGCATTTATTAAATAATATATTTATTATTTACTCTATCACCTCTGGTAGCTAAAGGATAGCAAGGGTCTTGGCATCCAGGGGCTGAAAATTGGGGGTCTGGCCAGGAAATATTCCATTTTATTATATTTAATACCTTGGACCAGACATTTCTTAAAAAAAAAAAATCAAAGATAAATTTATCTGACTTTATAATTGTCATTTATCATTGTATTCTTTTTCAGTGGATTTAAAAACCAATGCAGAATCAATAATCTATTATTTAAATCTTTTAAAGATAAGAAAAGAAGAATATATTAAAAATTATAAACCTGCTGTTTGGAAAGCTTTAACTCAAGCTGAGCAACTTAATATCTCTTCTGCACGTAAACACTTAGATAAACTCCTTGAACAAGAAGATCTTGAAATGTTAATCAACTTTCAGGCTCTATTAAGTAAACATAAAGCTTGGAAGAAATACCGTATCAATTACTTTTTGAAATATAAAAGTAAGTATACAACTTGTATCACCATATTATTTTTTAAGAAAATAATATTGATATTTTAATAACCAATCAAATACACTTTTTATCAGTGAACCCTCCTGTACCGGAAACCACCGCCACTGAAGTTGATCTATTGGATCAGGAAGTCCCAGACATCTCTGGACGCCCTGAAAATATTGATTGGGCAGGTGAAGACCTCATTGGAACACACCAAGAACCCGTAGGATTACCTACTAAAAATCAATTTAACCCCAATAAGGTCTTGGTACCTTTGAAAATCAATTTAAGTGAGTTTTGATAAAACTTATTTTTACGGAATTTTTCTGTAAAACACTTATAAACATATTATTCTAAAAATGAATAGACGTAACACAAGAGCCTCAAGAAGAATTCCCTCCTATGGATCTTTGCCAACAGCTCTCAGTAACTGTGAGACCACCAGTAAGGACAACCATGAAGGGACTAGAACCCATGAATCAAATGTTGATGGACAAGGAGCAGCACCAATCACTTCTGCCCTCTCCCAACCTAGAGCCGGAGAAAGTAGCAGAATCAAGCCACCCTCCTTTACAAAAAGATTCCCTGCAGCCACCCCAGCAGAATCTGGCCAAGGAAGCCAGGATCAAAGACTTAGTCAAAGAGCACATGAAATATTGGGAAGAATTCAAAGAAGCCCAAGCCAAGGAGGACATGGTATCTATGAAAAAGATAATCTCCCAGGAAAAAGCCACCCAGATAGCTCTTCAGAAAATGATTCCAAGGAAAGAGGTAGAATCCTAAGTAGAAAAGGGGAATCCTTGGGATCAATTAGCCCTTCTGAAAGGCAAAGGATCAGGAAAGAAGTGATCCTCTTCCCATCCCAAGCCAAAGGGAAAGAAAGACTGGTACCAGATAATATCCCTAGCTCAAAAGTGGAAAAGGGTTTACAACAATTAGCCTCTAATTCTGAGCCCAAAAAAACTTCTGATGTAATTACTTACTTTTCTAAGGATATGCGTCATGATTTCAAAATTGTTTGTGAAACTTTGGACGGGGTTTATACCCAAATGGATAAATTAACCTCAGTGGTAGCCAAATTGATTAATAACCAAAAAAAGAAAGTAGGAATGGAAGAAATTAAAGAACACACAGAAAAGTTATTAAAGACAATTAATCAAGGTAGGATCAAAAAGACTCAAACAATTGAGAATATGTTATCAGGAATCCAAGAAGATTTTATTGTGTCTTTCCACCGCTTTGTCACAAGGGCTGCTGACATGCAAGCAGGGCTTGGCATAGAGGGGTCTCTACCTACAGTGGTATGGGTTAGACAGAGAGGTAACCCACAGAGGTATGGGTTAGACAGAGAGGTAACCCACAGAGGTATGGGTTAGACAGAGAGGTAGAGTAGAACCTGGGAGATTGAGTATGTGCAAGCCTATGGAGTCTATCTGTGTATAGTATGAGGTTAGACTATATGTAGATATGTACTGCATGAAGATCCTGAGGTATATAGTTACTGGAGACATATTGATGTAAGTCCCCTGAGCCCTGAGGTTGAAGTTCCTTGGAAAGTAGATCAGGCCTGATGGTTAGACTGGGTTTGCTGAGGTTAGACTGAGGTTAGACTGAGTTAGGTGTCAGTATGACAGTACCCCCTGGTGGAAAGGAGGGCATCTCCTGATGACCATAAAAGGAGAGGTTGAAGAGGCCATCCAGGTTTTCCTTCAGCCATGTCTAACTTGAGTTTTCCTTCCCCTTACCCACAACCATCACCACCATCCACCCCTTTACCACCTTTATCTCCCTACACCAGATCACCTACACCAACCTATCCAATGTAGAAGACCAACAATTACTATCCAGTCCAACAATACTACCCAAGTTTTGATAGGTGCATCAAGCTTGGAAGAATCTGCACTACCAGTATCAAACATAATTCTGCCAAATATGAAAGTTGTAGGCAGTATGGAAGAATGTGTGAGATGGATAAGCAAGGCAGAAAGGCCTTGGGGCCAACCTTATGGGTCCTGGAGAAGAGTCAACCCTTTGAAGTGAAGGAGACTCCAGATGATGATGCCATGACTCTGGGGTATTCATCCAGACTCAATGAATCTTCAGGTAAGTGTTTCTAGATTTAGTGTTGGAGGTGCTGGAGTGCTGATACAAGTTTGAAATAGTCCGTTTGATGCAGGAGAGGTTGAAGAAAACACAAGAAAAGAGGGAGGCGCTGCGTCAAACTGGCAATTTGGCCATAGATGGTATGTCAAGGCGTCCGCAGGAGGAGTGCGGCAAGGCATTTATACAATGGGGAACCCCTCACGTAGATTTGGACAAGGAGGTGGTTGAGTTCCCGTCAAAAAGAGTAAGAAACAGAGGCATTGTGGAGTCCTTCAAAACCATCAAAGGAAACCGTCAAAGCGTCAAAGAGGTTTTTCAAAGCGTCAAACGTCGAAGCGTTGAAGCAACCCGTCGAAGCGTTGAACGTCAAGGCGTCAAAGCAGTCTGTCAAAGCGTTGAAGAAGGCGGTCAAAGCGTCAAAGAGGATTGTCGAAGTGGAGACAACAATGAAGACGCCAAAGGGAGTTTGGAGATGGAATTGAGTGATATGGATGAAGATAGAGAAGCCACTAAAGAGACAGGCAAAGGAAAATTTAGAGAGGTCATCGTCGAAGAAGGGGGAAGGTCAGATGACTCTTTGGAGTTAGAGGATTTAAGGAACAAGATGAAGGATTTGGAGGTGAAGATGAAGTTGGTGGAAGACAGGAGGAATAGAAAGAAAGGAATTGAAAAAAGAGGTGAAGCTGAGGTCTGGTTGGAGGAATTGGAAAATGGAGAAATTTTATTTCAGATTATGGAAGGAAGAAGATTCAGGGAAGATTCTGTTTTAAATGAAGATCAAGTCAATCATTCTTTGGAGATTTATAGTAGGAATTCTAGGACTTTAAATTCAAGTTTCCAGGAAGGTTTAAAGAAGGGTTGGGGTAGTGAGATAAGAAAGGAGAATTATGGATTTTTAGAAGCTAGAAAGAAAAAGGTTTTAGAGATAAAGAAAAGACTAGCTGATATTTTGGCTTTAGCTGGAAATACTTTTGAAGTAGGGACTACTATAAGGGGGCCAAATTCTTATCAAGTTGCCAAGTTAAAGTTAGTAAATACTTGGATGTCTAGAGTGAAAGAGTTGGAAGAATTGATGTGTGAAGTGTAAAAGATAATCTTGAATAATAAACCTGAACTAGGCTGATAGATTTCAAATATTTCAGGAAATGATCAGAAACCAGAAAAAGATAAAACATAAGACGGAAAGAAAATAAAACAAACAGGAACAATGTCTCTACAGGCAGGATTATGGCCCTAAAGAGGATTACTTAGAGAAGTGACGCTGGAAACTGAGGTATGACGGAACTATGCTGGTGGATGAGAGCTGATCGAATGAGAGGTCAGTTTTATCCTGAGGTTGAGATGAAGTTAGAGTCAACATTGACGCCTACCCAGCTATTGTAGTCTTGAGGATGATCTGGTTTGCGAGTTTGAAGTCAATTACCAATCTAATCCAATTGAGTTGATTAGTCGAGTTTCCATGAGTGATCGCACAGTAATGAAGGAAGGAGAGGACAAGACATAGGACGAGAAGAATCAAGTACAAGATTAAGTAGATGAGACCAAGTAGAGAGTACCAGTTGGGTCTTTCAGCGGATGAGTCGAAGTTCACACAAGTTGCAGGCAGTGACATGTAGTGAGACGGACGACAGCCGCAACGGTGCGTGGCACATGTCCTAGATCATGAAAAGTATGTGAGAAGACAAAGAAAATAAAAGAAGAAGGCATGACAAGAATGTGACAGATAACAGATAGAACATTTTGAGAACAACAATCAACATGCCTGCTCATCTCAACAACAGGATGTTTTATGCTCCTACATACCTGACAAGCCGTTCTACTGCAGCAGTGCTGGCAGCTTTGGTTAATGAGTCTGCTAGCATATCTTGGGATGAAATTAATTTAATTTCAATTAATTGATTGTTCCAGTCATTTTGGAGACTTTTTAGCTTGATGTCGATGTATTCAGCGTGAGACTTGCAGCCAAAATTTTTAATTTTATCATTCAAACCTTTTTTGTTGATGAGGTTAATCGGAGCCAAGGGCTTTGTCCTCCAAATTTTGCCGATCAGATGATTTATCCATCTACCCTCCAGGTGTCCAGCCAACAGAGCATTACACTTTGATTCGGTCGAAGAGTGAGCTATGCTCCTTTGTTGTCTGCTGGTCCAGTAGATTGGAGATCCTTTAAGTAAGCTAAGGAATCCAGTTTGCAATAGTCGAGTTGTAGGATCGTCTCCGCAGGTCGCATCACTATAAATGACCAGTTGAGTCGCAGGGGTTTTAGCTTGGAATACCAGTTGGTAATCAATGGTTTTGAGTAAATACCTCCAAACGTGCTCTACCTCTTTCCAGTGCGTGATGCCAGGATTTTCGGAAAAAGGAGCCAGATTGGAGACAGCATAGCTGATGTCTGGCCAAGCTAGAGTGGCGATGAAGTTGAGACGTCCTATTGGCAATCAATAATTTCTGTTCAGCTTTTTGAAATCTTCTGCTTCTTGATTGGTGGCAGGTTGAAGATGTAGGCCGTAGGTACAGGGATTGTTCATTGGTTTTGCATCCAGTAAATTCATTTCTTCTAAGCCTTTCTTAATGTGATTTGGAAGAGAAAGAGAAATACTGTTTGGGCCAACATCTACCTTCATGCCCAGTAACGTATCAACTTTATGAGCAGAATAATCTTTGAACCGCCGCAGAAATTTTGCTTTGAACCCTTCCGTGTCTCCAACCACTACAAGATCATCTACATGGAAAAAGAGCGCGGTGACTTTGTCTTTATGAAGATAGAGACAAGGATCACTGTTGCTTTCTTTGAAGCCGTTTTCTTTTATCCAGGAGCTCAAGGTCTTGTACCAATTTAGTGGAGCTTGCTTCAATCCGTACAAAGATTTCTTGATTTTTAAAAACTTAGATGTTCTTTTAGATCCAGCCAGAGTTTTGATGAACACATCTTCATCCAGGGGCGCATGGAGAAAGGCTCCTTTTACGTCAAATTGAATAATATTTAGATGTTTATCGACAGAGTAACTGAGTAATGTGCGCAGTGATGCAACCTTGCCTGTAGGGGCAAATTTTTCAAAGTAATCAATACCAAACCTTTGATTAAATCCTTGTACACAAACCCAAGCCTTCAGAGAGGTCTCACCAGAGTGAAGGTCTTTCTTTCATTGGAAGGCCCAGGTCGTATTGAGTGGGTTAACAACTTCTGAATCTTCAGCGTCTTCCCAGACGCCGAGTTCTTTGATTGTGTCCAGCTCTTTCTTGATTGGAGGTTGCCATTTGTCAAGTTTCAGTGCTTCATGAATGTTCTGCGGAAAGTTATTGTGATAATATCCGTAACGCTGCGGTGCCTTCAACTTGGACTGATCTCTCAGCTTTGGCTGCAGTGATTTGAGGACATCGGTGGAAGAGTGACCCAAACTTGATTCTGAAGAGCAGTCTTCATTTGGTTGATTGATAATCGGTTTGGAATCTTCTGGTTTGAATTGGACAGTTGTCGATTCAACAGCCGCAGATGATTGGTCCATGGACACATTGAGATGATTTTGTTCTGTTAAAATGTCACAGTCGAGTTGCCAAGACTTGTCAAAGGGCTGATTTTTAAGAAACTTAATATGCTTTGTTTCGATGATTTTGCTATTCTTCAATAGGAATTTTTAAGAGTAAAATCTGGGGTTGTAGCCGATTAGCAAACCTTCTTCTCCTTTTTTTGTTTAATTTTGACTTAACGTTTTGATCGTTGAGAAGAAAGATGATGTTGCATCCAATCGGCTTAAGGTAGTCCACTGGAAGTTTAGATTCATGAAGCATTTCCCATGGTGAGAGTCCTCCTTTCTCTCATGGGATTTGATTTAAAGCCAGGCAAAAACTTTGTATAACGATGTGCCAACAGGATTTGGGAATTTTTGAGGCACTGAAAACGGACCTTAAGGATTCCATGATTGTGCAATTGGCTCTTTCAGCCTTACCATTATGTTGGGAGTGATACGGCTCGCTTATTAAGTGATTGGTTGCCTTGGACTTGAAGAAGCTTTTGAGAGTTTTGTTCACAAATTCTCCACTGCCATCAGTGACTATTTCAATTGGATATCTTCTTTTCTTTTTTGCCTCGTTTTCAATTACAAATTTTATAGTCTCAGCAGCCGCATCCTTTGAAGGAAGAGGAAAAGCTGAGATGTATCCCGATTTGTTATCCACAATAGTAAGCAAAAATCTCATACCACCTTTGCTAAAAGGGTTAAGAGGTCCCATTAGATCCATGTGAAGACAATCAAAGACCCTAGTTGCCGGAAGTTGCTCCTTATTGAAGGGAGCTTGTTTGATCTTGCTCTTTTTTCAGGCCAGGCACTCAAAGGAATTCAACGTTTCCTTGTTGATCGAATGTCCAAGATGTTTTTCAACTTGTTCCATGCTGGCGTGGCCAAGTTTAAGATGAAGTTCTTGTAGATCCGACAAAGACAAATAACAGGAGGAGATTTTCAGAGCCGGAGTATCAGTTGGGATAGGTTGACCAGTGTTTGAGAAATCTGCAGCAGTAATGATTAATAGATTCTTTTTGACACTACCAATTAGAACTGGAGATTTGGATTGACGCAATGCAAAGGTAGGAGGTTCAGTTCTAGAGTTAACTCAAAGAGTACAGCCCTTCAGTAGTAAAGCACCCATAGATACTAGGTTGACGGTGGCTTCAGGAACCCAGGCTGCGTTCTCAAGATGGATAGTCTTTCCTCCGCTGATTATGACAGCCGTACCAATCCCTCTGATGGCAATTCCTTCCCCCTTCTTCCTGGTCTTGATAAATTCTTCTCCAGGTTTCTCGTTCAGTGACAGGAAAGAGTTTCAATTGTGGAACATGTGAATTAAGCATCCAATGTCCAGGATGTATTGAGTAGAGTGAGACTGTAAATTTTGATTGGATATGCAAAAGAAGGCATAATCATGGTAATGGGATTCAGCAGGCTGCTTCTTCCTGAAACTTCGTCTTCCTTTATTGGAGGATTGATTGGGTCGAAGTTCAGGGAATTCAACCCAACAGGAGGGGGCAGGATGAGATTTGACAGCCGGATTGTGCTTTCTATTCTCACATTTGGGCGTTTTGTGTTCTTTCAAGTTGTTAGAGTGAAATAGAGCTGAATTTGTATCCATAGTCTTGACATATTTTGATTGCATCTCATTCTTGTGCTGTATTAGATGATTCAGAACTAGATTGACAGTCAGATCACTGCCTGAATGCATGATCTGCGATCTCATTGCCTTGAGAGAATCCGGAAGCTTGAACAGAATAAGATAACTGAGGATATTGTCAGGAAGAGTAATACCAACTTCTTCCAATTTTCCAAGATGTGCCTTAACTGAGGTAACAAAGCTATTGATGTCGGTAGGGTTGAATCCAAGATAGAGAAAATTAAAGAACATTTTGGCCCGGTTGGCAGCCTGACTTGAAGCAAAATGATTTTTAGCTGCCATCCAAATTTGTTTTGTAGAATCCTCATTTTCAGGCGTTATAATGTTGGTGTGAGTACTTGTGGCTAGTTTAGACATTAAGTATCCGGCCATTTTGTCGTCATCAGGAATCTCAGCTTGAGGATTGTGGGAGTTGACTAGTTCCAGGATGCCTCTCATCTTGAATAGACGTTCCATTTTCTTCCTCCAAATTGAGTAATTGGTTTCTGTCAATAGGGGAGTGGATTCCATCAGGGACTTGAGCGCCAGTGCCTTGAAATTTCCATTGACTCCTGGTCCAGGTGATTTGGAAGATCTTTCCAAGTTGGTTGAGCTTGGGTGATCCATTATTCAGCTTTTAACCGTGTAAAAGATAATCTGGAATAATAAACCTGAACCAGGCTGATAGATTTAAAATATTTCAGGAAATGA
The DNA here is from genome assembly GCA_025617555.3 of Puccinia polysora. Lineage (NCBI taxonomy): Eukaryota > Fungi > Basidiomycota > Pucciniomycetes > Pucciniales > Pucciniaceae > Puccinia > Puccinia polysora. Next base: position 41,854,637 of record CM062613.1, read on the forward strand.
TCAGAAACCAGAAAAAGATAAAACATAAGACGGAAAGAAAATAAAACAAACAGGAACAATGTCTCTACGGGCAGGATTATGGCCCTAAAGAGGATTACTTAGAGAAGTGACGCTGGAAACTGAGGTATGACGGAACTATGCTGGTGGATGAGAGCTGATTGAATGAGAGGTCAGTTTCATCCTGAGGTTGAGATGAAGTTAGAGTCAACATTGACGCCTACCCGGCTATCGTAGTCTTGAGGATGATCTGGTTTGCAAGTTTGAAGTCAATTACCAATCTAATCCGATTGAGTTGATTAGTCGAGTTGCCATGAGTGATTGCACAGTAATGAAGGAAGGAGAGGACAAGACATAGGAAGAGAAGAATCAAGTACAAGATTAAGTAGATGAGACCAAGTAGAGAGTACCAGTCGGGTCTTTCAGCGGATGAGTTGAAGTTCACACGAGTGGCAGGCAGTGACATGTAGTGAGATGGACAACAGCTGCAACAGTGCATGGGACATGTCCTAGATCATGAAAAGTATGTGAGAAGACAAAGAAAATAAAAGAAGAAGACATGACAAGAATGTGACAGATAACAGATAGAACATCGTGAGAACAACAATCAACATGAAGCTATCTAAAAAGTTGTTTGTATGAAATTTGTTTTATTTTATTTTTTATTTATTTATATTTTCTTTGGAGGGGAGAAATTGTTTTTTTTTTCTATTTTTTTTTGTTAAGGAGGAAAAAAGGAAAGGGAGAAAGAATCTTTATTTTTTATTATGTTATTTATATTAATTATTTTTTTTGAAAAGGAGAATAAGGTTTATATTCTTTTTATTTTAAGGATGTCTTTGGTTTTGGAGGGTAGAGTGTATGGAAGTCTTGAAGTAAATTAGGGCAGTTGGTAAGATTAGAGTGAGGTTCCCAAGTAGTGGGTTCCTTTTCATTCTGGAAGCCTTTCCATTCAACTAAGTAAAATAATTTCCCTGTCTTAATTTTGGAATCCAATATCTGAGACACTTCCAATTCTTCTTCACCATCAATTTTGACTGGCTCAGTTGGTGGTTGGTGCCTAGAGGATAGTGAGTTGTCCTGATATGGCTTGAGTAAGGAGGAGTGGAATACAGGGTGAATGGTGGAACATTTCTGAGGGAGTTGAAGCTTGAATGAACTTTTTCCAATCTTTTCTGTAATCAAAAAAGGACCTAACCATTGCTCTGAGAGCTTATGAGTTGGACGATTAGTTTTGATATTTTTAGAAGAGAGCCAAACTTTGTTTCCAACAGCAAATGAGACAGGAAAGTCACTTCTTTTTAGGTCAGCATATCTTTTGTAGGTTTTAATTGCCTTTTCCAGTTCAATACCCAATAACTTCTGATTCTGGTGAATCTGGGTTATGTAGTGGCTGGCAGGTTGATCATCTACTACATGGAGACTGTCAAAGTTGGGGTGTTTTCCATAGATGGTGAAAAAAGGAGATTGCTTAGTAGAAGTGTGAGTGGAATTATTGTAAGCAAATTCAGCAAGGGGGATCCAGGTATCCCAGTCATCTTTGTGATAACTGACATAAATCCTAAGAAATTGTTCTAGGATCTGATTTACTCGTTCCGTCTGTCCATCTGTTTCAGGGTGATAAGCTGTGGAAAGATTTCTTTTTATCTGTAATTTTTCACATACAATTTTTGAAAAGGAAGAAACAAATAAAGATCCTCTGTCACTGAAAATGTCATTTGGGAGGCCATGTTTATTAAAAACATGAGAAATTAGTAGGTTAGCTAACTCCACAGAGGAGATATCAGTTCTGGTTTTAATAAAGAGTGACATTTTTGAAAAACAATCAACTACCACAAGGATTGAGTCAAATCCATTGGATAGTGGCAGTTGTGAGATGAAGTCCATAGAGAGTGAAGTCCAGGGAGAATCTGGAATTGGTAAGGGTTGGAGGAGTCCAAACTTTTTGTGGTGACTGGCTTTGTTTCTGCTGCAAAGGTAACAAGAAGAAACATAATCTTTGATAAAGGAAGTCATATTTTCCCAATGGAAATCTCTTTTGACTAGATCAGCTGTTTTGTCTTGTCCAGGGTGGCCAGAGAGAGGAGATTCATGTCTTTGTCAAAGTATTTCAAGTTGGAGTTGTTCATCCTCCTTGGGGATTGCTATTCTATTTTGGAAAATAAGGAGTCCAGTGTCTGGGTCTATAAGATAAATCTTTACTTGTTCCTTTTAATGTAGCTTCTGAATAATCTGATGGGTTGATTTGTTGGAGATCTGGGACTGAATTAAGGTTTCCAATTGTTTGTCAACCTGTTTTGTAGAGATAAAGAAAATTCTAGAAGGTTCAAAGTCAGTCTGTTTCAAGAGTTGTTTGACATTTGCTGGATTCTTTTCTGCATAGGGCATCCCCCCCTTGGGATAAACATTGTCTCAACGTGACAAGACATCAGGCACTATTGATTGCTTTCCAGGTCTATAGACTATAGTGAAGTCAAATTCAGACAGAAACTCAGCCCAATGGGCTTGGCGACAAGTCAAGACTTTGGAGGTCATGAAATATTTAAGAGACAAGTGATCAGTGAGAACTTCAAAGGGAGAAGAAAGACTGAGGAAGTAAGCTCTCCAGATCTTGATGGCCCATACAATGGCCAGAAGCTCCTTATCATGGATTTCATAGTTCAGTTCAGCACTACCCAATTTTCTGCTGTCAAAAGCAATTGGGTGCTTGGATCCATCAAGGGAGACTTGGGTGAGGACAGCCCCTAGGGCATAGTCACTGGCATCAGTCTCCAAAAAGGTTGGTAAGGAAAAATCAAAATGTCTGAGTACAGGAGCTTTAGTAAAGGCTACCTTGAGGTCCTCAAAATGCTGCAGAGCCCTTGGGCACAAAGGAAAGATGGGATCTGCTCCATTTAGAGCAGTGAGGAGGTGCACCTTTCTGGAATAGTTAATGATAAACCTGCGATAAAAATTAGAAAAACCCCAAAACTGCTGCAAGGCCTTTTTTTTTATTGGTGGTGGCCAGTCCAAGATCTTCTGGACCTTGGAGTTGTCCATTTCAATGCCACTTCTGGAAATGACATATCCTAGATAGTCCACTGAGGAGGCATGAAATTCACACTTAGAAGCTTTTGCATATAAGTTATTCTTCCAAAGTCTGTTCAAGACTTCACACACATGAGCTGTATGTTCTGTTAAGTTTTTGGAAAAAATAAGAATTTCATCAAGGTATACCACCACAAAGATGGTCAGAAGGTCTGCAAAAATGTCATTAACAAGACATTGAAAAGAGGCAGGAGCATTGGTGAGTCCAAAAGGCATTACCAAATATTCAAAACTCCCAAACTGAGTTCTGAATGCTGTAAGATGTTCATCCCCTTCCTTAATTTGAAGGAGATTATAAGCACCCCTGAGGTCAATTTTGGAAAAAATGGTAGAAGCAGAAAAGACTGTTAATAAGTGAGTCATGGGAGGAATGGGATACCTGTTCTTTCAAGTCACAGCGTTGAGTTTGCAATAGTCAACACACAATTGCAAACCACCATCCTTCTTTTTTACAAACAGGACAGGTGCTCCAGTGCTGGAAGTGCTGGGGCAAATGAAACCTTTCTCTATATTTTCCGCTATATAGGCTTGTAGGGCCTCCTTCTCATGGTGACTGAGGGAGTAGATAGGCCCAACTGGAGGCATAGGGCCTTCCAGTTCAATATGATGGTTGTAAGCGCGATGAGGAGGGATTTTATCAGCTTTGACCTTGGAAAAAACATCTAAAAAGGCATGATAAGCATCAGGAACTCTCTCCATCACAGTTTCAATTTCATCAGTTTCCTCATCTTCATCCAAATGTTCTGAAGTAGCCTGCTTTGGGTCTGGGTCAGAAGTGGAAATAATCATACGCAAAACTTGAACGGATAGATCATCCTCCATATCCTCCAAGAATTTCAGAGAATGTCCCAAGAACATCCTGTTCACAGAAGTAGTTGTTGAACTAAAAGTAAAGTGTTGTGAGTGCCTAGATTCTGAAAAGGGGACAGGAGCAGTGACCTTCAGGTTCACTGGCGGAAAGGAAGTAGTGGCCAAGGAGAGTTCAACAGAAGAGGAATGATCCAAAGTTGGTTGGTGTCTTGGGGTGATCAATCCCAGTTGCCAATTTACCTCTGGGTTCCAGAAATGGAGGAAGTCAATACCTAGAATAATGTCTTCTTTAGGGGGATTATCAACGACCAAGAAATCCCATTCTAAGTTGGTAAAAGAGGGCAAAGAGAAATTGAAGGAAGCCTTATGGGTGATTTCCTTGGAAGGTGATTCAGAAGGATTGAAGGTAAATAAGAAGATAGGAGTGGTCAGAGGTTTGGGTGACAGAGAAAACTTTGAAACCATAGATTTTGAAATAACAGATTGAGTTTCTCCAGAGTCAACAAGTACACTGTAAGCCTGGTTATTGGACAAGCAAACAAAACATAAGTCTTTAGAAGGAGGGTTAGAGTCTTTCCTTTCCAAAGTTTGTACTTGAATATTGGGAGGGTGATGGTCAACAAGTACCACATTTCCATCACCTAGTCTTTTCCCTGTTTGGGTTTCATAGGATTGGGCTTCTGGCCAGGCTTAAAATCTGGACGTTTCCTGCAGAGGCTAATTTTGTGAGTTCCTCCACAGTAGTTACACAAACCCTCTCTTTCTCTCCTAGCTTTTTCTTCTGCCTTGAGGTGTCCATCCTCTCCCACATTGGGATTGGGAACATAGGTTGGAGTAGAATTATTAGGGGTTGTCTTTGCTTTCCCCTTGAACCTACCTGGTTTGCTGGTCTGTCAAGATTTCTGAGGATTAGGAAGACTGGGTCCAGGTCTTGAGGTCTGAGGGAGAGTGAAGGACTTCTCCCGGATCCTTTCATGGTAACAAGTATCATACTTGAGAACAATATCCATTAGGTCTTGCAAGGTTTCTTGAGGTCCATCATAAACTGCTAGTTGGTCCAGTAATCTGGCTGGGAGACCCTGTCTAAAATGAAAGAAAAAGGCTTTATCACCCCATCCAGAGACCTTGGTCATAAGTGTCCTGAATTCAGTTATATAGTTAGTAGCATAACCACTGTCTTTCATCTTAAGAAGAGTTAGCTCCTTCTCAGCATGCTGGATTTCCAGACGATCCGCAAAAAGGGTATGAAGCTGTTGAGTGAATAGAAGCCAGGATTTAAGTATGAAATCTGGCTCATGATTACCAATGTGAGCAAGATAGGGTTGGATCCATCGACTGGCATTTCCTGAAAGTTAAGAGACTGTAAAAAATACTTTCTTTCTGTTGTTAGCAAAATTTCTCTCATCATTTGCAAAGATTAGTTCACAAGCTTGAAGGAAGGGTCTAAGCTTGGTTGGGTTAGTTCCATCAAATTTATCTGGGACCTTGATAGATGGAGATTTAAAGTTAGCAGAGGGTCCATGGTCAGCAGGTTTAGAAAGATGAGTCATTGCAGTGGTCATTTGCTGAAGAATGGCCAGCAGGGCAGGGTCAGTTGAAGGAACCTGAGTGGTGGAAGGAAGGTTGGTGTGTGGGGAAGGTGAAGGAACTGCTGTTGCATTAGACGTTTGACTAGGATTACCCTCTGGGGATGGTGAATCCAAGCCACTCAAGATTCTGGAATCAAATCCTGAGTCCTCATCCTCTTCATCTTCCTCACCTTCTCCTGGGATTGGGACCATGCTTGCATCATAGGCAGGAGAGTCCAAACCATGGTAACCTGGGATTGGAAACTGACCTGTGACTCTGTGGAGACTAGCATTGTCAGAAGAAGGAATAGCAGAAAGGGATAATTGGGGAATAGGTTCCAATAAACCTGTATCCATAGGAGTGGAAGTGGTAACCACTGGTGCAGCCAAGTTAGAAAAAGTCCTACCTGTTCCACGAGATCTAGGGGTAGAAGGGTCAGTAGGTTCAGTGGCACCTCTCCCCCTGGAGCTACGGGTGACTGCTTGGCTAGAAATGTGAGAAAAGAGAGCACGTTGTGGGGGAATCCTTACTTCTAAGAATAATTAGTTACCCAAAAGTTGTTCTTCACCTTGGAACAAGAATAAAATGATTAATAAAAAAAAAAATTCTTCCTCTGATTACCTTTAGGGGAAAGTCAAATACTGGTTACTATACCTTGTCTAATTGTTGAAGGGTCAAAGCGTCAAAGCGTCAAAGTGTCAAAGTGTCAAAGTGTCAAAGGGTTGAAGCGTTGAAGCGGTACTTAGAGGATGGAGAGCTGGGTCTTTTGAGTAGGTTTGACAGTAAGGTAAGGGAAGCAATGAAAATGGCCACAAATCAAATAGCCAAGTTCAAGGTTGGGACAGAAATAAAGCAAACAAAAATTGCCACAACTCAATAGCAAGATTTGATGCTGTCTAAAAGGGATAGGGAGTGTGGTTGGTGAAGAAGGGGTTATTGGGGAAGAAATCAGTTTAATGTCACAAGGGCTGCTGACATGCAAGCAGGGCTTGGCACAGAGGGGTCTCTACCCGCAGTGGTATGGGTTAGACAGAGAGGTAACCCACAGAGGTATGGGTTAGACAGAGAGGTAACCCACAGAGGTATGGGTTAGACAGAGAGGTAACCCACAGAGGTATGGGTTAGACAGAGAGGTAGAGTAGAACCTGGGAGATTGAGTATGTGCAAGCCTATGGAGTCTATCTGTGTATAGTATGAGGTTAGACTATATGTAGATATGTACTGCATGAAGATCCTGAGGTATATAGTTACTGGAGACATATTGATGTAAGTCCCGTGAGCCCTGAGGTTGAAGTTCCTTGGAAAGTAGATCAGGCCTGAGGGTTAGACTGGGTTTGCTGAGGTTAGACTGAGGTTAGACTGAGTTTGGTGTCAGTATGACACCCTTAAAAGAAGAATTGGCAACCACCACTAACATCTCTATTCTATCCCTTAGTGAAAAATTGGATGTGCTTAATAACAAAGTGGACCTTCAACTTAATCTGATCAAAAATGATCCTAGAGGCTTGAAAGTCCGTCTGACCAACCCCTTGGGGAGTACTACAGAGGAACCAAAACCTCCCAGACAAACCACTACTCCTTATGCACCACCCTTATTAGGAATGCACAGGAGTGATACCTTTAGGCCTAGTCCTACTCCTGAGATGGAGAAAGCACTCAAACTGTTACCACCTATTTCTGAATGGCCCAAGTTCTCCGGTGAAGGAGAATAAAATCATATAAATTTTATTAAATTTATTGACTACACCATTAACTCTTATGACCTACCAGAAGCTATAGCTGTAGTCAGGCTACCCAGGCTACTTGAAGGAGTAGCATTGGACTGGTTTATCAGTAAGAGAGAAGAAGTAGGATCCTTACCATGGAATTCTTGGAAACTTCTGATCAAAGAACAATTTGGTTCTAGAATGTGGAAAAGGAAAATGATGAAAAATTTCCAAAATTCCTCATTTGACCCCTCCAAGGACAAACCTCACAAATGGTGCTTGGAACAGAAGAAAAGATTGGATTGCTTCTATCCAGATGCTGATAAAGAGGAAGTAAATGAAAGACTCCTCAACCTGTGTCCTGGCAATCTTAACCATAGTGTAAGATGTAGGATGAGTATGGATGTGGACTTGCCCACTCTAATCAATGTGCTAGAAGAAGTAATAGACATGAATGGGTTGGACAAGAAAGCCCCTTCCAGACCCAAAGAGAACTATAACATCAACAAAGCCAGAGAACAACCTCCTCTGATGAATGCCTCTGATAATAAGAAACCTAATGAGAATAGGGATAAAGAGAGGATGCAGGCAACTTGTTGGAATTGTAAGAAGACTGGGCACATGAGACAAGACTGCCCATTACCAAAAAGGAAGATAGCAGTCTTGGACGGAGAACAGGAGGTTGAAGAGAATCAGAACTATGAAGATATAGCTGATACTGAAGGATCTCTTTCTGAATGGGAATTGATCCTGACCAACCCTTTTAATGTTATAGAAGGAGATATAGGCACTTCTGCAGAAATCAATAACATCCATGGGGATTCTAGCTTGCCCCAAAAATGGGATCCTACCATGATTCCTAGGCATATTATGGATGTCAAACCATTCACAGTTAAACCTATAAGTGGGAAAAGTTATACCACTTGTCAAACTTGTTATGCAACAGGATTGTATAAAAACAGACCTATAAGGTTATTACTGGATATTGGAGCCTTTTGCTCATGTTTCTGTGCTGAATTATTAAACAAATGGGACCCCAATTGGAAAGAACACCTTTTGCCCGTCCCACAAGCCAGTTTCAGCTCTTGCAACTCTACCATGAATTCTATTGGAGTATGGAATGCTCCTATAATACTACCTCACACTAAAGGATCTTTGAGAATACAAGTGGAATTTGTAGTATTTCTCAACGGACTATGTGACTACCTGATACTGGGTAATGATGCCTTATGTCTATATGGTATAGATGTGTTCCAGAGTAGAGGAAGATACTTCACAGTAGGAGGTAATTGGGATAAGAAGTTTAAGATATGCACCATTCAGTCTAACTTCCCCTCCTCTACTTATCAAAAGCATTTAGAATACTTTGACCAAGAATATTTCTCTCAAGCAGCTCTGAATATGAAACTTTCTGAGGAACAAAAGAAATAAATATTGAAAGTCTGCTTTGAGAACCAGAATGCTTTTTGTACTAAAGATCATCCCATTTGTGATATTAAAGGACATGATATGGTATTGACATTGACCATTAAGCCTCCTCATCATCCTAACTTAAAGGGGCAGCCTATCCTTCTAGTCCTAAGTCTAGAAAAGCTCTTGTGGAAAATATCCAAGAACTGATAGACTTACAAGTATTAAGGAAATTAGGGCATAATGAACAGGTAGATGTGACCACACCTGTAACCATAGCTTGGCATAATGACAATTCAAGAATGGTAGGAGACTTCAGAATGCTCAACAATTACACTCAAGCAGATTATTATCCTATACCCCGGATTGATCATGCTCTGCATAACTTTTCCAAGGCTAAGTACATCACTACTATGGATATGCTTAAAGGCTTCCACCAGATACCAATAAGCCCTGAAAGCAGGAATTTTATGAGAATAATCTGTCATTTGGGAACATATGAATATCTTAGGATGCCCTTTGGTATAAAGCATGCTCCATCACACTTCCAAAGAACTATGGATACAGTTCTAGGTACTTACATCAGACAAGGATGGATGATGGTATATATAGATGATGTCATCATATACTCTGATGACTGGGATACTCATATTAACCAAGTAAGATTAGTACTCCAGACAATCTCCAGAGCAGGATTAAAGGTGTCCATGAAGAAATGCAACTTTGGCTATGGAGATTTGAAAGCCTTAGGACATATAGTCTCTGGTCTAACTCTAGCTGCTGATCAAAATAAGATAGCTGCTGTCATGAATAGACCTATGCCTCAAAACAAGACAGAATTACTGTCTTTCATTAGTTTTTGCAGTTATTACAGACAATACATACCAAAGTTTGCTATGCTAACTAAAAGTCTGTATGAATTATGCAACAACAACACCCTCTTTGAAATGACTCATGAGAGACTAAAAAACTATGAGGAATTAAAAATAGCTATGACCTCTACTCCTCTACTTATCCAACCAGATTACTCTAAGCCCTTCAAACTGTACATTGAAGCTTGCATGGAAGGGCTAGGAGCTGCTTTACATCAGGAAAGGATAGAAGAAGACAGACCAGTAGAAAAACCCGTGCTCTTCATATCTAGACAGATCAAAGATACAGAGAAGAGATATGGGGCCAGTCAGTTGGAATGTTTGGCACTAGTATGGGCTTTAGAGAAGCTACACTATTCCTTAGAAGGCACCACTTTTCAAGTAATCACGGACTGCAATGCTGTAAGGACTCTTATGAACATGAAAAATCCCAGCAGACATATGCTCAGGTGGCAAATTGCTATACAACAGTATAGGGGACAGATGACTATAGTGCATAAAGCTGGAGCTAAACATGAAAATGCTGATAGTCTAAGTAGGAATGCTTTGCCTAATGACTCTAACAATCCAGCATATGACCCTGAAGATCAAGATATCTTTCCTATCCTGAAAATCAATCTTTTTGCATTGAGTGCTCCAATAATGGGGATCCACTTATGTGAATTAGATACTGCTTTCTTCAACCTAATAAGGGATAGCTACTCTCCTGAAATCAAGCTGCTGATTACCATTATGGAATGTTAATCCCCAGAAGCAGCTTTGATAAATAGCCTGCCTGCTTCACTACTTAAACCCTATAAAGCAGGAAGGTTTACCTTTTGGGATGGTCTCCTTTACTATAGACACCAACATTCCAGCGTATTAGTACTAAGCAACAAAGAACATATACAACTTATACTCCAGTAATTCCATGACAACTGTTAATCAGGGCATTTATACACAGAGAGAACTTTAGAAAAATTAAAACAAAATGCTTGGTGGATAGACTGGAAAGAAATCACTACTGAATATACTACTAGATGTGAAACCTTCCAGAAATCTAATAAAACTACTAGAAAAAGGTTTGGACTCTTACAGAAGATATCTGAACATAAAACCAGATGGGAAATCATCAATATGGATTTTTTCACCGGCCTCCCCCCTGGAGGTACTCATTCATATAACTTTGTCCTAGTTATAGTTGACAGATATTCCAAAAAGGCAAAATTCTTACATAACCACAAACAAGATAGTTCTATGGATGTAGCTTTACTATTCTGGAATAGGATCATAGCTGATGTGGGTATACCCAAGATTATAACCAGTGACAGAGACCCCAAATTCACCTCTGAGTTTTGGAGGAATCTACATGATATACTGGGTACCACTCTAGCATTTTCTACAGAATATCATCCCCAAACTGACGGATTAGCTGAAAGGATGATACAGAACCTAGAAGATATGCTAAGGAGGTTCTGTAGCTTTGGTCTAGAATACAAAAACTCAGATGGTTATTGCCATGATTGGGTAAGCCTACTCCCAGCCCTAGAAATGGCTTATAACAGCAGTAAACATTCTACTACCAAAGAAGCTCCTTACATACTAGAAAGAGGATGGATTCCAAAACTCCCTAGGAATAACTTGAACTATAACTTAGCCACTATTCATCCAACATCTCTTTACTTTAAGAAGATTATAGATCTGGCAAATAATCATGCTCAGAAATGTGTAGAAGAAGCTGTAGAATACAACAAACAAAGATGGGACAAATCACATAAAGAACCTGACTTTAAAATAGGAGATCAGATCTTGATATCTACAACCAATTTCAACAACCTAGCAGGCAACAGAAAACTGAAACCAGCCTTTGTTGGACCATTTTTTATCAAGAAGATGCATGCAAAAATTCTGTGGAAGTAATCTTGAGTGAAGAATTATCAAGGAAACATCCAGTATTTCCTGTTAGCCTAGTCAAACACTTTAAACCAAGAGAAGGCAGCAACCTCCCTCCAGCAATTATCCCAATAGAACCTGACCCTGTAAAAGAAAAAGGGAAAGTCAGAAGGATATTGAGAGATAAGAAAGAGAGATTAAAAGGAAAAGATATCAGACTATACTTAGTAAGATACAAAGGAGAATCTGCAGACAAAGATGAATGGTTACCAGAAAGTAATATACCTGATGGACCAATACATCTCAGAAACTACAGAGCCAGAAAAAGGAACTGAAGCACATATGAAGTTAATTTTTTCTCCCAACATCCTCCAGATTTTCAGGTATGGCCATATCTTGGAGTGGAGGAATGTCACCTTGCTACTATTGCAGAGCAAGCTGCAAAAGTAACAAAAGTAACATAAAAATAATAATAATACAATTAACCTAAGAAGGAGTAGGAAAACCATAAATATTATTATAGAAATGGATTTGTCACCCAAAATTAAGTAGGGTCACTCACTGACCCCACCCTTGAAATACAACTCCTTATATTTTTAAATAATTAAGGAAACAAAAACCAAAATACTACGGCTCCATTATTGAGCTTTTTGGCCAATCAAATATTTCACACACATTGTCACATATAGGTTTCACACCTAAAATTCAGTCAGAATTGAGGTGTTGTGTATATTTTAGGAGTTACGGGTGGAAATGTGCTTTGTCACAAATTCCCGCACGCAGCCGCGGCAGCCAATGCACCCACGCGCGGCTGAGATACAGCCTTGTCACTCCGTCAAGGTTGTGTACGCAGCCCCGGGCCTCTGACAAGTATGCAGCAGCGGGACTACGGGTTGACAGAGTGACAGGCGGCCTGAGAGGCTCAGGTACCGCATAAACATGCTACAACCTACACGGGAACTTTCTACATATGTAATGAATGTTCCCGTGGATAGTAGACAGTCTAAAAATACATAAATAATCCTTATAAGTATTTTTATTTAATATAATTCAAATTACCAAGAATGTCGAAAATAAGACAATGACAACTTCTAAGAATATATTAAAATACTTCAATATACTTTTATGAGAATTGCTAGACATCAATATTTTTATGACATACCAAGGAAACTAATTATGTAAAAGTATTACATGAATTCACATGACTTATATTTTCAAGTAATTATCTTAGTAAATCAACTGGAACTCAAAAATAAGGAGTAAAATCAATATTATGACTTTTACTCCAGTTATATAATACATAATGAGAACTTACCTGACATCAAGATGTCCTTAGAAATGTCTATTTATAAAATTATTAAATTACTGGGAACATTTACTAAGGATAATTAATGAAATAATACATAAATAGGACAGATTAGTGTTATTCACACATCCTAATGTCTATTATAAATTGGAATAATTCCCATACCCTGTGGAATTAGATGCTACCCGTGCTATAGCACCAAGAACACATGACAGGCTACCCCTGGTTACCCTGCTAGCCTTATTGTCCATCCCTTTGAGCACCTACAAACCTCAGAAGGACAATATTGGGACTCCAAAAGCTATAAATAAAGAGCTCTTTTGAGGATATTGATGGGCAGAGACCCATTTATATTCATATCCAGACACTGTGCCAAGGTAATCAAGTACTTATAAGAGATAAGTAAGTGATTTATGGCAATTTATGATCAGTAATATCCGTCCTCAAACCTCTTTTTATCAATTAAAACTGCTGAACAACCTTATAACCCCAGTATACAGGTTTAACCCATCATTACACGTCTCAAACAGATACCCAAAGGATTTAATAATATACCAGTAAGTTTTATTATCCTTTCTCTGTCGTGGTAGCTTGGCTACAAGGCCCTACCACTCCACTGTGTATTTTATATACATATTATCTTTGGGTAAAATATTCTTTAAACTAAAGAGCCCAAAGTAACCAGGACTACGTGTTTTCATACTGAAATCCCTGAAGAGAGGTGTTAAATATCCCCAATATAATTGTGGCCCCTCTATAAAAATATTTAATAATCAATTTATTCATATTGATTTAAAACATTAAGCAATAACCAAACCACTTAACCTTGCAATAAGCTTAATCCAAATATTTCACAAATTTTTGCTGCATTTATTAAATAATATATTTATTATTTACTCTATCACCTCTGGTAGCTAAAGGATAGCAAGGGTCTTGGCATCCAGGAGGCTGACAGAAATCTTGAGCTTTCTTCAAAGTTTTTTTAATATTTTTAATAATAATTTGTGCAGTTGATGGTTTTTTTCTTGGATTTTTTCAAAACATTTGAATTCAGTGCATCAAAGATTAAATTTAGAATTTTTTTTATATTTTTTTGTTTGTAAAAATGTATTTAAATACCACTGCAAAAGTTCCACTTTGTGCAAAGTAAATGAATTCTTATCATTTTTCTTATTTTTCTCATACTTCAAATTTTTTTTTCTTTCATATTTGATGTCTTTGAAGAAGATATGCATTTTTTGTATTTTTAAATGGAAAGATAACTCAAGCAAAGTCCATCATTGAATTCTTCAACAAATTCAATCCCCAGACAGATCTTACAAGGGTCTGGAGGCCTTAATTTAGCCACCCCAAGCCTAAATTGATGTTTTGCAGGCCTTGGGGGGCCCAACACTTCCTGAAAAGGTGTGTTATTCCACACCATGAACTCCTACTAACCTTAAAAAGGTGTGGCAAGCTTTTCCTGTCTAGCTTGAAAATGTGTTTTGTATTGGCATGAGTTTTTAAGGTTTAAAGGCCTTCCTGAGGAAAGAACTTGTACCAGAAGGCATGATTATAGTAAAAAATTTCTGCAATCACACCAATGACACTTTTTGGTGATGTTTTAGCAAAAAAATGCTAAAATGATGCCTTTTTTGAAGAAATGTGTCATTTCAGTAATTTTGAACGTGTGATTTTAGCTTGGGCCCTGACTGAATTCTGATTGTGTTTTTTTTGGGATATTATCATTGCAGAAAGTTTGAAATTGAAGAGGCAATTGCAGAGTCTATATGAGCAAGTCCTAATTGTACTTAGCCTTGGAGAATCAGGTTGTGGGAGTGTGTGATCCAATAGTACCTGTTGGGGAAGAGATATTTGCAAAAATATGGAGCAGAAAAATTTTCAGAAGAAGAAAATTAATGTCTAAGTTTCTTACAGGCTTGCAGAAGACAGCTTAGAGTTATCCCAAAACAACCAGAGAAGGTTCTGGCTAACTGAAACATCCTGTTGTGGATAGGAGTTTCAGAACAATAGAGTAGAACAATTTTAAGAAGAATAAAATTAATGCAGAAGTCTCTTACAGTCTTGCAGAAGACAACTTAGATTTGTTCAAAACAACCAGAGCAGGGTCTGGCTAACATCAAAATATCTGGATTCTGGCATCACACTGCAAACTCACTACAGGATTTGTGTTCACCATGATCAATTCTCTCATTAATTGAAAATCTAGACTCCAACAAACCATCCTATCTTTGAAAGAATCTGATTACACAACCACTTCCAAATCTAGACAAGAAGCTGCTTGGATAATCCATCTATCTACTATGTACTAAAAATATTGGGTCCTGCACCCTTGATAAATACTGGTGTTGTTTTCCTTGGTCCTGCATCCTCTCTTCATTTCCCGGCGTCAAGGATGCACCTCTTGCAGCCAAGGTTTTTCACCGGGCAAAAGCCCCTCCCAAAATTTGGGGCAATAATTCTAGTATGATTTCTAAAGTTCCTGTGCCACCCATTTGATATTCCCATCATTCTCCATTGCAAAAACCTCAGTGCCATCTATCTTGCATCCAAATCCATCTTCCACACCCATAATAAACACATTGAGAGCATCCACAATTGTTGCTTGATAACTTCTTGCTAGCTAAGCCCTTGCTAGCGCAAAAAAATAGTAAGCGAGGGCTTTAGCGAGTGTGAGGCGCAATTGTGGTCGCCAAGCCCACTCGCCAGGTACCTAACGAGGGTCGACCCGCAATCGTCCACCCCTCAACAACCACTCGCCACCACCAGTCGACAGGAATATTGGAGGGGGAGGGGGAAGAGGTAGGGGAAGGGGATATGAGACTAACCTTGGGTGGATGCTTTGATGGTTGGGCCTTGATGATGATGGATGGACGATGGTGATGGACGGGTGGATGTGGTGGAGTTATGGAGGGCGCTGTAAATCCTGGCAAGGGTCGGGGTTAGCGAGCTCCATAAGTTTTCGTTACTTTGTCGATTTTCGACCGAGCTTATGGACCTCGCTACGTAGCGAGGTCCTATTTAGGACACGATTGCGGCTCGTGCTCGGTAAACTTAGCTAACGAGCGGGTTTGCTGAGACGATTGTGGATGCTCTGAAATCCATCATCATTGGATTCAAGAACTTGTGAAGATGGGTCATGTTTAAGTCACTCATTGTTGCCAACCAAAATGCTTGTGGATCTTCTCACAAAAACCCTCCACAAACACACCTTCATATATTCGCAAAACCAAATTGGAGTCAAAAATGTTATTGACCCACCAGGTTAAGGGGGCTGTGAAATTTCATAATGAAGTAACTTCTTAATCCGATACGTGACACACTATTGATGGTGCCTGGTTTCAACCCAGGTGCAATCGATCACACTGACCAGCCTTGTTCAGACAATGACCTCACTACCACCTTCGACATTAGACCTAGACTATCTTTGCATGCGCTCTTATGTTGACCGCACTGAGGGTCTTATATTTTTAGCATAATAGGGCATCCTCTTTCCTTACAAAAATGGTTCCCATCCCTTCCTGTACTTGGTTTGGGGAAGACATTGTCACAGGAGCTATCTTGTGGGAGTGATCAACTACGCCTTAGTCACATACTAAGATCGTGACTGTCAATCATCATCAGGTGAATATCCAAAAACTTGCAGTATAGCATAATGCGTCGAAGGGCATCCAGTGTACGACTCAATATCTCTCAACAATCTCAAATAGATGATGGAATCTTTCAAGCGAACGGACTCTGTACAACAGAAAATATGTGTCCGCTTCGGAAAGGAGGAAAGAACAGGTGGTCATATGACTATACGGAGGATCCAAAGAAGATGATACAAATCCGGGAGTTTAATGAGACCCGGCCGAGCGGGCAGTAGTAAGACACGTTAAAAGAATCCCACGTGGCAGTGGGCAAAAATCTGTCGTTCACGACATGAAACCTCGGTGGCACCAGCACCAATAGCTGAGTAGATGCAAGTCATGCATCGATGCCAGCATTCCTCAGTGTTCGACCACGCAGCTCTGATGTAACCCCGATTGAACGTCAATTTAAAGGGGATCACGATGGCTCAATGTGCACTCAACTGGACTTACTGCGATAAGTACCACTTCACGTTGCCACAAGCGGAATTGTCAACTTTTGAAGCTTTCATCGTAGACAAGCAAGTCTGGAGGGCTGTCTTATTAGCCGCGCCAACATGTTTGATGTGGCAGTGGGCCGCGGTGAAGAGCGGGAATGCAGCAAGGACCATGACAAACGCGCAGGCTCGGTCGAGGCGCATCATGAACGAATGAGCACCGATGACAGAACTTGGCAAGTCAAACGCGCTCGTCAGTGAACACAGCATTTGAGGAACCTTAGATCAAGCGAGTAGAGACTGACCTACTCCCAATTCTCGATTTCGAACGTAATCCGGACAATGATTATTACAGTTGAACTGTAGGAGTCAGGCAAGGTACAGACCAGCTGGGGGGTGGAGAAGCTGGGGTCACGTCTTCCAGTCGTTGTGGGCCCAGTTTTTAACCCCACTGGGGGAACTTTTGAGATTTCACCGGATCTTAAACTTCCCTCACTTAACCTGAATCGATCCCGGCGACTCGCTCTGGTCTCAGCTGCATTTCTACTTAGAACTTCATCCGAGGACGATCAGCTGACTAGTGGATTCAACTAAATGCGTTGATCAGCGCTTCTAGGCTTGAATGGGTCTAATCGGCTAGGGGAAACTGATCTTTGAGCACCCCTCAAGCGCTCCAAAGTCATAGCTTCATCCAATGCCAGTACTCTCGCAGGCTTGGAGGACGACTTGCAGCTACGCGAGTTGACAGGTGGGAGCACTCGGCTGTAGTAACATAGGATGATGAATTAAATATTATTGTTACTGACGAGGGTATATTGCCCCCAAATTGGGGGAGCTGCATCACCTGTTTATGTCGACGCCAAATACATACATATTGACCCCCGTGCGAGAAGTCTCACAGGCCCCCTAATAGGTAAACCTCCCCGCCAATTCCCGTCCCTCAGGATTCTCGCACTTCACGCAATCTCGCCCGCGAGGGCCCCGCAAAATTCTAACTTCTCATCACCCATTTCCGCCCTTTTCTTGCTTCATCCATCCATCATTCCGAAAATTCTTCAACTTACAAATTTCACATTCACCTTCACTAAATCAATACCCACTTCACATCATATATCCCTGAGAACATTTCCAAATCTTACTTTTACTTTTCCCCATTGAAGCGGGTGCATTGAAAACTATTTCTGCTTATGTTCTGTAAATTTCACTTTTACTCATTGAAGACTACTTCCGCTTCTGTTGTGCAAGGTGCTCATTTGTTTCATTTTGTTTTTGGAACCAGGATTATCAAAATTTCACTGACTTAAATGAATTCAAGCCAATATATATTTTGATTTGTTCATTCAATCAATGTTGTTTGCATGCTCTTCCATTAATTCCAATAATGAACACAGAGCCAGATAATAAACACAGACAGAGTCAGATAATAAACACAGGCAGATTCAGATAAGAAACACAGAGCATAGGCAAAACATGAGTATTATTCCAAAGGTAACAAACAGCTGTTGGCATAATCAAAACTAGCAAATTGGTAAAGAATAAAATAGACTAAGACTAAGAATGGTCATTCATTGGATTCATCTGACCAATCTTCCAACTCTTCATAAAAATCTGATTCCTCCAAATCTTCTTTGATAGGTTGATTCAAATTATCACAGACGGTTTTTTTGTTTTTACCAAGTTTCCTCTTTTTTCTTGCTGGCATTGACCTACTGTTTGAATCCACATCTTCATTTCTTTTTATTTCAATGAAAACTTTTGCCAAATCTTGAAGCACATTTTGGGTTTCAATCAACACCAATTTTGTAAGTGTTTGCATCAGCAATTGAGGGGTCACAACCAAACCATTATCCCTGACAGAAAGAGTTAGATTAGCTTGTTTGAAGGCAGAGTGGAAGTCGTGGAGTAGGGCTGAACAGTTGGTGAGGTTGGATGCTGGTTCCCATGAGGTTCTCTCAGGGTCTTCTAAAAATCCTTTCCATTCAATTAAGTAGAAGATTTTGCCATGTCTGATCTTGGAGTCCAGGATTTGTGACACTTCCCATTCTTCTTGGCTATCAATTTCCACTGGTTCTGGAGGTGGTTGGTGGCTAGGGGAATTTGGGTTCAAGGAGCAGGGTTTGAGGAGTGAGAGACAGAAGACAGGATGGATGGAAGACCATTGGTCAGTGAGTTGGATTTTGAAAGTGTGGGAACCTATAATTTGAATAATAAGTAAAGGACCCAACCAACGCTCAGAGAGATTCTTGGAATTTCTGTTAGTGTTGATATTATTTGCAGATAACCAAAATTTGTTCCCAGGAGTGATACCTTTTGGAATATCTTTTCTATTAAAGTCAGCATATTATTAATGCTTATCCATAGACTCTTTTAATTCTTTCTTCAGTTGAACCTGGGTCTTCTGAATCTGATCCAAGTAGTGACTAGCAGGGTGGTTGTCCAACATATGCAGGAATTCAAAGCTAGGGTGCCTTCCATAAAGGGTGAAGAAAGGTGATCTTTGGGAAGAAGAAAGGACACTGTTGTTGTAAGAGAATTCTGCCAAAGGGAGCCAAGTATACCAGTTTTCCTGGTTATAAATGATGTAAATTAAAAGGTATTTATCTAGTACTTGATTGACTCTTTCAGTTTGACCATCTGTTTCAGGGTGGCAAGCTGTGGAGAGATTCCTTTGGATCTGTAATTTTTTGCAAAGTGTTTTCAAGAAAGAAGAAATAAATAAGGAGCCTTGGTCACTTATGATGTCAGCAGGTAGACCATGCTTGGAAAAGACATGGCTGATGAAAATGTTAGCAAGTTCTACTGCAGTCAGTGCACCTGTTGTTTTAAAGAAGAGGGCCATCTTAGAGAAACGGTCCACAACAACAAGGATAGAATCAAGTCCATTAGAGGGGGGAAGTTGAGAAATGATGTACATAGAGAGTGAATTAGGGATTGGAAGAAGTTTGAGAAGTTCTAGTTTCTTTTCATGCCCTTCTTTATTCCTGTTGCAAAGGTAGCATGCTGAAACATAGCTCTTAACACCCTTTGACATTCAATTCCAGGAGAAAGATCTCTTGATGAGGTTGAGAGTCTTCTGTTGGCCAGGGTGACCTGCAAGAGGAGAATCATGTCTTTGATAGAGTTTTTGTGGATAATGTGGTTAGCTTGGTCAGGTATGACCACTTTACCATGGTACAGGAGTAAGGCACTAAAGGGATCTAAGGAATAATCAGTTACTTCTTCATTCTTATTCATTCTTTTAATGATGCCTTGAAGTGACTTGTCAGCTGGGTGACCAAAAGTAAATTCACTTAGCTGATTGTCAATTCTATCAACAGAAAGAAAAAAGAGTTTAGAAGCTTCAAATTCATTTTGTTTCAGAAGCTGTTGGAAGTTACCAGGGTTCTTTTCAGAATATGGTGTCCCCCCCACTGGATAGACATTGTCCCAACATGACAGGATATCTGGGATGGTTGAAAATTTGCCAGGCCTGTAAGTGATCACAAAATTGAAATCAGAGAGGAATTCCACCCAAAAATCTTTTCTTCTTGTGAGGACCTTGGAAGACATAAAATACTTGATAGAGGAATTATCCGTTAGAACTTCAAAGAGGTCAGTAACACTCAAGAGGTAGGAGCACCATTTCTGAAGATCAAAGACAATAGCAAGGAGTTCTTTTTCATGGATCTCATAGTTGAGTTCAGCACTGGAAGTTTTTCTGCTGCCAAAGCCAATAGGGTGTTTAGTTTTATCAGAAGTAACCTGGTGTAGGACTGCACTCAGGGCATAGTCACTGGCATCAGTTTCAACATAAGTTCTCAGGAGGTGATAAAAATGGCAAAGGACTGGAGCTTGGGTGAAAGCTTGCTTGATGTTTTTGAATTGTTTCAAAGCTTCAGGAGTGAGGGTGAAAGGAGATCTGTTTCCAGCAATAGAGGTGAGGTGGGAGACCTGTTTGGAGTAGTTCTTTATAAACCTGCAATAGAATTTAGCAAACCCAAGGAAAGGCTACAAGCCTTTTCTGTTTGCAGGGTTAGGTCAGGAAAGGATGGTCTTGAATTTGTTGTTGTCCATGAAGATACCATACCCTGAGATCACATAGCCAAGGTAGTCCACAGAAGGTGCATGGAAGTTGCATTTGGAGGCCTTTAAATATAACTTATGATTTCTGAGTCTGGTCAGTACTTCACACACATGAGGGATGTGTTCCTGTAAGTTTTTGGAGAAATAAGGATGTTGTTGAGGTAAACCACAACATAAACTGTGAGGAGATCAGCAAGGATTTCATTGATAAGGTTTTGGAAAGAAGCTGGGGCATTGGTCAGTCCAAAGGGCATGACCAGGTATTCATAGCTCTCAAACTGAGATCTAAATGCTGTTAAGTTTTCATCTCCTTCCTTGATGCGCAGTGGATTTTATGCACCTCTGAGGTCAATTTTGGTGAAGATAGAAGAACCTGAAAAGAAATTCAGTAGGAAATTCATTGGAGGAAGTGGATATTGGTCCTTCCTGGTGACAGCATTAAGCTTGCAGTATTCAAAACACAACCGCAAACTACCATCCTTATTCTTGACAAAAATAACAGGTTCCCCAGTCCTTGAAGTGCTGTTAAAGATGAAAGCTTTCTCTACATTCTCTGCTATGTAGGCTTGTAGGGTTGAATTTTCACTTTGTGATAGCAAATAGATGGGCCCAACTGGAGGGAGAGGTCCTTCCAATTCAATATGGTGATTTTAAGCGCGGTGTGGTGGTCTTTTATAGACGCAATTTGGAATTGGCTGCGCGCTGCGCGCTGCGCGCTCAGAAGTAGCAGCAGTATCAGCAATGGGTGCAGCTTTGCCGCAGTAAGTTGCGCTGCGGGCTCAGCAGCAGTCAAATTGGGCTCAGCATCTGGAGACACGGGATGGATTGGATTGGATTGGACGGATTGCGCATGAATTGCGCGTTGAAAGACGCAGATTGGATTGCACAGATATATCTTGGATATCTGGAATGGCGCATTGGGTGGATACAGACATGCGCGGGGGGCTCTGGGTTGGGCGTGGTGCAAGGGCCGTGTGATGAGAAGGACAAACCGGGTGGACGTAATGGCAGGCAGGCAATACAGATCAATATGGGGTGTGCTTTGTCAATTATTGGATGGGAAGGATAGGGTTGGGGCTAGGTTTCTGTTTGTATTTCATTATTCTTGCTTGTTTCTGGTTGTACTTAGTTTAGGTTTGAGGGGGGGCGGTTAATTAAACCGCACCCTCAACCCGGATGGATCAGGGGAGACATCAGATCACAGAGGATCACATTGGTTCATCATAGGTTTTGGAAGGATCTTTACTCTCAATTCTCTATCTATCAGTCAAAGGGTGAACAGTTGCACTCAGGGTTTACAGACGCAAGTGAAGGATTTTGATCAGAAACTAGTTTTCATTTGTCAGAAGGAGGTAAACAAAAAAGAAAAACGTAAAACAAATCATAAAACAGATACAAGAAACCTGTCCTACCCAAGGAATGAAAATGACTGATGTTGATGATACTTCAAATAATAAGAAGTAGGATCACACGCCTTGGATAGAAAAGAAATACAATCTGGTTGCCGTGATAGATGAGTCAGAAGGACTTTAAGGAAAAAATGAGAAGGTAAAAAGAAATAAACAATTGCACCGAATTACTTGAAGACTTCTTCAGTGATCTGACTTAGCACCTTTTTTCTAGACCTTGAGTGATGAAAACACGAATCAGAAGGAAGTTGGAAAAGGAGAAAGTTGATGAGAGAGGAAGAAGACTGCAATGTTGGTTGTCTATTTAACATGCAAAAATGAGACTGCCTCTACTCAGGTGAATATGGATATGCCTAACTTCCTTGCCTGCGCGTGCCACTTGCAAGTCTTGAAGGAAAGGATAAGGCGCGCGCGTGAATGAAAAAATAAAAAAAAAATAGAAAATAAAAAATAAAAAATAAAAATAAAAGAATAAAAGGAAACATGATTGTTTAACTTCAACACCCCCCCATAATTCAGTGCAATATTGAATCAAAACATTTCGACGTAAGAAGTTCCAGACTGTGTTTATTGGAGGCCTTTGTCAGCGAATCCGCAATCATGGCATTGGTGGTGATGAGAGTGACATGAATCTTGTTGCCGGAGAGTTGGTTGCGTAGCCACTTGAGTTTCATATAAATGTATTTAGTTTTCGAGTTAGAGCCAAAATGATGTAATTTATCGACCAGACCTTTATTGTCGACTAGAAAGTTGGTCGGAGATGATGTAGAACCTTGCAAGAGGTCGCATATTATTGAATTTATCCAAAGTGACTCCTGCGCCCCATCACTTAATGCATTCAACTCCGCTTCCGTGGAAGATAGAGCAATATTGCACTGTTTTCTGCTCTTCCATGCAATAGGTGTGGATCGCCAGAATATTACGTACCCTGTCTGCAAACGTCGAGTATGTGGATTGTCTTCCCAGGTTGCATTGGTGTAGACACGTAGGGGATTGTTGCCACTCGGATTCAGCAAGAGAGAATAATTGATGGTGCCCGCCAGATACTTCCATACGTGGATAAGCTCCTTCCAATGCAAAATCCCTGGACTCTGATTAAATTGAGATAGGATGGAAGCGGCAGCCGAGATATCTGGTCGCGTACGGCAGGCTAGATAGTTGAGCAGGCCGGTAAAGGTTCTGAATTTTACGCCTAGTTTTTGAAATTCAACTTGTTCTTCATGAGAGGCCGGCACTAATTGGATTCCCGGTGTTAATGGAGTGAGAACGGGCTTTGTATTCAGCAGTTGTAGTTCCCCAAGAGTCTTCCGAACGAGTTTTGATTGATTGAGATAAACGGATTTACCCTTTTGCGCGTATTCCATTCCAAGAATGGTATCCGGTGTATGCGCTGATGACCGCGGAAACCTTACTAAGAATTCCTTCTCAAACCATTCCACCTCCCCCGCCACAATCAAATCATCCACATGAAAGAATACTGACAGTCGCCGACTGGTGTGGATATAGAGACACGGATCAGCAGACGACTGAACCAACCCAATACTTTCAAGCCACATTGTTAGGGTTTTATACCAATTTGATGGGGCCTGTCGCAATCCATATAAAGATTTCTTCAGCTTCAGAAACTTTGAGGAACGGGAGCTTTCTTTTGGTGTAAGGATGTAAATATCTTCTTCCAGAGGAGCAAACAGGAAGGCGGCTTTCACGTCAAATTGCCTTAATTTGAGATCATTATCCAAGCCGTACAGTAGAAGAAGTAACAGCGTGGTGAATTTTCCAGTTGGCGCATAAGTGTCCCCGTAATCCTTTCCTGGAGTTTGTAGATTTCCCATGATGCATAGTTGAGACTTACGTTTTTCAGGCGAAAGACTTGTGGCTGGCTTAATTTTATCTACCCACATTGTCCTGAGAAAGTGATTGGGTTCAGTGTGAGCGTCCTCCCAAACTTCCTGTGATTCTGTTTCATCCAATTCTGCTTTTCTTTCCTCCATCCATTCACTTCCTTTACCTACAAATGTGCCATACAAATATTTTTGAGGTCTGATGGAAGATGTTCTGACTCAGAGATTATAATTGTCGGGAATTGAAGTATTTTGTTGAATTCACTTTGGCCGGTGCTTCTACAAGTGTTTGATTCATGTTGTGAACAGCTTCAGAATTAGTTACCACAATCTCAGGCTGAGGAACCCTTTCATGACCAACAGCATTCAGATTGAGATCACAACCCAATTCAATCTCCGTATTTGTTTCATTGGGTCCATCCAGGTCATTGCACCAGTTCCCGATGTTGATTCCGGAATCACTGATCAAAAGTTTTTTGATATTGGTGTTAAAATCAAGTACGGTAATGTGTTTTGTGTCAATAATTTTGTTTTCTGTCATTAGGATTTTTTATGACAGTAAGTCATTGTCGTACCCAATAAGTCTTCCACAGAGACCTTGAGGTTCCAACTTTGAGAATGGTGGTTTGTCCTTATAGATGTAGCTGACCGGATTGCCTATAGGATGAAGGTAATTAATGTTCAGTTTCTTTCCTTTGAAAAGTTCATAGGGAGATTTCTTTGATTTATGAGACGGTATTTGGTTGAGCGCTAGAGCAAACAATGTGCCATAGATTCTTGTTCAGGTTTGAATCGAGTAAAACAGTTCAAAGCGATTTGAGAACAAGTCGGTTGAAGCTTTCTGCAAGTCCATTTTGCTGTGGCGAATGAACATTAAAGAATGTTTGCCTTATGTTGTTCTCAGCGCAATATTTCAAAACGGTCGAGTTCCAAAATTCTGTGCCTCAATCAGAATGCAGGATCATAGGACTATAGTTGAAACGTTTTGACTCGACATTGATAAGGAACGGGAGAACACTTGCTACTTCAATTTTGCTCTTAATCGGAATCACTGTAAAAAATCTTGTACAGCTATCAACCACAGTTAGAAAGTACGCATCACCGTTTCTGCTTAGAGGATAGATAGGCCCAACCAGATCGCAGTGCAGTTCTTGGAAGGGTCTTTCAGCATGATCGTGATTATTATTGAAAGGCGTCTTTGAGATCTTAATGATTGCACATGCCTCACACGTAGAGCCTTTCTTTACTGGAATCCCTAACTTCTGGCGTATTCTACTGTAACTCGCGTGACCAAGAGATTTATGGATGATTTTGTCGCAGGTGAGAAAAGAGACTTCCTTAACTTTCGCGTCGTCAAAATGAATAAAAGGAATATTGCACTTGTAAGTGCCATTAATTTTCCAATTTCCTTTACAAACTGTGAAATCATTTTTCCTTAAATCGACATCAAAACCATCTAGTACAAGAGTGCGCATAGACAGTAAATTAGCAGTTGAGCCCGGTGAGTACAATGCGTCTGGCAGAAGAGTCTCTTGTCCTTCGGTGTCCATCAGCTTAATAATCCCAACTCCGTCGTAATGAAGAGAATTCTTCCCGGAACTTGTTGAGATACACCCGGTCAATGATCAGTCTAAGCAAGAGAAATATTTAGCATCTGAGACTATATGTCTTGAGGATCCCAAATCCAGTACAAAAGCATTTGGAAGAAACAAGGGGCTTGTGTGAAATGAGCTAACAGAGGTACTTTCATGGGCCTTGGTCGAACCATTCTTCTTCTTTTTTGGAAAAGTTGGTCTAAGATGAGGGTACAGCTTCCAACATCTGCCTTCTGGATGCGCAGCCCTTGGGTTATGCCACTTTTCATTGCACGCTTTCACATTTGAGCTGAGGAAGGACATGGAAGCTGTGCTCTCCTTGATCTTGTTAGATTCCAAGTCTCTGTTCAAAAAGCAATTGTTGTTGAACATTCGTAGGTGATCGAGTACATGTTTGGGGTTAATCTTCTTGTCGGAGTGTGTGATTTGTTGTACTATGGTATCCAAGGATGCCGGTAGCTTTTCTAGGATTAAATATGCAATGATATCAGTCGGTAAGTCAATTCCTACGTCGTGCAAACGCAAAATGGAGGTCTTAGTCTTGGTAATGAAGCCCGGAATATCCGATAAAGAGAATGGAGCTCTAAGAAACTCCTTAAACACCCTAGCTCAATTGGACGCATGATTAGAGGCAAAATAATCGTTTATATTGGCCCAGATTTGATGTGCGTCTTTCTCATTGTCTGCGGTAATAATGTTTGCTTGGATCGTGGTGTCAAGCTTGGATGTGAGTATTGTTCTGATTCTCACATTTTCCATGTGGCTGAGTCCAATTGGATTCCCGTTTGGGTCATTGTTCTTCTTTGTGAGTTTTGCGAACAGATCCTCTTTCAGGTCCATCATATTTACAACTCGATTGCGCCATATCAAAAAATTATCGGCAGTGAGTAAGGGAATTGCTTTGATTGCAGTTTTGAGTATTGTCGCATTCAACAAATCGGTCATCTTGGTTTCTGTTTGGTCAATAGATTGATATCTTGTTCCAGCGAATTTTGACTGTTAATTGTGAAGGATTTTGACCAGAAACTAGTTTTCATTTGTCAGAAGGAGGTAAACAAAAAAGAAAAACGTAAAAAAAATCATAAAACAGATACAAGAAACCTGTCCTACCCAAGGAATGAAAATGACTGATGTTGATGATACTTCAAATAATAAGCAGTAGGATCACACGCCTTGAATAGAAAAGAAATACAATCTGGTTGCCTTGATAGATGAGTCAGAAGGACTTTAAGGAAAAAATGAGAAGGTAAAAAGAAATAAACGATTGCACCGAATTACTTGAAGACTTCTTCAGTGATCTGACTTAGCACCTTTCTTCTAGACCTTGAGTGATGAAAACACGAATCAGAAGGAAGTTGGAAAAGGAGAAAGTTGATGAGAGAGGAAGAAGACTGCAATGTTGGTCGTCTATTTAACATGCAAAAATGAGACTGCCTCTACTCAGGTGAATATGGATATGCCTAACTTCCTTGCCCGCGCTTGCCACTTGCAAGTCTTGAAGGAAAGGATAAGGCGCGCGCGTGAATGAAAAAATAAAAAAAAAATAGAAAATAAGAAATAAAAAATAAAAAAATAAAAAATAAAAATAAAAGAATAAAAGGAAACATGATTGTTTAACTTCAACAGCAAGGGATCAATAACTTCCAAAATTGGGAACCATTAAAGGAGAAGTCCTCTTCTGAATTCCACATCTGGGGGTCTGGCCAGGAAGTAATCTTTTGTTCCTTGTCTCTTGAAACTAATGATTGCAATGTCCCAGTACCACCCATCAACCATTGCGGGGTCATCTAACGTTACCCCCACTCCTCTCCCTCCTTCTCCTCCGCCAGCTTCTTGGAAGCAACCCTCATCAGGGGCAGGATACGGTGTCCCTTGTTCCAACAATGGTGCCAAACACAAGCCCATTTGCATCAGGTGGCGGGACTATCCTCATATCCGGTTCAACACTGAGGACGTTGACCAATTCCTTGCGCAATACAAAGGAATTGCCATTGTGGAAGGTGCAACGGGTTTGGATAAGGCTCAGCTTTTTTTCCTCTTCATCATGGACAAAGAGAAGCTTTGGGATGTGGAGGAGATGGAAGGGTATGAGGAACTTGATTGGCCAAAACTGAAGGCAGAAATCTTGGCGCAGTGGGGAAGGCTCAAAACTTGGTTTTGGGAAAGCAACTTCAAGTGAGCTGCGGCGGAAGTGAGGGCAAATGGTGGAGACCAGACGCGAGCGCAATTGGGGGATTAGGTAGCAATGTTTGATTAGATCTATTGCTACCTGGCAAAGAACAAGGTGATATTGGGACAGACGGGCGCAATGAAGAGGGCGTTTTTGGGAGGACTCAGTCCCCAACTCTGCAGGCGGGTGCAGCAGCACTTGTACAACAACAACCTGGTAAAGAGGTCATTGGATGGGAGTATTGCACTTCTTCCGGACATCCTTGTCATTTGTTGTGTGGTGGAAAGCAAGTTGGAATTGGAGGAAATGATGGAGGACACGGCAAGGTTGTTCCCAATGGGGCCAAAGAAGTCCACTTCCCACACTCCGGAAGCACCAACACAATTTCTAGTTGCCGGCCCCTCGAAAATGGAATGCCCTCTGGAAACACCACCAACAACAAGCCAGGAGGTTAGCAAGATGGCAGAATTGATGAAGGATTTATGGATCTTCCTGAGGCAAATTTTGTCAGGGCCGCGCAATCCGCCTCCTCAAATTGGGGGACAGCTTCCCCTGTTGAATCCTCCCGCGTTGCCGTTATGCAATTACTGCGGGGAAAAGGGACATTGGCCGTTGGGGTGCAATATCATGACAAAGGAACTCAAGGCGGGATTGGTTTGACCGGTGGGAATGAGATTCATGTTCCTGATGGGCAAGCGGATCTCTGCTGAACCTGGGAATTCAACTGTCACGGAGCAAGTGCGCGCGCAAGGAAAGGAACCGGTGGTAACTGCTCAAGCTTTGCTGGGGATTGTCACTGGTCCAGGGGTATGGCAACCAACGTGCGTGTAAGCAGAAGTGAGGGAATTAGCAAAAAAGGAGTTGGCGGCAGTGGAAAGGATGGATGTGGATGCCAAGGAATGGGTACCGCCAGCAGCTCCTAAGCCAATTGGGCGTTTTCTGGAAATGGATGAATGGCCGGTTAATCTGGCAGGGAAGAAGAAGGCGGTGGAAATTGTGCACAGTGTGATGGGGAATGAAAAAAATATTCCCTTGACCTTGAAGGAGTTGGCGGCAGTTTTGCCGGTGTTAGTAGAGGAGATGGTTCAAGCGCTGAAGGATTGCGGACACAATAGGATCCCTCCAATGGTGCAGCGGGTGAACTTGGCTTGGGATGACGCGGAGCGCAAGGTAGTGGGGATGAAATGGGTTTCAACTCCACTGGCTTACGTTCCAATGAAGATTACTGGAAGGAAGGTGTGGGTGCTGGTGGATAGCGGTTCTATGGTGAATCTCCTTCTGTCTAGATTGGTTGATGAAATGGGATTGGATTGGCCAAAATGCTCAATGGGGCTTTGTGTGCTTAACGGCAGGGCATATTGTGTGGATGGGGTTGTGGAGGAGGAAGACATTGAGGTTGCAAGGGTCCGTAAACCACTTTCTAATTTTCTATTGGTTGATTGCGGGGAGGCTATTTTAGGACGGCCATTCATGTTTGGGTTCTGAGCGCAAATGAAATTTGATCCGGGGATGGGGATGGAAGCATTGACGGTGGAAGATTTGTTGGGTGGGGGATTCAAAACCACAATATGCAATCAGGGGTTGGTGAAGTGGATGCGGGATTTGGCAAGAGAGGGGGAGGACCCCGGCGCGGAGTTAGTTTGCAAGGGTGGGCCGGAGTAGGATTTTGACTAGTGGGCCAAGGTTACTGCGCGGGGCAGGCTCTGTTTTTTTGCGGGCCGTTGACTAGCAAGGAGCAGGTGGGAAGTAGGGAAGAAGCACAGACGCGCGGTTTCTGGAAGACTTACGGCTGGTTTGGATAGCAAAGGGGACAACAATACGGATCCTTCTTCTGAGGACAAGCCTGCGCGTGCGCTTTGCGTCCGGCGGATTAAGCGACTGCAGACCACTGAGGACAGCAGCCAAGTTGGGGGGGGGAATAATGGATGAATAGGGGATATGATTTGATTTGGTGAGGGGGTGCTCTAGCCGGTTCACAGCCGGAACAAATAGACACCCCAGAATGTTTGTTTTCTTATTCTCTTCTCTCTGGATTGGCTTTTGGGATTATTGCTGGCTAGGTATGGTTTATTTTAGGTATGGGCACGGCACAAAGCTGGGTCCTTCAATGCAAGGAAAAGCCCCGAATTCTGGAAGCAAAAGAATGGACAATTTCCAAAGGATGATTCAGGGAACTAGGAAAGCGCGTGGCGCAGAACAGATGTGGGCTTGGAAATGGGTTGGTGTTTAAAAAAAAATATTTTTAAGTTTTCTTTGTTATATCTTAGATGGAAGGTGCAAATGGGTTTGTGTGGATTCTTTTTCTTTCTCTCTTGCAAGGTTGTGTGCGCGCAGCTGGTTTTCTTTGTACTCTATCTGTTCTGTAGATGGGTATGGGGAACTGTGTGGCAGTTTTTCTGGGGCGTTCCAGGTACCTTGAGCAGATACTTCTCACTCTTGCAGGTTGCTTTCAAAAGCGCGGATCTTGTGTGCCAATGTTCTCACTCCCACCAGATGCTCTCAAAAGCACGGATCTTGCACGCAGATGTTCTCACTCTCACCGGATACTCTCAGTGGCGCAGATTCCTCACTCTTTGGGGTTGCTCTCAGAAGCGCGGATCTTGCGCGCGGCTCTTATTTCCCTCAAGGTTCTCACAAAGCCCAAAGGCTGCTCAGGATGGCATGGCAAAAGTCCTTATCTTTGTATAAGAGCAGGGATGAAAACAAGATTGAAGGAAGAAAGGAAGAAAAGGGGGGGCAATCCGCCTATGTCAGCCAAGTCCTCATCACTTCCTCTGCGTCCGTACAAGCCACCATGGCTAGGGATTGGAAAGACGCCAAGACCTCCCATTGCGCATTGGCAGTGTGCGCGTAGGGAATTGCTAGAAATCTCCGGAGTAGTTTTTCCACTTTGTTAACCATTCCTTCAAATCTTGCCAAGGGAAGTGCCAGAACTAGAGGGATCTCAGGGATCTTGGGAGTTGCGGCCAGAGGGGTTGCAGTGGCCGCGGGTTCCAGTGACAACTCAATTACCACAGGAGACAGTGCGCACACGGGCTTGGGTGATGGTGATGGCAGTGGGGAGATGAAACCAGAGGAGCTGGCGTTGGAAGAGTAGGGGGACGCGGTGGTGGAGGAGGAGGCGCAGCCGGAAGGTTTGGGATCCTTGGGTCCATTGCTGGTACATTCATTTGTACCCACGCTGCATTCTGGAAGGCCACAAAGTCTGGAAAGTCCTGGAGCCTTGGAGGTCCAGCCCGGCAGAAAGGTGAGCCCAAGTTGTGAATCTTGCCCAATGGAGGATTCTGGGCGGCGTGTTGTAAATGGTTGCAAGGTGAGATGGGCGGGGTCCACTTGTTGGTTGAGATCTCCTTGTTGCTTAAGATCACAAAGGAGTCGCGCTGGGTCCTCTTGCGCAGGCAACCTTGAGGGCAGTTGCGTGGCATGCCCTCCAATAGGGAGCAGCGGAGATGTCTGGCTTGGCATGGGACACAGGCCCGCCAGCCCAGAAGGATACGGCACAAAAGGCTGTTCTGGCTGCAGTACGTGCAGGAAATGGCTGGCAATGAGTCCAGGATGAGGTGTTTTCTTTCTTTGGTCTTATAAAGGGGTGCGGAGGGAAGGTGGGAAAACCGTGGTATATTTGGGGGCAGGTGAGATAGTGGTGGATCTCTGGGGACAGAACTCAAGTTGGGGGGGATGTGGTGGTCTTTTATAGACGCAAGTTGAAATTGGCTGCGCGCTGCGCGCTCAGCAGTAGCCGCGGGCTCAGCAGGGGTAGCGCGCTCAGCAATGGGTGCGGCTTCACCGCAGCAAGTCGCGCTGCGGGCTAAGCAGCAGTCAAATTGGGCTCAGCATCTGGAGACGCCGGATGGATTGGATTGGATTGGACAGATTGCGCGTGGATTGCGCGTTGCAAGACGCGGATTGGATCACACGGATATATCTTGGATATCTGGAATGGCGCGTTGGATGGATATGGACATGAGCGGGGGGCTCCAAGTTGGGCGTGGCGCAAGGGCCGCTTCATGAGAAGGACAAACCGGGTGGAGGTAATGGCAGGCAGGCAATACAGATTGATATGGGGTATGGGTTGTGGATTATGGGATGGGAAGGATAGGGTTGGGGCTAGGGTTCTGTGCTTAGGGGTTGTTTTTCATTATTCTTGCTTGTTTCTTATTTTACTTTGGTTAGGGTTGAGAGGGGGCGGTTACTTAAACCACACCCTCAACCCGGATGGATCAGGGGAGACATCAGATCACAGAGGATCACATTGGGTCATCATAGGTTTTGGAAGGATCTTTACTCTCAATTCTCTATCTCTCAGTCAAAGGGTGAACAGTTGCACTCAGGGTTTACAGACGCAAGGGATAAATAACTTCCAAACTTGGAAACCATCAAAGGAGAAGTCCTCTTCTGAATTCCACGGTGGTGAGGAAGAATTTAATCTGCTTTAAACTTGGAGAAAACATTTAGAAAAGAATGGTAATCAGCAGGAACTTTTTCCAACACAGTTTCTATTTCTTCAGGGTCTTTGTCAATGTCAAACTTGTCCCAGTCAGCTGAAGTATACTTGTGGGGAGTAAAAGAAATATTAGAAGAAGTAACCAATTGCATGAGATGCAAGGATGAATCCCTGGGTTCCTCCTCCAGAGGAATAGTCAAGGGATCAGTGAATATCCAAGCAAGATACGAGATTGTTGAACTCAATGGGAATTGAATGGAGTGTTGAGGATGCAAAGTTTCTGAAGTGAGGGGGAATAAAATGGACTTCAGTGCCAAAGGCAGAGTAGAAGAGGAACCAGTTGAGAGTAGGTTGGCCATGTTCAGTGTAACAAAATTGGAGGAAAGGTTTTCAGTTGGCTGGTGTTTTGGGGTGATCAGCCCCATCTGCAAGTTTGCTTCAGGATTCCAGTGGTGAAGGAAGTCAATTCCCAGGATGAGATCTTCTGAAAATTGTGCTTCAACAAGGAGGAATTCCCATTCAAAGCTAGGAAAAGAAGGGAGAGAGACCACCCAAGTTGCCTTGTGGGTAATTAGTTGAGAGGGTGACTCATTAGGACTGAAATTGAAAAAGGGAATAGGTTTTCCCAAAAGAGTGGGCTGCAAGGAAAACTTTAGAACCATAGTATTAGCCATTACAGATTGAGTAGCACCTGAATAAATCAAAACTATAACTCAAGTCCTGGTGAAAGAGAATGAAACATAAGACTTTAGAAAGGTTGTCAGAGTAGTATTTTTGTATCTTTTTTACCCTAACATCAGTAGGGTGATAATCCTGGAGTACAGCAGGAAAACCACCTAATTGTTTTTTGGCTTGGAGGTAGAGGAAGAGCTGTTGTTGGAGGAAGGGTTGGAGACAGGCTTATTTTAAAAATTGTCCATCTTGTGCTTCCCTGCACAATACATACATAATACTTCCTTCTCCCTTCTAGCATTTTCTTCAGCCTTGAGCTTGCCATCAGGACCTAGGTCCAAGGTAGGTTTGGTTTGGGAAGATTGCTTCTTTTCTGATGTTTTTTTCTTCTTGGACTTACCTTTGCCCTTTTCAGACTGAGAGGAATTGGATTGGGATTGGGAGGAGTTCTGCTTTTTAGAGTGGCTTGGCTAGGAAGATTTTTCCTTGAATTTTTTGTGGTACCTGGTATTGTAATCCAACACTACATCCATAAGGTCTTGAAGGGTGTCTACAGAAACATCATAAATGGCTAACCGGTCCAAAAGTTGAGCAGGGAGGCTTTGAAAAAAATGGAAGTAGAAGGCTCTACCCTCCCATCCAGAAACTTTAGTCATCAGGGAGTAAAATTCTGTGATATGGGTGGAAGTGTGTCCTGAGTCCTTCATCTTCAAATTCACAAGTTCCTTTTCTGCTTTGGCTACTTCCAGAAGGTCACCAAAGAGGGTATGAAATTGTTCCATGAAGTTTTTCTAGGAGTTGAGCATGAATGAAAGCTCTTGATTGGATAAGGGAGCCAGATAGGGTTGAATCCAACAATTTTCCCTCCCAGTGAGATAGGAGACAGCAAACAGGACTTTCCTTTGATCCACATGGAAGTTCCCTTTTTCTTGTACAAAGATGAGTTCACAAGCTTGTAAAAAGGGTCTGAGCTTGGCGGGATTACTTCCTTCAAATTTGTCTGGAGGGTTCATCAATGGGGCTTTGAAGGTTCCAGAGTGGGAAGTGCTAGTTGCTGGGGGTTGAGAGAGTTTGGCTACTGAAGTCATAGTTTGGAGCAAGGCTAGGAGAGTAGGGTACACAGCTGGAGGTTGAGGAGGTTGGGTTGGAGGGTCCAAGATTGCGGTTGAAGCAGAAGGTTGGGAAGCTTCTTCTTGAGGACCAGAGACTGTTGAGTTAAGATTGCTAAGGATCCTTGAATCAAACCTGAGTCTATTCTTTCTTCCTCCTCCTCCTTGTCCTCAGGGAGAGGGATTAAACTGGGATTGTACAAGCGGGAGTCCAATCAAAAGCCTGCTTGGGGGTATTGACCAATCACACAATTCACAAAGGGTCTGACAACAGGAGGAACAGGAAATAAAGAAGCTCTTGGAGGAGCTGGAGGAAGCATACCAGTATTCATGGTGTTGGAAGCTGGCGCAGGGAGGTTGGAAAAGGTCCTCCATTTTACATTGGCTTGAGGAGTAGATTGATAGTGGTCCTGTATCTCCATAGTAGATCCACGTCCTTGGGCTGCCCTAGTAATAGTGGACTGGTAATGATGGATGGTTGTGCATGTCAAGGAGGCATGGTTTCCAACTATTCCCTAAGGGAGTGAACCAAAAAAAGCACCCAGAGATAGCGGAAGAAGGGAAATGGCCGCAAACATTTTGAGGTCATACAAGGTCCCAGCAGAGCTTTTCAGAGTGTGTCAAAGTCAAGGGTTCAAGCACCGTAGTCAAAGGTCAAAGCTTCAAAGTTGAAGGTCAAAGAGTCAAATTTGAAGCATTGAAGTCAAAGATCAAAGCGTCAAAGTCAAAGTCAAAGGGTCAAAGTCAGAGTGTCAAACTTTAAGTTTCAAAGTCAAAGATCAAAGAGTTGAAGTCAAAATCAAATTCAAACTTTGATTGAGTCTATTGGGGCCTCCAAAATGCCTTTGAAGTACTTTCAAAGTTCAAAGTTCCCGTCAAAAAGTTGTATAAGGGCCAAATTTGGGGAGAGAGAGGTAGATAAATTCCGCAGGGAGATCCTTTTTAAATGTGGAGGCCACACACTTTTTAGCTCTGTACCAAGCACACTCACAAATATTGTAGGTAGTGTTATCTTTAATATGGAATGGGTTGAGTTAGATGGGTGGAATAGGTCTCTTCAGATATAGAGATGGGTAGAGATCAAGGTGAAGGAATTAGTATAATTTCACAACCTCCCCTGGCATGCAAAGGGCTGGAGGCACAAGAACTGCTGCTCACAAAAATCAGGAGAGAGATGAAGGGATAGATTTCAGATGAAGATGGTACATAGTTTAAGGAAAATGATAAAGAGAAGAATCCAGGAGTAAGGCTCTGAAGTATGTTGGTAAGGGAATCCTGTAAGAGTAAAACCAGAAGGGAAGGTGAGATGAGTAAGGTAGGCTGGTTGGCCTTCTTGTGCTGAGATGACACCTATTGGATGGGGGAATAACCAATAAGAAGTAGTATACTAATTACTTGGGGGAATTATTCCAGGAAGGGGAGAGAGGCTGGTATGTGTGAGAGCTGAGAAGGCCTTGAGGAGGGATCACTGGTCCTGGGCTGGGATGCCTCATGGAATTACATGTTGGCCAATTGGGCTGGAGTTTGTAGCTTGACAGATTGAGTAATGGGCCTGCCCAGAAAGATATGGCCTGTACTGAACTGGAGTATGGGTTTTCCAGCCAGGGGTACGTAATATGGATCTACTGTATGTACTTTCCATGCCAGATAGAGTTGAAGGAGAGATGAGGATGCACCAAGCCATAGAGAGGTGGAGGGTATGCCTGGGAGATTACCTGAGGGCTGCAGGGCATGCAGGAGGATACTTCAGGATGTCAAGCAACCAGGTCCAGGGATGGAAGGTAGATTGTACTGGACTGTGAATGGCTAAGGGCTGAGTATGGCTGAGGAGACTGAGTCAAATTGTGGTTATGACACTCTCCCAACCACCTAGCCCTGGAATAGGCTGATTTGGTCATTGGGTGACTTTTCCAAAAGATCCAGGAAGTGCTCCAATAAATGGGTACCATCAATAATTGCTATTGAGCTTTTTGGATTTTTAGATGAAATCACCAAGAAACCTTCAAATTGATGGCTATCCAAAAAAATTTTCAATTAGCCAATTACCTTCTTAGCCCATTTATTACATTTGTTGTGGCAAGCAGCAAGAGACACATATTCATTTGGAATTTTATTTTTGACAGGATTCAGCAATTTGCCCAAGTTGATGTTTGTACCAGCCACATTGTGCTCTTGATGGGCTGAACTAGATTACTTCTGGGATTTGAGTTACTTGAGATACTCTTTTTCATTTTAACAATCTTGCTCTTTAGAGTTCAGTTCATTCCACTTTTAATTAGGCGCCTTGACAGAATTGGCAGCTCTTTTACCTGCACCAAATTGTTTTCAACCATAAATCAGTAAAATTAGTATAGATCATAAAATCATAAATAAAAATAGCAGATCAATCAAAAATAGGTAGGATAAGAAAACATGATTTACTGGATTCAAAAGCTTTCTGCACATTTTCACTGAATTCACAGTAATTATTCCAAGAGATTTAACCCCTGATACAGTGAGAATGAACAAAGTTCCTGAACACAATACAAGGCTGGATATCCTCCTCAATAGCCAAGATATAAATAAGCTTTTGAACCTTGCAATCAGTATAATTCAAAACTGCTTGCATCCTTGCCAAAATTTGCTTGGTTTTTGAGACCCCCCTTCAATGTAACACAGATTGTCAAAGCTCATCTCTTCCAGATCATTGCAAGTAGCCAATTGGAGGAACCTTTGAGGTGAAACTTGCACTTGGTAATGACTTGATTGGTTTTATTCATCTTGGCTACCTTGATTTAATTCATTTGAAAAGAATGGTTTCAAAATATTGTGAGATGATGAACATGTTTGTGCAATTGAATTGTCCAATATGGAGTACTGTGGCTTTCTAACTGGTAAGTTTTCCAAGGGAAACTTGATGGTGGGCCATGGAAAATTTTCAAAAGAATCATTGAAGGTATCCTGAGCAGGTAATCCAGACTGGGTGGGCCTTTGTTGTAATTCTGGGTTTCCTGTGGGTGATGAATTGTTTGCCAATTGAACCAAGTTAAGAAGGATCAGGAATGGATTGCTGAGCAGAATGAAGAGGTGAGATGGATGGGGGGGATCTGTCTTGGGTCCAGAAAAACAAAAACCAAGCTGAATTCAAAACTTTGAACCTATCAAAAATTAGTAGTCTAACTTTGGGAGCAGCTATTGTAGCAGTGTTAGCATGTGCGCGTGTCCAATATTGAATAAAGAAATAAAGCACTGCCTGGAACATATGGTTAAGAAATTCCCAAAGGGAACTGAGAAATAAACTCAGTAAAGGTGATAAAATCAATCAGCAGAAAAAAAATACAGGAATGCAAAAAAAAATATTAATGATAAATTCAAACAAAATCTAAAATTAAATAAATGGAATTTAATGAAAGAATGAAAAAAAATATAATGTTAATTAAATTTAATATCTGTAAAATACTTTATTTTTTATTAAAATCTAAATAATTTATTTATATAGAATTATAATATGAAATAAATAAAACATCAATCAAATTAATTATCATTACATTCAAATGAAATACAATAAAAAAATAAACCAAACAAATCATAGCAGAAAATGAAATGAGGAAAACATGTGGTATAATCAATTAAAATGAAATATAAATTAAATGAAATGAAATGAAATAACATAAGGTATAATAAAACATAATTTATCATCAATCAAATCAAAAAATTTCATAATAGTGAGAAAAAATAAATAAAATTTCAAAATAATTTTTTTTATTTTTTATTAAAGGCTGATTGTATTAAATGATATGTTCCAACAAATTGTACATAAATCAAATCAAATTAGATTAGATTAAAATGAAATATATGAGAAATTAGAATATAATTTAATTTATAGTGAAATATCATTTCAAATGAAATGAAATAACAAAAGCTATAATAAAAGATAATGTATTATCAATGAAATTCAAATAAAATTTCATAATAGTGAAAAAAATAAATAGAACTTCAATATGAAATATTCTTTTTTTTATTGAAGGCTAACTTTACTAAACTATAAGATCCAAGAAATTGCACCTAAATCAAATCAAATCAAATTGAATTCAAATGAAATATATGAGCGATAAGAATATATTTTTATTTTTAGTGAAATATTATTGTCTGAAAAGATAAGATCAATCAAATAAAATATAAAATGAATTAAAATTCATTTCTACCAAAAAAATAATCAAAAATAATGAAATAAAATAAAACATGTGATAAAATAAAAAATATATTATATAAAATGATGATATACATTCAAAATATAAATAAATTATGATCCAATGAATTGAGGGGAGATGAAATAGAAAAAAGTGATATGATATAAAAAAATAATATGATATAAAAACATAGAATGATATAAAAAGATAAAATGATTTCAAAAAATGAAATCAAAATGAAAAAAATACATTAATATAATAATAAAAAAAACATAAAACTTACAATAAAATTAAAATAAAAACATACATCAATATAATGATAAAAATAAAATATGAATTATCATCATAAATGAAATTCAAAATAAATCAAATTAATGAAGCAATAATCATCATAAGAAAACTGT
This sequence comes from Puccinia polysora, assembly GCA_025617555.3. Lineage (NCBI taxonomy): Eukaryota > Fungi > Basidiomycota > Pucciniomycetes > Pucciniales > Pucciniaceae > Puccinia > Puccinia polysora. The sequence continues at coordinate 41,893,210 of CM062613.1, forward strand.
CAGCTTGCTACTATTGATGAATGATAATGAAAATAATTGTATAAATAAAAAGAAAATAATAGTCAATATTAGAACTCAAGAAAGTGGGATTAATAATGTATGAACCTCACCAAAAAAATGTTTGCAATAAGCAACCAAAGCCATATCAGACTACAAATAAGATACATGAAAATATCTAATAATCAGGGCGCAAAGAGAAGCATGTGTAATAATTAGAACAAGACCAGGATGATCCATTTTATTATTTAGAAATCAAAATTCAAGAAGCTGATGAGTAGATTTGCCCTTTTGAGCTTAGAAAGTTTTTTGATATTTGCACTTTGTCAGCCATAAATCCAACTTTTCCAATGGAATTCTAACTTCAATTTTGTGGTAGAAGTTTTGATTCTATCTGGTAACACAGAAAAAAGTGTCCTCAGAAATTAAATATTCACATAACTCAACCCAATTAAAATTCAAAACCATTAAAAAAAATTTGAAATTAGTTTCCTAATTTTCCAAAATTTGATCAAAAATTAGAGGTAACAAAAATAAACAGGAAATGAATTCTTCAAGAATAAAAAAAATCCTGCTTTAAATGAATCAGATTTGCAAAAATTCATCTTAATGAAAGATCAAAGTATATATTTGAATTAATATTAAATGCATGCAATTCTTCTTTGCCCAATTATCTATTGATCATTCTGGTGGGTGAGATAAAACACCCATGACTCAAAGGCATGCTCTGGGGTTGGTTGAAAGAATACTTCAAGATTCAATGGATTCTGATTTAACGTTTTGAGGAGAATAAAGAGTTCTTGGTGGTCATTTGAGGCAAATTTGAACTGTTTTTCAAAATGGTACACATCTTGAAATTTTGGATGAGAGTTTGAGGAATTCTGCATGATGAATTTAATTCCAAGTTTTCACCCTCAATTAGAATATTTGTTTTGCAGGTGATCCTGATTTATTTTTTAATGTTTACTTGATTTTGGGGATGATCTTCATTTCATACAAGATTTAAACAGATCAAAATTTTCTTCCAAAAATTAGAAAACCACTGTCTTGATACAATTTACCAGATTAATTGTGTTATTCTAGGTTGCAAGAATACCTAAGCATAAAGATAAACTCATTAATTCTTACTCTGAATTCATTGCCTGAAGATGAGGAATATAACATCTGGAATATTAACTCAAGCCATTTTTCTCTTGAGGATGACATTCAAAATTTATACCAATAAGAGTTTCTCATTTCATTATTTCTACCAAAAGTTTCTACTCATAAATAAAAAATCACAAATTAAGAAATATTTCAAATATAACTCTTTATCTTCAACATCAAGCTTTAAACCATGGGCATTTATATGTAGAATGTACAAGTTTTTTATCAAGAATTCCAAAATGGGTAGTGGTTAAAAAAAAACCTAGAAAAATTATTCCATTCAAACTTAAAACATGGTTTGTCATGAGGTATGGAATGATATCCATCCTTCAAATTAAATTCCAAGATTTCCATGATATATACTTTGTTTTGATTGCTTAGCTGTTAAAATACTTAAAAAAAAATTCATTTATTTATTTATGTTTAATTCAATTCCCAAATTTTTTACTTTATTAAAATTCTCTGAAGAATATTTACTTAGTTCAATTAAATTGTTTTTATTTAATTTGTTTACCACAAGGTTTGAATTGTATCCATCACTGAAATCACTTACCAAAATTTCCATGATATATACTTTGTTTTACTTTCTTATCTCTTTGAATAATTGGAAAATTGTTCATTTCATAATTTTCTTTATTCATTTCCCCAATTTACCACTTGATTTAAGTTATCTATGATTTAAAATATATCAAATATGTTCATAAAAATTTCTTTTCATTAGGGCGTATCAGAGTTGAAATTTTCAAAAAATTAAATGGCTGATTTCAGGCCTATCCATTTTTTTCTCAAGATTTTATTTTTTTCAGTTAAAAACATTGATTCATAGTTTGTATTTATAAAAACATATTTTTTGAAAAATTGATATTTTTCCTGACATAAGCCTTTTAAATTTTTCAAAATTTTAACTCTGATACACCCTATTTAATCCATTCCCCAAATTTGGTGGCAAAAGACTAGACTAAATATATATAAATATTGGATTCTGTACCCACAGAAAAATCAGTGTATTCTGCCTTGGGCGCATAAGAAAAATGAAGTTCCTGGCATGGAAGATGCTCACAGTGAATCTCTGTTTCAACAGTTCTATATTTAATTTTCAAAAGTGGGACATGTGCATCAATACATCCATAAAACTTTCTAATTTTTATGAATGAATGGAATTATTTTTGAAGAAATAACAAAGAGACTGAAAACATTTAAAGAGGGGGATGAAACAAGGTACCTTTTTTCACTTTAATTTTGGCTCAAAAATCATACTATCTCTCACCCATCCATGTAACAACATAGGATTTCAATCAAGGTTCCTGTAATGGTAAATATCAATAACTCTTTTAACACACTAAAAATAAATAATCTCCAAGAACAGAATAACCTATCTTCAACCATATAAATGAATCTAAACTCAAAATTCCAAATTCCAGAAAAATTTACTTTGTGGTCACCAAATTTGAGGGCAAGACATTGGTTGAATACAATGAAACTAGTGTATTTCTCACACATTTGGGGCAGAATTGAAATCATTTTTTGGATTTCAAGTCAATTATGCTAATTGAAAAGGTTCAAAGATTCTATCAACTTGAACAACTAGAATTTCTACTATTTGAAAGATTAAGTAAGATCAAAGGGTCTTCATTTCTTTCTTGATACAAAATTAACATTGAAAAATTATATAATATCTGCTTCTATTTAAAGAGAATGTATTTTGCAATGCTATCTTTGGTATAAAATATCATTGGATTGAGGTCAAAAATGGGAGACCTCATTCTGTGAGCTCAATACAAGCTGCCTGAAAAGTAAGAAATTGGGGGGGGGGGTACAAATGTTGTTATTGAGAATAAAGAGAAGCATATTTTCACAAAAAATAATTACAACTGTTTTCATTATTCAGATGTTGATGAATTTCCAAGTGCTCCAAAAAGAATGGGGCTTTATTTTTGTGTGAGGAAATCAACAGACGCATTTAAAGAAATATTAAAAGTTTAAAAATTTTTCAATTCAGTAAGTGAATTTGGAATGGCATGTTTTGTTGCATTGAAAATTTAGTGACTATTGATAGTTTGATTTTGAAACCAGAATGAAAAGAACAAGACATGGAAATGGAAATTCCGGTTGGATTTTCAATTTATTTAAAAGAAGTAACTTTTTACATGCTGTTCTTTGATCAGTGTAATTAAATTGGGATAATTTCCAAACATTGATTTTCTCTTGTAAAATTAAGGTGTGAAAGATATAATGTTGCACAATGCTTTTACTTCTGGATTATCACATATTAAGCAGATCACAAATGATTAATATGTGAGAAAATAGAACATCATACACAGGATTTTAGGGAGATGAAACAACTTCAAGACCCCACTTTTTCTTGAATATGTTTATTACTTCATATCTATCTCATTTATATGGCTCAATAAATATAATGATTATTTTTATATGATTACATTTCAATCATAGTTAATGATCTTATATTAATTCATAAGTATACAAAATTGGAATTTTTTAATTATGATAAAATAAAATGTAGGCATTGTGTTATCATTGAAATAGAAGAGAATGTAGGCATTATTTTATCAGCAATTTTTTTCTGATTTTCAGCTTGCTAATTGTACAGAGAAACCTGTCAAAGTAGATGAAATGAAATAAAAAACAAAATAAATTGTAAGAAATATTGTAAAATAAGAAGAAGGAGTGGGAAATCCTAAAATATTAATACACATTGTGATTCCCCACCCAAAATAAGGTAGGGTCACTCAATGACCTTATCATGAAATTCTAACTCCTTATATCTTTAAAAAAATTAATAAGAAAATAGCACAATCACACAACCCCACTACAGGTGATGTTTTGGCCATTTTCATATTTCATCTGTATTTTCACATGTAGGTTTCACAACAAAAATTCCATTGGAATTTGAGTGTTTTTTGTTGTTTAGGAGTCACGGCCAGATTTGTGTTTTGTCATGATTCCTACACACAGCTACAAATCCATAGAATGCAGGCTGTCAAGCACGCGCCCATAAAACCTGCCAGGAAGAATTCTGTTGACAAGGTAGCACAAGAAACTGCTAAACCCCATATGCATGTGAAATGCATATGAGATTAGCAGAGAGATTGATAGAGGAAAGTATGAAAACCCAGAAAATCAAATAAAAAAATATAAAAATCAATCATGAAATTGAAAAATCAAATAAAAAATTAATGAAGGCTGTCACATAAATGAAATTGACAAATCTTTATGGACCACAAAACTCCCCAAAGATGTTTGCATAAGAATTATTAAAAATTACCAAAATGATTGAAAGATAACAGTTTATTTAATAATTTCAACATCTGATGACCTTTTTAAAAAAAATATAGTAAAAAATAAAAATCTGTCAAAATTGCAGAAATAAAAAATTATTAAAAAAGACAAGTTTTGACATAAATTTCACACATGAAGAATTCAAAGACAGGTACAGCTGAGTGAAATCACTAAGAATTTTTGAAAAAATAGCCCTTGCCAGCCTTCTAGCCATAGCCCAGAAGCACTACCCTCTCTACATGCTCTGGGAAGGCCCCTTCACCCCAAAAAGGTATATATACAGTAACTTTTTGGTTGTTTTAACCACAGTGAATTTTAGTTATCCATCCAGAAAATTTGCTATCCGTGATCTGGTGCTTATAATAGATAAGCAAGTGATTTATGGCTCAATTCTGATATTTTTATTATCAATTCCAAACACCACGATTATTCCCCGGGAGAAAATCAGAAAGAACACCCCAACCTTTGATCTGAGACCCTTTTAACCAAGACTTCCTGCAGAAAACTTGTGAGAAAATTCTTAAAATTAAGTCAATTCATCCCTTCCAAGGCTTTTATGCTGTCAATTTCAGCCCTAACCATCATTCCTTTGGGTGTTACCCCTTTTTTTAAGTCATAAGGAGCCCATTTTCCTAGGGTTTTATACATTCTACAGTGGTCCCCTGAAGAGAGGTTGCTAAAGCAGTAAAGATCACCACTTTTGTATATGCTGTGGCCCCTCTTAAAAAATGTTGAAAACCTTTTAGCCAAACCACCTCAAAAACCTTGCACTAGCTCCTATTATATTTATTATTATGAGCTTTTTACGTGTTTATTTCTTGAAATATTATTATTCCATCACTGATTTAATTTCTGTGGCTAAAGTACTGCAAGGTTACTTGCATCAGGCAGATGAAAAATAGGGGCCTGGCTGATAAATATCCCTGAATAATTATTTTTCAATTACTTAATCATTGGACCTGACAATTCTACGATAAACATAAGTATAAATACTTATTTTAATCATTTTTTTATTAATTTTTCCAGTCAATAAAAATACCAATGGGGAATGAATTAATATCTTCAGCTTCTTAAAAAAATAGAAAAAGAGAACCTCCATAATTTTGTGCCCAATTATTCAGAATATTTAACCCCTGAGAAACAGCACAAAAGACTTCTGCATTACAAACAAGAAGCAATCAAACAGAAAGAACTTGAATTAGAAAGAATCAGTAAATTCAATCCTTTACTAAGGCAAAAAAAAGAGTTTAAAAGATTCAGAAAACTCCTGTTTTGCCATCAGAAAAACCAAGAAAGTGAGCATGAATTATTTTTTTAAATAAAAAATTTATTAAGATATGTAAAAATAGAAAAAAAGAAAAATATTTTTCTTATTTTTTTATTTCCTTCAGTGAAAGCCACATTTTAACTTTGGGATTTATTTGAGCAATACCTGCTTGAGGACGCAAGAAACCTTTAATCCTTGGATTTATCTCAGGATTTAATTGGTACCCACCAAGATTTCCTTGGAATACCTCCAAAAGAGGACTTTGATCCCAATTACGCTCTAGTACCCCTCAACTTCAACTTAAGTGAGTTTATAAACTGTTAAAAAAATTCAAAAAAATAATAGAACCCATAAAAACTTTATTATTGTATTTTTTTCTATTTTTTTTTGAAAGTTTCAACAAAAACTTATACATATTTTACCTCATGTTTCAAACAGGCGCAACACCCAAGCCAGCAGCAGAGAAAATTCCTATTGCTATCTGCCCAGAGGAGGGCGTGCCCAAAAGGAAGTCAGTTGCAAGCGCAATGAAGGGACTCAAACCCACAACCCAATTATTTCCCAATCCAACAACAACAGCAGCCCCAGCCGCAAACTCAACCAAAACACTGTTGGAGAGCAGTCCCTTGCCTTGCAATCATCCCTGGTGGGTATAGCTCCAATTAAACCACCACAGCTGGACCCATCCAAGGAGGAGAAAATAAAGAAGTTATTACTAGAGCATGTAAGCCACTGGAAATAGTTCAGAGAAGCACAGTTTCAAGGAGAAATGCCAGCTATGAGGAAGGCTATTGCCTTAGGAAAGACATCCCAGATAGCTCTTCAAAATTTGATTGCCAGAAAAGAAGTAGAGACCTACGTAAAGAGCTGGAATCCTTGGGATCAGGTAGCTACTTTGAAGTGAAAGGAACCCCAAAAGAAGAGGTGCTCAACCAACCAGAAACAAAGGAGTCCCAAAGATTGGGACAAGATAATCTCTCAGACTCAGAAGTGGAAGAAAATGTACCACAATTAGGTGCTTCAACCTCCAATTCTTTTAATCTTGATGTAGATCATAATTCTCAAGTTTTAAGCAGAAGTCTTTATAAAATTTATGAGCAAATAGGAAAGTTAAAATTAAAAATTTCCAAGATAATAAAATACCAGGAAGGACAAGCCAGAAAAAAAGATGGGGAAATGCAACAGTTGAAAGAAATTAGGAGTATGAATCATTTAACTCTAATTAGACACATAGAAACCATCTATTCTTCTATCCAAGAAGAACTCCTCCTTCCAACTGAATATTTTAAAGAGGAGGTTAAAAAAGTAACTAACACCCTGTCCACCTATTTAATTAAAAAGATTTATCTGTTGAGTAAAAAAACTGGAATTAGAATTGGGCATGATCAAGAATGATCTCAGAGATTTCAAAGTCAGAAAAACTAACTTCCTAGGTAACTTAAAAGAACCAGACCCAACCAGGTTCTCCACCACTCCTAACATGAATCCTAGCGCAGTATGTTCATATTTGAATCCCACAAAACTAGTCCCACCCAAGAAGTTGAACAAGCTCTAAAGGTACTCCCTCCAATAACTGGATGGCCCAAGTTTTCAGGAGAGGGAGAGTATTACCACATCAAATTTATTAAATTCATATATTTCACCCCAGCTTTGTATTAGGTACCTGAAATCAATGCTGTAGTAAGACTAACCAGGTTATTTGAAGGAGTAGCTCTTTATTTTTTTATGAGCAGAAGGGAAGAGGTAGGGTCCTTATATTGGAATTCCTAGAAGAGACTGATTACAGAACAGTTTGGTATCAGCATGTGCAAAAGGAAGATGATGAATTCTTTTGAAACATACCATTTTGATCCATCAAAAGACAAGCCTAAAAGATGGCGTTTAGAACGGAAAAGGAGGCTAGATGGTTTTTATCCCAAATCTGATAAAGAGGAGTTTAATGAAAGAATTCTCAACTTATGTCCTGGAAAACTCAACCATATTGTAAGGTGTAGAATGTCCATGTAATCTAAAATTTCCACATTAATTGGTGTGCTAGAAGAAACTATAGATATGAATGGTCTTGATAGGAAGTTTAAAAAGCTGTCATAACCAAAACTTGACTCAGTCTCCTCAGCCACACCCAACTCTCAGCCAAAACCAATACTTAATAAAATCCACCTTCTAAACCTGGATCCACATGCTGCACCTCCTGAAAGTATCTTCCTGCATGCCCTGCAGTCCTTAGGTAATCTCCCAGGCATAAATTCTATCTCTCTATGGCTTGGTGCATCCTCATATCTCCTTCAACTCTATCTGGTATGAGAAGTACATACTTTAAACCCATAGTAGATACTCCTGGCTGGAAAACCCATACTCCAGCTCAGTACATTCCCCACCTTTCTGGACAGGCCCATTAATCAATCTGTCAAGCCACAGCCTCCAGCCCAATTGGTTAACATGTAATTCCATGGTTCTTCCCAGCCCTAAAACACGTAATCCCCCCTCAAGGCCTCCTCCCACTTCTCACATATACTGGCCTCTCCTTCTCCCCTGGACTAACTCCCCCAAAGGAATAAGTATACTACTTATTTGTTATTCCCTCTTCCAATAGCTTCCATCTCAGCACAAGAAAGCCATCCAGCCTACCTTACTCATCTCACCTACCCCTTTGGTGTTACTCTTATAGGATTCATTCATCAAACTCCTTCTGAGCCTTACTCCTGGATTCTCTTCTTCATTGTTGTCATTACTCTACGTCTATTCCTTATTGCAATCTATCTTAATTCTTCATCCTGAGTTCTGTGAGCAGTAGTTCCTGTGACTTCCTCTCCTTGACTGCCAGGGGATGTTGTTAAATTATAATAATTCCTTCCCCTTGATTACTACCCATACCTATTTCTCAATAGACCTATCCTATCCCTCCACCACAACCCATTCCATCCCACAGATAACACTTCCTACAATATTTGTGGGATAGTGAGTGTTACACTCATAAACAGTGTGTGGCCCTCCATGTTCCCAAAGGAAATTCCTGCGGAATTTATTCATTTCCAACCCTTTCCATCAACTGAATCTTAAATGCAAACTTGAAAAAACATTTGACACTTTGACAGTACTTTGAAGGCTCCAATAGGTTCTATCAAACTTTGAATTTGACTGCTTCAACTGGGAATTTGACTTTGATGGCTTTGAGTGCTTTTACTTTGACCACTTTGAGCTTTGACTTTGACTGCTTCAACCTTTGATGCCAACTTCAACCGCTTTGACTCACTTTGACCCGCTTTGACCGAAGTTGTACAAACTCAAGACCTTTTGCCAAAAATATTTTTTCCTCTTCTCCAGGTACTTTCGTTGGGTCCCTTCCCTATGGAATAAGTGGAAAAAATCCCTTCTTGACTTGCACAACCTTCCTTAATCACCAGTAAACCTCTTACTAGGGCAGCCAGAGGAAGTGGTTCTACCTTAGACATTCAGGATCACAATAAATCCACTCCTTAAGCCTGTGGACGTGGGACAACTTTTTCCAACCTCCCTGCACCAGCTTCCAACACCATGGATAATGGTATCCTTCCCCCAGCTCCTCCTAAAGCTTCCTTATCTCCTGCTCCTCCTGTTGTCAGAACTTTTGCTCATTTTTTAATTGGTCAATATCCTCAAGCAGGATTTGGATTGGATTCCCCTTTGTAAGATCCCAGCTTAATTCCTCTCCCTGAGGACAAGGAAGAGGAAGAGGACAAAAGCATAGACTCAGGCTTTGATTTGAGCATACTTTGTAATCTTAATTCACCAACCTCTGGACCTCAAGATGAAGCTTCCAAAACTACTGTCTCAACTGCAATTCCTGAACCCCAAAGCCAACCTCATGAACCTCCTGCTGTGAACCCTACTCTCCTAGCCTTGCTCCAAACTATGACTCCAGTAGTAGTAAAAACTATCTCAACCTCCAACAAGCAGTAATGATCACTCTGGAACCTTTAAAGCTCCATAGTTGAAAACGCCAGAAAAATTTGAAGGAAATAAACCCACCAACATCAGACCCTTTTTACAAGCTTCTCAAATCATCTTTGTGAATGATGAAGGAAAATTTTGTGTGGACACAAGTAAAGTCTTGTTTGATTTCTCCTATCTCTCTGGGAATGCAAGCCATTGGATCCAACCCTATCTGACTCATATCTCCCATCAAGAGCCTTCATTCCTGCTCAACTCCTGGCAATACCTCACAGAAAAACTTTATACTCTCTTGGCAAATTTTCTGGAAGTATCCAAAGCAGAACAGGAACTTTTGAACTTGAAGATGAAGGAATCTGGATATGCTTCAACACAAATCACAGAATTTTGATCCCTGATGACTAAACTTTCTGGATGGGGTGATAGAGCCTTCTATTTACATTTTTTCCAAAGCCTCCCTTCTTGACTTCTGGACCAACTAGCTGGCTATGATGGTTCTGTGGACACCCTTCAAGACCTCATGGATGTATTGTTAGATTACAATACCAGGTACCACAAAAAAGTCCAGGAAAAGTCTTCCAATTCAAGCCACCCTAAAAAGAAAAACCCCTCTCAATCCCAAGCCCATTCCTCTCAGTTTGAAAAGGGCAAAGTTAAGGCCAAGGAGAAAGACAAATATGCAAAGAAGCAACCTTCCCCAAACATACCTACCTGAGACTTAGGTCCTGATTGCAAGCTCAAGTCTGAAGAAAAGGAAAGAAGGGAAAAGGAAGGACTATGTATGTATTGTGGAGGGAAGCATAAGACACAAAACTGTAAAAAGAAGCCTGTCTCCAACCCTTCTTCAAACCCCAACTCTTCCTCAACTTCCAAGCCAAAAAAAAATAGGTGGTTTTACTTCTGTTCTACAGGATAATCAACCTACTGATTTTTGGGTACAAAAGGTACCAAAAGACTAATCTGATCAAATTTCTAAAGACTTATGTTTTATTCTCTTTCACCAGGACTTGAGTTATAGTGTTTTAATTGATTCAGGTGCCACTCAGTCTGTAATGGCTAATACTATGGTTCTAAAGTTTTCCTTGCAGCCCACTTCCTTGGGAAAACCTATTCCTCTCTTCAAATTCAGTCCTAATGAATCACCCTCCCAACTTATTACCCACAAGGTAACTTGGGTGGTCTCTCTTCCTTCTTTTCCTAGCTTTGAATGGGAATTTATCCTAGTCAATGAACCATTCTCAGAAGACCTCATCCTGGGAATAAACTTACTTCACCACTGGAATCCTGAGATGAAATGGAAGATGGGATTGATCACCCCAAGACACCAGCCAACTGCCAAACCTTCTGCCAAATTTGTTGCACTAAACATGGACAACCTACCTTCAACTCGCTTTCCTTCTACTCTACCTTTGGATCTGAAGTCCTTTGCATTCCCTGTCACTCCAGGAACTTTTCATCCTCAGCACTCCATTCAATTCCCATTGAGTTCAACAACATCCCACCTTGCTTGGATATTCACTTATCCCTTGTCAATTTCTCTGGAGGAGAAATCCAGGGATTCATCCTTGCATATCATGCAATTGTTTAACTCTTCTAATATTTCTGTTACTCCCCATAAAGACAATTCAACTGACTGGGACAAGTTTGAAATATATGAAGTCCCTGAAGAAATAGAAACTGTGTTGGAGAAAGTTCCTGCTTATTACCATTCTTTTATAGATTTTTTCTCTCAGGTGAAAGCAGATAAACTTCCTTCCCACCACACTTATGATCATTAGATCAGACTGGAAGGACTTATTCCTCCAGTTGGGCTAATCTACTTGCTATCTCAAAGTGAAAAGTCAACCTTAAAAGCCTACATAGCAGAGAATCTAGAGAAAGGTTTCATCTGTTCCAGCACTTCAATCACTGGAGCACATGTTCTTTTTGTTAAAAAGAAGGATGGAAGTTTTATTTTGTGTGTTGACTATTGAATGCTTAACCCTTTTAAAAGGAAGAACAACTATCCCCTTCCTCCAATGACTCTCTTACTGACCTTCTTTTCAGGTTATTCTATCTTAACAAAAATTGACCTTGGAGGTGCTTACAATCTTCTGTGAATCAAGGAAGGAGAAAAAAACTTAACAGTGTTCAGATCTTAGTTTGGATGCTATGAAAAACTGGTTATGCCCTTTGGACTGACCAATGACCCCGCTTCTTTCCAAAATCTTATTAATGACATCCTTGCAGGTCTCCTCACAGTTTATGTGGTGGTTTACCTTGAATATATGCTTCTTTTTTCCAAGAATTTACAGGAACACATTCCTCATGTGTGTGAAGTACTGACCAGACTCAGAAAGCACAAGCTCTACAAAAAGGCCTCCAAATGCAACTTCCATGCACCTTCTGTCAACTACCTTGGCTATGTGATCTCAGGGGATGGCATCTTCATGGAAAAAAAAAAATTCAAGACCATCATTTCCTGGCCTACTCCTTAAAACAGAAAGGCCTTTCAGTCTTTCCTTGGGTTTGCTCAATTATTTTTCAGATTTATAAAAAAAGACTCCAAACAGGTCTCCCACCTCACCTCCATTGCTGGGAATAGCTCTCCTTTATGAATAATGAAATGAATTAAATCCAAAAGCAGGACCAGCAGACTGCAAAAGTAGAGTTCAGAGACATGACATTTGAGAATGAACAACTTGAGAAGAGTGCAAATGTGAGATCTCACAACTAGACAGAAAAGAAATAATGATAAGTTGAAGACGGTGACTTTGATTTGATTGCTAACAAAGACCAATGGTCTAACAAAGTCACGCATGAAAGAAACAAAATTTAGGAGTCTCAAGTGACAAGAGAGAATGAGAAAGCAACCTTACTCAAGATCTCAAGGCCGTTGACAAAGGAAAGGAATGGGAAAGGAAAGATAAGACAAGGAGAGTGAAGACGGGTGGGGCAAGTCTGTCACGATGAAACAAAGAAAATGAGAATAGCATCATAGGTACCGTAGGGGCAATAAGGAACCTCACATCTGATCAAAATTGATAGTCGTTGGATTTTGGCAAGGTTGAGTTCGAGACGGGGAAGGTTGAGAGATGAGGAGTATGAGACTGGCACAGTCGGATTAGATTGGCAAGGTTGGGTTGCGAGGAATCGGGTGAATCGAGTGAGAGAGTAAGAGATCGAAGAGACATGAGGAAGAGGTTGAGAAAGTGGAGTGTGAATGTGAGAAGCGGAGGATAGCGGGTTGAAGAGGATAGCAGGTTGAGCGGTGTGAGGTGAGGAGAATGGCGGAGAGGTGTGAGGATGAAGGAGAGGACGGGAGGAGGATGGTGGAATGTTGTGGGAGCCGGAGATACCGAGTCTTCCCGGATGATGGAATTGAGAATTGAGGTTGATGATGGTTGGAATTGTACCGTACTTCAAATTGGGAGATTTTGCACTGGGGAAGACCGGGGAGGTGACAGGCGCGTGTAGGAAATAGACAAATTAATGGGAAAGGACACGAAGCAATAACAACAAATAACAGATTGATGAAGGTGGAGGTAATTGGTGGATTGAGGACGAGATGTTTTATTAAGTGAGGGTAAGGGTCAAGGAATGGAAAAGAGCAAGGAAATGAAGAAGGAGATTGGATGAAAGAGGCCAAGGTAGGATGTTGAATGAACAAGTTGGTGGAGTGAGGGCTGGCGGGATAAGAGGGATTGGAGAAGCGGGATTGGAGTGAATAAGAATGAAGATGAGGGGAGCAAGGAGTAGGAAGAATAGTTGATGGCGTGAATGATGGTGAGTAGTTGAGGGTGAGGAGATTGAGCCGGAGAAGAAGAATCAGGAGGAGAGGTGAATGTGCAAAGCAATGATTGTAACGAAGCGGTCATGGGGTTCAGGAAGTGGACAATGAGAAGTTGTGGGTGATCATGGAATTGGATTAGCCTCACCATGTCTAGCTTGAGGGAGTGCAGAGATCAGTTATTTCTACACACCACCGTGTCTAGAAGGGAGATTGAAGAAGCTTGGAGGTTAAATTTATCACAGATGGTTTTATAGCTGGTTTGGTAAGTGGATTGGCAAGCATCTCTCCAGATGTAATTAAGGTGGTCAACAGATTTCATTCATTTTTCTTCTCTTTTAGCCATTTGATGTGTCTTTAGACATGTTTCAGCGCATTGTGATGGGAGTCCAGATTGACCATGTTGTAAAGGGCTTTGTTATTAATGTAGGTGCAGTGAGTTAATTTCAGGTTGGGGTTCAGATTTAGAATGACATTTTGGAGCCAGATTTTTTCTTGAGTAGCAAGAACTAAGGACTTGAGCTCTCCTTTGGTTGAGGACAGTGATATGGAGGACTGCAGCTTACTATGCCACGCAACAGGGCACACAAAAAGCATGATGATGAAGCAAGTGTGACTTCTTCTGCTGATTGGGTCATCTCTGCCATTGGAGTTGCTGTAGCTCTCAATTTTGTACTTGAAGTCTGAGGACATTAGGCATAGAGCAAGTTTGCGGGTGGTGTTTAAATATCTCCAGACGTGTTTGGCTTGCTTCCAGTGGGAAATTCTGGGTTGATTGTTGAAGTGGGACAGGCTGGAGACGGCATAGGAAAGGTTGGGTCTAGTGCAACTGGCAATGAAGTTCAAGTAGCCTGTTGCTGAGCGGAAGTTGATGTTGAGTTTCAAGAAACTGCTGTGATCTTCTTCCAAGGCGGGGAATAGTTTCACATTAGGAGTCATGGGAGTGGTGATGGGTTTGGATTTGCTAAGGACCAAATCTTGGAGAGCAGTGGCAATATGTTTGGGTTGGTGAAGGAAATGATTGTTTCTGTGTGTGATGATGTGATTTCCAAGGATTTTGGACAGTTTCCCTTCATGTGAGATGTTGAATTGGTCCTTGAGTTTGGAACTGAAAGCATTGGATTTGCCTACAATCAGAAGATTGTTGACGTAGACAAAAACGTACAGAGATTTCAAGTGGTTGATGAACAGGCAGGGATCAGAAACCAACGACTTGAAGTTCTGGGAGTAGAGCCATTTTTTCAGCGTGTTGCACCAGCTTTTGGGAGCTTTTTTGAGACCATAAAGAGCTTTCTTTAGTCTGAGTTATGGGAATTGGCATTCATAGCCATTGAGTTGCTTGATTTAGGTTTCTTCCTCCAGAGGGGCGTGCAAGAAGGCGGATTTGATGTCCATCTGAATGGTCTTCAATTTATGATGAAAGGAGTAAACAAGGAGAGTGTAAAGAGTGGTTATGAGACCAGTGGGCGCATAGGTTTGGCCATAGTCAAGGAACTCCTGCTGTTTGAATCCCTGGAGGCACAGTCAGGATTTGTAGATGATTCCATTTCCGCTGGGGTCATCTTTGAGGCCATACACCCAGGTGGTGGAGAGAGAAAATTTACCAAGGGGCAAAGAGTGGCAGACTTCCCATAACTCATGGCTTTCAATACCATTTTTGTCCACTTTCATTGAGTCCAGCCAGTGAGGTTTATTGGGGGATTTTAGGACTTCAGGATAGTTTCCAGGAACAACGCAAGCCAGGAAGCCAAAGCAACTTGGGTTTTTGAGGTTGGACCTGTCGCGCAGGGTGTAAGGGGATGGATTGGTGAGTTGTTGCAATATCTCTTTGATGTTGGATTTAGAAGGGGTGTGATCAGATGAGTGAGATGAAGTGGACAGTGGATGGTTGTCTTGGATGAGTTTGGGCAAGTCAGAGGTGGAGGATTCAGGATTCTGATTAGATTGAGGATGGGAGGAGGAGGGATTTGTAAGGGTGGAAGAATTTAGAAGGTCATTAAGCATTTTGTTTAGAGATAGAAGAGGATCAAAGGGAGAGTTGGATGGATGAGCAGACAAGGAAGGGAATGGAGTGTTGTCAAAAATTTTCACGTGTTTTGAACGGATGACGTTGCCAACTTCAGGACAGAAGACTCAATAAGAGTGCAAGTCTAAATCAAATCCTACCAAAATTCTCTCCAGCCCTTTTTCAGCAAACTTAGAGAGGTTCTGTCATTGGTTGAGCAAAATGGTTTTGGAGGCAAGGATTTTGATGAGGGATAGCTTGGGAGTCAAAGATTTCCAGAGTTCAAATGGAGAGGTTTTGTTGAGTTTGGAGGGAATGAGGTTTAGGATGAGGCAGCAGCTGGATATTATTTCATCCCACATGGAGAGAGGGATCTTCATGTTGAGCATCACAGTCCTTGCGGCTTCAATCATAGTGCGGTTGGCACGCTTGGAAACAGGGTTATGTTGAGGCGTGTAGGGTTCAGAGGTGGAGTGGAGGATGCCCTTTTTGGAGAAGAACAAGGCCAGTTGGTTGTTGAGGAATTCGCCACCATTATCAGAGTGGAATCTCTTCAGTTTTTTATTAAATCAGTTGGAGTGGAGTTGGATGAATTTGATTATTTTGTTGAAAGAATTGGATTTGAATTTTACGGGCAGGTAGGTTTTGAAGCGGGAGAAGCTATTGGTGAGAAACAGAAAGAATCTGTTTCCAGATTTGGACGGAGGAGAAATTGGGCCACAGAGATTGGCGTGAATTTTTTCAAATTTGGCATTGCTTTTGGGAAAGGTTCCTTTGAAGGTAGTTTGGTGGATTTTTCCTTGAGCACACAAGATGAACTAAAGATTTTCCCATTTCAGTTTTGGAAATTCTCTAGCAATCAGCTTGACTGAGTCAGAGTGGGAGTGACCAAATCTCTTATGGAGGGTGGAAAAGGAAATGAAGGAGTGAGCAGTAGGAGTGATTGGATTGGTGGACTCCTCAATGAACATGAGATTTTCCTCAATGTAACCTTCAAGGATGGTCTTGGAGTTGAAGGTGATCACAAAATTGTTGGCTGCTGTGAGTTGCAGGGAACAGCCTCCAAGCATGAGTTGACCCAGGGAAATCAGGTTAACTGCTATTTCAGGAACAAGAAGGGAATTTTCGAGGTTGAGTTCTGAGTGGGAGGTGATAAGGGTTGCAGTGCCTTGTCCCGAAGCTGCTATTGAGGAGCCAAGTTTTCCAGTCTGCATGACAGTATTATCTTCCCTGAGGCTGTTTAAGAATCAAGGATGGTTGAAAATGCATTGAGAGGCACCAGAGTTGAGAATTATTTGATTTTGGTCAAGAAGGTGTGAATGGGTCATGGCAAATGTGAAGGCAAGATGAGCGGATGCCGCGGGATTGGTGCTGGACAGATTAGCTTTAGTGGAGGAAGGGGAGTTTGTCAAAGGATTGGGTCTCAGATGGGGAAATAACCAGAAACATTGCTCCTTGGGGTGGTTGGCTTGTGGTTTGTGCCAGTTTGCTTTGCATCTCAGGAGGTTTTGTTGCATAGTCATAGCGGAGGCTTGAGATCCTGAGGCAAATTTGTGTTTCACTTGGTTGAGATGTCTTAGGAACAAGTCTCCGTCTATCTTTCTTTCTCCCAGAGAGTGAGTTATTGTGGTTTTCAGATGTTCCGATTGTGGAGGAAACTTGTACAGAAGGAGGTAGGCTATGATTTTGTTGTCCATCTTGATGCCAATTTCGGATATTTGCATCAGGCACAATTTGGCTTCAGTGATGAATTTCTCAATGTTTCTAGGGTTGAATTGGAGATTGAGGAAGTTGAAGAAGACCTTAAATTGATTAGCGGTCTGGGAGGAAGCAAAGAATTCATTTATTGAGTTACACAGATTGATGCCTTTGGAAAGATGGTGTTCTTTCACCCAATTCACGTAGGTCTTGTTATCCAGTTTAGCCAGAATATATCCAACAATCTCAAGGTTGAGTTTGACCGGACATTTTTCAGGTTTGGTTGATGAGAGACATTGAGAAATTCCTTTGAGGGAGAAGATTGTGAAGATTTTTGACCGCAATAGGGAGAAGTTGCTTTTGGTGAGGTTAGGGATGGAGTCTTTCAAGGTCTTCAGGAGAGATGAGTTAGAATCTGCTGGTCCTGGAATGTTCATTTTGTTGCCTGGTTGGTTGAGTTGATGGGCACTTTGGCTTTTAACCGTGAAGAATGAAATGAATTAAATTCAGAAGAAGGACCAGAAGATTGCAAAAAAAGAGGTCAGAGACATGAAATTTGAGAATGAAAAACTTGGGAAGAGTGAAAATGTGAGATCTCACAACTACACAGAAAAGAAATAAAATATCCATGAAGGTTGAGGTAATTGGCAGATTGAGGATGAGATGTTTTATCAAGTGAGGGTAAGGGTCAAGGAATGGAAAAGAGCAAGTAAATGAAGAAGGAGATTGGATGAAAGAGGCCAAGGTAGGATGTTGAATGAACAAGTTGGTGGAGTGAGGGCTGGAAGAATAAGAGGGATTGGAGAAGCAGGATCAGAGTGAATAAGAATGAAGATGAGGGGAGCAAGGAGTAGGAAGAATAGTTGATGGTGTGAATGATGGTGAGGAGTCAAGGGTGAGGAGATTGATCCTGAGAGGAAGAATTGGGAGGAGAGGTAAATTTTCAAAGCAATGATTGTAACAGAGCAGTCATGGGGTTCAGGAAGTGGAAAATGAGAAGTAGTCAAGGGCAATCATGGAATTGGAGTAGCCGCACTGTGTCTAGCTTGAGGGAGTGCAGAGATCAGTTATTTCTACACTTTAAACATCAAGCTAAATTTCAATCAAGCTCCAGTCCTTTGCAATTTTGATCACCTCCTGGCAAATTATATTGAAACTGATGCCAGTGAATATTCCCTGGGTGTGTTCCTACACCAGGTTACTGCTGATAGTACTAAACAACCTATTGCCTTTGACAGCAGAAAAATGTCCAGTGCTTAACTCAACTATGAGATCCATGACAAAGAAATACTTTTTATTGTCTTTGCTCTCCAGAAATGGTGTTCTTACCTCTTGAGTGTTACTGACACCTTTGAAGTTCTAACTGATCATTCCTCTTTGAAGTATTTTATGTCTTCCAAGGTCCTCACTAGAAGACAAGCTTTTTGGGAAGAGTTCCTCTCTGAATTCAATTTTGTGATCACTTACAGGCCTGAAAAATTCTCAACCATCCCAGATATCCTGTCACGTTGGAAAAATGTGTATCCAGCGGGGGGAAACCATATTCTGAAAAGAATCCTGGAAATTATCAACAAATTCTAAAACAAAATGAAGTTGAAGCTTCTAAACTATTTTTTCTTTCTGCTAATAAACTTGATCATAAAATGAGTGAATTGAACTCTGTTCAAAAATCTGAAATTTTAATTCAAGATATCATTCAAAGATTGAATAAGAATGTGGAATTAACTGATAATTCCTTAGACACCTTCAGCAGCTTACTCCTGTTCCATGGTAAAGTGGTCATACCTGACAAAGCTAACCATATTAAACAAAGAATTATCTATTAAAGACATCATCCTACTCTTGCAGCTCATCCTGGCCAACAGAAAAATCTCAAACTCATCATGATATATTTCTCCTGGAATAGAATGTCAAAACATTTTAAGAACTATGTTTCAGCCTACTAACTTTGCAACAGGAACAAGAAAAGGCATGAAAAGAAACTAGGAATACTCAAAACTCTTCCAATTCCCTATGGGCCTTGGACTCCTATCTCTATGGACTTCATTTCTCAACTTCCTCTGCCCAACAGATTTGATTTTATCCTTGTTGTTGTGGACCATTTCTGCAAGATGGCCCTCTTCATCAAAACAACCAGTATAATGATTGCAGTAGAATTAGCTAATCTCTTTATCAGCCATGTATTCTCCAAGGATGGGCTTCCTGCTGACATTGTCAGTGACCAATTCTCCTTATTCATATCTTTCTGGAAAACACTTTCTGATGAGCTACATATAAAAAGGAATATCTCCACAGCTTAAAACCCTGAAACAGATGGTCAAAATGAAAGATTCAATCAAGTAATAGAACAATATGATTGAATGTACATAATATATCACCAGGACAACTGGGATACTTGGCTCCACTTGGCAGAATTCTCTTACAACAACAGTGTTCACTCTTCTACCCAGAAATCACCTTTCTTCACCCTCTATGGAAGGCATCCTAGCTTTGAATTCTTGATTTTTTTGGAAAACCATCCTTCTATTCACTACTTGGATCAGATTCAGAAGACACATAACCAACTAAAGAAAGAGTTAAAAGATTCTATGGATAATTATAAGAACTATGCTGACCTTGAAAGAAAAGATATTCCAAAAGGTATTACTCCTGGGAATAAATTTTGGTTATCTCCACAGAATATAAATGCTGGTAGGCCTTCCAAGAAGCTCTCTGAGAATACGTTGGGTCTGTTTCTCATTATTGACAAAATAGGATCTCATGCTTTCAAACTCCAACTCCCCAACCAATGGTTTTCCATCCACCCTGTCTTCCATGTTTTAATTCTCAAACCCTGCTACTCAGACACAAATTCTCCTAGTCACCAACCACCTCCAGAATCAATGGAAATTAATGGCCAAGAAGAATTGGAACCAAGAAGAATTGGAAGTTTCTAAAGTCCTGGACTCCAAGATTAGGCATGGCAAAATCCTTTAATTAATTGAATGGAAAGGTTTCTTAGAAGAATCTGGAAGAACCTCATGGGAACCAGTATCCAAACTCACCAACTGTTCAGCCCTACTCCACAAATTCCACTCCCTTTGCCCTTACAAACCTAAACCTTCATAATGCTCCCTATCCTCATTATCATCATCCCTATCTTACATCAATTATCCTTTCCTAAAATTCAATTTCACTCTATCTTTCTCAAAAAATTCAAATCAATCCTATCTCTTTTTCATCAATCAATAAAGTAAAAAAAAAATAAAAGTCTATCTACCATTCCCTTCCAATCTTTTCAACCAATCCAGCAATTTTAGTCACCAAAACACTAGCCAACTTGATCTTCCTACTTTCATATTCTTCTCTATCCTTAGAAGTAGCTCCTAGTTTGTAATTTACTCTAGAAAAAGAAAAAAAAATCTTTGAGCTCCTCCAATACTTCATTATTCAATTCCTCCTTTCTTCTGTTCTTCTCCACCTATTCTCCATTATTCAAGCCCCATCCAAAAATAATGTTGGTTCTGGAATCTTTTGAAAAACTTCAAAGCTGCTCTTCAATATTTTCCAATTCACCAATTGGATCATCTTCAATGGTATCCACAGGACCAACCACCTTCTCTCCAGAGAATTCACAGAAACCGATTTCCTCCTTAGTCACCTTGCTGAAGTCACCTCTTACACCATCCTTGGCCAACATCCATCCAAAAAACTCCCCAACCGATCTTGGGCAAGGGGATCTTTTGTCTACCTCTATCACTTCCGTCTCTTTTACTTTATTCTTCCATAAATACCTCTCTTTGTCTTCTCCTTCTTATTATTCATCCTCTTCATCATCAGACTCTCCAGGAGCATCTTAATCTTTCTGTTCTTCAACTTTGACACCTTCTATTTGGCCTCCTTTGACTTTTACAGGAATGGGAACCACTTTGAAAAGCAGTTCTTTGACAATTCAAACTACCTTTGAACTTTGAACTTCAAAGCTTTGATGCCTCTTTGACTCCCTCTCCGCTGCTTCAACCATGCTTCAATAAAACTAAGACCTCTTTGAAGGTCCTTTGAGGGAACCCCCAAAAACTTTGATCATCAAATCAAAATTTGACAAATTTTATTTGACCCCTTTCAGCTTTTACTTTTTTAATGGCGCTTTTACCACTTTGATAGCAGTTTGACCAGCTTTGATGGGTGCTATTGTGCTTTGACAAAGGCTTGATTTGACTCCTACTCCTTCCAACTCCTCAATCAAACTTATGGAAAATGAGTATGGTGTTCTGCAATGGCTTTACATTTCCTTTGAAACCAATGCCTCCTTCTTTGATATTCCATCCAAGGCAAATTGCCTTTCTTCCTTAGTTCCAATTGTTTCTTTTCCAAAAGCTTAATCTTATCTTTCAATGCATCAACTAGAAACAGAACAAAACACAATCTCCATCAGAAGATCAGGGAACACTCACAATCTGATGGAACTACCCTACTGTCACACCCAGGGAAACACTCAAGTTGTCCGGTGCCTCATTCACTTCAAAATTGGGAAAAATCTTGTCCTTCATCCAAACCACTGGTCCAAGCACCTTCCTTCCGGCTTCAGTTACTCCAGAACAAGACCTCTTGTACCTTCTACAGTATTGACACTTCCCTAACTTGGGAGTGATGCTGGTGGTGCAGATCTTCTTGATTTCAACGCATCTGGAACATGGGGGAAAGTATTGGTTGACATGGTGATGAACTTTGGTAAATTCCATGGTGAATGAGGGGGTGGATGATCTGTTGTAGGATGAAAGTGATGGGTGGCTGACAAATGGTGATGGTGATGGATAAGGTGGGGGAAAGAAAAATAAGTCATGGTGTAGATCTCAATCCATTCTCACCTCTTCTTATGGGTATCAGGAGTTACCCCTTCCTCTTCTGGGGGGGGGGGGGGTACTGTCATAACCACAACTTGACTCAGTCTCCTCAGCCACACCCAACTCTCATCCAGAACAAATCCTTGGTACAATCCACCTTCTAACGCTGGATCCACATGCTGCAACCCCTGAAAGTATCCTCCTGCATTCCCTGCAGTCCTTAGGTAATCTCCCAGGCATACCCTCTATCTCTCTATGGCTTGGTGCATCCTCATCTCCCCTTCAACTCTATCTGGAATGAGAAGTACATAATTTAAACCCATAGTACATACTCCTGGCTGGACAAACAATACTCCATCTCAGTAAATGCCACACCTTTCTGGACAGGCCCATTAGCCAATCTGTCAAGCCACAGCCTCCAGCCCAATAGGTAAATAAGTAATGACATGGGGCTTTCCAGCCCTAGCACCAGTCATCTCTCCTCAAGGCCTCCTCCCACCTCTCACATATACTGGCCTTTCCTATCCTCCTGGACTAATTCCCCCTGAGGAATTAGTATACTACTTATTTTTTGTTAGTCCCTCTTCAAATGGGTTTTATCTCAGCACAAGAAAGCCATCCAGCCTACCTTTCTCATCTCACCTACCCCTTTGGTGTTACTCTTATAGGATTCATTCATCAAACTCCTTCCAAGCCTTACTCCTGGATTATATTCTTAATCATTGTCATTACTCTATGTCTCTTCCTTATTGCAATCTATCTCAATTCTTCATCATGAGTTCTGTGAGAAGTTGTGCTTGTTCCTTCCACCCCTTGCATGCCAGGAGCTGTTATGACACAAGCCCCAAAATCAGAATACAAGGAATAGAGAAGAATACCAAAATAATGTTAAAGATTCTTCTGCTCCAAATCCTACCAAATCTGAAGTCAAGAAGAACTCAGAAACCAAAAATAAGGTATGTTAGAGCTGCAGCCAGACAGGAAATCTAAGAACTGACTGTCCCCAACCCAGGAGAAGTATTAATCCTATAGAAGAAGAAGATTATGACAATAGACCTGATCTCAAATATGATGAAACTGATGGATCAATCTCAGAATGTGAATGGATTTTTACTAATCCCATCAATGTTATAGAGGGTAACGTAAAATCCTCCTTGTATATAAATCCTGTAAATGAAGACTCCGACCTTCCCCAAAAATTCAACACCAGCATGAAAATCCAGCATATCTCAGAGTCCAAGACTCTAAATCTCCAGCCCTCTTCTGGTAAAATTCATATTGCTGGTAAAAAATTTTATTCTACTGGTCTGATCCATGATTCCCCAGTAAAACTCCTCCTGGAAAGTGAAACTTTCTGCTCTTGTTTTGGATCATCTTACCTAGAGAAACAAGATCCAAATTGGAAGGAGAACCTAAAACCAGTACCCCAGCCTAAGTTCAGCAGATGTAATTCATCCTTGAATGCCGTAGGAGTATGGTCTACAGACCTTATACTCCCCCATACTAAAGGATCACTCAAGCTGAAAATTGAGTTTATATTACTACAGAATGGCATATGTGATTATTTCATACTAGGGAATGATTACCTCTGCCTGTATGGAATAGATGTATTCCAGATGAAATGAAGGTATTTTACCATAGGAGGTGACTTGAATAAGATGTTTCAGATATGTCAGTCACATCAGTACTTGGAGTTCTGAATCTACCTATGAAAAACACTTGGAAACCTTTAACCAAGAGTATTTTTCCCAAGAAGCTTTAAACTCCCAGCTCATTGAAGACAAGGAAAGGGATATTCTTTAAGTCTTCTTTGAGAATCATAATGCCTTCTGCACCAAAGATCACCCAATTGTTAAAATCAAAGTGCATGGTATTATTCTAACTCTGTCCATTGAAAATACTTACCCTCACAACCTCCGGAGACCTGCTTACACTTCTAGTCCAAAATCTAGGTCAGCTCTTGAAACTCATATTCAAGAATTAATTGAACTAAAAATATTGAGGAAATTAGGACACAATGAGCAAGTAGAAATAACCACTCTAGTGATTACAGATTTTCAAAATGATAATTCTAGAATGGTTATAGATTTTAGAATACTGAAGAACTATAAACAAGCTGACTACTATCCTATACCAAGGATTGACAATGATCTACATAATTTATCAAAGGCTAAGTTTAACAACAGCATTGAAATTCTATAAGGATTCCTTCAGATCCCCATCAGCCCTTGAAGCAGAAAATTTATTAGGATCATAGGAAAATCAGGGATCTATGAATATCCAAGGATGCCCTTTGGAATGAAAAATACCCCTTACCACTTTCAAAGAATGATGGATATAGTAATAGGCCAGTTTATCAGAAAAGTTTGGATGATTGTATATATCAATTATTTTTTTGTTTATTCTGATGACTGGACTACTCATATGGACAAACTAAGGCTAGTCCTAAATATCATCAGTGCTTTACGGATGAAATTATTGATGAAGAAGTGTAACTTTGGATATGACAAACTTGAGGCTTTAGGACACATAGTCTCCAGTCTAACTCTTACAGCTGAACAAAGAAAAATAGCTGCTGTAATGAACAAACCAATGCCCCAGAAAAAGACTGAAGTATTTTCTTTCATTAGCTTCTGCAGTTACTACTGGAAGTAAATTCCTAAGTTTTCCCTACTGGCCAAGTGTTTCATGAAATCTGCAACACCAATACCCTGTTTGAAATGACTCATGAAAGGGTAAAGAACTATGAGGAACTCAAGACAGCCATGACTACAGCTCCAGTTTTGATCCAACCTGACTAAGCAATACCTTTCAAGATATATATAGATGCTAGTATGGAAGGCCTGAAAGCTTTTTTACACCAAGAAGTGGTGGAAAATAACAAACCAGTGCAGAAAAAAATCCTCTCCATGTCCAGAAAAGTCAAGGAAAATTGGAAGATATAGGGTTCTAGTCAAATGGAATGTCTTGCTCTAGTCTGGGCTTTGAAAAAACTGCATTACTACCTAGAAGGTACAAACTTTGTGGTAATCACTGACTGTGATTCTGTTAGGACTCTAATGAGCATGAAGACCCCCAGCAGACACATGTTAAGATGGCAGATAAATATACAAAAATATAGAGGAAAAATGACCATAGTCCACCAAGCAGGAACTAAACACCAAAATGCTGACAGCCTGAGGAGGAATGGTTTTCCCAATGACCCTAGAAACCCTGCTCATGATCCAGAAGATCATGATATCTTTCCCATACTCAAAATAGGTATGCTTGATCTTGAAGCTCCAATCATGGGGATACATATTTGTGAATTAGACAACTCACTGTTTAATTCTAACAGAGAAACTTACAAGACTGACATGAAAACACTAGTTTCTATCATGGAAAGCACTAATCCTCCTGCCAAACTGATCAAAATCTTACCTGAGCCATTGCTGAAAGATTATAAAGCTGGAATATTCACCTTATGGGATGATTTGGAATACTATAGACATCAACACTCTAGTGTTGTAGTCTGAACCAATGAGGAGCAAATCAAACATATCCTAGCTGAATTTCATGATCACTGCTCCTCTGTTCACTTATCTTCTGACAGGAAGATGGAAAAGGCTAGAAAAAAAGCTTGGTGGATTAACTGGATAGAATTGATCATAAAATATGTTCTAGCTGAAAAACTTTCCAAAAGTATGAAAGGACCACTGGTAAAAGGTTTGGCCTTTTGAAAAATGTTTCTGTACCCCAAAAAAAATGGGAAATAATTAAAATGGAATTTTCAACACAATTTCCCCCTGGAGGAGCTTGTTCTTACAACTCAGTCCTAGTCATATAAGACAGATTTACCAAGAAAGCTATATTCTTGCCTCACCACAAAGAGGATACAGCTATGGAAGTGACACTTCTTTTCTGGAACAGACTCATCGCAGATGTAGGAGTGCCAAAGGTTTTAATCAGTGACTGGGTTAGCTGAAAGAATAATCCAGAATCTAGAAGAAATTCTCAGGAGATTCTGCTGCTTTGGAATAGAATATAGAAACACAGATGGATACTGCCAAAACTTGTTTAGACTCTTACCTGCCTTAGAAATGGCTTAAAAAAGTGGTAAACATTCTACCAAAAAAGAAGTTCCCTATATCCTAGAGAGAGGATGGATACCTAAGTTAAACAAGGAAAGCATTAACAAGAAAATGGCTAGTATAAATCCTACATCAGTATATTTAAAGAACATGATAGACGTGGCCAATGAACATGCTGCTAAATGTGTTCAAGATTCTGTTGAGTATAACCAACAGAGATGGGACAGAACACATAAATAACCTTACTTCAAAATTGGATACCAAGTCTTGATCTCAACTACTAACTTCAAAAACTTATCATGTAACAGGAAAATCAGGCCTTCCTTTGTGGGACCATTCACCATCAAAGAAATTCATGGGAAGAATGCTGTAGAAGTACTTATAAGTGATGAAAATTTGAGGAAACAGTCAGTATTCCCAGTGAGCCTTATCAAATGCTTCCACTTCAGGGTAGGAGAGAAAGTCCCTCCACCAGAAATACCTGTGGAAGCTGACCCTGACAAAGGAAAATGAAAAATAAGCAAGATCCTTAAAGACAAGAAATAAATGATCAATCAAAAAGATATTGGAATTTACCTAGTCAAATATAAGGCAGAGTCAGCAAAAAAAGATGAATGGCTGCCAGAAAATAACATTCCAGATGGACCTATAACCCTGGGAAATTACAGAGAAAATACAAGACACTGGGCCCTGAAAGGTGTTTTTAGATATAGACATATCTTGGAGTGAGGAAATGTCAGCTTGCTACTTGTACAGAGCAACCTGTCAAAGTGAATAAAATGAAATAAAAAAAATTAAAAAACTACCAGAAGGATTGGGAAATCATGGAAAATAGCAATTTGGATTTCCCATTGAAAATAGGGTATGTTCACTCACTGACCCCATCATTGAATTCTAACTCTTTATATTTTTAAATAAATTAATAAGGAAATTGTCCAAAAACACAAGCCCACTACAAGTAATTTTTTTGCCATTTTAATGTTCCACATGTATTGTCACGTGTAGGATCCACAAAATTAGGATTTATGGCCAGATTTTTGTTTTTTCACAATTCCTGCGCGCAGCCCCAAATCCATACAATGCAGGCTGTCAAGCATTTGAACATGAAAACTTCCAGGAAAAAATATGTTGGCAAGGTACCACAGGAAACTGCTACAACCCATATGCATGTGAAATGCATAGTAATAAATAGAGAGATGGATAGAGGAAGGTCTGAAACCTCATAAAATGAAATTAAAACATATGAAAATGAATAATGATATAGAAACTTAAATAAAAAGTAATGAAGGTTGTCACAAAAATGACCTTAACAAATCTTTATGGACCACAACACTCCCCAAGGAGTTTGCATAAAAATTATTGAAAATTACCAAATTGATTGAAAGATGGCAGCGCATCTACTCAATTCCACATCTGATGAAATTTCTCAAACAAATATAGTACAAAATAAGAATATGTAAAAATTGCAGAAATAAAAAATCATTACAAAAGACAATTTTTGGCATAAATTTCACACATAAATACTTCAAAGAAAGGTATCACTGAGTGAAAGAGCTAAGAATACGTGCCAAACTAGCCCTCGCCAGCCTGCTAGCCATAGCCCCCAAGCAATACCCTCTCTACATGCCCTTGGAAGGCCCCTTCACCCCAAAAAGGTATATATACGGTACCTTTTTGGTTTTTTTAACCACAGTGAATTTTAGTTATCCATCCAGAAACTTTTCCATCCCTTATCAGGTGCTTATAATAGATAAGCAAGTGATATATGGCCGCATTATGATATTTTTATTATTAATTCCAAACCTCATTGTTATTCCCTTGAATAAAATCAGAAAAAATACCCCAAACTTTGATCTGAGACCCTTTTAACAAAGACTTCCTGCAGAAAACTTGTGAGAAAAGTCTTAAAATTAAGTAGATTTATCCCTGCCTAGGCTGATATTCTGTCCAGTTCAGCCGTAACCACCATTCCTTTGGGTGTTTCCCCTTTTTTTAAGTAATAAGGAGCCCATTTTCCCAGGGTTTTATACAGTCTAGAGTGGTCCCCTGAAGAGAGTTTTCTAAAGCAGTAAAGATACCCACTTTTGCATAAGCTGTGGCCCCTCTTAAACCACATTGAAAAACCTTTTGAACATACCACCTCAAAACTTGCACCAGCTCTTATTATATTTATTATTCTGAGCTTATTATGTGTTTCTTTCTTGTAATATTATTATTCCATCACTGCTTTACTTTCTGTAGCTAAAGGAATGTACAGCTCCTGGAATCAGTAATCTGAATTTATTTATTTTATTTTTTAACAGGTAATTATAACAGAATCAAATGCAAAATTGTAGAAATTAATTAAAAATATCCAAAACTGTAAAATTTCATTCAAAATATTCAAACATTGATTAAAAATATTCAAATTTTGAACATAAAAAAATAAAAATGTATATATTAATTAAAAATATTCAACAATTAATTCAGAATATTCAAAGATTAATTCAAAATATTCAACAATCAATTCAGAATATTCAAATTTTGAAGATAAAAAAAATCTTATATCTCCAAAATATCATTATGCATAATCTTCTTACCATTACCAGCTTAATTTATGTGAAATGACTTTTGAAGTATTCCAAGTGTATCACTGTCAGCAGTGGTCACTTTTTATGTTTGGAAGATAGGAAATTAATAAAAAATTCAAATTGAATACGTGTGTAGTGTGGGCGCGTGATTTTCCAGCTAATTCAATTTGAAAACTCATGCGGGGTGGGAAAACGTGTGGGTGGATTCCCCATCCGCCACACCATCAAATTGCATTTAAAAATATACTTCTGCAGATTTCAGGTTTTAAAATATCCTTCCAACCACCCAATTCCTCACTCCTTCTAAGCTATCTTGGAAAATTTGGAAAAAATCCCAATTACCTGCAACCCCATTACCACAAACCATCAAATCAAAAAAAAAATCACCGCTCTGTGGCTATATTGGTATATTTTATATTTGGCCTTTTTTTTCTTTTCTTTTGTTTTGAGTGAAGGTTGATTCAAAATTTCGCACTATGCTTATTCATCTGGGTGGAGGCCCCCCTGGGGGGGGGGGTACAAGCAACTTAGGGTTTATCCAAAGAAATATAAATATCATCTGCCTTACTTGAAAAAACTACACCGTGCATTGAATATCAATTTCCTTGTACTTGAGTCAGTCTAGCCGCACACAAAAAGTTAACCTGCAAGCAGCAGTTATATTAAAGTACAACATTCAGAAGGGACCCCCAAAAAATCAACCCACAACCACCACCAATATCTCTCTGTAAGGCTCATTATTAAATTTACTGAACTCTATGTTCTTTGATTTATTTCTAGGCAATTGATTTTCTCTTTATTTTTCTTCCGTCTTACAGTGATACTCAGAAGGCTCCTATTCAACATTGACAAATTGATGTGAGGAATTTATCCATATGCTTCCCCTATAGTTCTATAGCTAGGTGATTTAGAATAATCCCATCACCTTTATTTGTGATTATCAACCGGACTGAAGCCAAAAAATTGTTCCCCCCTTTATCTGGATCAAACAATTAAAGTGATGTAAAGTAATGTACCGTCCCTTCTCTTCCAACCTTCAACCTCCATTTTACAGCCCAATTTCAAGAAAAACATTTCCAAACTGGACCTGGAATGATTTGGGAGGATTTTGAAGATGCTTCAGAATCAAACTAAAAAGATTCAATCCATCAAGCCATAGTGGACAACCACCAACAGGCCCAAAAGGCCCAGCTTCAATCCAAATAGGAAAAACTCCTCAAACTCATTAGCTCAGTTTTTCTGTGGTTGAAAAACCTGACTAGCAATTTTGTAAGTGATAACTTGGAGAAAGATTATTTTGACAGACATTTATTTCTGTGTCCACCATGTCCTTTTGTTGAAAAATTCTTGCAAGATGTGGACTTGATAGATCTGCATTGTGTGTTTGTATTTCCATTTCAGTCCTCATCTTTGGATGAATCTACACCACTGCAAATCTAGTACACTTTTTTTTTACACAAACTAGGTCAAAAAATGGAATCCATAGCTTTTTTTACATGTGTTCCCAAAATCTTAAAATAAATGGCAAGGGGATAAATTAAAGCCTGTCCCAATTCACCCTGAACTGTGTTTTCTATCCATCTGCTCTGCTTTTATGAATTGGTGTGGCAATCTTGCAATTTCAGCTTGACACCATTGATGAACATGCTGTGTTACTGGTTAGAAAAAAAATCACAAAAACTGGTTTCCTCACTGGGAAAGGTATGTGTTTTATTTTCTGGGGGAGAAAATTTAATTTAATTCCTTTCTCTTTGGCTTCCTAGTTTTTTCAATTGTGTCAGCCTTTCACTTTCTCAATTGATATCTATTGCACTCTAAAAAAGAAAAGTGACAAATGGTCTATGTGTTTCCTTGGCCTCAACACCAAACAAATCCATTCAATCAAGGTCTTCCCAGCCTGCTTTGGACAAAGCAGTGGAAAATTGGGTCCTCTTTCTCACATTTATGTTGCATTTGATGGTAATTTTCAGCATTTTCATCACCTTTTAGCAAGTAAAAACAAGCCGCCTCCGCCAAATCCCTCCCATTTCCCTGATTCAAGTTTGGTTGAATCAATTGAATGTGAGATCCAGGCCAAGGAGGTTGAGCATAGAAGAGAGAAAAATTTTGTTCTTGCCATTCACATCAAACCATCCATTGATAAGCTGAAATTCCAAATTACAGAGAAACCAATGTTCTCATTCACACAAGGCTACGGATGACAAGCACAACACAACTAATTGGAGGCACTGAAACAATACTGGCCTCATTTGTTCATGCTGCTTTCATGATTAGGTGATTAAATTGGCCAAAATCTATCAATCCAGTGAGAAGCAGTCTTATCCTCTGGCATTATGAAAGAAATTCATGTTCAAAGTAGAGCCTAGCCATCAGTTTTGTGTCCTGTATGATATTGGATGCTCATTACACAAGTTCATCAGATTGGTTAGTGAATTTCTTACTTTATTTTTTGATCAAGTTTTTAATTTTTTTTTATCAGCTTATTTCAAAATGAAAAACTGATTTGGCACCTCCCTTAGAGGGCTATGCGGCCTCAAGAAATCCAATTTAATTTGTTTTGAAAATTTGATATCCAATGCATCTTTACAGAACTGGGATTGTCATTTGGAATAAAACCCACAATACTGAGAGGGGGGGAGACAAACAGATGAGGAGGGCTTAGAAAGACTCTGGTGCTATCTCTCCCCTCTTGTAAGTCCCCTCCACTATCAAACACTTCAACATTGTTTTGCGGTTTTGTGCCATTGCATCAGTTTTCATAATCAAAAAGGGACAGCTGCTTTAAGTGGGGTGAAATTGTTTTTCTCTTTATGTTTTTTGGGTGTTTGGTTTTGTTTTAGGACTGATTAAATTTTTTTTGTGTGATTAGTGAAATGGATTTCAAAAAAAAAATCAAGAATGAATTCAAGAAAAGTGGAGAGGCCTCAAATTTTTTATCACCCCTTACCTCCATTTTCACTCCTTTCACAGAGGAGAAGGATGAAAAATCATTGTATAAAATTTCCTTTTTCTTGGACCAGTGGAACAGCAAATGGGGTTTACATTATTACCACAAAGACAAAGCAACCTTACAAGAAAAATGCCTGCCATTCTTCTATGAGACAAAAGAATTGATCAAAAGGCTTCAGTGAGAAGCCTTCCTGGTCATAAGTACATTTCAAAAGCTCTTTTTCTGAAGCTCTTAGTGACCAAATTGCTTTTTCTATCTCATTCAGGGAGTGTCTTGTGTATGGTGAGCTTTCAGAATTGCCCAAGAATATAAATTAGCTGATAAAAAACTTGAAAGAAAGTGAAATTTTGAAAAAAGAATATGGGGAAGAATTGGGAAATGATGAACACTGGCGCTTGAGTGGGGAAGATGGTAAGTGAAGCAGGTCATTATGTCATTTTAGCCTAGTTTTTTTGTCATTTCTGTGGTGGTGTTTCAGGTGACAAAAAGTGTGTACTTTTGCCATGGAGATCTAAGTCAAAGCTCTTTGCCCAGGAGGTTGAAAGGCATGGTGAGTTGGAGACAATGTTGAATGGTGGAAAAATTGGGACACAGATGAATGACCAGATATTTAATGCCATGAAGAATCAAAAAAGAGGGGTGGAGAAATTAATACAAAAATTCAACATGTATCAATTGGCCTATCTACAAAATTACAATCCTGATAAGCTTAAATCTGTAGGTGGGAGTCCTCTCAACTATACAGCATCCACCAAATTGACTCTGGAAAACACATTTTGGGAAAATGGCCATTAATCTCAATCAAAAGAATCTTGGGAAAAATATTATGATGTGCAAGCAGGAATGCATGCGGCACTGATGTTGGAGAAAACTCAAGAGGAGATTGGTATTATATCATTCAAAGCTCAATGGGCTCTTTCTTGGGCAGTTGATCACTACAAATGTGTGAAAAATAATGTAAAAAATATATGTGAGTTTTATTTTTGGGATCTATTGAAAGTATTTTTGGGATATATTGATGGTCCTTACTGATTTTTTGGGTTATTGATTTAGGTAGTCTCAGTAAAAAAAGAAAATGGATTGCAATATCAAGGGTTATGGAAAAAGGTGAACTAGATTATAGCACATTTGGTCCTGCAATGTGATCCAATGTGTTGCTGGATGAGTTATTGAAGCCCCTAAGTTCAAAAAAGACATTAATGCTCATGTTGGGCCCTGATTTTGAAACAGTCATTAAACAAATGGGTGGAAGTGGAACTTCATTTCCTGAAGGGCTCAACCATTCTTGGTTTCAATTAGTGAATTTTATTTGTTCTGAGGAAGGTGCTGGGTTAGAAGACAATGGAAATGCGGAAAATCAGAGAAACATCTCAGTTCAATTGGATTATAAATTTGAGAGTTTATTGAATGATTTTTTTAATCTGGATAATAGACAAAGCCTTGATGAAGACAATGGTCAAAGGCAGGAATATTGAATCCTGCTTACTAGCTATAATATAACTTCTTCCTTGGTTTCATGTTTTTTTTTTATTTTGCTGATTATCTTTGCTTCAATTTATTTTAAATGTAATTCACCAAACAATCACACTAAAAAATTGATGGGATGCTGGCAATATCATACTTGTTCATTGTACTATATGCCATTTTCTTGATATTAAATTTTTTATCTTAAAATTATGAAGATAGAGAAACTTATTGAAATGAGGAATTTACAGGCAATTAAATTTTGTCAGTGAATTTCTTTACTAAAAGGGAGGGATAAACAACAAAGTGAAATTCAAATATGGAAAAATTGGAAAAAATGGGCTTGAAAATACAACAAAAAAGAATTCACACCTAAAAAAATGGACAGAAATATGCATTATGTACATTCAACTAGTGGGTATGGAGTTGGTGAAGGTGAAGTTGAAATTTGAAAGTTGAAGAATTTTCAGAAGGATGGATGGATGAAGCAAGAAAAGGGAAAAAAGGGGTGATGATAATTTGGAATTTTGCAAGGCCCTTGCAGGCTTTTCCCACTTAGGAGATTTTGTAAAGTGAAAGAATCCTGGGGCAGGGAGGTTTACCTATCAAGGGGCCTGTGAGACTTCTTGGACGGGGGAAAATATGTATATATTTGGTGTTTTCATAGGTGCACCTATGTGCATATTTTTCCCAGTGCAAGTATGCACTTGGTCTGGTTCAACAGCATGTTTGACAGTGGTAATATCTCAAAATAAAAATAAAAAACTAAAAATTTCAAAAATAAATAGGATTCCAAGGCAAAAAGAGGCTGTTTTTGATAAAATCAATTGGATTTCTCTGTCATACTGACACCTGACTCAGTCTAACCTCAGCAAACTCAGTATAACACTCAGACCTAATCTACTTTCCAAGGAACTTCAAACTCAGGGCTCAGGAGACTTATATCAATTTATCTCCAGTAACTATATACCCTCAGGAACTTCATGCAGTACATATCTACATATAGTCTAATCTCATAAAATATGGAGATAGAATCCATAGGCTTTCACATACTAAAAATCCCAGCTCTGCACATACTCTAACCTTATTAAATCTGTCTAACCCGTACTCTGTCATGGTTTATCCTTTGGGAATCCTTATGTACATCCTCTTGCAGATTGCATCCCATACTCTCTCTACTTAGTACATATTTTCTTTACCTCCATGTACACTGTACATCCTTCAACTGTACTCTCTCAACTTAGACATCTCAGACCTGTAAAATTTCCCCAATTTAGAAGCAGCCTAACATAATGTAGTAGCATACCTGATCAGCCCTCTCTGTTACCTAGACTAATCCCTTGTCATTACATATGTAGTCTGAGCCCCCAACCAACTGTACCTCTGTTTTAGCTCCAGCCCTTGTCTATTTAAACTTGCCTCCTCTTCCTCCTTCCTGATTGTTCCCCAAGAAATAATTTTATTACTTCTTACTAGGAATTCATCCCAGCAAGTTTCATCAGCACCTTATCTTCAATTCATCCTACTCTGCTCCTTGTAGCATCTTCCAGTAACCTTGCCCCCAATCCTACTTAGAGTAGAGTCCTCTTTGTGCCAAGCCCTGCTTGCATGCCAGCAGCCCTTGTGAAATTCTCCTTAGGAAATCTCTCCCACTGGAGTTAAACATCAAAGCTAAATCTGATTTACCTCCCAACTGCCAAAAAATCACCTGTCCTGCGGGTGCTATCCAGGGTGTTATTTTAACTTGGGAGGTATATGAGGGTCTTGGGGTGCCACATCTGGAAAACCTCTATCTCCCATGATATCCTTCAATATCTGGTATGTCCATCTGAAATATGTGAAAATCTCACTGGAAATCCTTGCCTGCCACCCCCCCTCCCCCCAAAAAAACTGCTCAAGTTTTGGTGCAGGTGGCAGGGAATCACACACAAATAACTCCCTGCCCTTTGTGGAACAGCAGTTTGGGGAAGAAAAACCTGCTGCGCAAATGATAATTTTACGTTTCTCCTCCTGAATTTTACCTCCTGCAGGAGAGATTCACTTAAAAAACCCCAAGGCTTACCCCGCAATAGCTTGGTTCCTACTTTATTCTGTTTGGTTCAATAGGGAACTCTCAAGTTGTATCACTTAGTTTTTTGGCCCACAGTCTTTCATTTCAATATTTTTCCCTCCTGACCATGCAGATTTGCACTTTTTTTGTTCCCTCTTGTCCAGCCCTCCCTCCCCCTTCCTTTCCCATTTCCTCTTGGTCTCTTTTCCCCCCTGCTTCTTTAATTCCACTCCATTCTGGTCTTTGAGTCATTTTGTCTTGCAGCCCTGTTGACCAGGGATTTCTTGTAATATTTTCTTTGCATTCATTCATAGTGTGCAATGCAATATGCAAAAAAACAAAAAAAAAAAGGAAAAAAGGTCATTTTTGGATAGAGAGTAGGTTGTCAATGCCCCAGATTAGGGGAGTAATGCCATTTGCCTGGTGCAGTATAGTGTAAAAAACTGACCATTAAGCTCCTTGACTAGTTTTAACCAAACCAGAAACTTTGCATTTCCAAAGTGGTCCATGCAAAAAGAAAATATTATTTATCTCCTATCTACTATCTACTATATACTAGAAATATTGGGTTGTGCACCCTTGACAAACACTGGTGTTTTTTCCTTGTTCCTTAATCCTATATTCATTTTCAAACCTCAAGGATTCACCTCTTGCATCCCTCAGCTTTTTCACTGGGAAAATACCCCTCCCCAAATTTTTGCCAATAATTCTAGTATATAATAAAAATTTTGGGTCCTGAAAACTTGGTAAAAACTGGAATTTTTTTCCTGTGGTGCGCGGAAGCTGTTGATTTTCTGGTGTCAAGGATTCACGCCCTACATCTGAATGTTGTTTTTATTTTTCTTGAATGTAATAGTTTTTCATGTTTATTTATTTATTTTTTTTAGTTTCTGATTTTTTTATCCTCCATGTGAATATACATATATCTACTGTTTGAATTTTTTTTATGTGTCTGGGTTTTTTTCCTTCATGGGAATATGCAGGGGGGGGATTAATTCTTCACACTGATTTGTGAAATGAAAAAGGGAAATGTTAAAATTGCGGCCCAGGGGTTGCAAATGGACGTGAAAAGTTGTTCGCAACCCATATGATTTGTGAAAAAAAATAAATACATACATAGAATACATATATAAGTATATTAAAAATAAATGAATGAATAAAATAAATAAATAAATAAGTGAATTGAAAATAAATAAATAAGTGAATTGAAAATAAATAAATAAGTGAATTGAAAACAAATAAATGAGTGAATAAAAAAGAAATAAAAAAAACCAAACAAATAAATAAATGAATAAATAAATAAATAAATAAATAAATCAAATTATTGTCCTTATTCATCCAACCCTTTATTTCACGGATTTTGACATTGTTTCCCGGTTGTGCCCCTTCAATATTTCATGCAAAAAAACTTTATTTAACCCAAGTTTCAAGAATTCATTTTTTTGAGTTCCAACTGCGCAGACCTGTAAAAGGTATTCTTAAGCCCCTAACAAAAATCTTTGGTAATTTTTGAGGGATTAGAACCCCTTCAAAAATGCAATCAAATAATGAAAAAATTCCATAAAAACAAATTTTTGCATGGGTTTTTGGATCCTTATTTTGCCTTTTTCTTTCTTTCTTTTTTTTTGTTTATTTCAGCTGCCATAACTTTTGACTAACATTTAAAGAGATTTTAAATATTTTTCATATTTTTTTTTGGATGTATCCTTTCACCTTAAAAAATTACTTCAAAAAACATAAAAAATCAAAAGAATCAAATTTCTCTTTGGACATTTGAAGCTTTTTATTTTCCTTTTTATTTTATTTTTTTGTGTGATTCAAGTCATTGAAAATTAAAAAAAACAAGTTAAGGGGCATTCAAATATTTTTCACAGATTTTTTGGATGCATTATTTTACCTTAAAAATTCCTTTAAAAAAGCAAAGAATTTGAAAAATACAATTTTCTCATTGGACTTTTGGATCCTTATTTTTGCCATTTTGACTAATTTCTTTTGGTGTTTCAAAAGTTGAGAATTGTGAAAAAACTATTGAAGAGCTTTATAAAATGTTTTTTAGAATTTTTGTTTGTCATTTTTGATATTAAAAAATTTTATTAAAAAACCAAAAAATTCAAAAACTTCACTCTTCTTTGAGCCCTTCACATGCATATATTCAATATGACTGAAAGTTTTTTCCTGGGACCACCAACCATCTTGGAGCACTCCAATCATCTTATAAACCACCCCCTAGACCTGTTCCACCCTCCCATCACCCCCCACCACCACCACACCCCACCACACCACAGCAAACCACACAACACCACAGCAAACCACACCACACCACACCACACCACACCACACCACACCACACCACACCACACCACACCACACCACACCACACCACACCACACCACACCACACCACACCACACCACACCACACCACACCACACCACACCACACCACACCACACCACACCACACCACACCACACCACACCACACCACACCACACCACACCACACCACACCACACCACACCACACCACACCACACCACACCACACCACACCACACCACACCACACGACACCACACCACACCACACCACACCACACCACACCACACCACACCACACCACACCACACCACACCACACCACACCCCACCACACACCACACCACACCACACCACACCAAACCACACCTCCTCACACAACACAAAACCACACAAAACCACCAAGCACTAATCAAAACAACAGAAAACTCCAGATACATCCAAACAATAAAATCTTTTTTTACAATGGCTCAACAAAACATCCACCCACTTTTCACAACTGTTTCAACTGTTTCACCAGGTGCATCCTCCATTATCTCATCTAGTCAAACTAGTGATTCAAATCCTCTTGCTCCTTCTTCATATACTCAAACTCTTGATTCCACCCCTCTGGGGCCTCATCCTGAGCTATCATATAATCAAAAGGAGGAGGTGGTTGAGGCTATCCAATCATGGGCAAAGTCCCATGGATACGCCATTTCTACCAGAGTATCAAATTGCAAGAATCAGGCCTAAACTTATCAATTTGATAAATATGGGGATGATAAACCCAGAAAAGTTACCACAAAATTAAAAAAATCAAGAAATACCAATTTTCCTTTCAGTTTATCAGGGAATTTTTCAAAAATATGGGTTTTTGGGTGATGAAGGCTATATTTCCAGAGCACAACCATCCACCTTCAATTGATTCTTCCACTCATCCCATCCACAGAAGAATCCAAGGGGAGAAAACGGAGGTGGTTGAAAAGTTTTACAAGGCTCAATTTCCCCCTTTAAAAATTCCCAACTCTCTTATACAAAGCTCATCATCAGATATCCATACTAATCTCCCTAAAATTTACTACAAAAGATCCCAAATACAAAAAAATGCCCTTGATGGCAAAATTCCTGTGGAAGCACTCATACTGGAACTCTGGAATTCTTATTTTTACTAAAAAATGAAAAATGGGATGGTCAAATTACTTCATTATTCATTTCACACCCTGATTCCCTGAAAATTCTCAAACATTTCCCTACTCTCATTATGATGGACTGTACATATAAAACCAAAAAATTTGTAATGCCCCTTCTTCATATTCTTGGGGTGAAGAATTCTTCTAGAAGCTTCTCAGTCTCCTTCTGTTTTTAATCTCACAAGAAAAAACAGAACTATGATTGGGCCCTGAATCAACCTCAGCAAATATTTGAAGATAAAGAACCTAGTGTGATTGTGACAGACAAGGAAAAAGCACTTATCATTTAAATTGAATCAGTTTTCCCTTCCTACCATCATCTTCTCTGTGTCTGGAACATTTTCAAGAATATTGAAACTCATTAAAGGAAGAAATTTAAATCTGAAGATGAATGGAAGCTATTCCAGAAACAATGGCATCACTTGATCTATTCAAAATCTGAATCAAGCTATCACAAAAAATTCAGAAAACATTGGCCTGGTCTGAAATCCTCCAACTTCTGACTACCTTCTTGAAAACTGGATTCCTCTAAAAATAAAATTTGTTTCCTATTTGGCAAGCAAATACTTTCTATTCTTGATGTACTTGTGTTTCCAAAGTGAGAGTATTTGTTTGCCAAATAGGAAAAAAAAATTCTTTTATTATTCATGTACTTGTGTTTCCAAAGTGAATTTTCTCGCTCCTACATTAAAAGATTCATCAATTCTTCTATTGTCTCCTTCTATAATGTAGTTCAAAAAATTTACAGTTCCATCACCATCCAAACCCGTGAGAGAGCCATTGAAGCCTCTCAGAAAGAATTCAAGCATCTCATTGGTTTTCCTCACTTTGTGGATCATCTTTCTGGAAAGATCAGCCACTTTCCCCTCAAAATAATTCATTCATTTCATCAAATTCCTGATTCTTTCACCAATTGCAAAAACTGTGATTACTCTTCTTACATGGGTATAGCGGGTGTTCACAAAGTCAAATTGGCCATCAGAAAGGGTAAAATCTCCCAAATTGATTATTTTCATCCTCAATTGCAAGTCAAAGCTCCCATCTCATCTAGTTTTTCTCTGTTTCTTTGGGGGGGGGTATTCAAGTTCAAATGAATAATTTCATGTTTGATTTTGATTTTCCTTTCTCCAGTTAATTGTGAACCCTGAATCAACTGAAGATTCAGAAAAAGTTGAAGTTCAAACCAAAGAAATTAATTAAAACCTATATTTCACTAAAAATTTTGAAGAATTCAGCAATTTGCCACCTGGAGATCAGCTATATTATCTGGGTGAAAGCATGAAGCTGTACAGTGGTAGATATCAACTTGCTGTGATTGAAGAGCTGAATTCCACTCAAATATCCAAAGTAAGGGGAAGAACCAAAGGAGCAGCCAATAAGTTCAACAAGATCTCTCAGTACTCAAGCAAAATAGATCCAGTTTTTTTAAAAAATTTAAAAGAACCCAAGAGGAGAGGAAGGCCAAAGAAGAAATTCATAGCCAATTCAAAGGTCATTCACCATTTTTTTGGACAAAAAAATATATCAAGTTTCATAATGAATTATTTGTCTTATGTTTTCAGGTTTCAAGAAAGTGCAAGGCCATGCAAGAGAAGGGGAATGAAAAAAGAAGGAGGAATCATTGTAAGTGGTAATTTTATAACTATAATCATTTTTTCTGCAATGGGTTTTTTTTTGATGATTCCTTGTCCTTTTTTTACATAGGGTGAATTTCTGACTGAAGAGAAATATTCATAAGATGAAGAGGTTCCAGATTTGGATGAACGGGAAGATTCAGAACATGAAGAGCTGCCATATGTGGATCTAACTAAGATGATGAGCTTTCATTTTCTTTTATTTTTGGCCGATTTGTTGGGTATCATTTTTCATGAATTTTTTCATTCCAAGGTTTATCAGAGGTCTGGAATGATTGTGAATAAGATTGATGCTTCTAATTTATAAAATTTGAGGACAAGAATCAAGATACTAAAGGTATACAATGAAGATGGTGAGGCTCCTTACCATCCTCCTGGGATGAAAGTATTAGCAGCCCCAACAATCAGTGAGAAAGTGAGTGCATTTAGTTTTTTCTCATTTTTTATTTTTTCTGATTTCATTTGGGTTTTTCCTCTAGGTTTCCTGCACATTATCTTATTCTTCTTCTTGAATCTTTACCAAGTATTAATTGAAGAAGTGAGTTTTATGTTTTTTTCCATATTTTCTGTTATAAAAAATTCTGATTCTTGGTTTTAGTTCCCATAAAAAGATTTTATTCCCCCAGAAAAAGCAATTCCACATATCTCACATGTTCATGATTTCATAGGGGATGGAAAATGTGGCTTTAGAGAAGCAGCAATTTGTTTTGGGAGTAACTCAGAAGACTGGATTGAA
Source organism: Puccinia polysora (assembly GCA_025617555.3). Taxonomy (NCBI): domain Eukaryota; kingdom Fungi; phylum Basidiomycota; class Pucciniomycetes; order Pucciniales; family Pucciniaceae; genus Puccinia; species Puccinia polysora. Next base: position 41,934,096 of record CM062613.1, read on the forward strand.
TTCAGGAAAGAAATGGTGAAAGAGCATGATTCAAATTAAATATTTAAGGAAACAACATTACTGCATGATATCTGGGGTGAAACGTTCCAAGAAGAAAGAAGGCAACTGAACCACATGTTGGAATAGAGGTTTGAAAGATGAAAAAGAAGGGATTGGAGGGGAGATGAAGATGATGGAGGGGATTACAATCCGACTTAGGCGTTTGACAACCAGATGAGAAGGGGAAGAATCTGATGATTTTTCATCTAAGGCAGCAAAAATGGAAGTGCATTTATAAAAAAATAGAGAACCAAAATTTGGGCCTTTGAGAAGCAAGAATATTCAATAAGATAAGGGAGATGGAAATGTTAGGGGATAGGAGCTTTAACAAGAGAATCACATAGGCTAATATTTTTTTATTTATGCATCAGGAGCCTTTGAAATGTGGTAGATATGGAGGCTCACAGACTATAAGTACCAGCAAAACAGTAACAACTTTGCCAGGATAGAAAAACGTATCTGGACATAGAAAGGTGGTGGTGACAGCTAAAGTTATCAAAAACATAGAAGGATATAGATAGATTGGTCAGAACAAACTACAATTTCTTTAAACATATAAAATGATAGTAAGATACTAGAGTGCGCTGAAAGAGGTAGGTGAGCGGACAAGATGATGAATTCCAAAAAATAAAACCACCTTTACGGCCCAGCTCCCATAAATATGTGGATGAAATTTCAATGCCATGGTTTCCTTCTGGCTGAAACATATAAGTGTCCAGTGGTTCTGTTTTCTTCTTTGATTCCTTTCACTTATCTTTGTCTGCATTCCCCTCCACTTCAAATTCCAAACCTTCTTCTAATTGCTTCATTCTTTTGGAATAATCCAAACATACAGTCTCATTCAGGTTCAATTCTGATCATTGGACAGCTCCCAGGTTAGATCCACTTTGGAAAAGCTTTGTGAAAAAGGATTCACAATCTTGGGAAACAATTTTCAAGAGAAATTTGTATCTTGTTAATTAGGTTTTTTTCCCTCAAAAAAATCAAGTAGAAAAATAAAACCAATCATAGTTGAATAAATTTTAAGATTTGTATCCATATTTGTTCTTTATATTTAATTTTTTGAATGAAGTTTGTAAGGTGTCTGCCAGAATGCAGATGATAATTAAAAAGTATGAATGAACTTTTTTTTTATTTTAACATCCTGAAATCTTTAATCACCCAAAAAAATCAATTATAAATGCCAACAAAAGGATTCAAAACTTGAGTGAGAAAAGTGAATTTTTCAAATTTGTTTCTTTTTTGATGGAATTTTTAAAGGTCAAAAATGAAATCCAAAAATTCTGGAAATAATTTTAAGAATCTCTTTAATATATTTTTTTTTTAATTTATAGCAGCTTGAAAAATAAAAATAAAAAATAGTCAAAATGGAAAACATAAGGATCCAAAAGTCCAATAAGAAAATTGAATCTTCTCCTTTTTTAAAGGAATTTTTTAAGGTAAAATAATACACCCAAAAAATCTGAGGAACATATCTTAATGCTCTTAAACTGTTGGTTTATCTTTTTTTCAGATTAAATAAAACAAAAAAATGAGATTATAAGGAAAATAAGGGATTGAAATGTCCAAAGAGAATTTTTTTTTTTTTTAAATTTTTTGTGTTTTTTGAAGGAATTTTTTAAGGTGAAAGGATACATTCAAAAAATATGAGAAAAATATTTGAAAGATCTTTGAATGTTGGTTGAAATTTATGGAAGCTGAAATAACCAAAAAAAAACCCAACTAAAATAGCTAAAATAAGGATCTAAAAAACCATGCACAAATTTGTTTTTATAGAAGTTTTTCATTTTTTGATTGCATTCTTGAAGGGGTTCCAATGCCTCCAAAATCACCAAATATTTTGTTCAGAGTTTTAAGAACCCTTCCTATGGTTCTGCTGAGTCAGATTCAAAAAAAAATGAATTCTTAAAAAATGTGTGAAATAAAGTATTTTTGCATGAAATACATGAGGGGCCCAACCGCCTGACAACGTCAAAATGCGTGAAATAAAGGGTTGGATGCGTCAGAAAAACAATTACCTCAAAAAAAATAAAAATAAATAAATAAATAAAATATATCAAAAATATAAATATAAATAAAATATAAATGGATAAAATAAATAAATAAAAATTGGTAACCCTACACAACCCGTTCACAACTCAAAACAGGTCATGTGGCGCAGTATGTAACCCATCTGGGTTGTGAATGGGAATTCACCCCTCAGATGGGTCTAGGATTGGACCCTGATTTTTCAGGTTTGGGCCATACCCAATACTCAAACCTGTTGGTCCAAGTATTTCTCTTGCCTCTAGCCATCAGGTATGGGTTGGGAGTTGGTCTCAAGCATTCTTGCAACTGGGTATTGGGTATTTATATAGGCATGCAAGCAATAGTGAAAGACAGATAAATGTATTGTGAAATTTTTATATTACTGTGGGTATTTGTGTAGTGCAGTAGATTAGTCTGTTTAAGACTCAATCTCATATCTGAATAGGCCCAAAAGAAGGTTCCAATATAATAGTTGTACTGGTTAATTTTGAATATTCATAGCAAGCAAAGTGAAAACAAACCAAACTAAAAAAAAGATTAGTCATGTATTACAACATTACAATTGGTCATGTGTTGGACAAAAAATGCATGGGCCCAATTTATTGAACAAGGGTGCAAAATTGGGTTTCAAAAGTTATAAACCCTTGCGCGCCTCAAAAAATTGTCAAATTTGTCAAGGATTTTATCTAGAAGGGGGTAGATGCTCTCAAAGTGCACAATGCATGATGCAAAAATGCACTTTAAAAAAATAAAGAAAAAAAAAGGGTGGCATCTTTGTGAATGTGAAGGGTACTTAACATTAGGCCCCAGGTATTTTCCTGATTTCTTGGGTACTGGGTTGGGCATTCTAAAATGTGAACCCCACCTTTGGTTATACCCATGGGTTGGATATTGGAATTGATTTTTGGGTTGGGTAGGCCTTGGGGTCCAGCCCTAGATGGGTTGCAAACAGCCATTCACAATCCAGATGGGTTAAAAACCGCGCCAAGAAACCTGTTTTGAGTCATGAATGGGTTGTGTAGGGTCACAAATTTAACATTGCCCAATTTAAAAATAGAAATTTTTTTTTTTAAAAACAAAATAATCTGAAAATCAATGATTTCAATCAAAATCAAACTATTTTGAATCAACATCAATAGGATGTATCAGAGTTATAAAACCCCCCATTTTTTTAATGGAGGTTTTCAGAAAAATACCCCAATGACAAAAATGCCATTAAAAATAAAAAAAATCACCTATTTCATATCAGACATGTCAGAGTTATCCAGGAAATAAGTGACTTTTTTTCAAATATGGTATATATAGGTACCTCTTCCAATCAACTATCTCAAAAAAATAATCACCACCAGCCTCCCACCAATTCCCCTCATCCACATAAACCTCCATCCAAGCAATCATCCACCACACAGACCACAACATCAAGATTCAGCTTTCTAGATCTTATCCCATTTTAATCAGTTTACAAAACTTGGAATCTACTAAGCGGAATTGTTGCAATGAACTATTGATTCCACCTGAAAATTAAATAATCAAAATCATCAGAGCTCATCATCCATTCATGAATAACAGAATAAAAAGATCAAAGGAAGACTTAAATGTCTCTCCATCAATCATTCTTTACCATTCTTGATTGATCAAGGATTACCTCCATTACTATCCCTAATCAGTAGCCCTCAATTGGCATGATGGTCAAAGCACAAAAACCTCAACCAATTGCTAAGGGTCTGTTTTATTTATTTTGTTCACACACACAGAGAGTAGCTTTGAACTCCAAGAATGATGATGATTAGGAGAGATTTTGGTGGATCTCAAAAGTGAGAAGTGTCAGAATGAGCCTCTCAGTAACTTCCCCAGAAATCCAATCACCAACCTCTGTCCTTCCTGGGAACAGGCTTGAACCAGAAGGTACAAATGGCACAGACAAAATGCACAGTAAGAGGAAAACCATCCTCTTTCATTTGCTCCAACTGCACTCACTCAATAATCATTTCCATTCTTTCCAGCACTCCTTTCAAACCCTTAATTTCTGCCATCTTTTATTGTTTCCATTCTAAATTAATTACCTCTTTGCCTTACTTCTTGCACATGCCTTTGCTCTTAGGTGAGAGCGGGTGTAAAAATTTTTGTCTATCAATCTTAACTTGGCTTTTTTTTCTGATAAATCAAAATTAAGACTACCTATTTTGCATCTAACTTGTTCTTGCATCATGCTTGTATTCCAAAAAGACTTCTCAATCAAAGAATTTTTCTCCAAAGCAAATACAAAAATTTCTTTTTTTCCAAAATCCCTTTTCCTCTCAGAAACCATTTCCATCAAACCATTTCCAAAGAAATATGCATCCAAACTCCTCAAACTGCTCTCAGCTTATCATGAGATTGAATGATATTGAGATTGTTTTGAATCTTTTGTTTGGGTAAGCTCCAGATCAAATGGTTTCAAATCTTCTAAAATTGAGATCATTGATGAGATCTAATGTGACTCTCTTTTTTGCTTTCATTTTCCTCATCCAAAAATTATTTTTGTGAAGACCCAGTAGATTTTAATCCTCACAATTAACACCACCGCTTGATGATGGGATTCTTGGTCAAGATCCTAGACAAAGGATCTTATGGGCCAACTGAAATCAATTCAGGGATGATGATTGATAGGATGCTTCCTCTTTTTGACTTTCCCTACCCCCAGGTTGAGTTTTTTCTTCTTATAATCCTTCCAACACTCTTTTCTTTAATATTATCAATTGATCAAGGATTAAATCCCTTCCTATCCTCAATCCCTAGCCCTCAATTTTCATAATTTTCAAATCACACAAACCTCAAGAACTGAAGTGGTTGAAGATAGCCTGATAAAGCAGATTTTTTTGAGAATTTGAAATAAAATAATGTGTCAAATAAAAAAAGAAGAAGAAAACAAGGAGTTTCAAAAAAGAGACAAGAGTGAAGAAAGGCAAAAGGAAATGAAGTGGGAAAGGGTGGATTAAAAGAAGAATGAGGATGAAAATAGTTAGATTTGATGGTGAATAGTTGCAGAGGTTGTGTTATGCAGACAACGTGATGGAGAATCTGATGAATTTTGATCAACAAGCTTCTGGCTACAAATTTTTGTAATGAAGATTATTTTGGGAGATTGATTTTCTTTAGTAGCAGATGATGATGATGATGATGATGATGATGATGATGATGATGATGATGATGATGATGATGATGATGATGATGATGATGATGATGATGATGATGATGATGATGATGATGATGATGATGATGATGATGATGATGATGATGATGATGATGATGATGATGATGATGATGATAATGATGATGATGATGAGATAAGCTGTATGGATATGGAGAGAGAGATTGTGCGCCTAGTTTTTATATATCTGTGGATTGAGTTGGTGTTTCAATTAGACTAAGAATTTTTCATGTTTCTGCCTGTGTCATTGTTCCTGGTTCCAGTGGCAGAGACAGTAGTGCTGAAAAACAGGCTAGTTCAGTTAAAGGCGCATTAAATTCTTTAGCATTGGAGAAGGCTCTTACCAAGATAGATCTGGTCTGCACCATGAGTAGGGTTTCAGTTTGACCCTCTTGGGCGCTGGAATTGCCTGCTTGAGATAGTTGTGTGGTAGTTGTGGTAAGAGTTTTTCAGGGTTAATGGTCAGTTCAAACTGAAAGGTTTGACCATGAAAGGCCTAGAATTCATTGTTTAATTCAAGGGAAAATAAATATAAACTGGGGTGATGACAGAGAAAGTGATGAGGATGAGGGGATTGAGGGGATCAAAAGTAGGTGGTTGTGCTGAGCAAGGCAAATGATCTGAGCTGACAATAAGAGCCAGAATTATCAGGAATGAAGAGGTTGGGAGATCTAGATAGCTGTTTGTGAAGATGAGAATGAGAATAAGAATGATGAGGATGGAGCAGTGTTTGAGTGTTTTTCATGGTAATGAATGAAGATGCATAGATGGAAAATTTGGTGTTTGAAACCTGCCATTTTGAGGGGGTATGTGTATTTCAGACACCCAAAAGTAAAATTGTTTTTTTGTTCAAAAAAAAAGAAGATGGTAGATTTTCTAACTCTGATACGCCCTATTTTTGCATGTACTATAAATAAGGCTTGGTTTGGCTTTTTGTTCCTCAGTAAATATATCACAAAAATCCATGTGACATATGTCTGAATGTACTTATACCATATAATTTTTTTGTACTTATAAAGGACAATGTGCATGTACTTCTACAACATCATCTGCGTTTACTCCTACAAAATAAGGTTTGTATCTGCTTTTTTCCACCAAGTATTTCACAAAAACATGTATTTACATAACTTAATACCTTCAGTGTAACCAGAAAATTCATTGTAACAGGACACTTCAGTCTAACGGGGGGGTGTAGCCAAGGAGAACACCTTCAGTGTAACATCAAGGAGACAAAAGACATGTAACAGGGAAATGTAAACAAGGAGATCACCTCCAGTGTAACATAAATGAGCTTGGATGTAAGTTTTTCTGCATAAATACCCCCTTCTCTTTCATTTCCTCATCTTGCCACACCACCAGCTACATAATTGATATCCTTGATTTGTCTGTATGAAAAAACCACGTTTCATTTTCCAAATTCAAATAGAATAAAATACTCAGTTTGTTTCATTTTAGCTCAAAATGAATCACAACACCCACATCTGCATGCAATTCTTCACAATTCTCATTACCAGCACTTGAGAAATCCAACCACATATGCACATTCTCACTTGAGAAATCCAAACACCTATAATCATTCTCACTTAAGAAATTTACCACCTATAATCATCTTGATCTTAATCTTAAATTGTCTCTCAACCCCAAACTCAGAACTGGGTTAAATATTGATTACCATCCCCATTCTTTGATACAGAATTATAGGTTCTTAAATTCTCAGTATTTATCCAATAACCCATCTCACAATATTTTCAGTTTGCCAGCTCAACCCTCTAAAAATACATTTAAACCACAAGATTGAGCACCTGTACAAAGTTATGCTAATTATACCATTTCAAATATAACACATCCACATCCTTTCCATGAGGCACACCTTCCACCACCTTTGCCCATAGTTCAAGAAAATAACTCCAACCTTCAAATCCAAAACAACTTCTCAAATTCACATGATTTTTACACTTCATTGCAAAGGAATTTACGTAACTCACATACCCTCAACCTCCCAATCTCTGCTGAATACTATTGTCATTTTTTTCACAAAAATATTAAAAATTTTCACATTCAACAAATAAACTATGAACATGGTTATGGTTCACCAAAATCAATTTCCCTGGAGCTTGAATTTCAATTTTCAGAAAAAGCTTGAGAGACTGTTGTTCAAGATGACCTCATTAAGTTTACCAGTTTGAGGAACAATCAAATTATTGTTGAAGATTATGAAGATAATCACCAACAAGAAAAAAAATTGCATCCTGTGACATTGGGTTGGAATGAATCTCCCCACTTTGAAACTTACACTTCAAAGGCCATAAGAATTTTTCAACACTACCAAGAAATTATTTTTCAATATGAAAAAAGCTCCCTGTGCTTTTTCAATGGAAATGTTTTAGTATTCCAGAAAATCCCACCCAATGATTTACTACATTTGTTTGGGGGTGCAACAAGAAATAAATTTTCTCATCAACTCATAATCAATATCAGGCTCATAAAATCCAATTTTGATTTGCCATCCATGGTTGATAACCAAAATACCCAGCATGAAATTGAAAAACATACCAGGGGAATATACACATTCAGAGTTGATGGAAATATCAAACAAAATATTTTAATTATTAATCCTACAGGAAAAAATCTTCCAGCCATTTTGAAATTTTAATTTTTTGAAACAGAGAATGAATTGCAGAATAGGCATAGATATGTTCCAAATTTTTCCCAAGATCCGCTTATGAGGATTCAAAATATCCTACATCAACACAATTGATTGATACATATGCTTCACAGAGTTGATCCTAATTTTTTTCAAAATAAATACATCATTCTAGCTGATACACCTTCTCAAAATATGGATAAAAGGGTTTACAACCTACCAGCAGGAGATCAGATAGCTGCCATATGGATAGAAGGTCATTATTTATTATTAACAATGATATTTTTTTGAAAAAAATTCCTGATATATTTTTCATTCCCATAGGAAATGACCCTTCTCATTTGAACCACAGAGAATTCTTGATCAGGCACTAAAACTGCTAATTAAGAAGGATAATTGAATCAAAAAAACTATAGGACCCACTCCACTATGTACTTCTCAATCCACATAGTGAATGGGGTTGGTTTCCAAAATTGAAATATCAGCCAGGAAAAATTTCATTCACTTTTATGAATTATTATTTAAAACATCTAGAATTCCAACATCCAGATTATTCTATTTTTCCCTGGGGTGTTTTCTCTTTAAGAAATATAGTGTTCATCAATATGTAAAGGTTTAGGCAGACAGGTTGTCCTACATCTGTCAGCATCAAAATGAGCTAAGGATTGAAATATTTTACAATATTGTTGATTCTATGAACCTTATTGTTAAGACAGGAGAGGGAGCAGGTATGTTTTAAATATTCTTCAAAAAAATAAAGGAAAAATAATAATTTAATAAATTTCTTATATTTATCATATTTTTGCTTAAATTATTTTGAAGTAGGTGCTTTATCCTTCTGCATTTTTTTATTGGTGTTCCCAGAGATATTGAAGCCTGTTATCAAGATGCTATGGAAATGTTAAAGCAAATTGGAAAGCCAGATCTGTTAATTACCGTAACTTGCAATCATTATTGGCCAGAAATTGTCAAAAATCATTTGCCTGTTCAAAAAAGCTCAAGATAGGCAAGACATAGTAACACAGGATTTCAACTTAAAAATAAAGAATATTTTCAATGAAATATTCAAGGATGGAATACTAGGACTTAAATTGGAAAAACCATGTTATCAAAATCAAGAATAGATGTTTGCCTCATTCTCACATCTTGGTAATTCTTCACCATTATCACTAACCAAGAAAATCTGAATAAATTGAAATGGTTGTCTGTGAAGGGACACCTGACCAATTTACAGATCCAAAATTTTTTAAAGCAGTCAAAATACACATGATAAATTTCTCATGTGGTATTTTGAACATGGAACCATTTTTCATGCACAATACCAGATGAAAGAAGAAATACCCCAAAGCCTTCTGTCCTGAATCAATTTTGGGTGAAAAAATTTATTTAATATATAGAAGACACCAGGAAGGACCTACAATTTAACTGAGAATGAATCATAAAAAATGTTTGAATTATAACTTTTGGATTGTTCCTTACAATCCTTACCTTCTTCCAAAGTGTTAATGCCACATAAATGTGGAGAGGTGTTCAGGTATTCCAGCTGTAACATAAATCTACAAATACATTTATCAAAGACATGATTGTGTTGCTGTGGATTATAGTGATGATTTGGATGAGATAAATTGTTTTAGGGTTTTGAGATGGGTAGATCCTCAAGAGTTATATTGGAGAATTGTTTCATTAAAATTTTATGCTATTTCACCTTCTGTGATAATGCTAGATATTAATCTTCCTGGCAAACAACATTTTTTGTTTGAACCAGATTATCAACAGCAATAAACCCAATAATGATTCAAAATATGAGAACCAGTTTTGAAGAGGCTTGCCCTGATCTTCCAAGACTTTACCAAAAGGTTGAATGTACAACAAACAACAGGAACTGTATCCTTCAGGAAGAACAAAATGCACCAGTAACTCTATCAGAATTGTTAAATTTTCATTTTCTGAATGATAGACAGAGACATATTTTTGACCTGATAATGAATGCATGAAATTCTTTACAGAATTCTTACTTCTTTTTTGATGGATCTGGGGGATCTGGAAACAAATTTCTGCATAGATTTTTGTTGAATTCTATCAGATCAACAGAGGAAATAGCTCTTGAATGTGCTGGTTATTGAATAGCTGCCATGGATCTACCAAATCAAAAGTCAGCTCTTCTCACTTTTGGAATCCACTTGAAAACAAATAACAACTATTTATCAAGGATTTCAAATCATTCTCAAAAAGATCAAGCTCTCAAATTTGCTTCTTTGATAATCTGGTATGAATAACCTATGAGTCATAGGTATGCTCTTGAGCTGTTTGACAGACTACTACAAGACATCATGGATTCCAATATACCATTTGGTTGTAAAGTCATGGTTCTTGGTGGTGAATCAAGGCAAATTCTACAAGTGATTCAAAATTTACACATACCCAAATTTTTGATGACAGTTCAGTCAATTTATTTTTCTGGAAATATTTTCAATTCTTGAACCTCACTTAAAATATGCATGCTGCAGGTGACCCTGATTTCCAGAATTTTGTATATGATGTTGGAGATGGCTGCAATATGATTGTGGCTTCACAAAAAAACTTCCTTCCAGATCACATGGTTATTCATTTTCATAGTGAAGATCATGCTTTGATGAAGTGAATCAACATTATTTTTCAAGAACTGCACCTCTGCTACCTTCAAAATGGTTACCTAATGGAATTTGTAATCCTATGCTGCAAGAATAGTTCTGTAAGCAAGTGCTACAACAATAGTTCTTTAAACAAGATAAATAAATTATGCCTGAATTCACTTCCTGTTAATGCAGAAAATAATACAATGAGAACTTAGTCAAGCCATGAATCTGTTGAAGACAACACACAAAATCTTTGCCAACAAGAATTCCTCAATAAATTATTTCTTCCAAACTTTCATCCCCATAGCTTAACTCTGAAATTTGGTGCCCCAATGATAATGTTGAGGAATATGGACCATAAAATTGGCCTATGCAATGGGACTTGCTTTGTTTTGAAAATATTGGGAAAAAATATTATACTTTCCAAGATAGCAATAGTTGATTCCATGTGGAGAATTGTTTTGATTCCATGCATCCCTTGGATTTCTGAGCCAGATTAAAATGGTCTTCCATTCAAATTAATACACAAACAGTTTCCAGTAAATTTGGCCTTCTATTTGAAAATTAATAAATATCAAGGTCAGAAAATTTCATATTTTGGCCTTCATCTTCAAGGTCCAGTTTTAAGCCTTGGGCAGTTATATTAGCATTTTCAAGGAGTAGATCAAGAAAATCAACAAGATTATTTGTATCTCAGAGAACAGAAAACCAAAGACCTTTGGAAACTGACAATATTGGTTACCATTGGTTTTTGAATGCCATTCATCATTCAGCTTGATTAATTTTGGATTTTTTTTTGTTAGAAATTTACCTCCTGATTTTTTGTTTAATAATGCATTTTATTTATGGTGATCATTGAATCATTTTGAAAATATGTATTTTATTTTTATTTTTATTTTTATTTTTTTTTTGGGGGGGGAGGGGGGAATGGGTTTCTGGTAGATACATCAATCTGATTTAAAAATTAAAATTCCACATTTCCCCCCAAATGGGTCTGAAAATTTGGTTTTTTTTTTAATATTTTGCCCAAATTTTTCACTTGATTAACATTTTTGAAAAAATATCCCATTTCTCATGAATATTTCTTGCATTTAATTGGTTGAGCATGAGGATTTGAATTCTATCAAGCACTGAAATCACATACCAAGATTATTTTACTTGCTTATCAATTGAAACAATTGAACTTTTGTTCATTTTATTTTGTTTTTCAATCCATTCCCCTCATTTCACACTTGATTAAAATTATTTATTATATCATATCTTTTCATTTCAATTCCTTTTTATTTAATCCATTTGCCAAATTTGGGGGGAAAAGACTATGCTATAAATATAAAAAGATTGTTTTTTCAAGGTTTGGCAAATACCAACATTGACCTCCTTGTGAAATCCAATCAGAAAGACAGTGTTGGTGTATCGGGAACCATTTTCATTCTCCACAATATTGAGTGCCCTTTGTGGAAATCCAAAGAAGTTTCTTTGCCCTACCCTGCAGGTACATGCACTCTGCATAGGTAAATTTTGGTTTGGGTCTGTTAATAAATTTCCAAAATGTACATACAGTTTACATACACCTGTTAAAATACGTATGTACTTACGCGTGTGCTATGTATAAGTGAAATCCAAATGGGATGCACATATGGGTGTGAAACAGGCTCATTGGTACACGGGTCCTAACAGGCCCAGTGGGGGATATGGGCAAATACAGCCAGATGGGCTTGTATGGGCATAATTGGGCCCAAGGTTTATTTTGGACATACTTGGCCAGACAAGCTGGCTTGCCAAAGTATGTTTGTCTCAGGTTTTGGGCTTGGGGCGGCCCATTGGGGCCGCCGCCCGTGTCGCAGCCCGCTTGAGGCTTCTGCTTCAGCCGCAGCCTGCTTGGGGCCGCCTGTATCTCTTGGTTTGGCCCACGCGGGGCTGTCGCCGGGGCTGAGGGATCCCGCGGGGTGCGACGCCGCGCGGGCCTGGCCGGTCTCAAAGGGCAGCCACTGGCGCAGGAGCGAGGGCCAGCGGCCCCGGCTCCCTCCCCCTCCCCCTTTTAACAAGAGGGAGGAGCAACGGGGCTGAGGGGATTTGACCACGCCCCAGCCCACTTCCATTGAAAATGCCCTGAGGGTATCAACCCCCAGGGCCCCTGGTAGGGGGAATAGACCGCCCCCTCCAGGGATTTGAGAGAAAGAGGGGGGGGACAGCATGTCCGCTGGTCACACCCCCCCCCCCCCCATGTGAGTCTGAGACCAGACCCAGGTGTGTCCTGGGTCCCACCTGGCCATTTTATGTGCAGGAGCTGGTTGCATGAGGCAACCAGCCAGTGTGTGAGGTAATAGGACCGGTTGTAACAGACAACTGGACCAGGGATTGAACATCACAGGGGCTGGTTCAGTCCCATTGAGGTGGAAACACCAGAAAAAACCGGAATAGGCTGGTTGTAAGGGTACAGGAACTGATGCCATGTGGGCTGATGTAGCTCAAACCAAGTAACAGGGCCTGTAGACCCTGTAGAGCTCTTTTGGGGCGTAAAATTTGCCTTTTGGCTTGTTGTATCATGGGCTCACAAGAGGCCAATCTTTTTTACTTAAGGAGCTATTCTCCCTGCTGTTTTCCATCATTCATTCATCATCCAATCAAATTCATCACCAATATTGTCCAGCGTTTTGCCCCATTCTGAGAGCCCATCAGCAATTATTGACACAAGGTGTCAAGAATATCTTTTGCTTTAAATACTGCTCATTTTATTAAGCTAATTTCTGGCCATAATTATTACACATTATCAGTACCAACATCATCATTACTTCCAAGCCATCTAGACCCTTGTACCTTACTCTGGAGAACCTCAAAGACCTCTAGTTTTCCAAGAAGATGTCCTATATCCCTGATGTTAGCTCCACCAAGATAGTTCTGAACAGTCAGAATTATAATGCTTGGGCTGTCCTTATGGATAGTGGGCTAGATAACATCTGTTGTGGGGAGATATTAGATGCAGATGACACTTTGATCAGTTCAGAAGTGGAGAAAAAGTCTTATCATCTCATCCTTAGGCATCTTGATGAGAATCATGTGACATGGGTTGCCCATACTCTTAGGGAAGGTGAGAGAAGGAGGGGTAGCATCCTTTGGAAGTTGCTTAAGTCCAAGTATGCTGGTGATTCTGTTCACCAGAAGGGTATAGCTTTCAATAAACTGTTTAAGTTACAATATTTGAATTGTAAACCGTTTGTTGCAAAGGCTAGGTCTAGCATAGCCAAGTTTAAGTCATCAGGGTTTAACATGGATCCTGAGTGTTTTTCACTCTTAATCCTTCAGAAGCTACCAAAGGAGTTTTATTCTTTAGTCAGAATTATTTCTCAATTGGATCCTCTTCCTGGGGAGGAGGATGTGCTGAAAAGGATTGAAAAGGATGATCTTCAGTTCAAGATGAAGAGGGGTTCTGGGAAAGCCCTTGTTGGAAATACTGGAAAATCTTGCAAGAAGAAAAAAAAGGATTTGGCCAAGGTCTTATGCTATAATTTTCAGAATAAGGGGCATTATGCTAAGGATTGCAAGGAGGCAAAGAAGAGGAAGAAGTCCAAAGAGAATGAAAAGGAGGTCAATCTCACAACTGAAAATGTTGCAATGGTGGCGTTTGATGGTCCAATGGAAATGGTTGTTGGGGAAGAAGGTCCCAACAAGAAGGCCAAAATTGATGAGGATCAAGAAATGGACTTGATTGATTACAAAGTGAGTAATATTAACCTCAAAGATGAGAAATTATCAGTGACTGATAAAGCTTCTTTCCTATTAGCAGGATTGAAGGAGGATGTTCTTGTTTTGATTGATTATAAGTGTACAGATCACATGTTCTTTGAACCAAATTTATTTTAAAATCTTAGTGATTATGATGGAGTTGTAAATATTGGTCAGAAAGGCAGAATAATTCAGATTAAAGGAATTGGAAAAGCTATTCTTACAAATCACTTGGGTTTCAAAATTTCTTTTGAGAAAGTGTTCTATGTACCAGAGTTGCCTTATAACCTTGTGTCCCTTGAAGTGTTGTGGAAAAAAGGTCTCCAGATTTGTTATCTTAAAGAAGATAAGTTTGTTATTGATATGAATGGTAGAAATATTCTTAGTGGACAGGTTCGGAACAAGCTTCTGTGTGCAAGCTTTTTCAAAATCTCAGCTTTGAGCACTGTTGCTCACAATAGAAGCGGCCATGAGGTAAAGGACAGCAACTGTGAGAGTTGTACCTTAGGGGCTAAGACTAGGAATGTGTTCTCAAAGAGTAGAGATTGCACTGATGTTCCTAGAGAAGAATTTTCCATTGATTTGGCAGGGCCATTCACACCGGAGTCCCTGGGTGGGGCAAGATACTTCATCAATTTAGTTGATACTGCAACTAATTATGTTTGGGTTAAACCAATTCAATCTAAGGATCAGACCACAGAGGAGGTTTCTGTAATCTTCAAAGTCTGGAAACAGAATGGTCTAATGAATGAGATCAAGAGTGTTATCACTGATGGAGGTGGTGAATTTTTGAGTAAAGAGTTTGTGAGGCTATTGAAAGATTATGGTATCATTCATATAGTCACTAATGCAAGTACTCCACAAAATAATGGAATAGTTGAGAGAATGAATAGGACTTTACTGGACAAGGTCAGAACTATTATGTCTCAATCTGGTCTACCAAATTTCTTATGGGCTGAGTTGATGTGTACAGTCTGTCTGTTGCATAACATTGTAAGTGTTAATGGGAAGAGTCCTCATTATCAGTTTTGGATGTTGTACCCCAGAACATCACACCTAAGAACAATTGGTTGCTTGGTGTATTATAGTGTCCACCATAATGACATGGTCGGAAAATTGGACCCTAGATCCAGAACAGGGGCACTTGTAGGCTATTATTTAATAAGTAAATCATATAGGATCTCTTTTCCAGGGACGAGAAAGGTTATCCGTAGTAGGGATGTAAAATTTGATGAAAGTACCTTTCCACTCAAAAGGAGTGAAGATGTTCTTGTGAATAAGTCACAGCAAGAAATAGAATTAGCACCTATTTCACCAGCAAAGGCTGAGGAACATGTGGTTCCAGAAGATGAAGAGATGGCAGACGTGCCACCAGAGGGTTCAGTGCCCACTTCAGGGGAGTCCGTTAATCCGGAACCTGATGAGCCTCCACCTCCAGTTAAAAGGAGTGGTAGGATTATAGTACCAGTTGATAGGTACAGGGAATGGAAGTCCCATTATGCTGCTGCAGGTTATGAGGAAGATACATCTCAGGAACAGTGTATGCTCAATGAAGTCCTGGAGTTGAGTTCAGAAATGGGTAACAGTGTTAACCCAAATAGCTTTGGCCAAGCTATGAATTCTGATGAGAGAGCCAACTGGAAGAGTGCTATTTTTGAGGAATTTGATTCTCTAGAAAATAATAGTGTCTTTGAAGTGGTTAAGCGGGATTCTGTTCAAAAAGGAAAGACCATTGTGGGGTCTAGATTGGTGTTAAACAAGAAGTTTGACACAAATGGAGTTTTGAAAAGATTCAAAGCTAGATGCGTTGCACAGGGCTTCAAGCAGAGAGAGGGCATCAATTACCAAGAAAATTTCTCACCAACTGGAAGGCTGTCCACCTTCAGTTACATTATTGCTCTGGCAGTGGAGTTTGGAGAAGAAATCAGACAAGCTGATTTTGTAACAGCATACTTTAATGCAAGAATTTGAGAGGAGGAGACTGTTTATATGTCAATCCCTGATGGTTTTTGTGAATGTTTAGTAGAGAATAAACCAGAAACCATGAAAAAAAATCTGTTTTAGAAGTTTTCCTTCAGAAGATAAGTGGGAATATGTCCTCAAGCTGTGTAGATCCCTGTATGGATTGAAGCAAGCAGCTAGGTTGTGGTATAATACCATGAGTGAGAAACTGAAACAGATTGGTTTCAAGACGTCTGAGGCAAACCCTTGTCTTTTTGTAAGAAAGGATTCAATTTTGTTTGTATGGGTCAATGACATTATCATTATTGGAAATGGTAAAGAGAGAGTCATGGAGACACTCAAAAAGGAATTCAAGATAAAAGATCTTGGTCTGGCGCAACAGGTGCTAGGAATGAAAGTCATTAAGACCAAGAATTGTATTAAGTTAGACCAGAGCCATTATGTGGCAGATCTTCTTAAGCAATATGGCTTAGAGGATGCAAAGTAGTTTTGTACTCCCATGCAGTCAAACATTTGTTAAGAGAAGTCTACAGATGAGGAGTATCTGGAGTTTGTTCAATATGGGAACAACTACAGGTCAGCTATTGGATTGCTTAATTATTTGGGGCAGTGTAAAAGTTCCAATATTGCTTTTTCAATTGGTTTCTTTTTGCAACACTTAGAGAAGCCAAGCATGAGGCATTGGTCAGCATTTCAGAGAATTATGAGGTATCTTAAAGGAACACACAGTCTGGGACTTTTGTTTAAAAATTCGGCAAACTTTGATTTGGTTGGTTATTCCAATGCAAGTTGGGCAGATGGTAACACTAGGGAATCAACAAGTGGTTTTGTATTCTTCTTAGGTAACAATCTGGTGTCATGGATGTCCTAGAAGGTATTGGCAATAAGTCTTTCATCAACAGAGGCTGAGTATAGAGCTTACTTAGCAGCTTCACAGGAAGAAAAATGGTTGAGAAAAGTCTTAGAGGATACACATAAACCACAAGGGTTGGCGTTGTTGTATTCTGATAACCAGAGTGCCATTGCATTGGCGCAAAACCAAGTGTTCCATTCAAGAACAAAAAATATCAATGTTCACTATAATTATATTCCCAATGCAGTTAACTGCCAAGAGATTGTGTTGAGGAACATGCCCACTGGAGTGATGATTGCGGATATCTTGACTAAGGCTTTAGATAGGAACAAGCATCAAGGCTTTGTGACTAACATGCAAATGTCACCCCTTTTGGATTAAGGGGGTGTGTTAAAATATGTATGTACTTACGCGTGTGCTACGTATAAGTATAATCCAAATGGCATGCACATATGGGCGTGAAACAGGCTCATTGGTAAACAGGCCCTAACAGGCCTGGTGGGGGATATGGGAAAATACAGCCAGATGGGCTTGTATGGGCATAATTGGGCGCAAGGTTTATTTTGGACATACTTGGCCAGACGGGCTGGCTTGCCAAAGTATGTTTGCCTCAGGTTTAGGGCTTGGGGCGGCCCATTGGGGCTGCCGCCTGTGTTGCAGCCCGCTTGGGGCTGCTGCTTTTGCCGCGGCCTGCTCAGGGCCACTTTTATCTCTTGGTTTGGCCCACGTGGGGCCCAACGGGCCGCGCGGGGCTGTTGCGGCAACCAAGGGATCCCGCCCAGTGCTACGCCACATGGGCCTGGCCGGTTGCAAATGGCAGCCACCGCTGTGGGAGCAAGGGCCAGCGGCCCCCGCTCCCTCCCCCTACCCTTGCTTGCCATTGCAAGGGGGAGGGGGTGGCTGGCTGGGTTGAACCAGCCAGCAACCAACCGCAACAAGGCGGTCAGTCAGGGCAGGGGGGATTTCATCACCCCCTTGACCAGGGGGTGACAAGGCTGGTTGCAACAAAGCAACCAGCGGTGGGGGGGACCTGACCACCCCTCCACCATCAAAGCGAAGCAGAGGCCAGGGGCGCTCTCCCCCCCCCCCCCTTTACCAAGGGGGAGGAGCAACAGGGCTGAGGGGATTTGACCACCCCAAGCCCACTTCCATTGACAACTCCCTGAGGGTATCAACCCCCAGGGCCCCTGGTAGGGGGAATTGACCGCCCCCTCCAGGGATTTGAGAGAAAGAGGGGGGGGAAAGCATGTCCGCTGGTCACCCCCCCCCCATGTGAGTCTGAGACCAGACCCAGGTGTGTCCTGGGTCCCACCTGGCCATTTTATGTGCAGGGGCTGGTTGCATGAGGCAACCAGCCAGTGTGTGAGGTAATAGGACCGGTTGTAACAGACAACTGGACCAGGGATTGGACAGCACAGGGGCTGGTTCAGTCCCATTGAGGTGGAAACACCAGAAAAAACCGGAATAGGCTGGTTGTAAGGGTACAGGGACTGATGCCATGCAGGCTGATGTAGCCCAAACCAAGTAACATGTCCTGTAGATCCTGTAGAGCTCTTTTGGGGTGGAAAATGTGTCTTTTGGCTTGTTGTTTCATGGGCTCACAAGAGGCCGATCTTTTGTACTTAAGGAGCTCTTCTACCTGCTGTTTTCCATCATTCATTCATCATCCAATCAAATTCATCACCAATATTGTCCAATGTTTTTCCCCATTCTGAGATCCCATCAGAAATTATTGACACAAGGTGTCCAGCATTTCTTTTGCTTTAAATACTGCTCATTTGCCTAAGCTAATTGATGGCCATAATTATAAAAACACCATGCCATAAAACTCCTTCATATGAGAAACTTTATTTATGTACATACATCAAACACAAAACTGTGGTATATGTCAGAGAGAAGAGACCACTACCATGGTGCACAGAAGAAAGAGGAGGAATAAAAAATGTACTAGAAACCATTGCCTTCTGATGAAATGTAACAAATGCTTGGTTGAAACTTTTTCATCCTTTTCAAACTTTGAACTTAAAGATATAAACCCTCTGATTTTCCACTTTTACATACTCCCCCCTCAACTCACAAAGCAACACTTTCAATTTATCTTTCCTAATTTTACATTCAAAAAAGAAATGAATCAATTCCCAAGTTCATCAAAAAAAGGACATCCTCCCACTCATCCTTTGTGATTCCAAATTTACCTCATCATTCAAATTATTCTCATTAGGGCGTATCAGAGTTAAGCAAACCCGCCATTTTTTGATGGCGGGTTTCAAACCAAATTGGCCATTTCAAACCCACCATTAAAAATAAAAAAAACCCACTTATTTCACATCAGAAGTGTCAGAGTTACCTGGAAATAAGTGTTTTTTTCAAATAAATTATTCAAAGGCTTCCACCAACTGTCCATGTCATCCACCCCTGGCTTCCCCCCTCCTTCAACCTCCAACCTCATCACAAATTTTTTTACCTCCAGCCTCATCATAAATAGGTTCATCACTCTCATCATCACTCTCATCAATTTATCACCCTCATCACTTGATCACTCACCACTTTATCACTCTCAATTGCTTCATTGCTCTCATCACTTCATTGCTCTCATCATTTCATTGGTCTCATTGCTTCATAACTCTCATCACTCTACCTCCAACAAGAACTTGTACCTCCAACCTCATCCAAAGAATGTAATCATTTTTTTTTTGCTCTTGTCACTTTATTGCTCTCATCACTTCATATCTCTCATCACTTCATATCTCTCATCAATTTATCTTGCTTGCCACTTCATCCCTCTCATCACTTTATCACCCTTACGCTTTCCAAATGGCCCCTCAGCAAACCTCCCCCCGCAAGTCAACACAAAAGTCCAACAAACCAAAGGAAACATTGCCAAGGAACTCCACAACAAACAATCCTCCCCCATCAGCTTCCAAGGGCTCAAGTCAGAGTAAGAGAGTTGATCAAATCATCCTGTTCAACTGGCTCAAAATTCCCTCCAACTATGATGCCTGCTTTGGATCAGACAATGAAAAACGCGTTGGCCAACCTCCATCCTCTAAGGTAAATGGTTATCTCCTGATGGCCAATGAGCTCAAGAACAAAACAAAAGGTAGGCGGATCTTTCATCCAAACAGATGAGGGAGCGATTCAAGAATTATCAAGCCAAGTACAAAAAGGCCCACTCCATTTCAATCTCCACTGGCTTTGGTATCACCAATTCTGACAAAGCCAAGGGAATCAACTTGTTGGTTGATAAGTTGGACTCCATTTGTCCTTTTTATATTCAAATGGATGAAATCTTTTGAAAGAAGGCCAACATCACCCCCCTAGCTGCTTTTGATGCCCAACAATTTGATTCAGTTGACGCTGAGGACTTGGCTGGGGATGTTCAGCCTAGGAATGGTGATCCCAAAGAAACCTATGAGTGGCCTGTTGGATTATTTACATATCTCCATGTTTTCATATCTCTATCTTCATTTTGTTATTCTTTATGTTTCTTATGTTCTCTTTATGATTCTATCTTTTCATTTCCTTTTTCCTTTTTCTTCTATGTGTCACACACTGAAAATGTCAATGTGCTCCCCACTCAATCTCTAGACTTGCGCGACTTCTTTCTTTTTCATTCAATACTCATTTTATTTTTACCATGTCACAATACTTGTGACATCTGATTGTTAGTATCTCTACCTGAGGACAGAGCTTGAGCAAAGTAGAAGTATTTCTTTCCTCATCCTTCTACTTTACCATCTACCTCTGTTATTCCTCAGGAAAGTTTTGTTTTCCTTTCATTTCTCACTCTCATTGTATGTTTCTTTCTACTCATGAAAACATTATCCTTCTACTTTACCATCTACCTCTGTTATTCCTCAGCTCAACAGGGTATGAGCCCAGAGCCGCACCATTAAAACAAAACAGAAGGATCCGGTAAACTCTTGATATCGTTTAAAAAAAAAAAAGACAATCATGGACAAAAGCCAAAACTCTCATCCGGTGCTCAAGACACCATCAATTATCCCTTTAAACTCCCCTGGTTAAGAAAAAAATTATCTGGATTGGGCTATGATCTTGAGGATCCATTTCCAAGCTTCT
Organism: Puccinia polysora; assembly: GCA_025617555.3. NCBI lineage: Eukaryota > Fungi > Basidiomycota > Pucciniomycetes > Pucciniales > Pucciniaceae > Puccinia > Puccinia polysora. Next base: position 41,955,230 of record CM062613.1, read on the forward strand.
GGCGTTGGATATCTCCTCACGAACGACTCACTCAAAGGCGAATCTTGGTCGAAAGACAATTTAGCCGTATGTTCAGTCATTTGCAGGTCTATTGGACCTTCTAACTTTCAGTTCATTAGAAAATACGAAGAAAGCGCGATCGGAATGTGGAACGCACTGAAAGAAGCCCATCAAGACAACTCTTCTGGAGGAAGGATGTACTGGCTTTGCAAACTTCTTCTGACTAAGCTGAACAACAAAGATATGACAACTCACATCTCCAAAATAGTCTCCTATGGAGAAAAACTGTCATTGCTTATCACCGCCAAGAACCCACTCACCGCCAAAAATTTTCAATCAACAGCCATTCTCCTATTGTTGCCTGACAATTGGCTTGGATGCGTCTCCGGGATGATGAAAAAAGAATCAGTGCCTTCATCAAAGCTGATCAACGCGCTGAAACAGGAACATCTTAGAAGGCAGACAAGAAATGAAGATACCTACTCAATAAACTCTGCTAAGGCTCAGACAACCAACATCAAATTTCAAAATTGACGCGACTGGGAAAACCAAGGATCAACAAAAACCTACTACTGTACTAACTGCAAGATAGAAGGACACTCATTCTCAAGGTGCCCTGAAGTTCTTGAAGCGCTGGAATACACTAAAAGAAACAGAAGAACTCAGAAAAATAGATCGTCTGGGTCAAAACAAGCCAAAGCAAATTTGACAAAGGCAAAAGAGGTGGCCGTTGATGAAGATGATGATGACAATTTCACCAACTCTGAAATCATTATTCATGCGGGATATGCATCATGCAATCTCACAAATACGAATCAGACTCACAGTAACGACCTAAATTTGGACTCTGGATGCTCATTATCAATGAATCCGTATGAATGGCAAGTGAACAAGAAGAAACCAAATTCCACTTCAATTCAACTTGCCGACGGAACAAACATATCCTCAAATAAAGAAGGCTATCTCTCACTTCTGTTTGCTTGCATTTGGTCCTTAGTAGTACCAGACCTTCATGAACCCCTGCTCTCAGTTTTGGGTCTCTGCGACGCTGGTTTTCTTGTCACTTTCACTTCAAACACCTGCAAAATCTTCAATAGCTCCATCTCAAACATAAATGCCTCACCAGTTGCTAGCGGGTACTGAAAAGGAAAATTGTACTATCTCCCTCAAGACAACGTAAGCAGAAAGGAATCAGTTCTCTCTGCCATCTCGCAAATCTCTGATAACAGTCTTTTTGGCTACCATAGCAGACTTTCCCATCTAAACCTGAAGTCCCTTTGAAAGCTACTCAAGTCAAACAACATTCATCCTGACTACAACAATGAATCCAAAATCCACAAATGTACAACATGCATTGAATCAAAGATGAAGCAAACGCCGTTTCACTCTTGGTTAAGCTACAGATCCAAGCAACCAGGAGAAATCATCCATTCAGACCTGTGTAGTTTCAACACAACTTCAAGAGAAGGATACAATTACATCATTACCTTCATCAAAGACTGTTCCAAAGCTCTATTTGCGTATCCACTACGTCGCAAGTTGGACGTTTTTGAATGAATCAAACTTTTTTTCTCTTTTTTCGAAAATTGATTTCACCTGTCTATAAAATGCCTCAGGACAGACAACGGCGGGGAATACTTGAATGATTGACTGTCCTCATTCCTTGACGAAAAGGGTATACAACACGAACCCGTAACCCCTCATTCCCCCCAGCTCAATGGGGTTGCAGAATGTTCCAACAGGATGATTCTCAACCTAATTTGTTGCTCTGTTTCTTCTTCTAATCTCCCTAAATCCTTCTGGGCTGACGCACTGAAGCACGCTCTCTTCAGTTTCAATTCCTACCCCTGTAAAACCCCCCGTGGATTCACTTTGCCAAATTCAATTCTTGGGGCGGAAGATACTCCCATCTCTTATCTCCACCCTTTTGGAAGCTTGACATGGTACAAAATTCCCAAAGCCAACCGGACCAAACTCTCCCCAAAGGGTCGCGCATTGGTTCTCCTCTCCTATCTTTCACACGGCAATGGCTATTGTCTCCTTGATCTGGCCACCAAAAAGGTAATCAAATCCAGAGATTGCATCTTTGACAACTCAACCTTCCCGTACGGCCAACCTCTTTGTAAAGCTGAGGATAACACCTCTACCATTCCCCTTGACCTTACCTGGCCCCATACCTCCTTAACATGCTCATCCAATCCGTCTGACCCCATTTCCCCTTCTGCTCCCATTTCCCCTTCTGCTGATCATTCTTCTCCTCTCATTCCTCTTTCAAACCCTGCGGGGCCGGACTGCACAAATATAATCCCTCTCCCAACATCTCAGTCTTGTCTCCCGCCCGCAACCTTGCGTTATCTTATTTGTTCCACAAGCCCCCCCATGTCCGATGACTCAGATCTTCTTCCACCAGTCTCCCTATCACCAATTCCCTCCTCCCCTTCCCCTTTGCTTGACTCTCCTGCTCTCCATCCTCCCCTCTCCCCTTCTCCCCCTCCCCTTTCCCCATCTTCCCCGCCCGACGCTCTTTCTGGCTCCCCACCCTTTTTCCCTTCTTCCCCTCCTGCACCACGACGTTCAACCAGGAAAAAACGCCCGCCTTCACGCTTCGGCACCTACTCACGCTCCTCTTCTGTCAAAGACGACATTCTGGCGCCCAAGACGTGGAAGCAGTTACTCAAGTCACCCCACCGGCGTTGTTGGATTGCTTCGGCTCACAAAGAGATCTCTTCTCTACAGGGTATGAAGAAATGGACACTCGTTCCGCCTCCCAAAGGACAAAAAATCATCCGGTCCAAATGGGTTTTCAAAGTTAAACGTCGCCCTGACGGCTCCATTGTCAAGCTCAAAGCGCGCCTGGTTGCCATGGGATTCACGCAAGTTCTTGCTCTCAATTTTTCGGAAGTCTTTTCCCCGACTCTACGTCTGGAAACTCTCCGTCTCCTCCTTAGCCTTTTGGGCTCAAGAAATTGGGTCGGCAGGCAAGTTGATTTAAAAACAGCTTTCCTCAACAGCCATTTGGATGAACCAGTGTATATGTCTCAACCGCTGGGCTTTGAGGATCCTCTACACCCCGACTGCGTTTGCAAGGTCTCCAGAGCTATCTATGGGCTGAAGCAATCCCCTCTCCAGTGGAACATTGAGCTGAACGCGGCTCTTCTGTGCTTGGGCCTTTCCCGTTCCTCCTATGATCCATTGCTTTACTCTAAAATAACAGACGGTGCTTTGGTAGGTGCACTCACTGCTCATGTTGATGATCTGGCGATTGTTGGCACGCCTGATTTTGTTTCCTCTTTCATCTCTGCCATTGGTCAGCATTTCAAAATTGGCTCAGAAGATGAGTTGAATCTTTTACTGTCAATCTTGATTCATTGCAATCAACAATGCAGTACCGTTTCACTCGACCAAGCCCACTATATCTCCTCCGTTGCTTCCTCCTTCCTACCCCCTGTCTCTTCCTCCGCAAAGTCTCCAACTTCAGCGTTGTTCAAAACTCTGCAAAAGAGAGCGCCATCTGACCCACCATCTCCTCCGCGCTACAACCAGCTGATTGAGTCTCTCCTCTGGATCTCCCAATGCACGAGGCCTGACGTATTGTTTGCTGTGAATAAAATCTCTCAGTTCCTTCAAGATCCGTCTGCCGACCACTGGGATAGCGCCCTCCGCGTGCTCTGCTTCTTGAACTCAACAAAAGACTTTTGGCTTACTCTTGGGGGTTCCTCCCCGGTTGTCTCTGGATACTCCAACTCCGACTGGGCCAAAGACCGGGACAACCGTTGCTCTATTTCAGGCTACACTTTCCGCCTGGGCATTGGCGCTGTTTCATGGAGATTGAAGAAGCAACCAACGGTGTCTCTTTCAAGCTCTGAGGCCAAATACAAGGCCCTCTTGGACTCTTGCAAGGAAGGCCTATGGCTCCGTAATCTCCTGTTTGAATTACACCTGCGCAACACCTCTCCGGTTCCCATCTACGTTGATAACAAGGGTGCCGAATCATTAGCAAAAAACCCCAAACACCATTCCCGGACGAAACATATCAAAGGGCGCCACCATTTCATCAGGGAATGTGTTGCTAGGGGTGCCTTTAAGGTTCATCATGTAGGCACCAAAGGCATGGTTGCGGATATGCTAACCAAACCTCTGAACAGAATCCTTCTACAAGTTCATCAAAAACTAATTGGTCTCAGCGGTAATGGTTAGCAAGGGGGGGTGTTGGAGTATTTACATATCTCCATGTTTTCATATCTATATCTTCATTTTGTTATTCTTTATGTTTCTTATGTTCTCTTTATGATTCTATGTTTTCATTTCCTTTTTCCTTTTTCTTCTATGTGTCACACACTGAAAATTTCAATGTGCTCCCCACTCAATCTCTAGACTCGCGGGACTTCTTTCTTTTTCATTCAATACTCATTGTATTTTTACCATGTAACAATACTTGTGACATCTGATTGTTAGTATCTCTACCTGAGGACAGAGCTTGAGCAAAGTAGAAGTATTTCTTTCCTCATCCTTCTACTTTACCATCTACCTCTGTTATTCCTCAGGAAAGTTTTGTTTTCCTTTCATTTCTCACTCTCATTGTATGTTTCTTTCTACTCATGAAAACATTATCCTTCTACTTTACCATCTACCTCTGTTATTCCTCAGCTCAACATGGCCCCCATCCAATGACAAGGAGGATATTCAAATGCAATCAGCTCCAATCACGTCTAATTCCGCCTTGATTGAGGAGTCAAACCATACCTTGGACCCCTCCCCTCCTTCTTTGAATTTCTCTCTTCCTCTGTTAGCAGATCTCATAAACCTTGCTGATGCGGAACAAGATACTCCGCAGTCTCCATTAACCTCAACATTGGTTCAAGTAAGGAACCAAGCTCTTTTCTCTTCTGTCTGGTTCATCCTGACTGATTTAGATTGTAAAAAACCAGGCTCATCCATTCCACAATGGCCAAAACCTCAAGCCAATGGGGCCTCCCACATTTCCTTCAAACACTAGTGATGACTTTCAGACTCAAACCTCCTCTGCCAAGGGTAAGCAAAAGGCCTCCAATTCCATCAATATCAACCCCAAAAGCCATCAAAAGAGGAGAGACACGCCTGGTTTTTAAGGCTTTGAAGAAATCATGGAGAAGCAAGATTCATGTAACTCCATTGTTTGACCTTGCTTTCAAAATCATGCTTATTGCTTTTCACCTGCAAAAAACAGTCAAATCACAAATTGAACACAAAAAACTTGACTTTGAAAAGCAAAAGTGGGATTTTAAACTGGCCATGGATGTTCAAAAGCAGAAAGCCAAGAGTTTGGCTCATCAAAAGAAATGGGATGCTGAGTGGAAGTTGAAACAGGCTGAGCTAGAATTTCAAAAAGAGGAAAAGGAGAAGGATTGACAGCAAGCACAACTGGAAAAGGAGAGGGAACAACTTGCAACCAAAAAAAAGCATAAGGTATCAGTAGCCTTGGCTTGCATTGGTAGCAGTAGAACAGTAGATGAAATACAGCAGATAACTTGAATGCTGGGCTTGTAAATATATTTTCATGGGTGAAAGAAAAAGAAATTATTTTTGATTACAACTTTTGAGAGTATTCTTAACCCACCAACATACAAATCTTTTTTTTTTATTTATATTTTTTTTTCTAGAGTAAATTTGGCCATTATTCAAGTCCCTACAAGTGTTTCTAGTTGTTTTATTAATTTGAAGTGACATGGCCATTCTGGTATGGGTTGCTGTGTCCACAGCAGGAAAGGTACAGTGCTTGTACTTATTAGCTGCCCAAACCATTTTGACTATACCTTTTTTCTTGAAATCAATTCCAAAGCCAAGGTCAGGAAAAGCAAATTGGCCATCCAATACTTTATATTTGTCCCTATTTTCAATAAGTTGACCATTTGATTTCTTGGTTGGAACCACAAGTAAAAAGGAGTAGCCAGAGATGTTGCCTTTTTCAATATGAGGAGAGTTGTAAAAAGAATTTTAGGTGAAATTGATGTGTGGGGAGCAATAAAAAGGTGTAGGCTTGGAACCAAATTCCAAGAAAGAGAAAGAGGGGATGTTGTTGTCCTTCATGGTATCACCATTTGGTTCAAAGGAAAGTTTGGCCAAATTGCAAAACATTTGTCCTAGAATTTGAGATACTTTGTCTGACTTAAGGTTGAGTAAAGTATACTCTTGAGGAAAAGATCTAAGGGATGATTTTTTCAAATAACTTCCAAATAAATCTGAAGGGTGCATTGATTTTTGCCATCCAAAATCCCACATTTTTCCACCCCAAGATCTTGAAGGACCAACCGGGTTGACAAATTTCTTTGACTAATGAAGGAAAGTGGTGAAAAAGTTGATGTCCTTCTTATCTTGTTCTGAGAGTTTATTCAAGGGCACAAATTCAATTATTGCAAACAGGGCTTGGTTATCAGATTCATTGAGGAAAATTGATTTTCCACAGTGGAAGAAATTGAACGGTGTGATTGCTTTTTTTGCTTTCTCAACCTCTTGCTGGGTAGGTTTGTGACTATTATTTTTATTTTTTGAAAAAATTGAAGGGTACAGATGCAAAAGACGCAGTTTCCAACCAAAACAGACCACCTGTTCATTAATTCATTCCTCAAAAACCTCAAAAGATATTTTTGAATCTCTCATTTCAACTCTCTTTTGGTGACGGGGCCATATTCTTCCCACCTTTCATTATGTTGGTCAATCCATCTCCTTCCATCATGTTCCCTCCCATCCAAATACTCTGATTGGGGTGAGGAAAAAGATGGGATTCAATTGTTTTTCCAACATTTTGAGGGGGGTGGGAGAAGAATTGGAAATCCAACAATAGGGGTTGAGGGATTGAAAAAAAAACCAAAAAAAAAAATTCAGTCAAATAGAAATCATCCGTGGAGCAAGATTGAATTAAAGAAAATAAAACCAAACCTGGAATTGATCCCAAGTTCACCAGAAAAAGGATCACCAAAAAAAAAAAATAAAAATAAAAATAAAAAATTGTAACCAAAAAAAAAACCATGATATTAGCACCCAAAAAAAATTAAAAAAAGAAAATAAAAAAATATGGGGTGTGAGGGAATCAATCCAGCCCTTTGGGTCAGGTTTTGGGTTGGGCTGAGAAACTGAAGGAGGGGGAGGCCAGCCATTGGCGGTCAAGGGGGGGGGGGGCTTGACCAATGGTTGGTCAAGGGGGGGGGCAGGAGCAATGCGGAGGGGGGGGCAGTCAAGGGGGGGCGGGGCAAAAGCGGATCAGGTCAGGCCAAGCCACGGAAGGAGGGGGAGGCGGCCTGTGGCGGTGGAGGGGGGGGGCTGGACCAATGGTTGGTTGAGGGGGGGGCGGGACTGATGGTTGGTTGAGGGGGGGGGCGGTCAAGGGGGGCCTGGCCAAAGCGGATTGGGTCAGGCCAAGCAACAGAAGGAGGGGGGGGCCAGCTGTTGGCGGTCAAGTGTGAAGGGAGGGACCAATGGTCTGTTGAGGGGGGGGGAGGAGCAATGCGGAGGGGAGGGCGGTCAAGGGGGGGCGGGGCCAAAGCGGACAGGGGGTGGTCAAGGGGGGGTGGGGCCAAAGCGGAGGGGGGGACTCAGCGCTTGTTTGTCAAGGAGGGGGGGCGGGGCCAATTGGTTGAGGGGAGGGGCAGGACCAATTTGTCAAGGGGGGCCGGTGGCGTTGTTGGTGATAAGATTTAGGCAAAAATCTGAGTGTATTGCCAAATAGGACCAACGGAACTGACACATAACATGATTAACAAGAGTTGACATGAACATGAAATGATGAATGAGTGATGAAATGAAGGTGAATGTCTTACCCACAACGGCTTTGAGCGATTTGAGTGTGGACAGACACAGTGAGGATGGACAAGGGCAATGAGGAGAAGATGGAAAGAAGAGGGAGTAGTCTGAAGAGAACAAGCATGAGCACAAGAGAGTCTAGCGGGCGCAGTTGAGAGGTTGGCAATAATGCCTCACATTTGATCAGAAGTCTCAAGGATTTCAAGGATTAAGCTGAGATGGGTTAGTTGAGTGGTGTGTTGAATGAACAAGGTGGTTATTGATGGTTTTGAATTGAGGAAGAGCAAATGGAGCGGGACAGCGGAGGTGGATGGTGATGAAGTTGATCATGTTGATTGTTAAAGGGAAAGATGTCAATTAGGAGTTAGTGGAGGATGATTTGAGAGGAGACAGGAGATGTTGGTTAGGGAGAAAGGTTCGTAGAGAGTGGAGGAAATTGTGGCAAGGACAAATGAGGAAGAGCAAAGATGAGGAGACAAGGAATGGGGATGAAGAAAAGGGGTTGGAAGAATGAGATGAAGGATGAGCGGGAGAGAAGGGGAAAGAAGGTCAAGGTTGAAGGGAGAAGAGATAGGGAGTTTGGAAATGGAGCAGCCACACTCGGGATAATTTGGATTGACGCGCGGTGGAGGAGAGTGAAACCATCAGGTGAGCTGGGTAATAATGACAGTTGGTTGGCCGGCGGGTATGCCAAGACGGTCAAGGGGGGGCGGGGCCAAAGCCAAGGGGGGGTGGTTAAGGGGGGGCAGGGCCAAAGTGGAGGGGGGGGGCTTGGCCCTTGTTTATCAAGGGGGGGCGGAGCCAATTGGTTGAGGGGGGGCGGGACCGATTGGTCTAGGAGGGGCCAGTTGTGTTGTTGGTTGGCCAGCGGGTCTGCCAAGGTGGTCAAGGGGGGGTGGGGCCAAAGCGGAGGGGGGGTGGTCAAGGGGGGGCGGGGCCAAAGCAGAGGGGGGGTGGTCAAGGTGGGGTGGGGCCAAAGTGGAGGGGGGGGCTTGGCCCTTGTTGGTCAAGGGGGGGCTGGCTCAATTGGTCAAGGGGGGGATGGTCCAATTGGTCAAGGGAGGGCCGGTTGCCTTGTTGGTTGAAAAAAATTACGGGGTGTGAGGACATCAGGCCGGCCCTTTGGGTCAGGTTTTGGGTTGGGCCAAGCAATGGAAGGAGGGGTGGGGCCAGCTGTTGGGGGTCAAGGGGGGGGGGGCAGCCGTTGGCGGTCAAGGGGAGGGGGGGGGCGGGACCAATGGTTGGTTGAGGGGTGGGCGGGAGCAATGCAGAGGGGGGGCAGGGCAAAAGCCAATGAGGTTGGGCCAAGAAACAGAAGGAGGGGGGCGGGACCAATGGTGGTTGAGGGGGGGGGGGAGGTGTGAAAACAAGAGAGCTGATACCCCCAAAGTTGTCCTCAGGTTCCAGAAGGTATTGGTCTAAGCATCCGTAAGGAGATTGGATGCAATGAGTTTAAGAATAGAGAGAGTGATGAAAATAAATTCCTTTCTTCCAATCCTTTCCCTACCATTCCCTGGTGGTCCGGTGACATGATATATGATATCCAACCCAGAGTTGAGAGTGAGGTATTTTGAGTCCTCCCTCTCAACCCTAACCTAGGTACAACCACAAGCAACAAGATAGATGAAATATGACCCCAAGTACAGAACCCTAGCTCCATCCTAACCCTACCCTGTACCACCCACCCCATCCAAAAACCTCTCCTTTGATATCACATACGTCCAGTTTGTCCTTCTCATGGCGCAGCCCTCCGCCCCTCCCTACTTGCAGCCTCCTGGGTTTATCCGTCTGTGCGCATTGGCCGATCCAGCAATCCGTGGGTTGGCCCGCGCTCATGCCCGTGCAAACCTCCCCACCCCGTATAACCCCTGATTGCCCCACCCTTGCCTTCTGTACTAGCCACCCGCAACCTTGGTTGGGCCGGCTCCATCACTTGGTCTGCGTTTCCTGGGCAGGTCGCGACCCAGTGCCCCCCAGGTTAGGCCCAACCCGCACCTGGTGCCAAGTCCCGCAATCCCTGCTGCTGAGCCCTCATCTGCTGCTGCTGAGCCCGCAGCAGGCACTGCTGAGACTGCGCGCATCCCAAATGCTGAGCCTGATCTACCCAACTGCTGAGCGCGCAGCCTGCAACGCAGCTCCAAATCCAAGGTTATAAATAAAACACCACAGCGGGAGCGATGTGGAGGGGGGGGCGGTCAAGGGGGGGCAGGGCAAAAGCAGATTGGGTCAGGCCAAGCAACGGAAGGACAGGGGGCAGGACTGATGGTTGGTCAAGGGGGGGGTGGGAGAAATGCAGAGGGGGGGGGGCAGTCAAGGGGGGTTGGGGCAAAAGTGGAGGGGGGGGGCCAAAGCGGAGGGGGGGCTTGGCCCTTGTCAGTCAAGGGGGGGCAGGGCCAATCGGTCAAGAGGGAGGGGGGCCAATTGGTTGAGGGGGGGGGACAAATTGGTCAAGGGGGGGCCGGTGGCATTGTTGGTTGGCCAGCGGGTCTGCCAAGGCAGTCAAGGGGGGGCGGGGCCAAAGCGGAGAAGGGGGTGGTCAAGGGGGGGGCGGGGCCAAAGTGGAGGGGGGAGCCTTGGCCCTTGTTTGTCAAGGGGGGGTGGGGCCAATTGGTTAATGGGGGGGTGCAACCAATTGGTCAAGGGGGGGCCAGTTGCTTTGTTGGTTGGCCGGCGGGTCTGCCAAGGCGGTCAAGGGGGGGTGGGACCAAAGTGGAGGGGGGGGTGGTCAAGGGGGGGCAGGGTCAAAGCGGAGGGAAGGGGGCTTGGCCCTTGTTGGTCAAGGGGGGGCGGGGCGGGGCCAATTGGTCAAGGGGGGGGGCCAGTTGCATTGTTGGTTGAAAAAAATTACAGGGTGGGAGGGCATTGGGCCGGCCCTTTGGGTTGGGTTTTGGGTTGGGCCAAGAAATGGAAGGAGGGGGGGCCAGCTGTCCGCGGTTGAGGGGGGGGGGGGCTGGACAAATGGTCGGTCAAGGGAGGGGCGGAAGCAATGCGGAGGGGGGGGCAGTCAAGGGGGGGCGGGGCCAAAGGGGATCAGGTTGGGCCAAGCAACAGAAGGAGGGGGGGCGGGAGCAATGCAGAGGGGGGGAAGTCAAGGGGGGGCGGGAGCAATGCGGAGGGGGGGCAGTCAAGGGGGGGCCGGAGCAATGCGGAGGGGGGGCAGTCAAGGGGGGGGGGGCCAAAGCGAATTGGGTCAGACCAAGCAACAGAAGGAGGGGGGGCCGGCCGTCAGAAGTTGAGGGGGGGGACCAATGGTTGGTCAAGGGGGGGGGCAGGGCCAAAGCGGAGGGGGGGTGGTCAAGGGGGGGAGGAGCCAAAGTGTAGGGGGGGCTTGCCCCTTGTTTGTCAAGGGGGGGCAGGGCCAATTGGTCAAGGGGGGCTGGTCGCGTTGTTGGTTGGCCGGTGGGTCAGCCAAGGCAGTCATGGGGGGGCTGGGGCCAAAGCAGAGGGGGGGTGGTCAACGGGGGGCAGGGCCAAAGCGGAGGGGGGGGGCTTGGCCGTTGTTGGTCAGGGGGGGGCAGGGCCAATTGGTCAAGGGGGGGCTGGTCGCATTTTTGGTTGAAAAATATTATGGGGTGTGAGGGCATTGGGCCAGCCCTTTAGGTTGGGTTTTGGGTTGGGACAAGCAACGTAAGGAGGGGGGGCTAGCCGTTGGCAGTCAAGGGGGGGGGGGGCGGGACCAATGGTTGGTTGAGGGGGGGCGGTCAAGGGGGGGCGGTGCCAAAGTGGATCAGGTCAGGCCAAGCAACAGAAGGAGGGGGGGCCAGCCGTTAGCCATGGAGGGGGGGGCGGACCAATGGTTGCTCAAGGGGGGGGGCAGTAGTGATGCAGAGGGGGGGGTGGGGCCAAAGCGGATTGGGTCAGGCCAAGCAACGGAAGGAGGGGGGGCTGTCCATTGGGGGTTGAGGGGGGGGCAGGACCGATGGTTGGTCAAGGGGGGGTGGTCAAGGGGGGGCAGGGCCAAAGCAGAGGGGGGGGATTGGCCCTTGTTTGTCAAGGGGGGGCGGGGCCAATTGGTTGAGGGGGGGCAGGACTGATTGGTCAAGGAGGGGCCAGTTGCGTTGTTGGTTGACCGGAGGGTCTGCCAAGGCAGTGTGGTCACCAAATCTGGACACCCTGGACCAGATGCGGAAAATTCAAAAAACAATTTCTGCAATTCTTTTATTAGGTGTCATTTATCCAAAAAAAAAAAATCGGAATTTTCATGTATTAGTATAACTCTTCCAATTTACTCATCCTGCAAAGCATTCCTCTGTCCCAGTGGTCTAGGAAAGGCCTCTCTTGGTCTCATCACCTAGGCCTTGCGTTCAATTCCTTCTCTTTTCATTCCCCCCTTCCTTTTGGCCAAACGCGCTGGTCAAGACCCGCTTGACCCAAAATTCCTCCGCGCTCCCATCCTCATCCATCCTCATCTCCATCCTCATCCTCATCCAATCAGATCCTCAGCTGGTCCACGCCTCCTCCAGCCATCAAAACCATGCCCAACTCGCCATCCCCAACCAAGCTGCCATCCCCGCCCATTGATCAATTTCTTGACTTGGGCTTACTCACCTCCACTGACTTTCCCAATCTCACCCTCAACTTGATCCACCACAAGCTCTCCCTTAACCTTGGCCCAACCAATCTCTTGTTCACTCTTGAAGAACTATGCTCCAAGCAGGCTAAAATGGCCCATCAGAGATCATCCAATCCTACTGACAACGGACCACCGCCCACCAAGCTCTCCCACCACAAACTTGGCCTCAGCTTTGATCCCCACAATCAATCAAGGCACTGGACCAGTCTCTCAGAGTTGGGAAAATCTGTTGTCAAAGGCTCCTCCATACCATCATCATCCAATCTATCCTCTTGTAAAGAACAACTACTACACATATTACAAATTGTACAGCTGTCACAACCACTCAATCCCCCCCTTGGTCCGCAAATTGGCCGACACCAATCCGTCAATTGCTTGCACCCCCTTCCACCTTTGGGTGGGGGTGGAAAGTGTCTTTGACAGCCCGCAAACATCTGCGGGGGGTCTGGTTCATTTTTTTCCCACCCCTTCCGCCTTCAAGTGAGGGGTGGGTGATCCCGGTGTTGTTGCGTGCGCCCGTCCGCGGATGGACATAAGAGAGGTGAAGGGATGAGAAGAGATCCCACTTCAGTCAGGGAGGCCGGATTTCCACTGGCCCGCCTTGATCTATTTTTCTGATCATCTGAAACAAAAAAAAAAAAATCTGCTCTATTTGTAGAATCACTTGTACATAGTCTAACAGGGCCTCCTTCCCATATAAGGAGGGGCTCTCCCCTGCCTTTTGGGGGGGGTATCATATGGTATCCTACCAGAGAATCATCATCATTACCACCTTGAAATAAATCATCCGTGGGGTCTCATTCCCCTTTATCTGAGACTAAATTATGGGTATATCTATGATTACCCCTTGATCTTTGAGCCTCCATACTCAAATCCCTGATCTTTGATCTTTATCACCAACCAATAGCCTTGCTGGTTGAAGAAGAATTTGACTGATTGAATTCTTGAGTGTGTTACACCACTCCTGATCCCTTTATCCGACCATACTGGTCCTGATCATCCTTTGATTATCTTTCCGGAACCAGTCACGTTTGACTGAAGAGGTTTTATTAAGCTTAAAACCTGGAGTGTTAAACCTCCCTTTATTTCATTTTGAAGTTGAATTCTGCCATGCTACTCTTGAGTCTCTTGAGAAGTGTTGGGTTATTCTTGTTTGAATCAGTTATTGTTTTGCTTCTAGAGCTTCTTCAAACAATTAGCTTTGTCTTGTTCATCCACCCACAGTTATCTGGTACCCTTCAAGCGCTTGAGTGCGGAGATTTGGGCATTTTCATTGAGAACCTGGAGGTTGTTTGGGATTGATTTTATCTTTCCTAAGCTTCTGCTGACAACCAGAGCTATTAGCTTGTGGGTGTTGTTACTTAAAATTGCCTTGTCCTGTTGAACTCTGACCAATCCTTGCCTTCTCTATTCAAGTTTTCCCCGGCATCATCTTGCCTCAGATAGTGTTGTTTCCCAGCTACTGACTATTATCATCTTCATCCTTTACTCTTTGGACCCCCATTTACCAGGTTCTGGACTTTGATCTTGGTTACATTTAAATATTTTTGTAACACTCAGGAGGGCAGCCTAAACGGCACCTTTCCCCTTCACAGAACTGCCATGGCCTAGCACCATTTGGAGTCTTACATTTGGTCCCATGGGCTGGGATCAAACCAGAAACCTTGGGATTTACAGTCCCAACAATCATCAACTTTGAAATCCAATCTCTTTTTTTTTTTTTTGGATCCGTGGAGGCAACTTGTTCTAGAAGTAAGTGCTCCAAATTGTGCACCATCTGGGCAAGATACTTGTTGTTTTTTGAGAAACCCTACTCTTTCCACATTTGTGAGCCACTTTTGAAATCTGCTCTTTGGATCTTTTAGGAAACTTTTTCAAAATGGAATCTACCAGCGCATCTTCTACTTGTCCCAAAATGGTTAAGATCAAGCCCCAGAACAAGAACTTAGGATTCAATCGGACAAATGTGGAAAACTTCCTGGAATTGTACAAGATGGCTGTTTTGGTAGACGGGGCTAGCAAATTTGATATGGCCTACCAGTTACAATTTTTTATCTCTTCTGATGAAGTTATTGAAATCATTGAGTTGTTTGAAGGTTTTGAATGGCATAACTGGGCTCTGCTGCGGGAAACAATGTTGGCCTATTGGGGAAAAATAGATGTAGCACAATTTACTTTGCAGGATCTAGATAACCTTGTCTCCCAGTGGATCTCCAATGATGGTGTGGCTTCAGCTTCTTATTATCAGTCCTTTTGGAAATCACGGGATCCCATCCAATCCTACCTTGTCCAAAACAATCACATTGACACAGTGGACAAAATTCAAGTAAAATTTTTCCAATCTTTTTCTCTTGGAGTGCAGGAAAGGATCAAGGACAAACTGGTTGAGTCTGGATGTATGATCACTACCAGGGATAATAGATTCAAGCTCCCTGTTTTCCCTATCCTTAGGGGAGTGGTGAATAAAGTTATGAAAGGTCAAACAGACCTCACTGTTGAAAAATCTAAAACCACTGAACCAGTCCATGCTCCCTCTTTCAAAGAGTCAAACAAGATTATGAATAAAATGGAATCTGATTGCAGGCCCAAGAACCCTCAGCCTAACCAAGAAACTGCTACAATGGATAAGATCTCTAAACTGCTCAAAGCCTTTGAGAACAAAATGGACCAAAAGATTTCCTCTCTTGCTGTTCCTAAACCTTCTAGTGCTGTTCCTAAAAATAATCTTGTCTGCTATTATTGCCACAGGGAAGGCCATGGAACTGGTCAATGTCTTGAACTCCAGAAGGACAAAGATGAGAAATTGGTAGAGCAAAAAGGGAATAACTTTTTCCTTCCTAATGGTGCCCTAATCCCCTTTGATTTTTCTTTCCCCATTTGTCATTTGGTGGCCTCTTACCAGCCACCCCCTTCTATGAAGGCATCCTTGGCTTCTGTGGATTTCCAATATTCTTGTGGTACTCTTCAACCCCGGTATCCCCAAGCTATTTCCTATTCCTCTATGGTTGTTACTTACCAATCCAATCCAGCTAGGAAGCAAAATGAGGAGCCCAAACCTCATAAAGCTCCTTCCTTGCCAACCTTGATCATCCAAAAACCAACCAAACAATGATCCTCACCTGAGCCCTTTTCTGATGTAGAAGACATGGAGGCGGAAAAAGAACCACTCATGGAAAGGTCTCAAGATAACCCTGATCCTCATCCCTCATCTGTTAAACCACCTCAATTGCCTGATCCTGTTCCTGCTTCACCCAATCTTCCTCCCTCCACCCAGCCCAAAGTTTGGTTTGAGAGGGGAATTTCCAAAGATCACCCCAATGCTGTGGAAGGGGTATTAAAGAAAATTTCTGATCTTAAAATTCCTGATCTATCTGTGGCTGAACTCCTGTCAATCTCTCCATCTGTTGCTGAAGGAATGAAGAAATGGGTTTCTTGTTGACATGTGGAAATTGGTCCTGAGGAACTCAAGGTCTCCTCTGGAACTTTGATGGAGGATTCTGGTGGAGCAGATCCCTCTTCTGAGTCTAGTCTTTACTCTTGTCCTCTTGGTTTTCTTCCCTGCTATCTTGGTGAATCAGCAAAAATGGTCTCACTCCTTGTTGATTCTGGCTCTCAGCTCAACTTGATCTCAGATGCTATGGCCTGCAAACTTAAACTCAGCCCAAGGGTCAGCTTCACCTCTTCAGTGTATGGAATAGGAATCCAGTCTTTCAAATTGGTTGGAATCGTTGAAGAGGTTCCAGTCCGGATTGGCCAAAACATTGTTGGAACTTGTCATTTCTAGATCACACGCTTGGATGGACCTATGATCTTGGGTCAACCTTTCTTAATTGATTTTGGAGCAACTCTTATGTTTTCCAATCAAGTTGGGGAGAGAATCCTCCTCCCTGATTCTGATGGTAGAAAAATTGAGGTTCCTCTTTGTTCTTTGGATTCTGGTTGCTGGAAAAGATATTTCCCTGGTCATTTTCATTAGTCATCTCTCAAAGGAAAACAGAAGGATAATTCTAGTTCCTCTCATTTTTTATGGGAGTAGTTGATCCTACTAATAGTTGTAGTTCTTCTCAGCCTCAAACTTCAACTCAAGGGTCAACTCTCATCCCAGAGGCTTATTTCTCTTTCTTTTCAACATTTTCTTCTGATCTCAAAAATATCAAAAATCAAAAACAAATCAAAATGGAAAAATCCAAAAATATTTCTTCTTCATCTGTTGTTTCTTCTTTTCCTTGTACTCTTATTCCTAATCAATCTTCATTCAGTTCTGGTCCAAATCTCCGCAATGAGTCTAAACTAGATCCCTATCTCAATCCTATTTTTGGTGGTTTTGGAATGGAAGAATATGGGCTTCAGTGGAGGAAAATTGGGGTAGAAGTAAGTCCTCCCAATTGTGCACCACCAGGGTATCCTACTACTATCATTTTCAAAACCCTACCTTGTGCCACACATGTGAGCAATGTATTATCTCCTGGGATTTCTTTTATGGAAAATTCACCTTTTGAAAACGTTGCGGAACATCAAACTTGGAAGGGGTTAGAACTTGGTCTCAATCCTTGTAGTCAGATCTCTCTGGTCAACTCTTGGTGAAAACAAGAACTGCTCTCTTTTGCCTCCAAATAAAAACCAGTTTCTAGGAAAATCCAAACAGTCAACCAACCAATGCCTCTCAATCTCAACCCTCTCTTAGGCGTCCTTCTCTATCCCGCGATCCTTACTGTGGTTTACCTTGATCTCTCACTGGTCCATTCATCCCCTCTGGTTGTGTCATTGAAGGACGTCTGGGAGTAGTCAACTTTGGACCAGATGGATGAATTCTACCTGATGAGTTGTATTTGATCAAAAATTTCTTGGCTCTTAGGGAAAAAGCTATTTCTTTCTGTGAAGAAGATAGAGGTCTCTTGAAAGAGTCCTATGGCCTGCCTTATATCATTCCTGTAGTAGAACATGATCCCTGGCAAAAGAAAGAGATCCCAATCCCTGCTGCCAAAGTCAACGAATTCATCAAGTTGGTCCGGGAACAAGTCCAAACCAGTTTATACAAACAGTCAACTTCTAGCTATTCCACTCCTGTTTTCTGTGTCCTTGAAAGTAACAGTAAACTTAGAATAGTTCATGATCTCCAGCCGCTAAATAAGGTTACTATTAAAGACTCTGGTATTCCCCCTGCTACTGAAGAATTTGTTGAATCCTTCTCTGGGAGAGCTTGCTATGGTCTAGGTGACATTATGGGTGGCTATGACAAAGGTCCTTGCATCCAATTTCTCGCCCTCTCACTACATTTGATACTCCCCTTGGTTGTTTCCAACTTACTTGATTGCCTCAAGGTGCCACCAACTTGATTGCAGTCTATCAGGCTCAGATGGTTTGTGAAAAGAATTAAGATAGGTTAAAAACCTAGACCTAGCTGTAATTTCACAAAGAGTCAAACAGAACATAAGAATCATTGTAGAGAAGTGATTGATAGCAGAAAGTGAAATGAAAGAAAGAGAATCCTTGAAAATACCAACAGGAAAACGTAAGTCTACAGGCCTGGTTATGGCCTCTAAGAAG
Source organism: Puccinia polysora (assembly GCA_025617555.3). Taxonomy (NCBI): domain Eukaryota; kingdom Fungi; phylum Basidiomycota; class Pucciniomycetes; order Pucciniales; family Pucciniaceae; genus Puccinia; species Puccinia polysora. Next base: position 41,973,126 of record CM062613.1, read on the forward strand.
ACTAAGTAGAGTTACGTGCACAAGCAGCTAAAGAGCTGTCTAACAAGATCCACACAACCGTACTGATAGACACAACCAGCGTTTTTCAATGCTGATGATGAGTTGATGGTCTAGAAATACCTACGTTTGTATTGTTAGGATTGTCATTGCCTTCAGTTTGATTGAGATGTCTTCACTGGTGAGGTTTGAGCAAGATCCAACTTCAACTTGACTGACTTGGGTGGTGGAATGATGGAGCTGGTAGTCAGGTGATGTAGACAGATCCGTGGTTCCTTTACCCGTTGGGTGTTGTGAATTGTGAAAGTTGAGTAACAGCAGCGCGAGTAGTTAAGATAGAAGGATCACAGGAGTACAAAGACTACGGTAACTGTGAGATAACCCAGTAGAGATAGAGGATTGTGAATTAAGGAAAGAGACAGAAAACAAATGACACATCTTTGAGAAAAATCAAGAAAAATAATCAACACGCAGTCTCAACTCATTATTAGAAGTCTTAGTTAAGAGCCAACGTATCTAGCCAGTTTGGAAACTGACATAGCTTGGTTAATGGATCAGCTAACATATCTTGGGACGAGATTAGTTCAATTTTAATCAGCTTGTTGTGCCAGTCATTCCGTAAGCTCTTCATTTTGATATTGATATACTTAGCATGAGATTTGGTTCCAAATTTTTTTATTTTGTCATTTAATCCTTCATTGTTAATCAGTTTTAAGGGAGGATCAAAGGTAGTTCGCCATACTTCTGAGATAAGATGATTTAACCATCAGGCTTCAAGATGACTGGTGGAGAGAGCATTGCACTCTGATTCAGTGGAAGAATGAGCTATGCTTCTCTGACGCTGGCTTGTCCAGTAGAGAGGGCTTCCTTTGAATAAGGTGATGAAACCAGTTTGAGAGAGACAAGAGTTGGGGTGGTCTCCACACGTTGCATTGCTGTAAGTTATGAGGTGATTCGATTAACACTTGTATTTGAAGGTAAGTTTGTAGTCTATTGTTTTGAGTAAGTACCTCCAAACTTGAATTACTTCCCTCCAATGTAGGATTCCAGGTTTTTCCAAGAACCTTTCCAAGTTTGAAACAGCATAGCTGATATCAGGAGGAGCTAGAATGGCTATAAAGTTCAGACAACCTATGGGCAATTGATAGTTGACATTTAGTTGTTTGAATTGTTCTTTCTTGATTTCTGTTGCTGGTACTAGATGAAATCTGGTTTGGCACAGATTTGAAAGCGGTTTTGCATCCATTAGGTTCAGCACCTCAAGACCTTTTAGAATGTGGTTTGGAAAAGATAGACTTATAGAGTTCTCATCCTTCTCAACTTTCATCCCCAGTAGGTTGTCCACCTTTTGAGCTGACAAATCTTTGAACTTATTCAGGAAGAGAGTTTTAAACTCATTTACCTCCCCCACCACAACTGAATTGTTGACATGAAAGAATAAAGAAGTGACCCCATCTTCATGATGATAAAAACAAGGGTCACAATTGCTCTTGTTGAATCCAATGCTCTTTATCCACTGGCTGAGAGTCTTTTACTAATTAAGTGGTGCTTGTTTGAGACTGTAAAGAGATTTGATGAGTTTAAGGTACTTTGCTTTTCTTTTCAAACCAATGGGAGTTTTGATGTAGACTTTTTCTTCTAGAGGCGCATGTAGGAAGGCCCCTTTTACGTCAAATTGAAGAATAGGAAGCTTCTTGTCAACAGAGTAGATGAGAAGAGCTCGGAGTGAAGCTATTTTACCCGTAGGAGCAAAAGTCTCTAGATAGTCAACCCCATAACGTTGGTTGAACCCTTGTATGCATACCCAAGCTTTGAGTGAAGTTGAACCTGAGTGAAGATCTTTTTTAGCACAGAATGCCCAAGTGCTATTCAAGGGGTTGATTACTTCGGATTCCCCAGCATCTTCCCACACTCCTAATTCTTCTGCCATTGCTAGCTCTTTTTCAACTGGTGCAACCCATTCTGGCATGTTTAGCGCCTCCTGAATAGTTTTGGGCAGATAGTTGTGATGATAGCCATATTGCGCTGGCCGTTTTAGATTGTCTTGGTTGCATAGTTTAGGGAGGAGTTGTTCCTCAACTGATGAACTGGAGCTTTTATCTGAGTCGGAGGGAACTGAGTTCTCCTCAACAGGGAGTCTTGCTCCTCACCGCTTGAGGATTCAGACTCTAGCTTGACGTCCGCTGATACCGGTTCTCTATTGGTTGATGTGCCCAGGTTGATTTCAACATTGTCTTCAAGGTTTTCATTGAGAGTAGTGTTTTTAGGCCCTGCAGATTTGAGAAAGAGAATTTGCTTTGTATTCAGAATTTTTCCAGTTCTTCACATGACTTTGTAGGATAGCAAACGCAGATTGAATCCTAAAAGAATACCTTCCTCACCTTTCTCACTAAGCTTTGAGACAATTTTGGTGTTGTTCAGCAAGTAGATGCAGGCAGTGCCGACAGGCTTCAAGTAGTCTTCTGGCAGGGTAGTACCGTGCATCATTTCCCAAGGCGTTTTCATTCCAGCTTCCTGCGGGATTTGATTCAACGCTAGACAGCAACTTTGGATGACCACGTTCCAATAACTCTTAGGAATGGGAGATGAGCTGAAAAAGGATCTTAATGATTCCATGATAGTTCAATTTTCCCATTTGGCCTTTCCATTGTGCTGAGAATGATAAGGTTTTCTAACCAAGTGGTGAATCGCATTTGAATTGAAAAATGTGGCAAGAGTTTCATTTACAAATTCCCCGCCTCCATCAGAAACAACTTTGATGGGAAACCTATCCTTTTTCTTTGCTTCATTCTTAATGAAAAAAATGATTGTTTTGGAAGCTGCATCCTTTCTTGGTAAAGGGAAATCAGAGAGATATCCCGATTTATTGTTGACTATGGTAAGCGCATATCTCATGCCACCTTTGCTTTGTGGATTGAGCGGGCCCATTAAGTCTAAATGCAAACGGTCAAAGACTTGCTCAGCTGGTTTTTTTCGTGTTTGAAGGGGGACTTAGTGATTTTTCCTTTCTTACATGCTAAGCATTTGAAGGCAGTTTGGATTTCCTTTTTGATACCATGTCCGAGATGTTTTTCAATTCTCTCTAGGCCCACATGGCCAAGGGTTTGATGCAGTTCTTGGAGCTCTTCAAGATTCATGAAACATTCTTGACCACCGGACAGAGAGGAAGGATTGATGATCAGGAGATTATTTTTGATGGTTCCTCCTAGGATTTTTACTTTCTTTTTCTTCAGCAAGAAGGTAGGCGGATCAGACTTGCTATTGACTCTCAGAGAGCATCCTTGTTTAAGCAGGGCACCCATTGAAATTAGATTGAAATTTGCATCAGGAACCCAGGCCAAATTTTCTGGCTTCAATTTGATTTTTCTTAAATCTAAGTCAATTGAACCGAGTCCTCTGATAGGGATTCCATTGCCTTTCTTTCCAGTTTTGATTAGTTCATCACCTGACTGGTCAATTATTGAAGAGAATAGGTGGAGATCCTTTATCATGTGAATGGAAAATCCACTATCAAGAATGTATCAATCATTGCTTGTCTCTTTCTGCTGGTTCAATCCACAAAAGAAAGAATAGTAGTGCAACTCTTGAGTCTTTTTCTTGCCTCCACTATTCCATTTATTTGGTGTTTTTTTGGGTTTAAGATTGGGAAATTCTTCCCAGCAGTGGTCAGCAGAATGGGTTTTGACAGCAGGGTTATGTTTTCCATTTTGGCAATGAGGGTACTCTGAATCAGGTTGACTGTGAGTGAACAGGGCCAAATTGGTTTCCAATGACTCCTTTGATTTAGATTGAACTTCATTTTTATGTTGGACCAGATGATTTAAGACATAGGCTACCGTAAAATCAATACCAGAGTGCATAATTTGAGATTGCATTCCTTTTAGAGAATCCAGTAGTTTGAATAGAATTAGGTAGCTTAGGATATTGCTAGGGAAATCTATTCCAACTTCATCAAGTTTCCCAAGATGCAGTTTAACTGAGGTTACAAAGGAACCAATGTTGTTTTGGTTGAATCCAAGGTATAGAAAGTTGAAAAACATTTTGGCTTGATTTGCAGCTTGATTTGAGGCAAAATGTTCCTTTTCAGCAAGCCAAATGAGTTTAGGTGAGTCCTTGTTGTCGGCCGTTATTATGTTCGTGTGAGTGGAAGGATCCAGTTTGGACATAATTTAAGCGGCTGTTTCATCTGCTTCAGGAATCTCCTTGAGTCAATTATTCAAATTCATGAGAGTTAAGGTACCACACATTTTGAAGAGTCTTTCCATTTTTTTTCCAAATCAAATAGTTGGTTTTGGTTAGGAGTGGAGTTGATTCCATCAGCGATTTAAGTGCCAGCGCCTTAAAGTTGCTGTTGCCTCCAGGTCCAGGGGAAATAGTTTGTTGGTCCATTTGGTTAGCTGGATGAGATCAACCTTTTGGCTTTTAACCGTGAAAAGAATCAAGATAGGTTAAAAACCTAGACCTATCTGTAATTTCACAAAGATTCAAACAGAACATAAGAATCATTGTAGAGAAGTGATTGATAGCAGAAAGTGAAATGACAGAAAGAGAATCCTTGAAAATACCAACAGGCAAACGTTAGTCTACAGGCCTGGTTATGGCCTCTAAGAAGACTAAGTAGAGTTACGTGCACAAGCAGCTAAAGAGCTGTCTAACAAGATCCACACGACCGTACTGATAGACACAACCAGCGTTTGTCAATACTGATGATGAGTTGATGGTCTAGCAAATACCTACGTTTGTATTGTTAGGATTGTTGTTGCCTTCAGTTTGATTGAGATTTCTTCACTTGTGAGGTTTGAGCAAGATCCAACTTCAACTTGACTGACTCGGGTGGTGGAATGATGGAGCTGGTAGTCAGGTGATGTAGACAGATCCACGGTTCCTTTAACCGTTGATTGTTGTGAATTGTGACAGTTGAGTAAGAGCAGGGCAAGTAGTTAAGATAGAAGGATCACAGGAGTACAAAGACTACCGTAACTGTGAGATAACCCAGTAGAGATAGAGGATAGTGAATTAAGGAAAGAGACAGAAAAAAATGACAAATCTTTGAGAAAAATCAAGAAAAATAATCAACAGTTTGGATCCTCCAGGATGAAATCCCTGATCTTGCTGTTATCTCTATTGACAATTGTGGAATCAAAGTACCAGTTTCTGATTATAACAATGAGCTCTTACCCTGGCATTCAGGAATCCATTGATTTATCTGGGAATATGAGACCACTTTGGAAATGATCTTGTTCCAAATCAAAGAATCTGGCCTCACTGTCTCTGGATCCAAATTGGCTGCCTGTTTCCCTGCTCTGGAAATTTTTGGTCATGTGGTCTGCAAGGAAGGAAGAAGGATGGCTCCATCCAAAGTCAACAAAATCCTCTCTTGGCCTACTACCATCAATCCAACTGAATTCAGGGGCTTTCTAGGTGTTTTTACTTATGTTCAAATCTTTATCCCATCTCTATCTGAAATCTGTGCTCCTCTATGTTGCCTGACCAGAAAAGATGCTGAGTGGATCTGGACCCAAGATTGTGAACATTCCTTTCAGGTACTTAAAATGATTGTTGGAAAAGACATAGTCTTGAAAAAGATTGCTTATGGACCGGGAGCTGGCAAGATCAAATTGGCTGTTGATTCTAGTTATCAATCCGTTGGGGCTGTCCTCACTCAGGAAGATGAAAATGGTTGGGACCGTCCTGCTCTCTATGAATCCTTGTTATTTTCAGATGTACAATCCAGGTACTCCCAACCAAAACTGGAACTCTGTGGCATGGCTCAAATGTTGAAGAAACTCCAAACTGTCCTCTGGGGTCAACACTTTGAGTTACAAGTCAACGCACAGTCCATCATCAAAATGATCAATGCTCCAAGCCTCCCAAATGCTTGTATGACTTGCTGGGTGGCCTTTATCCAACTTTTCTCTTTTTATATTGTTCATAGGCCTGGAAAATCCTTCACCATGCCTGACGCTTTATCTTGACACCCCCTTGGAGATGAAGAATTGGATGTTGGAGTAGACTTTGATGAGGAGGAGCCTTTAATTTGTCCAGTCTTCACCTTTTTCTCCCAAGATTATTCTGGCTTCCAACAAGGTTTCTGGCTAAAATTAGAGCAGTACCTTTCCACTCTCCAAAGGCCTCCTGATCTCTCTGCTAAAGATTTTCAATCACTCAAAATGAAGTCCTCCAATTTCTTTGTCCAAGGTACTAGGCTTATGAAAAGAGGCAATCCTTGTGCTCCTATTGTTGTCACTATCCCCTCTAAACAAGATTCAATCCTTGAAAGTCTCCATGAAGGCCTTGGGCATTGTGGGGAAACTAAAACCTATTGACGTATATCCAAACAATTCTGGTGGCCATCTTTGAAGAAATCAGTCTCTCAACAGTGCAAGAGTTGTGAAGTATCTCAGAAACGTGATCTTAGGCGCCCGGCTGAAATTAATTATTGCACTGGAGAGTCCACTGTCTTTGGAAGGATTGCTATGCATGTGGTTCACATTAAGGCTGGTGGATCTAAGTACCTCATTGTGGCTAAAGATAATTTTTCTGGATAGATTGAAGCAAAATTTCTTAAGAACCGCAGCTCTGAATCAGTAGCGCCCTTCCTTTATGAGACTTGGACAATGTGTTATGGCTTGGCTTGATCTTATTCAACTGATGGTGGCTCTGAGTTTGGTGGAAAACTGGCCAAAATGATCCAATTGCTTCCTGGTCAAAATAGGGTGACCACTCCTTATTATCCTGAAGGACAAGGCATGGTGGAAAGAGGCCATGCCCCTTTGAAGGCTGCTCTTGTTAAGTTGACGGGTGAAAGTGAAAAGAATTGTCGCAAATTTCTTCCTCTGGTGCTCTTCTCTGATCAAATTTCAACTAAACAAACCACTGGCTACTCACCTTAAAAAATCCTCTTTGGTCAAAGAGCTGTCCTTCCTCTTGATCTGGAAATGGAATCTTTCTTAGGTATTTCTTGGGAAAAGGTTTCTTCCACCACTGATCTATTAGTTTCCAGATCCAAGCAACTGGAGCAAAGTGAAGATGTTTGTGACAAAGATTATCAGAAAATGATGGATTTAAGGGAAAAAGCAGTCCAGTATTGGGAGGATAAGCATCCCAATCGAGTCAGGGATCCCTTGAATCCTGGTGATCTGGTTTTAGCTTATGATTGATCCTTGGAAACTCAGTGGGGAAAGCTTTTTTCCAATCGCTGGAATGGTCCTTATTGAGTGGTCTGTTAAGTCAAAGGTGGATCATATGTTTTGGAGGAACTGGATGGTACTCAGATCGCCAGAAGGTTCTCTGCTGATCAGGTCAAGGAATTTCATTGTCGTGGAGGAAAATTTGATCAGAATTAAGTCCTCCCAATTGTGCACCACCAGGGTCATCTGCTGCGTTTTGTTGTGAAACTCTACTGTATGCCACATACGTGAGCACCTTGTACTCCTTCTTCATTCTAATGCAGTCAACTCTAGGAATTTCTTTGAATGGGTCAAGATATTCTTTTCAATCACCCTCAAGATCAAAAGGCCATTTTCTTGTGTTCAATCATCTTTCCCTTCTTTTTTTATGACATCAAGCTCAGATGCAGACTAGGAACAGTCTGTAAGTTGGGGAGAGATGTGGTGACCAAATCTGGACACCCTGGACCAGATGCAGAAAATTCAAATTTTTTTTCTGCGATTCTTTTATTTAGGTGTCATTTATCCAAAAAAAAAAAATTGGAATTTTTATGTATCAGTATCACTCCTCCAATTTCCTCATCCTGCCAAGCATTCCTCTGTCCCAGTGGTCTAGGAAGGGCCTCTCTTGGTCTCATCACCTAGGCATTGCATTTGATTCCTTCTCTCTTTGTCCCCCCCCCTTCCTTTTGGTCAAACATGCGGGCCAAGACCCACTTGGCCCAAACTTCCTCCGTGCTCCCATCCTCATCTCCATCCTCATCCTCATCCAATCAGATCCTCAGCTTGTCCCCCCCTCCTCCAGCCATTGAAACCATGCCCAACTCGCCATCCCCAACCGAGCTGCCATCCCTGCCCGTCAATCAATTGCTTGACTTGGGCTCACTCACCTCCTCCGACTTGCCCAATCTCACCCTCAACTCAATCCACCACAAGCTCTCCCTCAACCTTGGCCCAACCAATCTCTTTTTCACTCTTGAAGAACTACACTCCAAGCAGGCTAAAATAGCCCATCGGAGATCATCCAATCCTACTGACAACCAACCACTGCCCACCAAGCTCTCCCACAAAAAACTTGGCCTCAGCTTTGATCCCCACGATTGATCAAGGCGCTGGACCAGTCCCTCAGAGTTGGGAAGATCCATTGTCAAAGGCTCTTCAATACCGCCATCATCCAATCGATCCTCTTGTAAAGAACAACTACTACACATATTTCAAATTGTACAGCCGCCACAACCACTCAATCCCCCCCTTGGTCCGCGAATTGGCTGACACCAATCTGTCAATTGCTTGCACCCCCTTCCACCTTTGGGTGGGGGTGAAAAACGTCATCGACGGCCTGCAAACATCCCCCGGGGGTCTGGTTCATTTTTTTCCCACCCCTTCCGCCTTTGGGTGAGGGGTGGGTGATCCTGGTGTTGACGCGCGCGCCTGTCTGCGGACGGACCAAAGAGAGGTGAAGTGATGAGAAGAGATCCCACCCCATTCAGGGAGGATGGATTTCCACTGGCCCGCCTTGATTTATTTTTCTGATCATCTGAAATCAAAAAAAAAAAATTCTGCTCTATTTGTAGAATCACTTGTACATAGTCTAACAGGGCCTCCTGCCCAAATAAGGAGGGGCTCTCCCCTGCCTTTTGAGAGGGGGGGTATCATATGGTATCCTACCAGAGAATCATCATCATTACCACCTTGAAATAAATCATACGTGGGGTCTCATTCCCCTTTATCTGAGACTAAATTCTGGGTATATCTATGATTACCCCTTGATCTTTGAGGCTCCATAATCAAATCCCTGATCTTTGATCTTTATCACCAACCAATAGCCTTGCTGGTTGAAGAAGAATTTGACTGATTGAATTCTTGAGTGTGTTACACCACTCCTGATCCCTTTATCCAACCATACTGGTCCTGATCATCCTTTGATTATCTTTCCAGAAACAGTCATGTTTGACTGAAGAGGTTTTATTAAGCTTAAAACCTGGAGTGTTAAACCTCCCTTTATTTCATTTTGAAGTTGAATTCCGCCATGCTACTCTTGATTCCCTTGAGAAGTGTTGGGTTATTCTTGTTTGAATCAGTTATTGTTTTGCTTCTAGAGCTTCTTCAAACAATTAGCTTTTTCTTGTGCAGCAACCCACAGGTATCTGGTACCCTTCAAGCGCTTGATTGAGGAGAGTTTGGCAGGTTCATTGAGAACCTGGAGGTTGTTTGGGATTGAGTTTATCTTTCCTAAGCTTCTGCTGACAACCAGAGCTATTAGCTTGTGGGTGTTTTTACTTACAATTGCCTTTTCCTGTTGAAATCTGAACAATCCTTTACTTCTTCTATTCAAGTTTTCCCCGGAATCATCTTTCCTCAGATAGTGTTGTTTCCCAGCTACTGAATACTATCATCTTCATCCTTTACTCTTTGGACCCCCATTTACCAAGTTCTGGACTTTGATCTTGGTTACATTTAAATATTTTTGTAACACTCAGGAGGGCAGCCTAAACTGCACCTTTCCCCTCCACAGAACTGCAACGGCCTAGCACCGTTTGGAGTCTTACAGAGGTCAAGGGGGGGTGGGGCCAAAGCAGAGGGGGGGGTGGTCAAGGGGGGGCAGGTTGCGTGGTTGGTTGGCCGGAGGGTCTGCCAATGGACGGAGGCTGGCGGGTTGGCCAATCAAAGGGGAGCTGGTTGCATTGTTGGTTGGCCGGTGGGTCTGCCAATGGAGGGAGGCGGGGAGGTTTGTTGGTCAGCCGGTGGGTTGTCTGAAGTAGGGGAGGGGGGGGGTGCAGTCAGCCGAGCAATCAAGGAGGGTGATGCATTCAGCCAAGAAAGCAAGAGAGGGGCCGGCTGCCGGGCAAGTGAGGGGGGGGCAGGAGGGTGGTTGGGGGGCTGGGCCGGCGGAGGGAGGTGGGGGGGTGGGTCGCCAAGCAAGGGGCCTGGGGCCAAACAAGGGTGGTGGTGGGGCCAGGCTGGCAGAGGGAGGTGGGGGGGTGGGCTGCCAACCAAGGGTGGTGGGGCAGGTGGAGGGCGCCAAGCAAGGGTGGTGGGGGGGCCGGGCCAGCAGAGGGAGGTGGGGGGTGGGCTTCCAAGCAAGGGTGGTGGGGCCAACCAAAGCAAGGGTGGTGGGGGGGAGAGGGGGGTGGGAATCAGTGGGGAGTAAGGTAGAGGGGGAAAGGGGGGTGGGGAAAGGGTGATGAGCAGGAGGGCATGGGAGCTTACCTGAGAAAAGATTCAAGGAGGTGGGGGGGACCTAAAGGTGGGTGGAAAGTTGTATCAGCATCTGATTATGGCAATTATGAGGAGGGGGATGAGGAGGAGGGGCAGGAGCTTACCATGGGGGGGGATTGTTTGGTGAGGTGGAGGCAATGGGTGAGGTGGAGGTGGAGGGTGAGGTGGAGGTGATGGGTGAGGTGGGGGTGGAGGGTGAGGTGGAGATTGGACTGGTGGTGGGTGAGGAGGAGAGTGGACCAGTGGTTTGGTGGGGGTGAGGTGGGTGGTTTGGAAGTTTTGGTTCTGTTTTTGTCTAAGTCCACCAAAAAAAAAATCCAAGTCAGCCTTGGATGCTTGGTTGAAAAACTAAAACCAAAAAAGATCTTTCACCTATTTGAAAACCAAATGCTACTTATCAAAGTGAGCAAGTGTGAGAGGTAGAATCCGCTCTCTCATGGCCAAAGATGAGGTAGAAGATAAGATGGGGGTGACTTGAGGAGGATTGGGAATATCATCTTAAAATATTTTGTCCCATTCATCTTTGATGTCAGCCAAAAGATTGTGAAGGATTACACAAATGATGATCCATTCTATGAGGAACTTCATGTCTTTGGGGTTTTGAAGCTGGTTTTGCATTTCCCTTAAGCTGGCCCATTTTCCTTTCAGGACTCCTATGGCATGCTCAATCCAAAATTGTGATTGGGCAAGATGATAGTTGAAATGGGTTTTTGATTGATCATTGGACAAAACATTTGGGTATGCTGGAACCACATATTTCCCACTAGCATGAGCTGAATAGGCAGAAGGTATTGATCATGGTAAAAGTATTTCTCTGGTTGTTGGGAAATACACATCTTATTAAACACATATGAATCATGACAAGAACCTGGAAGGCCAGCATGGAGGGAAATGAACTTCTTGTTGATATCACAAACAAGTTTTAGTGCCACATATTACCTAAAAAAACAGACAAAACATATTTGGTCAGTGTGTGATCAACGGTGTTTTCAAAGCAATTAGAAAATATATGAATCAATTGCCTTTTTTTCAATCAAAATAGTGGTTTCCATTTAGCTTGGGTTTTTGACTCAAGGGGATGGTGGTTCCATCAACAAAACCAATGCAACAAGGAAATCCTTTGGTTTCCATTACTTGAGATATCTCCTTGCATTCTTCTTTTTTTGGCCAAGAAAGGACTGAGCTATGGAAAGATAGGATAACAACCATGACTCTTTTTGTGTATGAGTCAATGGGTCCATATCTGACTGAAGATAGATTTTCTAATTGATGAATTGCTGCTCCATTTACATTTGATCCCAATATACAAAGAGCAACAGCCAGTTGGATAGCTGGATTGTGTTGAGGACTCCAAGAATTGTTCTTGAAGATGTGGTAGTCTTCAATCATCTCCAAAAATTTGGTGAATGAAGGAAATAGAGTTTGGAACAGTTGCTGTAAGCTTAGGTTGGGGAGGTTATGAAGCTTTTGCCTTTCATACATAGGGTTGTGGATATTTTGTCTTCTTGGAACCATGTATTGCTTTTGTAATAGAGCATTCAAAGCCAACCAAGTTGATTCCAAATTGGAGGCTGAATCTGAGTCTGAATGGCAGTCAAATACTAACAAAAGTTCAGTCAGCTTTTTTTCATTTTTAACTTGCTGCCAAGAAGTTTGATGGGACATGTTGAGAAAAATGGTGATTTGATGTGGGGTGATGAGATGATGATGGGTTTTGTGTGAATATGGAGATGTGAAGCAATAGAGATGTGAAGCAATAGAGATGTGAATTGATGGAGATGTGAAGCAATGGAGATGAGAGGTGTGTGATGTGATGGGGATGGGACTGGTATTAATTTGCTGATGTGGATGGGTGTTTTAGATGTGATGGATGGTGGATGGATAATAATTCATAAATGGAGGGCTTAATGGCTGGTTTGATATTTGAAATCCGCTATTTTCATGAAACCTGCCATTTTGAAATACACCAGTTAGGGGGTATGTGTATTTCAGAAACCTGCAATTCAAAATGGCGGGTTTGGTAAAAAAACATGGCGCGTTTGCTAACTCTGATACCCCCTATTATCATCACCTGAAAAAAACAAGATACTCTTAGGAATAACCTACAAATCACCATTGAAATAGAAGAAATAAATCCTCCCCACCCCATCACAGGTCAACAAACTCTAATTACCCAGCTCCCCTCCCACATCTCAACATACCCCATAGCTCTCATAAATGCCTAGGCCCTGGCCATCACAATCAATCCAATAAACTGTAAAACATCCCACACCATTAAATTCATTAAAAATAAGTCCCCCAATTCTTAAACTTCCAAAATTTTTATCTCTTTTGAATTTAATCCAAAATACTTTCATACCAATCATGATACAAATCTTACCTGCAGGAGTGGGAATGGACACAAAACCAATGGCTATGGTTCCAATATTCTTATCTCTGTTGAGATGCATCCCCAAATTTTTCTATCAAACAATGGCTATGGTTCCCATATTCCTATTTCTGTTGAAAATAATCACCAAAGTCTACACAGCAACACTATTTCTGTTGAAATCAATCCAAAAGTTCCACACAACAGCACCATTTCTGTTGAAAATAATCCCCAAAATCTTCACAACAACACTATTTCTGTCGAAAATAACCCCCAAAATGAGAACAAAAACATTTTTCTGTGGAAAACCATCCACAATAATTCAAAAAAATTGAAATCAATGTTCTTTTTGGATCATTTGAAATCAACCAACATACAACGGATGAAAACATCCAACAATCAAAAAAATGAGAATAATTATGATTCCCCACAATCTGCTTATCTGGATCTTGAAAGAAATTTGGCAGACCAATCTCAAGAGACCATATTTCACCAAGGTATGATGGATTTTACCTCCTTGGGAATCAATCATATTATTTTTGGAAATCAAACTGATGAGTCCATTCCATAACAAAATTTTTTAAATTCTGTTGCCTAAGGGTGGCATGAACCCCAATACTTCCAACTTGTAATTTTAAGGCAAAAAAGACCCTGCATAAATTTCCAAGCAATCATTTTTGAAAATGAGACACCTTCCTATGATTGAGAAATTTCCAGGTTTTGGTAACACAGAAACAACCACCACATGATTTTCTCCATATTTTCAATATTGCTACTAGGGATCATAATTCCCATGAGCATCAACTTCTCTCCAATTTCAGTCTTAGAAATCACAATCTTGAATTAACATCAATTGGTTTTAACCATAATACCCTCAATTTCCAGAAAAGGGGCATATGTACTTTTATGGTGAGTCAGACTATTCACCATAATAATGGTAGTCTTGATCCCCCTGGTGGAAAATACCCATCTTCCCTCCAATTTTATATATTTCACAGGGACAATGAATTTCAAAATTGGAAAAGATGGGTCTCTAATGTTGCACAGGATTTGTTTTTGAGAATTCAAGACATTCTAAGCCAAAATAATTTTTTGATAGATATTATTCAAGGATTTTTTCCTGAAGTTGGTCCAAACCAATCCATCAGGCTTGCTGATCCATCTTCACAAAATATGGATCAAAGAGTTTAAAACCTACCAAAATGAGACCAAAAAGCTGCAATATGGCTGGAAGGTATGGTATTTCCTATTTTTTTGGCTTTTTTATCATGAAACTGAAACTTTTCTAATGGACTTTCATTGCAAAAAGGTAATTGTCATGCTCAATTGACCCATAGTGTTTTGATCAGGAACTTAGATGGCTCTGTGAGGAGAATTAGTGAACTGAGAAAATTTTTTGACCCTCTGCACTATGTTCTTTTTCTTCCTCATGTTGAATTTGGTGATTTCCAGAATTTAAAGAAGAACCCAGAAATAAAAGGTTCACTGCCATGAATTCTTATTTGAATCATCTGGCATTTCAACATTCTGATTATTCCCTTTTTCACTGGGGTGGTTGACTGTTCCAAAAATGCTTTGTTGATCAATACATAAAAGTTGAGACAGAAAGATTATCCTATATTTTTCATCATGAAAATAATCTACCAATTGAGCACCTCTATGGTGTTTTTGATGCAATAAACCATGGTTTTGAGTTGGCTCAGGGAACAGGTAAGTTGGTTTCTCTTCAATTTTTAATGTCAGATTTATGTCTATCTTCTACCAATACTAATGCCTAACTTGATATTTTCTTATTCTTGGTTTGTTGTCTGATCCTTCCTCAAAATTTAAAGTTGGTACAAGGGACATGATGGCTTTATATCAGGATGCTATTGCAATGGTTCAGCATATTGGAAATCCTAATCTTTTTATAACAGTCACATGTAAACCATCATGGCCAGAAATTCTAAACATTCTTTTGCCAGTTCAAACAGCACAGGATAGGCCAGATATTGTAACACGTATTTTCAAATCAAAATTGAAAAGGATCTTTGATTAAGTATTCAAGCATGGAATATTTGGAACCACAATTGGACCCAATCACATCATAGAATTCCAGAAGAGAGGCATTCCACATGCTCACATCTTGGTGACCTTGAATCATGACCACAATCCCAGAACATCTGAACACATTGACATGATTTTTTGTGCAGATGTCCCTAATGAAAGCACAGAGCCTCATCTTTTCCCCCAAAAAAAGAGACACATGATACATGGAACATGTGGTATTTTCAACCTTGAATCCACTTGCATGGATAATGGCACATGCAGAAAGAGATACCCCAAAGCCTTCTGCCCCAAAAGCATCATGGTTGAAAATTCCTATCCTTTCTATCAAAGAGGCCAACATGGATTTACAATATCTCACTCCCACCACCAAAGAAGAACTCTGATTAATAATAACCAGCTTTTCCCTTACAATCCCTATTTCTTGGCAAAATATCTATGTCACATCAATGTAGAAGTATGTGCATTCATCTTAGCTGTGAAATATCTCTAAAAATATGTGTATAAGATTTTTGACCATGTTGCTGCGGAGGTTTCTGGAAACTTGGATGAAATGAACTATTTTAGGGATTAAAGATGGGTTGCTGTACCTGAGGCATGCTGGATATTTTTTTTCCTTTAATTTCTTTTATAAAACTGGAAATTCACCTGCCTGACCAACAACAAGTCATTTTTGAACCTAATGAAGACCTGGATGAAGTGATTCAAAAATAAAACTATTCAAAAAATATGCTGAAAGAATATTTCAAAAGTAATTAAATTGAACCCAAAACAAGGACCATCAAATATTCTGAATTTCCACAAAATTTCACATGGCATTCCCAGAGAAAAGAATGGAGGCCAAGACAGAGAGTTTTTTCAATTGTAAGAATTTATTCTGTTTATCCTTCAGATACAGAGTGGTGTTTTCTCAGATTTTTTTTGAATAAGTATGTTGGCGCAGCTTATTGGGTTTTAAGACAAATCATCAATTTTTTTTTATTGGCAGTTTTCAACCCAAATCAGCCATTTAAAAACTGCCATTAGAAAATTAAAAAACCCAATTATTTCACAATAGGGTTTTCAGAGTTCCCCAACAAAAATTGGGTTTTTTCCAATATAGAATATTAATTCAAGACTAAAACAGGTAAACACTTCCCACAGAACTGTTGCTCCACCATCTCCAAGCCTGACTTCCATTATCACTCCTCATCACTTTACCCCTGGGGATTTTGAAACTTTAGAAATTGATAAGCCCAAATTTTCACTTCCAAATGTAGAGATTAGCTCTGCATCCAGAGACATCAAGCTGGCTAATTTTTTTGAAATATTCTGAAAGGTCAAACTTGCGCCTCATTATTGCCTGGAATTTTCTAAAATTATTCAATTCCTTCCTGGTTAATTTTCTTTCAAATAGATGGTCCCATCAAGAAAAATGGAACCAGATCAAGTCTCAACAAGCAAAAATTTGGAAAGGAAACATGCCAGGTGTAAGACTCCAAATGGTGCTGGTTGTTGGCATTTCTGCAGAGGGGAAAGGTGCTTTTTGAGGCTTCCCTCCTGAGTGTTACAAAAATATTTAGATGTAACCGGAATCAAGGTCCAGAAACTTGTAGCTGTAGGATCAAGGAGAAGGAATAAATCAGTATTAAACAACAGCAACAAAAACAAAACACTGTGATACAAGAGGTTGAGAGAAAGATTTGAACAAGATACATTATAGTCTGTTTCAGAGTTCAATAGAATAGTGCAGTTGAAAGTAACAGCACCCACAAGCTAATAGCTCTGGTTGTAACAAGAGGCTCAAGAAAGATCAACTCAATCCCAATCCCCCTCCAAGTTCTCAATGAACCTTCCCAGCTTAGGCAATCAATTGCTTGAAGCTAAAAGGAGGGTACCATATAACTTTGGGAGGCTTTACTAACAATGCAACATGTCTATGAATTTCCAAAGCAGAAAAATGATGCATTTGAACAAGAATAACCCAAAACTTCTCAAGAAACTCAAGATTAGTGTGGCGGAATGCAACTATCACATAAATAAAGGGAGGCTTGTCACTCCAGGTTTAAAATTAATAAACCTCTTAGTCAAACTTGACTGTTCCAAAAAAGAGAAAGGGATCAAAGGAGTAGTTTAACACACTCAAAAATTCAACCAAATGAATTTTTCTTCAACCAGAAAGGCTTTGAATTGGTGATAAGGATGAGTATCAGGGGAAAATCAACAGATATATCCAGCTTTATTAAAATGATGATAATGATGAGGCACAAAGGGGGATACCCTTATTTATTGATCAGAGGATTAGATGATGGATCAATACCATAAGATGGATGATTTATAGATTGTTCAGAAAAGCTTGGGGGAAGAGCCCACCAATTTATTGATTGCATACCACACTGGATGATGCTGGAGAAAGCAGGGGAGAGCCCCTCCTTTCATGGGCAAGGGACCCTGTAGAATATTTACAAGAGGATGCACATATGAGAGCGGAAAAAAATCTTTTTTTCTTTTCTTTTTTGGAATTGAAAGATTGATGAGGATGATGAGAAAGAATCCCAATTTTCAAATGAATGAATCATGACATAAAAAATGATAAAAAGAGAGAAAAAACAAAAAACAAAAAAACTGGAAGGGGAGCTCCAGTTCCCCCTGCCAATCTTCTGCAACTTGGGTGAGAAGATCTTACCCTGTCCAACTTAGATCTGTCTGCAGACATTTGTGCGCAACAACAACAAACACCCACCCCATCCAAAAGTGGAAGGGGGTGAGACCAAACCAAAGGAGGGTGGGGCAATCACTGATGGTGGTGGGCCAAGCAATCAATGATGAGAGGGATCATTCATTGATGGTGAACATTGGCAAGCTGGTAGGCAAGGTTACCAACCACTGCAAGCAACAAGATGGTTGTGAGCAACTGTAGGATGATGATGGTGATAGAGGATTGGGTGATCTTGAAAAAATATTGAGGGGGGGCAATTGAAATTGGAGGTAGACAAGTGATGGATAGGATGATGATGTTGGACCACTTTTTGATTGGCTGGTAGTTTTTGGTGATGAAGGAAAGCGGGATGATATGATTGATCAGCAGCAATGAGATTGGTCAGTTGGGGGGATCAAAGAAAATGAGGGAATATTTTGATGAGGTCCATCAGAAAACTGGCCAGTGGATGATGGCAGCAAGAGACCATGGCTGGCAATAATGGATGAGATGTCATGAGAGATGGAGATGATTAATAAGAAGGATGATGACCAATGGCGGAACCGACAGCTGCAAGCAACAGCTTTCTGGTTTTCACATGAGCAAACCAAGGGTGATGAGGATGGGAATAGATGGTTAAAGTGGATTGATTGAGAAAGAAAGCTTGCACGCGCTCCTTGGCCAAAAATGGTCAGATGGCTGTCAAAAGTGAAAATGGGGGAAATTGAATGCAGAGCCTGGGGACTTGAACACCCATGGGCCTGCCCTAGAGCGCTAGGACAGGGAGAAGTTGGAGGAAGGAAAAAAATAAAAAATGCTATACATAAATATTTTTTTTTTGATGAGATAAAAAACTGAAAAGATTTTCAAAAATCTTTCCCCTTTTCTTGAGGTGTACCAAATTGGTCACCAAATCTCTCCCAAATTACAGAATTTCCCTAGTCTGCATCTCAAGGTTTTGAATATATTGAGAAAAGGAGAAAAGAAGACAATATAAAGAAAAGAAATTCCCATTTCTTGATCTTGAGAGTGATTGAAGAGTTCAGGGATAAATTCTTGATCCATCCAAGAGAGCCCTAGAAGTGGCAGGAGAAAAACAAAGAGGCCATCCCAGGTGCTCAGGAATGTGGCATAAAGCAGATTTTTACAACAAAAAAAATGCAGTAGACAACCCTGGTGGTGCAAAATTGGGATGACTTACTTTGACCCCAAATTTCCCCCACAATAATGAAACCTCTTGACTTGATCAGCAGAGAACCTTCTGGCCAACTGAGTACCATCCATTTCTTCAAAAACATAGGGCCCACCTCTGACTTGACAAACCACCCAATAAGAATTATTCCAATGATTTGAAAAGAGCTTTCCCAACTGAGCCTCCAAGGATTTATTATAAGCCAAAACTAGATCACCAGTATTTAAGGGATAACTTATTCAATTGTCATGCTTATCTTCCCAATAATGAACTGATTTTTCTCTTTATTCCATAATTTTCTAATAAGCTTCATCAAGAATTTCTTCACTTTGATCCAGTTGCTTGGATCTGGCAACTAATAGATCAGTTGTTGAGGAAACCTTCTCCCATGAGATACCCAGGAAAGATTCCATCTCCACATCAAGAGGAAGGAAGGCCCTTTGGCCAAAAATCATTTTGTAAGCTGAGTAGCCATTGGTCCTTTTAGTTGAAATTCAATCAGAGAAGAGAACCAGAGGAAGTAATTTGCAAAAATTCTTTCCACTTTAACCAGCCAGTTTGACAAGAGCAGCCTTCAAATAAGCATGGCCTTGTTCCACCATGCCTTTTCCTTCCAAATAATAAGGAGTAGTAACTTTATGTTGTCCAGGAAGTTACTGGTTCATTTCAGCAAGTTTCCCACCAAATTCAGAGCCACCATTAGTAGAATAAGATCAAGCAAAGCCATAAAGCATTTTCCGTTTCTCATAAAGGAAAGCTTCCACTGATTCAGAGCTGAGATTCTCAAGGAAGTTTGCTTCAACCCATCCAGAAAAATCATTTATAGCCACAATGAGATACTTAGCACCACCTGCCTCAATATTAACCACATCCATAGCAATCCTTCCAAAGACAGTGGACTCCCCAGTAGGATAACAAATTTCAGCTGGGCGCCTAAGATCACGTTTCTGAAAAACTTCACAACTCCCGCACCATGGAGAGACAAATTTATTAAGTGATGGCCACCAGAATTGTTTGGATATGCATCAATAAGTTTTGGTTTCCCCACAATGACCACAATGCTCATGGATATTTCCAAGGATTGAATCTTTCTTAGAAGGGATAGTAAAAACAATGAGAGCACAAGGATTTCATCTTTTTATAAGCCTAGAAACTTGGAAAAAGAAATTAGAGCAATTTCTTTTAAGGGATCCAAATTCTTTGGCAGAAAGATCAGGGGTTCTTTGGAGAGTTGAAAGTTACTGCTCTAATTTAAACAAAAAAACCTGCTGAAAGCCAGAATAATCTTGAGTGGAGAAAGAGGAGACAGTTCAAATTAGAGGTTCCTCCCCGTCAAAATCCACTCCAACATCCAATTCATTATCTCCCCAAGGACGTAAAGATAAACCATCAGGCATGGTGAAAGATTTCCCAGGCCTGTGAACAATATCAAAAGAGAAAAACTGAATAAAAGCCACCCAAAAAGTCATAGGAGCATCTGGAAGGCTGGGAACATTGATCATTTCAATAATGGATTGAGCGTGCACTTGTAATTTGAAATTTTGACCCCAAAGGACTTTTTTTGAAGTTTCTTCAAAATTTGAGCCACGCCGCAGAGTTCCAGTTTTGGCTGAGATTATCTGGATTTCAAATCTGAAAATAACAAGGATTCATAAAGAGCAGGAAGGTCCCAACCATTTTAATCTTCCTGAGTAAGAACAGCCCCAGCAGATTGAAAACTAGAATCAACAGCCATCTTGATTTTGCCAGCTCCTGGTCCATAAGAGATCTTCTTCACCACTATTTTTTCCCAAAAATGTTTTTGAGCAACTGAAACAAATTCTCACAAGCTTGGTTCCAAATCCATTCAGCTTCTTTCCTGGTTAGACAAGGCAAAGGGGAACAGATTTTGGATAAAGATGGAATGAAGATCCAAACATAAGTTACAACACCTAGAAAGCCTCTAACTTCAGTGGGATTGATTGGAGTGGGCCAAGATATTATCTTGTTGAATTTGGATGGTGCCATCCTTCCTCCTTCCTTGCAGACCACATTGCAGAAAATTTCCAGAGCAGGGACACAAACAGCCAATTTGAATCTAGAAAAAGTCAGGCCCAATTCCTTGATTTGAAACAGAATCCTTCCCAAAGTAATAGTGTATTCCTTAAATGAATCAAAAAATCCCCAAATGCCAAGATAAGAGCTTGTTATCCTAATCAGACACTTGACCTTTAATTCCGCCATTGTCAATAAAGATGCCAGCATGATAAGGAATTTCATCCTGGAGGATTGGTATCATCTGAGCCTGATAGACTGCAAATAAATAGCTGGCACCTTGAGGCAATTGATTAAGCTGGAATCAACCAAGAGGAGTATCAAAAGTAGTGAGAGGAAGAGAGATAGGATGTAGAGATTTTTCTTCATAGCCACCCATAATGTCCCCCAGACCATAGCAAGCCTTCACAGAAAAAGATTCCACAAATTCTTTAGTAGCGGGAGGAAAACCAGAGTCTTTAATTGTAACTTTGTTGAGAGGTTGGAGATTGTGAACTACTCTAACTTTACCATTACTTTTAAGGACACAGAAAAAAGGGCTGTAATAACTGGAAGTTGACTGTTCATATAGACCAGTACCAACTAGTTTGCAGATCAACTTGATAAATTCATTGACTTTAGCAGCAGGGATATAATTTTTTTCTTTTTCCAAGGATTTTGCTCAACAATGGGGATGATTTAAGGGAGACCATAGGATTTTTTCAAGAGACCTCTCTCTTCTTCACAGAAGGCAATAGATTTTTCCTCAGAGATAAGACATTTTTGATAAAATTCAACTCATCAGGAAGAAGTCATCCATCTGGACCAAAGTTGACCACTTTCAGACGCTCTTCAGTGACACAACCACAAGGCACAAAGGTAACATCAAGATATTGAGATAAACCACAGTAAGGATTACAGGATAAGGGAGGGTTCATGAGAGGATGGTTAAGGGTGAGGGGCATGGGCCAATTGATGGGTTGGACCTTTTTTGCAACTGGTTTATACTTGGTGGTAAAAGATAGAAGTTCTTGCTTCCTCCAAGCGTTGACCAGCAAGACCTGACTGCAAAAACTGAGACCAAGTTCCAAAATTTTCCACATCCTATGTTCTGAAACATCCTCAAAGGGTGCTTTTTCTATAAAAGAAGAACCAAGGGATAATAGGTTTCTCACAGGTTTGGCACAAGGCAGAGTTTCAAAAATGATGGTAGAAGAATGCCCTAGTGGTGCAAAATTGGGATGACTTACTTTGACCCCCAAGTGCCTCCACTGAAGTTCAGATTCCTCCATACCAAAACAATTAAGTAGAGAATCAAGATCAGGATCTAGTTTATAAAAATTTCGGAGATTAGCACTAGAACTAAAAGAAGATCAAACAGGATTAAGAGAAAAAGTAAAAGAAGAAACCACAGATCCAGAGAGAGAGGGAATATTTTAGAGGTTTTTTATTTTGAAATGTTTTTTATTTTTAATACTTTTCAGATCAGAAGAAAATGATGAGAAAAAAGAAAAATGAGCCGCTTGGTTGAGAGTTGATCCTTGAGTTGAAAACTGAGGCTGGGAAGAACTACAACTATCAGTAGAATCAACTATTTTGCTAAAAATGAGAGGAATTGGAAGCTTCCTTCTGCTTCCCCTTTAGAACTGATTTACAAGGATTACCAAGTAAATTTCTTTCCCAATGAACTGAACCCAAGGAGCAGATAGGAACTTCAATCTTCCTTCCATCAGCATTGGGCAGAAAGATTCTCTCCCCAAATTGATCAGAAAACATCAAGGTAGCACCAAAGTCCATTCAAAACTGATAAAATTATGGCTGGAAACCAGGACCAAGAGGCAGTGACTGATCAAAGATAATCACCACTCAGCTGATTTGGAAATTGAATGAACTAGGAGAATGAAAAAGAGATGGTAGTCTGAGCTGTTGTTGAGGCTCCCTTGTATCTTCAGATTTGATGAGCTTGAAGTTCAGCTTTGGGAAACCTTGCAGTCAGATTGAGGATTGGATGTTGATTTTGATTAGAGTTACGGATTAAGACAATGAACAATGATTGAAAAGGAGATGGAATATTGGGATGGATGGGAGATTCCAAGAAGAAAGAAAGGATTTGACTGGATGGAGAGATGAGTGGATGCGTCCAGGTGCCAGCGTCTTTTTCTTCTCAGATAGAGTATCCGCACAGTAATTCCAGTTTCCCCAGACTGGTTACCGGGTTGAGATGAGCGCAACTGTCAGTCTTGGGTTGAAACTCCAACATCCTCCCTTAATTCAATGCTTGGATGATTATTTACTGACATGATGAACCAGGAAAGCAACTGAGTTTTTATTGGCGGCCTTTGTTAAACAGTCTGCAACAATGTCTTTGGACCGAATGAGTTGAATGATGATCCCATTTGATTTCACATCTTCTCTGAGGCCTTAGGTTATAAGATTGATGAATTTTGTTTAAAAGTTGCACCCAAAGTTATTTATTTTGTTGTCAAGTCCCTTTTTGTCAATCAAATGGACACTTGAAGCAATGGGTTTTCTCCAAATCTCATGGATTAGGTGATTAATCTATCTACACTCCAGCTGACTGTTGTTAAGGGCATTGCATTTGGCTTTGTTCAAGGAGTAGGTGATGTTTTGCTGTCTTCTGCAGGTCCAGTATAGGGGTGACCCGTGAAAGAAACAAATGTACCCAGATTGGGAAGTTCTATTAACCTGATTGTCTGCCCAGGTGGAGTCACTGTAGCAGGTCAGGTTGGGTGAATTGTTCTTCTTGGATATGAGAATATATTGATCCTTGGTTCTGGCCAAATAGGTCCACACCTTGAGCACCTCCTGTCAATGATTGGTCCCAGGTTTCTCAGACAATTGGGCCAGTGAAGAAACTGCAAAACATATGTCCGGGCGCGCCAGTCCTGCAATGAAGTTGAGTATTCCAATTGGTAGTTGAATTTTAATGCCTTGAACTCTTTCTGTTCTTCTTCTGTTGCTGGAAGCAGGTGGATACCTGGGGCGCAGGGAGTGTTTGAGGAAATTTTTGACCCTTGGAGGTTCAGCTCCAACAGCCCCTTTTTTATGTGAAGCGGAAGCCACATTTTTACCCCATCATTGGTTCTTTTGACTTTCATTCCAAGTAATTTGTTTGGTTTGTGACAAGATGAGTTCTCAAATTTGCTCAGGAATGCGTTTCTGAATTTTTCCACGTTGCCTACCACTAGAAGGTTGTCCACATGAACAAAAATAACCAATTAACCATCATTCCCAATGTAAAGACATGGGTCCGCATTGGAGTGGGTAAATCCCTGGAGTTGAATCCAGTTGCAAAGCATTTTGTACCAATTTTTTGGCGCTTGTTTGAGTCCATGAAGGTACTTGTTTAGCTTGAGGATAGGATTTCTTCTGTTTGAACCAACATTTTGTTGTATGAACACCTCTTCATCCAATGGTGCGTGTAGGAATGCACCCTTGACGTTGAATTGGAGCATTTGAAGATCTCTTTTGACAGCCAGCAGAAGCAATGCTCTGAGAGATGATAATTTGCCTGTTGGGGAATATGTGTCAAATTAATTTATTCCATATCTTTGGTTGAAACCTTGGACAGAGACCCGGGATTTGTACATGGATTCTTCTCCATGGGTATTCTCCTTGTTATGAATGCATAGGTAACTTTGAGGACCTTTGCAGGTTTCTGACATTCATAGTCTTCCCAAACTTTGAAGTCTTCACATGTTGACAATTCTTTGTTGAGTGATTTTGACCATATGGGATATTTGAGGGCTTCCTCAGGAGTCTTGGGAACAAAGCTAATATAGTATCCATAGTGTTCAGGAGGCTGGAGTGAAGATTGATTTTGAAGGGTTCTGGTTTTGGGAACTAGCTCCAATATGACCTGTTCAGCCTGATCAAGTTTATTTTCCAATTTGTTTGAAGAGTCCTCCAATTTGATTCTCAAAATTTTGTCAGTTGGTTCAGCATCCTTTGAAGGGTGATTGGTGATTTTTTGTCTGAAGATTGGCAAATCTTGTTCTGATGATGGATGGGTGTGTTCTAGTAGGTTGTCCAGATTGGACTTGATTGTGGGAAGAAATTTGATGTTTTTTGTCTTGATTAATTTGCCACTTTGCTTCAGCACGCAATAAGATTGTAGCTTGGGCAAATACCCCACCAATCTACCTGGGAGTCCTTTTTTGTCAAATTTTATTCAAGAATGGTTTCCAAGATCAAGGTAGGTGAGGTCAAGACCTATTGGTTTCAGGTAGCCATTGGTTAGTTGCAATCCATGCATTTCTTCCCATGGTATGGCGCCGTTGCTGTTTGGAATGTGATTTAGTGCAAGTGCACAACTCCGGATTGTTTTGTGTCAGTAGTCCTTTGGAATTCTGGAGGCAGAGTGCGTGGCCCTTATGGATTCAGAAGTTGTTCTATTAGCTTGCTCCGCTCTTCCATTGTTTTGGGGATGATAGTGCTCAGAAGCAATCTGTCAAATTCCTTTTTCTTCAAAGAACTTGGTTAGCTCTTCATTGATGAACTTGCCGCCACCATTGCAGCAGAATTCAGTGGGAAAATGGTTGAGTTGGTTGAATTTGGTGCGCAGGATGAACCTGATTGTTTTGGATGCGTCTCTCTTTAGCTTGAGAGGAATTCAGCTGATTTAACCACTATGGTTTTACACAAGATTTAATGAATACTTGTATCCTCCCTTGGCGATTGGCGTGATTGGACCAATTAGATCAGCATGAATTCTCTGCATAATTTTATCAACTCTTGTAGATGTCTCCTTGAATTGGGATTTTTTTATCTTTCTTCTGTCACAGTTTGGACAACTGAATGATTTCTTAATGGATTCTGGAACTTTTTTTTGCAGATACTTCTCCAATCTTGACAAACTTGCATGCCCAAGTTTGAGATGAAGATTGTTCAAATCTTCTAAAGTTCAACAAAACTGTGGTTGGTAGGGATGTCAATGTACAAAAGATTGTTGCAGATTTTTCCTTGTAGGAATTTCTTTCCCTGCAGCTTCATTTTGAACTTGGCAGGTGTACTCTGATGATCAGTTACAAGCTTTGCTCCTTTTCTCAAGAAGACTCCCATCAACAGAAGGTTGACACAGACATCTGGAGTCCAAGCTGAATCTTGGATAAGAATGGTTCCAGATGATGAATTGAGTCGTATGTTTCCTCTACCCATGATGGAAATTGAGGCCCCTGGTTTTCCCGCTTTTATTACATTAGAGCCATCTTCAGGGATGATTTGTTCAAAGAGATTCCCATCTCAAATCATATGAATTAAACAACCCAATTCTAGGATGAATCAAGAGGGCTTGTTGGAGGTGGCATGAGAGAGACAGTGCAGAAATGAGAAGAAGTTGGTCACATCCTCTTGCTTTTTCTTTTCTTGTTTGTGTGGTTTGAATCTTTTAGGCTTGAGATTGGGGAATTCTGCCCAAAATTTTTCTTGAGGGTGATTCCTTACTTTGGGGTTATTGACGCCGTTTTCACATTGTGGATAGGTAGAATAGAGATTCAAGTCCACTTTGGAGCCAGATCCTGTTTCCTTTGTCTTGGCTTCATTCTTGTTCTTTTATTGAGTCAGATGATCCAAAACTCTCTTGACTGAGACTTTGTTGTCTCCGTGCATAATTTAAGAGGCCATGGACTTGAGATTGGCTGGAAATTTGAAGAGAATTAAGTATGCCAAAATGTTGGAGGGCAGCTCTATCCCAACTGCAGAGCGCTTGTTGAGGTGCAGTCTGAGGGTGGTCAAAAATCTTTTGATTTTATCTTTACTGAAGGGAAGATACAAGAATCCATTGAACACTTGGGCGCCATTGGCCAATTGGGATGAGGCAAAGTAGTCCTTCGCCACTATCCATATTTCTTTTGGGTTTCAAGCTTTTCCTGGTTTTATGATATTGGTGTGTGTGGATGGCTTGAGTTTAGCCAGAAGGAATGGAGCTATGTCTTTGTTCATTTCTGAATTGAGTTGGATTCTTGGATCCGGGTTCTCCATGATTTGGAGTATCCTTTTATGTTGAAGAGACTTTGCATTTTTCTCTTCCAGATTGATTAGTTATCTTCATTGATCAGAGGAGTTGATTTTACCAATGTTTTGAGAGCTATGGCTTGCATTGAGGTGTTGCCTCCTGGTCCTGGTGAGATTTGATTGACCATTGTAGAGGATTTTGGCTTTTAACCGTGATAAAAGTATGGCTTGAAACCAGGACCAAGAGGCAGTGACTAATCAAAGATAATCACCACTCAGCTGATTCAGACATTAAATTAACTAGGAGAATGAATAAGAGACGGTAGTCTGAGCTGTTTTTGAGGTTCCCTTGGATCTTCAGATTTGATCAGCTTGAAGTTCAGCTTTGGGAAACCTTGCAGTCAGATTGAGGATTGGATGTTGATGTTTACTAGAGTGAGGGAGTAAGACAATGAACAATGATGGAAAGGAGATGGATGAGAGATGCCAAGAAGAAAGAAAGGATGTAACTGGATGGAGAGATGAGTGGATGCGTCCAGGTGCCAGCATCTTGTGCTTCTCAGATAGAGTATCCGCACTGTAATTCCAGTTGCCCCAGACTGGTTACCGGGTTGAGATGAGCGCAACTGTCAGTCTTGGGTTGAAACTCCAACAAAAACGGTTGACCCAAGATCATAGGTCCTTTTAAAAAAGTAATCCAAAAATTACAGGGTCCAACAATACTTCAACCAATTGAAACTGGAACATCTGCATCAATACCAAATAAATCACAATACTGATTCCCTATTCCATACACCGCCGAGTTGAAGCTAACTCTAGTACTGAGCTTGAGTTTGCAGGCCATAGAATCCAAAGTCAGGTTAAGTTGAGAACCAGAATTTACCAGGAGAGAAACCGTTTTATCCAATTTTCCAAGACAACAAGAAAGAAAACCAAGCGGAAAAGATTACAGGTTGGAATCTGAGGAAGGATCAGCTCTGCCAGAGTCCTCAAGCAACTTTCCGGAGGACACCTTCAATTTTTCAGAGCCAATTTCCACAAGTTGGTGAGAGATCCATTTCTTCATCCCTTCAGCAACAGAGTGTGAAATTGACAGGTGCTCAGCAACAGATAAATCAGGAATTTTCATATCAGAGATTTTTTTAGTACCCCTTTGAAAGCATTGGGGTGGTCCTTAGATATTCCCCTCTCAAACCAAACTTTTGGCTGGGTGGAGGGAGGATGCTCAGGTGAAGCAGGGATTATGACAGGATAAGCAGGTTGGGGTGTTGCAACATGTGGAGGAGAAGGATCAGTGTGTTTTTAAAACCTTTCCATCAGAGGTTCCATTTCTACGTCAATGTCTTCCACCACAGAGGAAGGAGGTTCAGGGGATGATCAATTTTTGACCAGTTTACAAAGGATATTGCATGGCATAGGAGGAGCTTTGTGAAGTTTGGGTTCCTCATGTTGTTTCCTAGCCGGATTGTATTGATAAGATCCAGAAAAACTAGAGGATAGCATGGTTGAAGAGTACCACAGGAATATAAAAAATCCCAAGAGGCCAAAGAAGCTTTCCTAGGAGGAGATAGCTGAAAAGAGGTCACCACATGATGGATAGGGTGTGATGAATCAAAAGGGATCAGATCAAGCACCATTAGGAAGAAAAAAATTATTTCCCATCTGTTCCACCAACTTTTCCTCATTATCCTTCTTGAGTCCTTGGCATTTTCCAGTTCCATGACCTTCCCTATGACAATAGTAGCAGACAAGAGTGGATCTAGGAACAGAATTAGAATTTTTAAGAGCAGCAAGAGCAGAAATCTTTTGATCCAATTTATTTTTGAAAGCTTGGAGAAGTTTTTTGATTTCATAAATAGTTGAAGTTTCTTTGTTAGCCTGAGGATTCAATTTGGGACAATGACTGGCCTCCATTTTCCTCATAATTGTGTTAGACTCAGAAAATGAGGGAGCAGGAACAGGTTCAGTGGTGCGGGTTTTTTTGAAATTTAGGGCAGTTTGACCTTTCATGACTTTATCCACGGAACTCCTAAGGACATGAAAAGCAGGAAGCTTGAAACAATTATTCCTAGTTGTGATCATAGATCCAGAATTTACCAATTTGTCTGTCATTTGCTCCTGGAATCCTAGCAAAAAGGATTGGAAAAATATTAATCAAATTTTGTCCATGGTGTCAGTATGACCATTTCTAAGGAGATAAGATTGCATAGTATCCCACAATTTCCTAAAAGATTGATAATCAGATTCTGAAGAAATACCATCCTTTGAGTTCCACTGAGAGAAAAGATCATCCAATTCCTGTAGTGTAAATCAAGCCATATCTATCTTTCCCCAATACACCAGCATTGCTTCCTTTAGAAGTGTCCAGTTATGAGATTTGAATCCATCAAAAGACTCAATTACTTCCATAACTTCATCAGAGGAGATAAATAATCATAATTGATAGGCCATATTTTATTTTCTACCTCCATCCACTTCTGCAGCCATTTTGTAAGAATCCAGGAATAATTTGACATTTTTCCCCTTGAAACCCAAGTTCTTGTTCTGGAGTTTGATCTTGACCATCTTAGCACAAGCAGAGGAGGAGGATTTTGGAGGGGAGTTTT
This sequence comes from Puccinia polysora, assembly GCA_025617555.3. Lineage (NCBI taxonomy): Eukaryota > Fungi > Basidiomycota > Pucciniomycetes > Pucciniales > Pucciniaceae > Puccinia > Puccinia polysora. Next base: position 42,002,386 of record CM062613.1, read on the forward strand.
GACTGTTAATCGTGTTAGAAATTGAGCAGAATGCTCCGGTCAGATTTGAGTGAGAGCATGAGGAGGAGGAATCTTGTGTCGCCAAGAGGAGCGGATCAGAGAGTCAAGGGGGGCACTCAAGTTCAAGGTGAGTAAGAACGGATGATGATATTTCAGTTGAAGTTGGCAGGATTTAAATAGTAAATACAAGCCATAATCAACATGATCAAAATGTGGTTTTAACAATAACAAGTATAATGAATAATGAATGAGAAGCAACCAAAGAACTGTCACATAATCAGTGAAAGACAGTATGCAACAAGGCAGAGACACAACAGGCCATAAGCCAGGACATAAAAGCTATCAAAAGAAGAGTGACAAGTACAATACAACTGAGGTGTTAATTCAAGCTGATTTGGTGATTCAAAAAACATTAAAATTAAGAAAGATCAATATAAGAAAGGAGGTTCTTAGAGATAAGAAGTCCATTAAAAGAACTAGTGACTCAGGGTTCTATGACTACAAGAGTTTGATCAGTAATGGAAAATCAGACTACTTGAACTAGCATTCTTTCAGAATTGATCCTGAATGAACCTAGAAATGTTCAACAGTAGGAGGGACAACTGATTAGAGACATGAGATACAATTTGATCATAACAAGCTACTTTTATGATTCCCATAATACCGGAGAACAGTCTTATATTTTTCATAGTATTTTATTTAATAATTTATTTTATATTTAAATCAAAAGGAGAGTGAGGACACTTAGTTGCCATAATTCCAACAGGATTTACCAGTAGATTCCATTTTGACAGAGTTTTGGATCTAGTCTGAAGGCAGAAAAGAGACAAAAAAGAAAATAAGAAAATGGATTTCAAAGTTGATTTCACAAATCTAGGACTGTAAATCCAAAGGTTTCTGGTTCAATTCTGGCCCAGGGGACCAAATGTAAGACTCCAAACGGTGCTGGTTGTTGGCAGTTCTGCTGAGGGGAAAGCTTCTTTTTTAGGCTGCCCTCCTGAGCGTTGCAAATATATTTATATGTAGCCAGAATCAAGGTGAAGAACCTTGTAGCTGTAGAATCAAGGAGAAGGAACAACTCAGTAGTAAAAAACAGCAAGGAATAAAACACACTCTGAGACAAGAGGGTGAGGGAAAGACTTGAACAAAAAAAGTTATAGTCTGTTTCAGAGTTCAATATAAAAGTGCAGCTGAAAGTAACAGCACCCACAAGCTAAGGGCTCAGGTTGTAGCAAGAGGCTCAAGAAAGATCAACTCAATCTCAATCCCCCTCCAAGTTCTCAATGAACCTGCCCAACTTAGACAATCAATTGCTTGGAGCTACAAGGAGGATACCAGATAACTGTGGGAGGCCGTACTAACAATGCAACTTGTCTATGAAGTTCCAAAGCAGAAAAATGAAGCAGTTGAACAAGAATGACTCAAAACTTCTCAAGGAACTCAAGATAAGTGTGGCGGAATACAACTATCACAGAAAAATAGGGAGGCTTCACACTCCATGTTTAAACTTAATAAACCTTTGAGTCAAACATGACTGTTCCAGAAATACAATCCAATGAATGATCAAGAACCAAGTGGTCAGAGAAAGGGATTAAAGGAGTGGTTTAACACACTCAAGAATTCAACCAAATGAATTCTTCTTCAACCAGCAAGTCTATGAATTGGTGATAAGGATGAGGATCAGGGGATAATCAACAGATATATCCAGATTTATGACGATGATGATGATGATTAGGCACACAGGGGTACACCCTTATCTATGGGGAATGTTAAATTCACGGCTCATTGAGCCGTTAACACAACTCTGTACATAGCTCAATGGGCCGTTTGGCACCCTACACAACTTAAATGAGCAATGTGGCATGCTACAAGGCTCAAATGGGCGGTGTGGCACGCTACGCGACTCAAATGGGCTGTGTGGCATGCTACACTTCCCATTTCAGTTGTACAGCACGCTAAACAACTAAAATCAAGTTGTGTAGCCTCCACTGAATAATAAATAATAAATAATAAATAATAAATAATAAATAATAAATAATAAATAATAAATAATAAATAATAAATAATAAATAATAAATAATAAATAATAAATAATAAATAATAAATAATAAATAATAAATAATAAATAATAAATAATAAATAATAAATAATAAATAATAAATAATAAATAATAAATAATAAATAATAAATAATAAATAATAAATGATAAATGATAAATAATAAATAATAAATAATAAATAATAAATAATAAATAATAAATAATAAATAATAAATAATAAATAATAAATAATAAATAATAAATAATAAATAATAAATAATAAATAATAAATAATAAATAATAAATAATAAATAATAAATAATAAATAATAAATAATAAATAATAAATAATAAATAATAAATAATAAATAATAAATAATAAATAATAAATAATAAATAATAAATAATAAATAATAAATAATAAATAATAAATAATAAATAATAAATAATAAATAATAAATAATAAATAATAAATAATAAATAATAAATAATAAATAATAAATAATAAATAATAAATAATAAATAATAAATAATAAATAATAAATAATAAATAATAAATAATAAATAATAAATAATAAATAATAAATAATAAATAATAAATAATAAATAATAAATAATAAATAATAAATAATAAATAATAAATAATAAATAATAAATAATAAATAATAAATAATAAATAATAAATAATAAATAATAAATAATAAATAATAAATAATAAATAATAAATAATAAATAATAAATAATAAATAATAAATAATAAATAATAAATAATAAATAATAAATAATAAATAATAAATAATAAATAATAAATAATAAATAATAAATAATAAATAATAAATAATAAATAATAAATAATAAATAATAAATAATAAATAATAAATAATAAATAATAAATAATAAATAATAAATAATAAATAATAAATAATAAATAATAAATAATAAATAATAAATAATAAATAATAAATAATAAATAATAAATAATAAATAATAAATAATAAATAATAAATAATAAATAATAAATAATAAATAATAAATAATAAATAATAAATAATAAATAATAAATAATAAATAATAAATAATAAATAATAAATAATAAATAATAAATAATAAATAATAAATAATAAATAATAAATAATAAATAATAAATAATAAATAATAAATAATAAATAATAAATAATAAATAATAAATAATAAATAATAAATAATAAATAATAAATAATAAATAATAAATAATAAATAATAAATAATAAATAATAAATAATAAATAATAAATAATAAATAATAAATAATAAATAATAAATAATAAATAATAAATAATAAATAATAAATAATAAATAATAAATAATAAATAATAAATAATAAATAATAAATAGAGCCGTGAATTTAAAATCACCCCTTATTTATTGAGCAGACAATTAGATGATGGATCAATACCATAAGGTGGATTATTTATAAATTGTTCAGAAAATCTTGGGGGAAGAGCCCATTGATTTATTGATTGGATACCACATTGGATGATGCTGGAAAAATCAGGGGAGAGCCCCTCTTTTTAAGGTCAAGGGACCCTGTATACTATTCACAAGAGGATATACATATGAGAGCAGAAAAAATTTTATTTTATTTTATTTTATTTTTTGGCATTGAAAGATTGATGGGGATGATGAGAAAGAATCCAGATTTTAAAATGAATGAATCATGACATAAAAAATCAAAAAAAAGACAACAACAACAAAAAAAACTGGAAGGGGAGGTCTGGTTCCCCCTGCCAATCTTCTGCAACTGGGGTGAGAAGATCATACCCCAGCCAACTTGCCTCCTTCTCCAGAATTTTGCACGCGACGACAAAAAACACCCATCCCCATCCAAAAATGGAAGGGGGTGAGACCAAACCAAAGGAGGGTGGGGCAATCACTGATGGTGGTGGGCCAAGCAAGCAATGATGAGAGGGATCATTAATTGATGGTGAATTTCCGCAAGCTGGCAGGCAAGGGTACCAACCGCCGCAAGCAACAAGATGGGTATGATCAACTTTAGGATGATGATGGTGATAGAGGATTGGGTGATCTTGAAAGCAGATTGAGGGGAGGCAATTGAACTTGGAGGTAGACAAGTGTTGGATAGGATGATGATGTTGTACCAATTTGTAATTTTCTGGTAATTGTTGGCAATGATGGGATGCAGGATGAGATGATTGATCAGTGGCAATGAGATTGATCAGTTGGAGGGATCAAATCAAAGGAGGGGATATTTTGATGAGGGCTGTTGGCAAATTGGCCGGTGGATGATGACAGCAAGGGACCATGGCTGGCAATAATGGATGAGAGGTGATGAGAGATGGAGATGATTCATGAGAAGGATGGTGACCAATGGGGGCACCAACGGCCGCAAGCAACAGCTTGCTGGTTGTCAGGTGAGCAAACCAAGGGTGATGAGGATGAGAATAGATTGGGAAAGTGGATTGATTGAGAAAGAATGCTTGCATGTGCTTTTTGCCCAAAAATGGTCAGAGGGTTGTGTCATAACCTTAGTTCTGACACTCCTTCAACTAAACCAATCCAACCTCTTCATCAAACTCACCCTCATATCAAACCCAACTTCACTACTCCTGTACCTTCCACCGGATAGTACTACCTCTGCATCTCTTGCAGTCTCCATCCTCTTCCACCAGCTTCACCCTCTCCCTGTATGGTATAAGCTCTATTTCCATGTACACCTCACCTGTCATGTGATTCAGCCAACCTTCTCAGGACCTCTCCCTCTCTCCATGGCTTGGTAAAACCTTCATCACTCCTCAACCCAATTGGTATATGAGTTAGTACATACTACACTTAGTATATACATAGTACATACTCTCCACTGTCTGTTCAGCCCATACTCCCAGGACTCCAGATCAGTACATGTCAAACCTTCCTGGATAGGCCCATCACCCAATTAGTCAACTGCAGCCTCCAGCCCAATCAGTCAACATGTAATACCATGGGAAATCCAACCTGCAACACCAGCCACTCATCCCTCAAGACCTCCTTCTCAGCTCTCACATATACTGGCCTCTCCTTCCCTCCTGGACTAATTCCCCCCAAGGACTTAGTATATAACTTCTTACTGGTTAGTCTCTCTGCCAGTAGGTGTCATCTCAGCACAAGACAACCTTCACCCAGCCTGCTTAACTCATATCACCTTGCCCCTTCCTGGTGTTACTATTATAGTATTCAACAACTCTCTCTTCAAAAACCTCCTGGACTGGTCTTCTCATCCTTTCTCTTCTCATCACTTGTACTCCTCCTTTCATCTCCTTCATTGAAATCCAATCAAACATCCTTGATTTCTATGAGTAGTAGTGCCTGTGCCTTCAGCCCCTTGCACGCCAGGGGCAGTCGTGACAGGTTGTCAAACTTGAGAAAGGGGGAAATTGAACACAGAGCCTTCGGACTTGAACCCCTATGGCCCTGCCCTAGAATGCTAGGACAGGGAGAAGTTTGAGGGAGGAAAAAAACAAAAAATGCTATACATAAATTTTTTTTTTACATGATAAAAAAATAAATTTCTTTTTAAAAAATTTTGCCCCTTTTATTGAGGTGTACCAAATTGGTCACCACACTGGCAGTAGTTTATTGAAGATAATGAAAGATGGGATCAAAAACCAAAGCAGTAAGCAAGTAGAGGATATGATGAACTTACTGGTTCACATCCAATTGTTTATCATCCACATTAATGATTCAAATCAAGCCCCAATAAATTTTTCACCTTGATTGAGCCTCCAAAACCCCTGCATTACCCCAAAATTTTGTTTTTTGCTCATTGCATTACATTAGATTACAAGAATTATGCCTGTAGAAAGTACAAGAAAGATATTAATTGTCCAAAAAACAATTTTTCAGAACAAAAAAAAATAAAAAGCCGCTGCCACAAGATTAAGAAAAGTAAGCTCATCAGTGGGAAAAATTTCCTCATGTACTTCCATCAGCCAGCAAGCAGCTTTGGAGAACCTGTACAGAAAAATGGAAAAAATTTTCATGCAGACCATCAGCCCACTGAAGAAGCTGTGGACCATGTTGTAGGAAATCTTAATCTTTATTAAATCTTGCAATGAATCCTTCCTTGTTTTTAAAACTCAAAAAAAGAAAGGGTATTACAGTTATTCAACCTTCTATTATCAATAAGGAGAGAAAACAATTTTTAATTAGGAAGTAAGAAGATGGTGAAATAACATACATTAAAATGATTTATCCCCATTTCAGTTGAAATCTTACAGAGATTTTTAAACTGTATTCATGGTCAAGCTTTGCAGGACAAAAAAGAGGCTTTAAACCAAAAATTGATTCATTGGTGCACTGGTAATTCAAGTCTGTCATTATGATTATTCCTAATTTTTATATCACTTTTTTGAAGAAGATTGAGTGTTTTTAAAACAATTACACCAAGGAAATTAGAGAAAAAAAATTAAGCAAGGAAAAGCTCTTTAGATTCCTGTTGTCTATTCTTCTATGCTTGTGTATCTATTTCTCAACATGTACTTTAGTTTGGTCTTTTCCAGAAATATCATACCCATCCCATGTATTTTGTAAAATCCCATTCTCTGTCTTCATTTCTCTTCTTTTTTTGTGCACCAATGATGCATCAGGTTTATTTAATTTGATTTGGGGAAACTTTAATGACAAGGTATTGAATTATTCCCTAACTTAAGGAAAAACACCCTTTGAGACATCACAGCTTGAGGTGCACCCACTCCTGGCTAATCTCACCAATCCCTGCATCCACTATTTATGCGCTCTGGTTTTAACTCAATCTAAGAATGGTGGAAAAGGTTTTGAATCATCCTTTACACTTGAAAGACACCAAAAATTTGTAGCACTTGCTCCAAAGAAAATTTCTGTATGTCAGTGCATACATATAGCAATTCAAGAAATGACTTGGAATCTCAATCCAAAAAACTTTTTAGATAATAAATAATAATTCAAGAAGACCAAATGAATCTTGAACAGACATTTACCAAGGTCACAGCGTATTGTTAGAAGACTTGATGCAATTCACATTCAATGGTTAGCATGAAGGCTTCTGTTGGAAAGCTGTAGTCTTATTGCTCAAGAATATCCTCCCAATTTCAAATTTAATTTTTATCAAATGGAATCCTGCATAATATCAGCCCTCCTTAAGTAAAAAAGTGCATATGTACCAGCAATTGGGGGACACAATCCTCTCACCTCAAACAGATGATGGTATCCCCAGTAAGTAAGCATAAAAATTAATTCTATCAGGAATTTTTGTGAACAAATCTGCTATGCTTTTCATCCCATTGAATTTCCTTTGAATGAGTTGGTTAAATTTGCATTTAGAAGCACCCAACTATCTGCCGTTTTATTGCTTTTTATTCTTAAAAAAACCCTCAACTCTTGTTTATAAGATGAGTTGATCGCCCCAGAATTCATTTTGCATGCCTTAAAGAAGCAATGAGAAGAGGAAAGGGATGAGAAAAAATAAATAAATGAAGGAAAAGGAAGAGAGACTGAGAAAAATGCCAGTTTTAAGATGGAATGGAGAGCCAGGATTGCGCCAAGGTGGATTTGATGGCTGAGGTGAATTGTTGGAGTTGTTTCAGGATTCTGATTAAGGTGTTAGAGCAAAATGATATTTGCTTAATTTTAGTTGTTGCAGGTTGATTGTGAGGCATTCACGATGTTGAATGAGATGAGAGCCAAGGGGGAAAACTCCACTGTCTTCTGGTTTTGATGGAATTGAGAATTGGTGTGTATGGTTGATGACATGTTGATTTGTGGATGGATTTTTTTCATGTTGATGTATATAAAAGCATAAATGGCGGGTTTGATGTTTCAAATCCTCCAATTTTCTGAAACCAGCCATTTTAAAATACACCAGTTAGCGGGTATGTTCATTTCAGAAACCAAACATTAAAATGGTGGGTTTCTAATGGAGTGTTTGCCAACTCTGATACACCCTAATTTCATTTTTTATGTATAAAAAGAATTTGACATTCCACCATAAATATCAAATTTGCTTTGTAGAAATAATAGGGCATATCAGAGTTAAAATTTTGAAAATTTTAAATAGCTTATTTCAGAAAAAATATCAATTTGTTGAAAAATATTTTTTTTATCAAAACAAAGAATGAAGAAATGGTTTGAACTGCAAAAAATAAAATTTTGAAAACAAGAATGGATAGACCTGAAATAAGCCATTTAATTTTTTGAAAATTTGAACTCTGATACACCCTAATAATATTTGATCTCTTTTATTATTATTGAATAGCTTTTATTTTATTTTTTTCATCTGAAAAAGTTTTTGAAATCCATCTTTTGTTTGTTTTTTTAAATTGGTATTAATTTCAGTTATTGAACTTGAAGTGGTAATGAAAAATATTTTATATACATTTTGGCAGTTAAAATTATCTAAACTATCAAATTCTATTTTTTGAGACAGTAGTGAATAAGGAAGGTCAATTTGGTTCAATTGCACTGTGCTTCAGACCCAGTATTTGTTTCATAAAAGGTATCAAAATCTAAAGATTCTTCCAAATTCCAAAGGGTTGTCCAATGAAATTTTTAAATGTTCTAAATGGTACTGCATAGCCCACCAAGTTAGAACTGGTAGCAGAAAGTGTTTTGGAATCCCAGAATTTCAATGCTGGACTTACATGTACCATTGCAGGGGTGGTATTGAAATTCTGTGTGATGGTTACGACTGGGCCATGGGGAAAATTATGAATCCTCTTAAAAGGGAAGTATCTGCACCACATTTTTTTTATGTTAAGCTTAATTTTACTTAAATCCCACAGGAAATATTCGATTTTTTTTAGAAATTGACATTTGATCATTTTTCTTATTTTTATTCAAATTCATGAAGTTTTCTTTCAAATCAGAGCTCAAATTTAAGATGGCAAGTTGGGCATGGTTTTGATGGCTGGAGGAGGGGTGAACGAGCTGAGGATCTGATTGAATGAGGATGAGGATGGAGATGAGGATGGGAGCACGGAGGAAGTTTGGGCCAAGCGGGTCTTGGCCCGCGCATTTGGTCAAAAGGAAGGGGGGAACAAAAAGAGAAGGAATCAAACGCAATTCCTAGGTGATGAGACCAAGAGAGGCCTGTCCTAGACCACTGGGACAGAGGAATGCTTGGCAGGATGAGGAAATTGGAGGAGTGATACTGATACGTAAAAATTGCGATTTTTTTTTTTTTGGATAAATGACACCTAAATAAAAGAATTTCAGAAAAAGAATTTTGAATTTTCCGCATCTGGTCCAGGGTGTCCAGATTTGGTCACCACACCGCCTTGGAAGACCCTCCGGTCAACCAACAATGCAACCTGCCCCCCCCCTTGACCAATCAGTCCTGCCCCCCCCTCAACCAATTGGCCCCGCCCTGCCTTGACAAACAAGGGCCAAGCCCCCCCCTCTGTTTTTGCCCTGCCCCCCATATATATCAATAAAATGATATAAATTAAAAAAATAGATAAATAAAAAAAAACTAATTAATTAATCAAATTTGAACTATAAATATAACAATAAAATTAAATAAATAAAATGAAATAAAATAAATGAATGAATTAATGAATAAATAAATCAATAAATAAATAAATAAGTAAGTAAATTAAAAATAAATTAATTAATTAAATTAAAAATAAAAATATATAAATAAATAAAATTAAATAAACCAAATCCAAAACTTGTTATTTTTTTTATTTTTTATTTTTTTTGCCGTTCACAACCCAAAATGGGTTGCAGGGGGTTGCAAATTTAACAGTTCCCTTTCTAAAAAAAGATAAAGAAGATATTAAAACTTGAAAAATGTGTAAACAGTATAAAACAATAGGAAAGAAGAGAAGAGGATGAAGGGCTATCCTTTCCATTAGACACAAATGGAATGGTTGCACATTGGAGTGTTTTAAAGTGCATAATTCTGTGACTTCCATGACTTCAATGCCTTGAAATTACTGAAACAGAATAAGCTACCCTATTAGAGGCCTTCAGCCCAGCACAACCACCTTCAATCACACCAAATGGGGGCAAAAATTTTCCCTAGGTGTGGAATTCTTAAAAATTCTATTATATCAAAAAGCTTTTCAAAATAATAATTATTTGATTGATCTCAGTTTTGTCAACCCTTCTTAGGTTGGGAAAACAACCCTTTGAGAATTAATGAAAAGAACTTATTTCAAGGAGATAATTTTTTTCAAAATTTTTTTCTTGATTCATTTAAGGGCATTGGATTTACATGAAAGAAATCTGTAAAATATTTATATTTTCATGTCATCTTGATGTCCAGCAGTTACATACTTTTCCATTTTTTTAAATTCTTTTTTTTATTTCTTGCAATTTGTTATTTGATGCTGCAGTAATGTGGGGATGCTTCTAAAACACCCAGGACCATTTCTGTAGATTTATGAAGGGTTTTGACCCTTTCAGAAATTGGAAAAAGGCAAAGAAATATTTTTACGTTGTTAATTTCCAACCATTTTTTAACCAAATCTTCTCAATTTATCTGAAAATTAAAGTTGGAAGCATATATTTTTGATTATTAAAGAACTTTCAAAATTTTTGGGAATTATGGGGGTTATTCATGCCACAAAAAAATTCATCCAACGTTGAAAAGTAGCAAACAAGTAAAAAATGTCTGTTTCAGTGTCTTCACATTATTGATTTGTTTTTTGCATTTCTGACCATGAAGAAATTTCCCCATAACTTTGAAACACCTCCAAAAAACTTTTGGTATTTATAAATTGCTATTATTGCTCCCAAAATGCCCAAAAATTCACTTTTTCTCAATTTTTTCTCAAACAAATTTGAGGAGCCAATATCTTCTTTTAAAAAAAATAAATTTGGAGAAAAAATTAAATTTATATTTAAATTTTATTCAATTCATAATATGAAATGTGGTGTTGTTTTATTTTTACTTCCAGTTTTCCTTTTGGGGAACAAAACCTGCAGCCAAAGATCCAAATTTTTTGGAATCATTGCCTTTGGAAATAATTAAGAATCACATTAAACATAAGAGGATGCAGAGGAAAGGGCTAAAAAGTGCAGAACATACCCCTCAAGCGGCTCAATTCTTTTTTTTCCTGTTTAGAATTTTGATTTTCAAAAAAATGCACACAGATTTATTTAACAAAATTCTTAGGTGTTCAAACAGCTTTCTTCAAAATATTTTTTTTGAAATCTACTTTGTGACTTATCAGAGTTCAAAAATACATAATTTTTTAGTTGTGGGTGTTTCCCAAAGATCCCAACTACAAAAACACTTTTTAAAATAATAATACTAACCTAATTTCAAATTTGATGTGTCAGATTTACCATAAAATAGTTGTTTTTTTTATATCAAGGTAATTTCAAAATAAAAACTTCATCAGGAAACATCACACACCCCCTTTTTACCACTTCTTCAATCCCCAACCTCATTAATTATACTGCCCATTTGCCCTTCCTCTTTCTGGGTCATTTTCCAATCTTTTTTTCCAAATTTACCATTCAACCTCAATCCAAATCTATGAAAGGGCAATTGAAAATTCACAGCAAGATTTCAAGCAGTTATTGATTGCAATTCTTTTTGGATAACTTTATTTTAAAGATCAACCACTATTAAGGTGTATCACAGAGAAAATTTTGAAAACCTTAAATATCTTATTTCAGGAAAGGGTAATTTTAAATTCACGGCTCATTGAGCCTTGCAAACAGTTCAAATCCGGCCTTGTGACACGCCACACAGTCCAATTTGGGCCATGTACAACCCCCCATGGCTTACAGAGCCGTGCGGCCCACCCATCCTGGTCTGCCACTGTGTGGACTTCCACACAACTACATTCAAGCTGTGTGGAGTTGTACACGGCTCAAGTGTAGTCGTGTGGCATCCCACACGGCACAGGACCGCGGTGAGCCAAAAAAAAAAAAGGAAAAAGGAAAATGAATGAAAGGGTACTAACACAACTCTTAGACTAAATAAACCTTCCAAAAAACAGAAATCAACCAAACAATCAAAGAATGTTCATTTTTTGGTTAAAAATAAATAAATAAATAAATAAAAAACAAAAAAAACTGGTACTATCAAATGTAATATAAACAAAAAAACTGGTACTATACAATTGAATAGCCCTAAAGTAAAAAGACCCAAAACAACACAAGTAACTGTACTATCCCTCAACTAAAAACACCAAAAAAAGACAATTAACTTTACAAGCCCTAAAGTAAAAATACCAAAAAAAAAGACAAGTAACTTGGCAATCCCTAAAGTAATTTCAACTTGAATAGCCCTAAAGTAAAATGGCCCAAAAATTAAAGAAGTCTTTTGACCAGCCCTAAAGTAAAAGTGCCCAAAAAAATACAAGTCTTTTGACAGGCCCTAAAGTTAAAACACAAAAAAAAACCAAGTTCAACTTTTTTTAAGCTGATCCCATCCCAAGCTTAAAAAAAGTTAAGCTTGCAATGGAATCAGCCCAAAAAAAGTTGAACTGACTTACCATTGAACTCTCATTCAAAATACTCAATATAATGATGTTAACTCAAAACGCTCAATAAAATGATGTTCAAAATGTGATAACCCTTTATATTAATAGAACTTGTTAGCTGCATTAAAATTACAATTTATATGAAATCCAATGATTAAATGAAGTCAAAGTCTGTTACAATCTAGAATACATTTGCAGTTGATCTTTGAGATGATCAACCCAACCAGAGGCTTTTTTAGAAATCAAGGAACATGGTTTTGCTACAATGGGTGGGATTGGAATCATTTCTCCCTCAAGTACTAATAGAACCCAGTGGTTATTGTTTACAAAGGAAATGAACATTGGATCTGATTGATCAGTAACATCATTATTCATTGTAGTATAATAATCACATGACTCCAATGAAATGAAACATATAGGTTTGGAATATGTGTCTGCTATGATTTGACCCATGTCCAATTTAGCCAGCCATTTTGAGGAGGGAATCTTTTCATTGATTTCTTCAACAGAAAGTCTTTGTTTAATCTTTTCAACCTCCTTTGAACCACCAAGAATCTTAATTTAGCAAGCTTTATGTTTCTCTAATGTTTTAATCATTTCCTTCCAACTTTAAACCATCTATGTTCTTCATAACCAAGAGATTTAGCAATGACTCTAAATCCGCAACTCCCATCTCCAATTGGATCCCAAACCTCACCCAAGAACTTATGTAATTTCTTGGGTATATTTGATTGAGGTATTTCAAGTTTGGTTCCTATCATTAAAACTAATTTAGTATTCATTTCTTTAATTGGATCAATGAAATTAAAACTCACAAAAGATGAGCTTCTGGTTGATCTTTGCTGATTCATAAAGCTTTTCCATCCTTCAACATCATTCACAAATTGCACCTTACAGTTTGCTTGTATGTTTTTATACAAGTTCCAAGTGCAAAATTGTCTTGATGACTCTGGGAAACTAGTTTCAATTGCACAAATCAGAGCTTTTTCACAGTCCATCAAAAAGACTTTTGGAGGTCTCTCAGGATCATAAGCCAACTCCTTTAATTCATTTACAGACCAACTGTAGAACTCAAATGTTTCTTTTGTTATAAAAACAAGATCTTTTGTGAAAGTTTGCCAATTGGCTGTCATTCCTAAAACATGCAATATTGGGGTTTTGTACTTATTTGTTTTCTAAGTACAATCCAACATAGCAATATGATGGAATTGTTTTGAAAGCTTTACTGCCTCTGGATGTTCTAAGTACAGGGCCTCCAAGTGACCCTCTCCACTGAACTTTGACCAGTGAAACCAACTTGTTTCTTCAAGCTGTTCATATAGTACCCCCATAACACTTTTTCCCTTTAGTTCTGCAAGTGTGACCTTCTTCTTAGTGTTATAGATTGTTTGGTCATCAAAATAATCCCGCCCATCAATCTTGCTCAATTTTCTCTTCAGTTGTAATGCATTGAGCCCATCATTCATGCCTTCTACTAGATTGTCTAAGGCCACCCCCAAGATTTTCCTCAGTTGAGGATGCACAGAGGTATGTTCAGATGGTTGATGGTTATGTTGGTTTTCTTTGTAGGAGAGGCGCCACAAGGGGTCTGCCTTTGTGCAATTTGCATGGATTAAAAACTTGCACCCAACCTTCTGTTTGTGAGTTTTTCTAGACCGTTTGGTAAGAAAATTTCCTGAATAGAAACCATGTCTTTCACAGGCTAAATCCACATTTTGGTCACCCTTTGAGTTTAAAACTGTTAAAGCGCAACCATGCTTCATTTCCCATGTTTGAAAATAGTTTTGTGCCTCTTCCCTAGTAGGAAAAGCTCACAAGGGAGGTGGGTCAAGTGGATGTAGTAAACATTCATTTGTTAAGTCATAGTTTCATAGTTACATGCACACATCAGTTTCAATCAAATTAAATACGGCAAAGACCAGTAAAATAAAACTTTACTCACCACCAGTGGTCATCTCCATTTGTGAGTCATTTTTTTCCTCAATTGTCACCCTTGATGAGGGTGCAATTGGGGCTTCCAATGTTTCATTACCCAAATCCTTTTTTTCTTTTTCCAAAGCTTTGTTGATGGCACTATCAATGTAGACCTTCCAGGCAGCCATGTCAGAAGAAGGAGGGCTTGCCACTGTTCTCAAGCAAAAAAAAAAATGCAATGGTATACTTCAATATTCAATTCAACTTTCAATTGATCAAACAAAGTTTGCTCACTTTCAAGTTGAGAAAGAATTGTTTTCAGATTTTTAAATCATTTATGATTTGAGGTTTCACTTTAATTTCACTTGGGTTTCACTTTAAATTCTCTTTGGGATTGCTAGGTGTGTAACAAAAGTCCCACAAAGTATGTGTTAATCCCATATTTGGGTTGACAGAACCCAAGTGTGGTCCAGGGTGTGCCCAAAATTCTGGCAGAACTTCCGGGGGGTTTTGCACCCCCAAACATGGCTCACTTGAGTCGTGTACCTCCGTACACGGCTCAAATGAGCCGTGTTCAGGGGTTACACGGATCCTACACAACCCCCAGGGGTTGCGCGTGTTTGAAACGGTCCTTTGTACTCGTCTTGGGGCCCCCACAGCTCATTTGGGCCGTGTAGGGCCCTAAACAACTACCACACGGCTGGAGCTGTGAATTTAACATTACCCTTCAGGAAAATATGAATTTTTCAAAAAATCTTTTTTATCAAAACAAACAATGAATAAATGATATTGACTGAAGAAATAAATGATTTTGACTGAAGAAAAAAATGGATAAGCCTGATATCAGGAATTTAGGTTTTTGAAAATTTTAGCTTTGATACACCCTATTCTCTCAAAGAAATTTTTATATTATCCAGTTAATTGGAAAAATCAAAAACTTATATCAATTTTCATTCTTCATACATGGGCAAAACCCGCCTCCACAAAGTCAATTTTTCAAGGATAAAGAATGATTTTTTTCAACTTGAAGACTTCCATTCTAAATTTCACCTGAAGCCTGCAATTTCAGGATTTTCTTTATATTTTTTTACCTCAATTGTGGAAATTCAATTTCTTAGAACATACCAATTTATTTTTTTGGCAAACATATTTATAGGGTATTTATTTTCTGATGGGTGGAAAGCTTCAAATCACAGATTTTAATTTCTGTGCCACATACTTCTCACACAGACAAAACCCTTATTCCTTTGATGTTTCATGAATTTATTTTTTTGGAAATTCAAAACCGCATCCCTGTAGCTGGGTTTTTCAAACCCTGAAAAAAAATTTTTGGTAATTTTGGAAGCATCAGAACACCTTCATAAATTCATTCAAAAAATGCAGGAAATCAACTAAACCAAAATTCTCATTGCATTTTTGGATCCTTTTCCTTGCCTTTTTAAGTAAATAATTTTGGTGGTTGAAGCTCTCAGAAATTTAACTGAAAATAAAATCTTTCTTATATCTATTTGGGATTTTTTTGATTTATTGTTACGCCTTGAGAACTTTTTTTGAGAAATAAAATAAAATAAAAATTCACATTTTGTATTTCAATCATTTTCTTGTCCTTTTACATTTTTTTTGGTGATTTTAGCTCTAATAAAACTAAAAAAAAGCACAAAAGGGATTTCTAAAGTTTTTTTAGGAGTTTTTGGACGTATTCTGACATCTTAAAGAAATCAAAACAGTCAAAAAAGCCAAATTTCTCATGGAACTTTTGGATCTTTTTCTTTGCATTTTTGAGTAATTTTTTTTGCTGATTTAAGCTCTCAGAAATTACAGAAAAAAATTAAAGATTTTTCTAATATTTCTTTGGAATTTTTTGTATTTATTCTTGGCCTTATATTTTTTTAAAATCTGGAATCAAAGTTTTATGCAATTTTTTTCCAAAAAACTTGAGAAAATTATCAAAGGATGATGCTCAAAATGATTTTAACTTCTTGTCACCTTTTTTACCCCTCAGCATATATATCACAATGAAATTTATTCAAAAGAAAAGTTGTGGTCTGTCTTTATTTGTCCTTTTCTATTTTTTTTCCTGAAAAAATAAATTATTACTTGAAATATTTGAAGGTGCCGGTTTGAAGAGAGCCTAAAAGTTCTTTCAAAACTGAATTTTTGGTAATTTTTGAGTAAGTTTGTTTGCCACAAAAACCAAACCAAACAATGATCACAACAAACCACTTTTGGTTTTTGGTCACCTTTTTTGAGCCCTTGGATATGCATAAATTCAATATGACTTGGATTTTATTCCAGGAGCCTCTACCTATATTAGGTTGTATTGGAATTATCAAACCTTCCATTATTTTTGACCAAACCTGTCATTTTTAATGGCTGTTTTCTGAAGTACACATACCCCTCAACTGGTGTGATTCAAAATGGCACCTTTCATGGAAATGGCGGATTTCAAACATCGAATCCACCATTTATGCCTCATCATCCAACCCCATCCACCACATGCAAAAGACCCATCCACACCTCTGAATCAGCAAATATATACCAATACCATCTCCATTGCTTTGCTTCATTGCTTGAAATCTCCATGATTTGCTTCATTGGTTCACAGAAATCATCTCATCACACCAAATCACACATCTCAGCACCCCAAATAAACTTCACTGTCTCTCTCAACATTTCCAATCAAACATCCCAGCAGCAAGTTGATAACACAAGAAAGATGTTTATTATTTGACTATGATTCAGACTCCAATTTGGAATCAACTTGGTTAGCTTTGAATTCTTTATTGGAAAATCAATACATGGTTCCAAGAATACAGACTCTACATAAACCTATGTATTAAAAGCAAAAGCTTAATCTCCTCCCCAAATTAAGCTTCCAGAAACTGTTCCAAACTTTCTTGCCTTCATTCATGAAAATTTTGGAGATGATTGGAGACCACCACATCTTCCAGAAAAACTCTAGGGATCCTCAACACAATCAAGCTATTCAACTTTCCATTTATCTTTGTAGATTGGAATCAAATTTAAATTGATCAGCAGTTCATTTATTAGAAAATCTATTCTCAGCCAGTTATGGAACCTTTGACTTATACACCAAAAGATTCATTATTGCTATAATTTCTTTCTGTTGCTCAGTTCTTTTTTTTCCCAACCAAAGAAGAATGAAAGTAGATATCTCAAGTGATTGAGACTGAATGCTTTCCCATTTTCATTTTTTTTGTTGCTGGAACCACTTTTCCCTTGAGTCAAAAACCCAAGCTAGATTGCAACCACTATTTTGATTGGTAAAAAAGGCAATCAATACATTTCTTTTCCAAGGCCTTTGATAACACCTTTGATATCACACTGACTTCATATTTTTTATCTGTTTGTTTGGATACTCTGCTAAAATTCAACTTGTTTGTAATAACAAAAAGAATTTCATGTCACTCCATGCTGGCCTTCCAGGTTCTTGTCACAATTTGTATGTTTTCAAGCAGATTTGGATTTCCCAAAAACAAGAGAACTACTTTTACCAAGATCAATAACTTCTGGATGATTCAGCATATGTTAGCAGGAAATATGTTGTTCCAGCTTATACAAATGTTTCTTCCAATGATCTAAAAAAAACTGATTTCAACTATCATCTTGCTCAATCACATGTTTGGTTTTAACATGCAATCAGTGTCCTCAATGGAATATGGGCCAGCTTAAGGGAAATGAGAAACCAGCTTCAAAATCCCAGAGACATGAAGATCCTCATCAACTGGATTATCAGTTGTGTAATCCTTCACAATCTTCTGGCCAACACCAAAGATTAATGGGACAAAATATTTGAAGAAAATATTCCCAATCCTCCTCAAGTCATCCCAGTATCATCTTTTTGCTCATCTTCTTTCATGAGAGAGCAGATTCTACCCCTTACACTTGCTCACTTTAATGAGTATAATGTGGTTTTTAAATAGGTAAAAAATATCGTCACAGTAATCTTGTTTTTGTGGTTTTTCAACCAAGAATCCTAGGCTGACTTGGTTTTTTTTTTGGTGAACTTAGAAAAAAAACCTCCACCACACCCCACCACTCACTAAACCACCCACCTCACCCCACTCACTCACCACCCACCTCACCCCACTCACTCACCACCCACCTCACCCCACTCACTCACCACCCACCTCACCCCACTCACTCACCACTCCACTCCTTCCTCCTCCTCACCAACCACCTCACCATCCACCTCCACCTCAAAGTCCCCCCAGTCCTCCTGCTTCTTCTCCCCATTTATCAATCACTCATCCTGGTAAGTCCCCCCCCCTCCTCCTCCTCTTCCTCCTCCTCCTCCACCTTCTCCTCTTCCTCATCAATCAACGGTTTTCTAATCCATCAATTGATTGAATTAGAAAACCTCTATCCATCCTTGATCAATTGATCAACCAAGGAGTCCAAGTTTAGTACCCCTCCTCCTCCTCCTCCAATCAATCAATGAAATCAATTCCTTGATAAATTTCAAATTGATTGAGAAATCAATTTTCAATCTAGCAATCAATAGCACTCCCCTTTTTCTCCTCCTCTTTAAGCCAAGATACTTACATTTTTTTGTTTTTTGTTTTGTTTTTTTTTTTGTTTTTTAGGACCATTGACCGGTATTTATTTTTTCTTTGTTTTTTCATCATCTACCTTGATTATAAAATCCCCAATGTTTTTTTAGCTATTTTTTTTTATTCCATGCAATTTAACCCCCCATTTTACCCCTTTTTCTTTTGACCCCCTCCCTCTTTCTGCACCGCCAATGCTTATCCCACCGCCCTCAAAATTTTATACAACCATTTGAATTCCTTATTGATCCCTACCCCAAGAGCAGGAGGTGCCTTGGAGGGAACAAGATTGAAGGAGATGGTTTGAAAAAAATAAAGAGAGGTGGCAAGAAGAGTGCTCTTTTGAAAAAGAGGTTTCAAATGATAGATTCTGGAATCTCTCTGGAAGTGGACAAAGAAGGTTTTAAATGAAAGGTTGTGTGGTGTAGAAAAAAAATGCAACCCTTGTATTTTTACCATTCTATCACTTCTGAAAAGAAAAAGAATACTCAAAAACCCTCCCCTGAAGAGTTTGGAAAAGCCAAACAGAAGATTGAAAAATTCCATTTCCTCATCTCTGGAAAGGTGGCTGTTCTTGACCACTCCAATCACCACTCTCTGGTTGCAATAATCAAATTTTTCCCTTTGAATAAACTCTCCAAAAAGGATAACAAGGAAATCAACTTTGTGCCCAATTTCCTTCACCAATCCAAAAAATTTGTCAACACTACTGGTCCCCCAAAATCTTAGAGTGTAAAAATGTGGATGATTGGATGGCAAAAATTGATGCACCTTTCTGAGTTGTTTGAAAAATATATGAAGAAAGCGGATATTAAATCTTCCCCTCAAGGGTACACTTCCCTCAACTTTAATTCAGACAAATTCTCTCAAATTTTAGGCCAAATGTTCCAAAAATTAGCCATACTGGCCTTTGATTCCAACCATCAAACAATGCTGGACAACAATATCCCCTCTTTCTCTTGATTTGAATGTGGATCCCCGCTCAATCCTTTTTACTGTGCCCCCCAAATCACCTTGACTTCAAATTCCTTCTGCAATTCTCCCTGGAAAAATGATTGACAATGAGGAAAAATATCAAGTATCTGATGGCCAATTTTTCTTTCCTGACTTGATTTTTGGCATTTATTTCAAACAAAATGGTATTTTCAAAATTTTTTGGGCAGCAAATAAGTACAAGCATTTTAATTTTCCTGCTTTGGAGACTGCCACTCATACACGAATGGTCATGTCTATTCAAATCAACAAAAAAACTTGGATCACTTGCAGGGACTTGAAAGGTGGAAAAATATACTCTAGAAAAAGAAAATTAATAAAAATAAAAAAAATATGTTTATTGGTGGGTTCAAAAATAATCTCAAACATTGTTTTAATCAAAAATAATTTATTTGGTTTTATTTTTCAAATTTTCTGAAATTAAATATAATTACAAGCCAAGAAATTGAGTAATTTTCTGTATTTCTTCCACTGATATACTGCTAACAATACATGCCATGGCTACTGATAACCTATCTTTTTTTCATTGATAGTGGTTACCTCTCCTTTTCCAATTGCTCTTCCTGTTTATCCTTCTCCTTTTCCTTTTTTTGAAACTCCAGCTCAGCCTGTTTCAATTTCCACTTGGCATCCAATTTTTTTTGATGAGCCAACCTCTTGGCTTTCTGCTTTTCACAATCAATAGCCAGTTGAAGATTGCACCTTTTCTTTTCAAATTCAATTTTTTCCAATTAATTTTCTAATTTTACTGTTTCTTGCAAGGGAATATCAATTAGCTTGATTTCAAAAGCAAGTATATTCAATCAATGCAGTGACTTGAATCTTTCTTCTCCATGTTGTCTTCAAATCCATAAAAATTGTAAGTGTTTCTCCTCTTTTGAAGGCTATTGGGGTTGATGTTGATAGAATTGGAGGTCTTTTGCCTTTCCTTTGCAGAGGATGTTTGCATAAGAACATTGTTTCTCTCATTTGAAGGTAATGTGGGAGGCCCAATTGGCTTGAGTGTTTGGCTATTCAGAACAGGATGAGCCGGTTTTTTACAATATAAATCAGTCAGGATTAACCAGAAAGAAAAGAAAATTAATTGCTTTCTTACTTGAACAGATGTTTATTTTAATGGAGATGGTGGAATAACTTTCTCATCATTGGCAAAGTAGTTGAGTTCTTCCACCCCAGGAAGAGAGCAATCCAAAGAAGTAAGTGAGGGTTCCAAGGAAGGGTTTTTAGGGTTAATTGATTCCAATGTGGACATAATTGGGGGTGGTTGAGCTTGAATATCCTCCTTCACATTGGATTGGGGCCACTTCAAGGTTTCATCAGGGTTATGGTTGCTTGGCTGAGCATCTACAGCCAAGTTCTCAGCATCAATCAAATTGGATTGTTGGAAATCAAAATCAGCTAAGGGGGTAATGTTGGCCTCCTTTCCAAATATTTCATCCATTTGAATATAAAAAGGAAAAATAAAGTCCAACTGATAAACCACTAAGTTGATTCCCTTGGCTTTATTGGAGTTGGTGATACCAAAGCCAGTGAAGATTGAAATTGAGTGGGTTATTTTTTACTCTGCTCAATAGTTCTTGAATTTCTCCCTCATCTGTTTGGATGAAAGATCCAGCCTGCCTTTTTTTTATACTTGAGTTCATTGGCCATAAGGAGATAACCCTTAACCTCAGATTATGGAGGTTGGAAAACTTGTGTTTCATTTTCAGATCCAAAGCAAGCGTCATATTTTGAGTGAATTTCGAGCCAGTTTACCAGGTTTATTTGATCAGCTCTCTTGAGCTGACTTGAGCCTTTGGAAGCTGATGGGGGAGTATTCTTTTGTTTAGAGTTCCTTGGGGATGTTTGCTTGGGGTATTGGATTTTTGTGTGGACTTTCAGGGGGAGCTTTTCTGAGGGGTCATTTAAAAATGGTAAGAGGGATGGTGGTATGAAGCAAAGAGAGAAATAGAGCAAAGAGATTCAGGAATTTATTAGAGCAATAAATTTATCAGAATGATGAAGCAACAAGAGAAATAAATTTATGAGAGTGATGAAGTGACAAGGGGATGAGAGATGAAGCAATGAGGGTAGCAATGAAGTGATTAGAGTGATGAAGTGATGAGAGAAATAAATTGATGATAGTTATGAAGTGAAGAAGAGATGAGAGATGAAGCAATGAGGATATTGATGAAGATATGAGAGTGATAAAGTGACAAAAGCAACAAATCAAATTTTTCCAATGAGGTTGGAGGTAGAACTTTTCCAATGAGGTTGAAGGTAGAAGGAGCTGAGATTGAAACCAGGGGTGTATGAGTTGGACAGATTTGAGTTTGAGGCATTGAAAGCCTTTAAATACTTTATCTGAAATAATGAATTTCTTTTCAGGTAACTCTGACACCTCTGATGTGAAATAAGTGGTTTTCTTTGATTTTCAATTGCAGGTTTGAAATGGTGGATTTGGTTTGGAACCAGCCATTAAAAAATGGAGGGTTTGGCTAACTCTGATACGCCCTATTGAATTTCTGCAATCATCATATAAGTCACTACCTTCACCTCTTCCAACCAGCCATCACCCCCCACCACATCACACCATGCCATACCAAACCACACCAATCAAATCCAATCCAAATACACCACACCAGATTAAACCACACCAATCAAATCCAATCAAGTCCAACCCAATCCTCACCACTCCTCATCAAATCAAACCACTTAACTCCATGCCACTTTTCACCGCACCACACACCATTAATAATCCAATACCACACCTCAATCAAAACAAATCAACATTCCAAACCCCCCAAATCAATCATCCTCAATTCAAATATTCCATCATAGCTTCAAATATTTATCTCCTCACCAATTTTCTTGGAACATTTTCAATTTTTATCCTCAAATCTTGAAGTAATCAATAAACCTCAATAAATAATTACATCTTATAGTAAGTCTTTGCATAGATCCTTCCACTCAATTTCTGCTCAATCTCTTTCTGAACTCTCAAATCTTATCTTTACTTCATTTTTTTAAATAAAATTTCTTTTCAAAATGGCTCAAGAAAACATCTTCCCACTTTTCAGAGCTTAATTGCCATGCCCTTCCTCCATTATCTCATCTAATCAAAGTAGTGATTCAACTCCTCTTTCTCCTTCCTCATCTACTCGAACTCCTTATTCATACCCTCTGGCCCCTCCTCCTGAAACATCATATTATCAAAAGGATGAGCTGTTTTTTTTAAGTCAGATTTACCACTATAACTTCATTTATCTTGTATTAATCTCAATGTATCTATTCAAAACAGGGGTGGCAGCATTATAAATATGCAGATTGCAATGCTAATACATCTTTTTTTACAAGTGGAATTATTTTTTTTTATTCCAGAACTTATTACTAAGTCTATTATTCTCTCATGGAGGGAAATGTGGTATAAGAGGGGTGGATGTGGAATTCAAAATTTCCTGAAAAATGTTTTCAATGAAAATGTTCATGCATGTGCCATCCATGAGAGGAAAAAGGGGGCCATCAAAACAACATCTTTTGCAGAATCCTCAGCTAGCAGTATTTCCAGGGCCTGTCCAATGTGAAGGTGGCCTTTTGGGGTTTGAACACATGGCCATACATGTTTATATACTTGGAGTAGCACCCTTTCTGCCAACTAGGAGACTTTACCCCCAAGGAGCTACTTGATGATATAAAATAATGGGAAAAGTCCCATGGACATTGAATATCTACTAGATCATCCAATCTCAAGTAACAGAACTACACATATCAAGGTGGGAAATCTGGGAATATAAACAAAGAAAAGATACCAAGAGGTTTAAGAAATCAAGAAAGACCAATTGTCCTTTCAGATTATGTGGTCAATTTTCCAAAAGATTGGGTCTATTTCAAGTTAATTTTATACATCCAGACCACAACTATCCACCTTCAAAGGATTCCGAAACTCATCAAATACACAGAATAATTCAAGGGAAGCAACAGGAGACTTGAGAAAGTTCAACCAAAGCAGGATTTTCCCCCTTAAAAATTTGAAATTATCTTATAAAAAACTCCTAATCTCCTGTTAATACCAATCTCAATACTATCCACAATAAAAGATACAAAATTGAAAATACATCTATTTATTGAAATTCTATGTACATATTCCATCTTTATTTATTTCTCACACTGATTCCATCAGACTTCTCAATAATTTCCTTACTCTTCTCATGATGGACTGAAAATACAAAAAAAACAATCTTGCAATGCCCCTTCTTCATTTTTTTAGGGTAAATAATTGTTCAAGAACTTTCTCATTTGTTTCTTTTTTTTATCTGAAGAGGAAAATTATAACTACAAATGGGCCCTCCCTCAAGTTCAGGAAATCTTAAAAAATCAAGAGCCCAGGGTCATTGTGACAGAGAAGGAAAAAGCATTGATTAGTTCCTTTGAAAGGTTCTTCCCTTCTTGTCATCATCTTTTCTGGTTCTGGCATATTTTCAAAATTATTGCAACCCACTGCAGAGAATACTTCAAATCAGAAGAAGAATGGCTGATCTTTGGAAAAACTTAACATCCTTGTCAAATCCCGGTTTGAAGGAAAATATCAAGAAAATTTCACCAAACTCACTCTATTCTGGAATCCTGCCACCTCTGAATACCTTCTTGAAAGATGGATTCCTCTTGAAGAATATTTGTCTCCTACTTGGCCAACCAATAATTTCACTTTTGCAATACCAGTACTTCAATAATAGAAGTCCTAAACTCTCATATTAAATTTTTCATTAATTCATCTATTGGCTCTTTCTCTAATTTATTTCATAAAATTTACAATTCCATCACCATCCAAATCCATGAGAGAGCTATTGATCCTATCAAAAAAAGTTCAAAAAGCTGGTTTTCCCCACTGTGTGGATCATCTCTCTGGAAAAATTGGCCATTCTTACCTCAAAATGATTTATTCATTTCATAAAGTTCCTGAATCTAAAACCTCTTATATCAATTGTTATCACTTTTCTCAGAAGGGTAAACCATTTATCCACAATTTAAAATTGGCCATCAGAAACTTTGAACTCTTCCAAATTGAGGATTTCCATCCTCAATAGCAATTCAAACCCTCCTTCTCAGTTATTATCTTATTTTATTTTTTATTCAAGCCCAAATGAATAATTTTCTGATTGATTTCTATTTTTATATCTCCATTTAACTCTTGACCCTGATTAAACTGAAGCATCACCAACCCTTGGAGTTCCATCAAAAACTACCAGTTAAAATCTATTTCATACTTTATTGTATTCAGAATTCCATAATTTTCCACCTGGAAGAAAAAATATTATCTGGGTGAAACAAATAAGCTTTACAGTGGAAAATATCAACATTTTCTTATCCAAGATCACAATTCTACTCAACAATCCAAAGTAAGAGGAAGACTCAAAGGAGCAGCCAATAAGCTCAAGAAGTTCTCTCAGTCCTCAAGTAAAATATATTCATCTATTTTTGAATACTTAGAACAACCCAAGAGGATAGAAAGGTCAAAGAAGAAATTCACAGCAAATTTGAAGGCCATTATCTATTTTTTTAAAATAAAAAAACTTAATAATTAACATTTTTTATGCATTCATTCAGGTTTCAAGAAAGTGGAAGGCCAAAAGGAAAAGGCGAACATCAAGAAGGAGGAGGAATCAGAGGAAGAGGTTAATTTTTACATACATCAACTTTTTATAAATATGGAATTAATTTTTTAACGATGCCTTTTCATTTTTTCAAACATAGGATGATTTTCTGAATGGAGAGAAATATTCAGAAGATGAAGATCTGCACTTTTTTTATGTAGAGGAATATTCAGAATATAAAAAGCTGCCAGAATTGGATTTTTATGAATATTGTGAGATTTTTTTTGCTTTTATCTTTGTTTATTTTTTTGATATTATTGTTTTTTGATGTTTTAATTTTATTTTTTCTCAGAGTTCTTTAACTATTGTGAATAAGCCATTTTCTTCTCCTGAATAAAATCCTGGTCCAAGAATCAAGAGAACAAATAAATCAAATGAAGATGATGAAGCTCCTTACCATCCTCCTGGAAAGAATTTATTAGCCCCAAAATCAACAGAAATCAGTGCGAAAGTCAGTACATTTGATCATTTCTAATTTTTGACTTTTTTTTATTTTTTCACAGGTTTTCCTGTAAATAATCCTATTCATCTTCTGGAATTTTTGGCCAAGTTTCCATTGAAGAATTGAGTTGTATATTCTTAACATTCTTTTTATAAAAAAAAGGTGATGTTAAATTCACAGCTCCAGTTGTGTGGGAGCCGAGTACACGGCTCCAGGCGTGTGGGAGCCATGTACACAGCCTGTGGGAGTTTTGTAGGGCCCCTCAACGCGTGGGGGTCCATACACTACTCCATATAATCTATACTTTATTATTTATCATTTATTATTTATTATTTATTATTTATTATATATAATTTATTATTTATTATTATTTATAATTTATTGTTTATTATTTATTATTTTTAAATTTTTATTTATTATTTATTATATATAATTTATAATTTATTATTTATTATTCATTATTTATGATTTAGTGGAGGCTACACAACTTGATTTTAGTTGTTTAGCATGCGGTAAAACTCAAATGGGACGTGTAGCATGCCACACGGCCCATTTGAGCCATGTAGCATGCCACACGGCTCATTTGAGTTGTGTAGGGTGCCACACGGCCCATTGAGCCGTGTACACAGCTCTGTAGCTGTGAATTTAACATTACCCTATAAAAAATTCTGATTTTTGCTTTTAGTTCTAATACAAAGACTTCATTTCCCCCAAAACATAAATTCCACATATATCACATGTTCAAGTTTTCATAGGAGATGGTAACTGTGGATCCAGAGCAGCAGCCAATGTTTTGGGGAGGAACTCATAAGACTGGATTGAATTAATTAAAGAAAGGATGAAAGAGCTGGATTCCAACCAAATTTTCAAGGAACCAAGATTAATGCATGAAAGCTGTGGTAAAAATTTCCAAGAAGCTAGAAGGAAACTGAACCTCCTTGATTTCCCATCTCCCATAAAAATTTGAATGAAATTTTCATTCCATGGTTTCCTTCTGACTGAATCATATAAGTGTCCAGTGCTTCTGTTTTCTTCTTGAATGACTTCCACTTCCCTTTCTCTGAATTCCACTCCCACTCCCAATTCCAGATATTGTCCAATTTGCTTCATTCTTTTAGAAGATTTCAAAAATTAATTCTTCTTCAAGTTCAATTCTGATTCTTGGATGGCTCCCAAATTAGATCCATTTTCAGACAGCATTGTGGCCAAGAATTCAAAACCATGGAAAGCAATTTTTCAGAAAAATTTAGAGCTTGGTCATGAGATTTTTTTCCCTCAAATAAAATCCAACAGAAAAATAAAACTAACAATAGTTTGATAATATGTAATTTTTGTATAAATATTTTTTCCTTATATGTATTGTAATATGCAAAAAGTTGGATGAAAAATGCAGAGCACCCCTTTTATTTCCATTTTTTTTCAATTTATTTTCCCTGTGGTAAATATTTTGATTGTTAAAACATGTGAAAGGAAGTCAGAATAATTTTTGGTTTGATCTTTGAAGGTTTTTTTAAATTTATGTAAAAAGAATTAGAGAAAATTTGATTCCACATGTGTAAAAAAAAAATTGAAAAGGATGTGCTATTTTGAACTATTTTTTGATTGGATTCAATTTTTGGAGGCTAAGAATACATCCAAAAAATCCCATAGAAATATTCAAAATTTCTTTGATTTTTTTCTTAAATTATTTGGAGATTGAATCACCAAAATATATTAATTGAAAATGCAAAGAGAAGGATCCAAAAATGCAATGCAAAATTTTATTTTATTTTTTGATTATTTAAATGATTCTTTGAGGTGTTTTGATGCTTTGAAGAAATGACAAAAAAATACTAGAAAGCCCATTGATTTTTTTTTCTTTGAATTTTTGAGAGCTTAAATAACAAAAAATAATTTAAAGCAAGTAAAAGGATCCAAAAATTCCTTGAGAAATTTGGTTTTTATGATTTTTTTATTTATTTTTTGAATGAGTTTTTGAAGTTGTAAGGATACATTAAAAAAATCACAAAAGAATCTTAGAAATCTCTTCAAATGGTTTTTTCAAATTTCTAAGTGCTTAAATTACCAAAAAATCAAAAAATCAAAAAGGAATGGAAAAGGATCCTAAAATGCAATGATAATTTTGGTTTTTTTATTTTTTTTATTTTTTGAATGAATTTTTGAATGTGTTCTGATGATTCCAAAATTACCAAAGTTTTTGATTTTTTTAAGGATTTGAAAGATTCATCTACAGGGCTGAAGTTTCAAATTTCCAAAAAAAAAAATTCTTAAAACATCTGTGGAACAAAAGTTTTGTCCGCATGCAAGTTACATCACACAGACATAGAACATCCATGATTTAAAGTTTTCCCCTGTGAGACAATTAATGCCCTAGGTATAAATATTAGTTGATAGGTATTCAAGATGGACCTCAAAATTCAAATTTTGATCAAAAATTTTCTATGTCCAAGAATGGAATTATATGTCCCAATGAAATCTTTTATGAATTCCAGAGATTAGAAGCTAGAAACCTTTTTTTTTACCTGGGTGAAATCAACAAGATTTTGGATGGGGGTACCAAATTTTTCAAATCCAATAACTCCTGTCCACAAAGGAGAGTTAAATTAGAGTAACGCCCAAAGGCTAACTTGAAAAATCAATTAAAATTTCACAATATTCAACTAAAAGTGATTCTTCAGGTTTTAATATGCACAGACACAAATGAATAGAGGAAGTCCAAGTTGGGAAATTTTCAAAAATCAGATTTTGATTCCGAAAATGTTTAATCAAATAAAACCTTCCTTTATATTTACATTTTTTTTTTTGAATCCAGGCTTTGTAGAAAGCAAAAATGAACAATTAATGAGAGGATAAATTCCTTCATGAAATTCTTTTTATTTGAAAAATATTTTTGAACCTTCCTTTTAATATTTTTTTTGTACATCCAATAAAATAGTGGATTTTGTGACTGAAAATGATAATTTTTGAGAAGAACCTCTTGGGGAAGAAAATTCTTTTAGCTATGGAGGACTTGTTGAAGATGAATGACTTCCTGATCCGGAGTTTTTGAATAATTTCAGTTTTTTTCCCTTCTTTTATGGGTCCCTATTTTCTGACAATTTATCTTTGTGATTATTATCAGAGTTCTGGAGCTGTGGTGAAGAAGAATATTGCCTTCATGTACACAGTTCTGGAAGACTTCAGAGGATTTAAAAACAAAAAAAAATGATTATTGGAATTAAACCTATAAGCCACCATGTAAAAAAATCTTTTTACCCACTGTACCCACTGCAACTGGTATATATATATATATATATATATATGTATATGTATATGTATGTATATTTATCCTGAAATGAATCTGATGTTTTTATTTCAGTTCCAATACAAAGATTTATTTTACCCAGGGGAATGCATTGCACATATTTCCCATTTTTAAGATGTCTTGGGAGATGGAAACTGTAGTTTCAGATAAAAATCTATGAGATTGGGCTTGAAATCTGAAGATTGGATTCTGATAGGGCAGGAAATGATCAATCAAATGAATTTGAACTCACTCTTCAAAAAAGAAAATTCATGAAAAATGTCTGAGATGAAATTTTAAAGAAGCTGGAAGAGACCTCAACCACCAATTAGGACCAGTTAACAGACCTTTCTGGAAAAAGCTTCCTTGCCATGGCTTCCTTTGTGCTGAAAATTTGAAATTACCAGTGGTTATTTTATCTTCTTCAATACCCTGTACTAATTTCTTATTTGATTCCCCACCAACATTAAACTCCCAAAATCCACCCATATTTTTTATTCTTATAGAGTATTTCCATAATATATTCCCATTAAATTTTCAAGCTTTCCTTGGCTAGCTCCAAAATTACATCCAATTTGGAGGGGTTTTGCAAGCAAGGAATCCAAAATACCTTTGATTCAGGATAATTTTTATTTTGGGATGGAATTTTCTTTCAATCCTAGAAAGTCTTTGAGTAAAAA
This sequence comes from Puccinia polysora, assembly GCA_025617555.3. Classification (NCBI taxonomy): domain Eukaryota; kingdom Fungi; phylum Basidiomycota; class Pucciniomycetes; order Pucciniales; family Pucciniaceae; genus Puccinia; species Puccinia polysora. Next base: position 42,032,386 of record CM062613.1, read on the forward strand.
AAATATAATGAATTTTATAATTTATTTCATTCATCATATTTATATATTTTCAAATAGTTTTTATGTTTTGATCTACTTTCAATTTATGTTTTTCTACTTCAAAGGGCTCAGACTATATATTTTTATGATTCCAAGTGATACCCAATAATACTTTTATAATTTGTTTTCAATAAAACTCAAATCTTGCAATAAAATCTCCAAAATAAAATAATAATCCAGTTAAAATTTCTTAAAAAAGTTTCAAAATCATTTCTGAAGCTACAAAAAATGGTCAATAAATTTCCTTAAACAGACCTCCAGGATGCCAATTTTTGGTTTTGTGGGGGAATTTTTAGTTTCTAAATACCATAAAAAAACCAAAAATTATATCCTCTGCTTTCTTTTGATGTTTCATAAAGGCCTTTAATCAGAATCAATTGAAAAACTAAAGCAAAGTTTTCAAAAGATATTGCAAAAAATGGTTTTGATGACTTTTATAATTTTTGATAATTTTTTGAGATTTGGAAAAAAAGTTCAAAATTCCCAAAAACAATTTTTACTGCTCTTTGATATACTGGAAAAAAACTTAAAATCTAAAAATAAAAAGATTTTTGAGAAAAAAAACTTCAAAAAAGGGGTCAAAATTGCAGAGAAATAGGCCATGATTCTTGGTTTTCTTATTTTGAAAGGAATCTGAAAGGGGCTCCATTCCATTCAAACTTTCTCATAAATATTTTCTGGGGTTTGAGAATCTCCTCTAAACATCTGCATTTTCACATATGCATGTATTCAAATATTTAAAAACTGTGAATGTAAGGATTTTAGGGTGAGAGATCAAACCTGCACAACATAAAAACCCCGTGGGTTTCAGTATTATGGGCATGACAAAAATAATTCTCTATTTTTATGAAATAAATATGTGTTATTTTAATTTTTCATGAGAACCTAAAAAGCATCAATTTCCTGTATTTTTCTTTTGAGTTGATAAAAAAAGTGATTCAAGTTCATTACCTAACCAGATTGGACTCCCCTGGCTCTTGCCCCATCAACCAACTTTTTCAGGCCTTCCACCACCACTGCTCATGTGATCAGGAGTATTTTACCAACAGACCAAACTTTTTTTTTACACCATAATGGTCTTTAAACCATCTGGCTAAAGCAAAAAAAATCACACATAGGGGATGCATTCCTTCTCAATAAGCTACATACTCCATCATAGATTCCAAGAAGAAACTATGTGCCTCATCTCAGCTCAAAGATCATAGGTTTGGTAAATCAAATTTTCAAACAAACATAACTCTAAAATACTTTTGGAAACAAAAGAATCTAGTTACAGGAGGCCTTCAAAGCTGATTTTTTATTTATTTTTTTGCATTTAATAGGGATATCTGTTCAGAATAATTGACCTGATCAAAATTTCAGTATAGTTGGTAATTCACCAAATACAAATAATTCCTTTGGGAAGTCCAATTTCCCCAAGATAAATTATCAATATGTTTTGCAGGTTTTTCTTTTTAATTTTTCACCCATGAATGTTTTCAATATAAATTTTGAAGAGCAGTAGATCATAGCATTCTGAAGTTCTGTTGGTTTTTGATTTATTTTATGATGAAAATATTTTTAGATCCCAGATTCTTGCTCAGGGGAATATTTTCAATATTTTTGCTTCATCATGGTGAAGTTTGAAGGTGGGTGATTTCAAGCAGTTAGTCTGAAAAAAATGTACATATGTATCATCTGTAAAGACCATTTTTCTTGAAACCAGATTTATTATTTATTTTGTATGATTTGAAATGCAATCATAAAATACACCTTGATTCCTAGCCATTTAATTGGAGCACCATTGAAAGTGCAATTTATCACCCATTCAAATTAATTTTGTGCTTCATCACAAGCACCTGTGTTTCAATAAAAGCTTGTGAAAATGAAAAAATCTTCCATTTGGTGAAAAATTTCTCACCCTTTGGCCTTTCTTGATTCAAGCTTACCCTTTAAATACTGAGAGAAAGGAAAAAATATTGAAATAAAAAATAACAATGAAAACTTTTAATTTCAGAAATGCAGGGTATGGTGAAGGCAGTTTTGGTGGTTTGGAGGAGCAGAAGCTTTTTGTTTTGGTGAAAAAATATCTTAATGGAGCCCTTAGTAGCTTGGTAAGGAACCAAGTTTTGAATTCCAGGAACCCAACCCAATCCAGTGCTCTGGGATCCAATCCAAGTCCTGTGTGGCACATTAAAATTAAAATTTGGAAGATTCCCAAATGCATTTGATACACCATACACATGGTAGACCAAACATTTCTGGGGACACTCCCAAGTTTGAAAACAAAAAAGTATGCTTGGCACCCCTCAAGCCTATGTGGCACTTAGCCAAGAACAACTTGGCACCTCACCAAGTTTGGGTGTCTCAGGCCAAATTTATGCTTGGTCACACTTAATTCCATTTGCCACACTCAAACCCAGTGGTTTCATAACTTCAGTTCTGGCACTTCTTCAACTAAACCAATCCAACCTATTCATCAGCTTCACCCTCATATCAAACCCAACTTCACATACTCCTGTAACCTTGAATGCATAGTGCTCCTGCATACTGCAGTCTCCATCCTCTTCTACCAGGTTCACCCTCTCCCTGTATGGTATAATCTCTATGTCCATGTACACCTTATTATTGTTTCATGTGATTCAGTCAACCTTATCAGGATCTCTCCCTCTCTCCATGGCTTGATTCATCCGCTATCTCTTCTCAACCCAATGGGTATATTAGTTATTACATAATACACTTATTTTATACATATTACATACTCTCCCCTGTCTTTTCAGCCAATACCCCCAGGACTCTAGATCAGTACATTTCAAACCTTCCTTGACAGGCCCATCACCCAAACAGTAAACTACAGCCTTCATCCCAATCATTCAACATGTAATACCACATGAACTCCAACCTGCAACACCAGCCACGCATCCCTCAAGGCCTCCTTGTCAGCTCTCACATATACTGGCCTCTCCTTTCCTCCTTGACTGATTCCCCCCAATTAATTAGTATACTACTTCTTAATGGTTAGTCCCTCTGCCATTAGGTGTCATCTCAGAAGAAGAAATCCTTCACCCAGCCTGCTTAACTCATATCACCTTGTCCCTTCCTGGTGTTACTCTTATAGGATTCAACAACTTCTTCTTCAACAACTTGTTCTTCAACAACTCCTTCTTCAACAAACCTCCTCCTGGACTGCTCTTCCCTTCCTCCCATTTCTTCATCAATTTTAATCCTCCTGCATCCTTCCTCATTGAAAACCAAATCAATCATCCTTGAGTTCTGCAAGTATTAGTGCCTGTGCCTTCCACCCCTTGCATGCCAGGGGCAGTTGTGACAATTGGCCACACCCAAACCAATTGTTCAAACCTGCTAAAATCAACAATTGGAAAAAAAAAGTTAATTTTGTTTTCTCAATCAATAAATTTGTATATATTTACAAAAAAAATTCAATCAGGCACCTCCAGAATTCTTTTTAGGCCAATGTTATATTTGCGGCTCATACGGGCTGCAAATGGCCCATCACAGCCCAGAAAAAAAGCAAGGCAGTTTGCTTACAACTCACGCCTCCCCTGGAGGGTTGTGAACCCCATTTTCAAACCCAAAAGGGTTGCAATTAAGGAGTTGCAACCCAATTTTGGGTTGCAATTGAGGTTTTTCAACTCCCCAGGGGATGTGTGAGTCGCAAGTGGGGGCCGCGCGCGTTTGCCTATTTATTTTTGTTTATTTTTATTTATTTCAATTTATTTTTGTTTATTTTAATTCATATTTATTTATTTTTATTTATTTTTATTTATTTCAATGTATTTTTGTTTATTTTCATTCATATTCATTTATTTTTATTTATTTTGATGTATTTTTTGTTTATTTTTATTCATATTTTTTTATATTTATTTATATTAGTTTATTTTTATCTATTTTTATTTATTTTTAGTTCTTTATTTTTCATTTTTTTTTGGTTGCAAGCAGGTAGTGAAAGGCCATTTGTAACCCTTTAGGGTTGCAAGCAACTGTTCAAAACACCCAATCAGGTTGTGAGCCGCTGTTTGCAACCCAATCTGGTCACAAAAAGCTTCTCACGACTGCACAGGGTTGCAAACAGCCTCTTGCAACTCAAAATAGGTTGCAAATTGCGCCACTCAAATTCATTTTAGGTAGTGAATGGGGGTTGCAAGGTTGCAAATTTAACATTGGCCTTTTTTTCAAAATAAATAAAAAAATCCACTAAATTAAAGAAAATGGCCTCTTCTTTGGCTGGGATTGATTTCCTTGGGTTGGTATAATTTTTGAAGGTTTTATTTTTATTATTCATCCTTGGTGTATCCCAAATTTCAAGTATTCACCTCTTTCATCCTATTCTTTCTGTAAATTTTTTACCCTGGTAAAAGTGCATACCTGCACTAGGAAAAGGGTTCCCCCCAAATTTGGGGGCAACATACACCAGTAAATATTTAAATCAATACAAGCAATTTGGAGGTTATTGAGGTGGATTCAGGGCCCTTGGTGAGTTTCCAACAGCTTGGCTGTGTACCATCACCCACAGTGCAAATGGGTGTACAAATCAAGCCTGCTCACTATGCACATTCCAAAGCTCCCTTGGTACTGCACCAAGCAGGACTTGGGAGTTCACAGACAAGCTTGATCTGTATGTGTGCACACTTTCAGTTGGGTCCACTTGGTGGGGAAACTTTACATGGTGGAACTTAGAGCATCTTCAACTGTCTTGACAAAATCCTTGACAACTTTGACAAGTTTCAAAGCCATGCAATGTTGGATAAAATTCAAAACTAAATTTTAAATCCTTGTTGCAATAAATTGGGCCAGTGCAACAGTCATCAAGGATTTAGAGAGCAATTTGCACCATTTTCCCTTCTGCAGATTCCTGCTTGATAAGGGTTGGGGTCTCCCCCAAAAAGGGCACAAAAAATAGTTGCTACATCACTTCAATTTTTAAAAAAAAATTGATTGAGGAGAGTTTAAAATCTGTGGGAGGTTGTTGATGGAAGTTATGGACTTAAAAGGGTGCAGGGGGTGGGATAGGAGGGTGGAGTTTTGGACTGGGATGGCAGGGGGCAGAATTATTAGAGTGGGGCTCAACCAAATTTTTTTTTTTAAGCCTTGAAAAGTGTCAGCTTGCTACTACGTACAGACCAACCTGTCAAAGTAGACAAAATAACATATTATCAATATAACTTAGAAGGAGTAGGAAAATCTAAATATTATTTCAGAAATAGATTGTTCTGCAAAATCCCTGCAAAAATTCCTGCAAAAAACGCGCGCAAATTCTCGCAAATTCCCGCACATAAGCACACAAATTTCCGCAACAACCATGCGCAAATTCCCGCAAACTCCGTCTCAGAAGCGTGAGACCGCATGCAAAGTTCCGCAGAAACCGCGCCAAAATTCCTGCAAATCCTGTGCGCAAATTCCCGCTCATAAACGCGCAAATTCCCACTCAGAAGCGCGCAAATTCCCGCTCAAAAGCACATGAATACCAGCACAACCGTATCCATACTTCTGCACTTCTGGAACCCTTGCTGGCAGTACTGAAGGAGCCTGCATGCACAGCTCAGAAACTTATTTCCCGCATAAAGAAGTCCCGCGCGCAGCCAAGTTTTCCATGCACGCAGCAGATTCTACCCCGCGCGCATCTGAATGGACTGATCCCCATGTAAGGATCAGTTGTGACTAATCTGGCAAACAGGTACCGCTCATAAGAGCTACAACCTAGTCAGGATTATCTGGTATATGTAATAAAGTTACATATGCATTACTAATAGTCTAAAAACTTCAAAAATTAAATAAAATTAATAAAAAACTAGTTTTAAAGCATTGTTAATAATAAATCAAATATTGAGGATTACCCTCTAAACCCCTGATCCTGATCTTTGAAGACCACAAAACACTACAAGGAGTGGCTGTAAAAATTATTAAAAAATACCTACGTGATGAAAAGATAATTTAAAGTCAATAAACATCCACATTTGTCTCCTTTAAAACAATATAATCAATGCAAATAGAGGATAAGTGCAAAATGATCAAATTACGCCATTAACAGATTAACAGATCCTGTGGCTAAAATAGTGCATAAAACCAGCATATCTGAGGAAAGCTGATTGAAAGCACCAAGTGGACGTGCTGAACCTGCCCTGTATGACTTTCTAGCCTCAGCCCATGAGAAGAACCCTCTTTACATGCCCTGAGAAGCTCATAATCACCCCAAATGGTTTTTATACAGACCTCTTTGGATCTATTATTCCCCATCAGTTTACCAGGAATTATTATTATCAATCAGACACCGTGTCATTGTTAGTCAAGTGCTTATAAAGAGATAAGCAAGTTATTTATGACCTGGTCTTTAGTAGTATTATTTATTTCTCAAAAACCAATCAACCCATTGAAGTTAGTCAAGCAAATCCACCCCATCTTCTCTGAAACCCTTCCTATCTTTGCAGTATTTTTGAGGTGAAGTACTCTGAGTAAGGGTTTCCCTTCCTGCCTTGGCCATTGTGCTATTTTGCCCGGCCATATCAGTGGATAAGTCCTCATAAATCACCCACCATTTATTCCAACATTCTTAAACTTCCTAAGGAGGCCCCTTGAAGAGAGGTTGTCTGTCTAATAAGATCCCCAGTAGTATAATACTGTGGCCCCTCTTTTTATAAAAAATTACAAACCCTTTTAACCAAACCAATTAAAACTTGCACCAGCTCTTAGCATATTTATTATTTGAGCTTTTTAAGTGTTTATCATTGGAATACTATTATTATTATTATTATTACAGTATCTTCTATCACTCTCTGTAGCTAAAGGACTGCAAGGTTCCTGGTATCAGAGAGCTGAAAAGAAGGATCCATAAATTCATGGATGCTTGTCAAGGATATTGTCCAGTGGAGATCTATTGAGTTTTATTGAGCACAAAATGATGGCTTCATTGGAAAAATCTTTGATAATTCAGCTTATCAAGCCAACTTCTCCAGATGGTGGTAGTTACCTTTTTCATCATCTCCAATTTCTGGAGAGCTTGGCTTTTTAGGCAGCAACTTGCTAGCTAAAAAAATAGCTAGCAAGAAATTTATTGTGTGCATGTTGCAATTTTTCAATCCATAAGTTTGCAGCAGCTAGCTAGCAACCTCAAAAAATACAATTGTGTACCATGAAGCAAGTTTCTAGCTACAACCATTTTGCTATTTTTTCAATTTCCACACAAAGCTGGGGCTGGGGTCAGGGGAGGAGGATATATTGGATCTGCAATGATGGTGGAAGGTGGTATCAAAGGAAATTGAAATTAGATATGGTGGGTTGATGGGGAAGAGGATAGAGAGGGTTTACTCAAGGATGGAGCTAGAAAGCTTTCTAAGTTTTCCTAACTTTATGGAAAACCTCAAAAACTTACGGAGCTTGCTTGCTAGCAAGCCCTTATTTTTTCACAACTATGAAAATTTCTTTGTAAACTTAGCTAAAAAGTGTGTGAAGCAATACAATTTGAGATGCTCTTACTTGAGTCAGGTTGGTGGAAAAACCTTTGAGGGAATGGCATGCAAAGGCATGTCACCATTGTCTCTTGATGGCACACCAATTGCAGGTGGCAACAATGGTGTGCCCATGAAGAGCCAAAAAAAGAAAAAGAAAGCATTTTGTGGTCATTTTGGCTTAAAAATAGATTGATTTTCTGAAGTAGGCTGGTTTGGCAAGGGTACAATTATAACACAAGCAAGAAAAAGGGAAAAAAATAAAGCTTCAAGTTTAACATAATGGCACTAGGTTGGCCAAAGAAGGAAACAGGTAGATTGAAAATGAGGACAGATGAGTGACATTGGATAGAGAAATCATCTCAAAATCTCCAATCTCAATGTTGATCATCTTGTTCACATGATAGATTGTTGGCAGTATCTGGTGGTGGTACCCCCACTCCTGTAGACTTCAATGCTTTTTTCTAATTTCCTAGTCTTGAACCTCCCCCCAAATTCCTCCCTCCTCAACTCTTTTTCCTAGGCTTGAATCACCCCCCCCTCCCACTCTGTCCTGACTGCCAATTCAGCCGGCTGTTTTTGGAATGCCAGGGGGCCTGGTGGGTTGTTGAGACATCATTGGCACTCCATGGCAACACCTATGGTGTGCCAATTTAGGTTCCAAAAAATTGAATACTCAAGTAAGAGAATCCACAATTGTCTTTGTAAACCTGCTTGCTAGCTAAGTTTACCAAGCACAACCTGCAATTGTGTCCTAAATGTTGGAATTCTGGAAACTAGTTCCCTCCCTTTTTTTAAATTAAAAAAATTAAATAAAAATTTTATAAAAATTATTTTTATATTTAAATCATTTCCATTATTATGGCCTCATATATGTAGTATGTTATGATAAAAAAGAACATTATATCTTGTTTCTCTATTCAGTTGTCCTCTTATTGTTTTATTTTTATTTCATTCTTTTTATTGTTACATGTTTATTGAATTACCAAATCATTTGTATTAACAACCCACTTTTTTTTGTACTTCTGCTCTTATTCTGACTGTTTTTACGTCCTATCCTATGGTCTGCTGTGTCTCTGATCTGCTTCCTACTTCCTGTCACTGAATGAGTGAAAGTTCTTTTATTCACCCTTCATTCATTGTTAAATTTATTTTTACATTATCAAACCACAAGTTGGTACTTTATTATTTGGCTTTTACTTAGACTATTGAAACCTGCTCAAAGTCCTGCCAATTCATCTTATCAGTTCTTACTTACATTGAACAAGAGTGCCCCTTGACTCCTGATCCGCTCCTCTTAGCAGTATAAAATTTCATCCTCCTCCTCTCAAGATTCTCATCTGGCGCATCAACCAATTATTTAAACACAATTAAAAGTCAAAATGCTCCCCAAATCATTTTCCCTTTGGTCTATTACCTCCTGTCCCCATTCCTTCACTCACATGTTCTTTTCTCTTGATTGTTACTTTCTTTTCCTTTCAACCGCCCTTTTTCTGTTTATCTATGCAGTTTGATTGCTATCATCCAAATCCCCCTCCACCTATCTTAAACTCTCCATTGCGCTCTACTAGGCATCCTTCATTGCCTGCTGGCAACCCTACAGTTTCAGTCCTTGATACAATTACCAAGCCATTTTTTTAAATCTCTACCATTTTTATCTCCCTTTCTCAATCCTGAACAATTGGTCAACCCATCAATTCCAATCTTGTATTTTTTTTTGCCATCTCCTATTCAATTTATGCCACCAACGTCTCTTACCCTTCTGAGATCTGGATCATCTTTGCTTGATTTTTCTTGCTTAAATAGTCTAGTTTCAACTACCTCATGTTCTCAACACCACCTTCAACATTCACCCCATCCTACTTCTTGCTGCATTGCTTGCGCAAGTCAACCCATCTTGTGCATCTCATGGCCCCTTTCTTCCCTGTTGTCCAATGTGACTTGTCCCTATTGGGACAACCAATTCTGAGACCTTTGTTTTTTCATCTTTGCCACCTAATTGAATTAATTTCTTGACTTGGTTGAAGCCTCCAAGTACCAATCCCACCCCGTCTTCCAATTACACTCTTGGCACCAACATTGCCATAAAATCTTTTGTTTGATCCCTACTCAAGTCAATCAATCCTTTGGTAAACTAACACTTCTAGCAACCTTGCGCTCTTCCATTCTCTGCTTCTCAGTTGTTTGACACACTCATCTTGGCCTTTCCTTGCCTGCGCTTTTGACTTTTCCCTCTCCTTGACCTTGGCTTCCTTGAACTCTTGAATTTGCTTTCCTCCTTCCAACACTGTTTACATGCGCCTTCCCAGTAGTTGTCCTTGAAACTTGCGCATGTCATTCAATATCCTTTCCAGACTTATCCCAATTGGTATAACCAATGTGCATCCCAATACAACCTTGCGCTTGCTTGTTCAATCATCAACCTGAACCCAGTTTTTGTCTTATCTCTTGCATCCATCCCTCTATTCTATCCTTATACTATTCAACTACAACAAAAAAATTCAAATTTTCATTTCTATCCATCACATTTTTACTCCATTGATTTTTTCAACTTCTTGTCCTTATATCATCAATTAAAAATCATCATGTGTCACATTTTAGTCTCCTTATACATTTCTATCTCCATTACAAAAAATAAAAACCAAATCAATAAAAAGACAATTTGAATGTTCACTGTTAGTCACTTTAAACATTAACATTTCCATTACATCATTGAAAACATAAAATAAAAAAATCCATCAACTGGTCATTGTTAGTTTTTTTCAATAGTTCTTTTGGTCACTAGTTGGGGGGCGTTTTGGAATTCTGGAAACTAGTTCCCTTCCTTTTTTTTGACTTAAGAAAATCAAACAAACATTATATAAAAACTATTTTTAGATTTAAATCATTTCTGGTATTATGGCCTCATAAAAGTGGTATGTTATGATAAAAAAGAACATTATCTCTCATATCTCTATTCAGTTGTCCTCTTATTTTTTGATTTTTATTTTATTCTTTTTTATTTTTATATTTTTTTGAATGACCAAATCATTTGTATTAACAACCCACTTGTGTTGTACTTCCACTCTTCTTTTGACTGCTTTTACATTCTATCCTATGGCCTGCTGTGTCTCTGATCTTTTGCGTACTTCATGTCACTGAATGAGTGACATTTCTTTGGTTCAATCTTCATTCATTATTCAATTATTTTCACATTATCAAACCAAAAGTTGTTACTTTATTATTTGGCTTTTACTTATAATATTTAAAACTGCTCACAGTCCTGCCAATTCATCTCATCAGTTCTTACTTGCATTTAACCAGAGTGCCGCTTGACTTCTGATCTGCTCCTCTTAGCATACTTCATCCTCCTCCTCTCAAGATTCTCATCTGGAGCATCAACCAATTATTTCAACACTAAATAGGACCTTGCTATGTAACAATCTCAATAACTTTGGTCTAAAATTGACAAAGTTACAAAAACTTATGGAGCTTGCTAACCCCAAACCTTTCCAGGATTTACTGCGCCCTCCACAAGTCCACCACTTCCACCTGTTCATCATCAGCACATTTCTATCCATCATCCAAACTATTGTCCACCCATCATCATCAAGGCTGAACCATCAAAGTATCCACCTTGTTCACCCATCATCATCAGCACGCATCCATCAATCATCTGCAAACTATTTTTCACCCATCATCATCAATTTCAAACCATCAAATTATCCACCCAAGCTTTTTCCCATATCCCCTCCCCCTCCAATATTACTAGCATCAACCCCCCCCCCCCCCAATCCCTCCCCCTCCAATATCAATCTGACACCTCTTTTATCCCCCCCCCAGTTTTTTATATATATAGGACTCTTCCCCAATCCTACTCATTTTAATAATGGTTGATTTTGACCTGGAAGGGACCCCTGGACCACACACTCCTCAAGACTCCTCCAAAAAGAAGCGCGCTACAGAACTCTTAAGAAGAAGAACAGCTGACCCAATCTTGGATCCACATCAGCAAGGACCCAGAATTTGCAATGAACCAATCTGGAGTATCCTTTTTCAAACGCATTGAAGATGATTTCAATCTGCACAGAAAAACAAACTACCCCCATTACAATTGCATTTGGACTAGGTATGGCATTTCTCTTGTTCATTTTTACAAACACATAATGTGTCATTGATGATTACTTTTTTTTTCCTATGAACAGGTGGGCCAACTTGAACACCGCAACACTCAAATTTTTGGCCATCTACAGAGGAATTGAGAAATTTTCACCCAGTTGATCCAGCCCAATGGATTGGAAGCAACATGCTAAGGAGATGTATGCCCAGCAAACCAAAGGGCAGCAATTAAAATTTGAAAGAACGTGGGAGGTACTTCAAAACCATCCAAAGTGGATGGGCAATCCCCCAAGCAATCATCATCCCAAAACTCCCTTGACTTATGGCGGTCCCTTGTCACCCTCTCCTTCCAACCAATAGGGGGTAGCAAAGTTAGCAAACCCGCCATTAGAAACCCGCCATTTTTAATGGCGGGTTTCTGAAATACACATACCCCCTAACTGGTGTATTTCAAAATGGTGTGTTTCATGAAAATGGCGGATGTCAATCATCAAACACGCCATTAAACCCGCCATTTATGCATCATCATCCATCCACCATCCATCACATCAAAAACACCCATCCACATCAGCAAATCCATACCGGTCCCATCTCCATTGCATCACACACATCTCTATTGTTTTTCACATACCTTCACATACCCATCTTCACACAAATCTCATCATCATCTCATCACCCCACATCACTCACCACCTTTCTCAACATGTCCAATCAAACATCCCGCCAGCAAGTTGAAAACGCAAAAAAGCTGACTGAACTTTTGCTACTGTTTGACTCCCATTCAGACTCTGATTCAGACTCTGATTTGGAATCAACTTGGTTAGCTTTGAATTCTCTGTTGGCAAAGCAATACATGGTTCCAAGAATACACACTCTCCATAACCCTATGTATGAAAGGCAAAAGCTTCATCTCATCCCTGACTTAAGCTTCCAGCAACTGTTCCAAACTTTGTTGCATTCTTTCATGAAACTTTTGGCAATGATTGAAGACCACCACATCTTCCAGAACAATTCTTGCAATCCTCAACGCGATCCAGCAATCCAACTTGCCATTGCTCTTTGTAGATTGGGGTCAAATGGAAATGGAGCAGCAATCCATCAATTGGAAAATCTATTCTCAGTCAGTTACGGAAACATTGACTTATACACCAAAAGAGTCATGATTGCTATCCTATCTTTCCGTCGCTTGGTCCTTTCATGGCCAACCAAAGAAGAACGCAAGGAGATATCTCAAGTAATGGAGACAGAAGGCTTTCCTGGTTGCATTGGTTTTGTTGATGGAACCACCATCCCCTTGAGTCAAAAACCCAACCTAGATGGCAACCACTATTTTGATTGTAAAAAAAGGCAATTGATTCATTTCTTTTCCAATTGCTATGATAAAACTTTGGATCACACACTGACCAAATATGTTCCATCTCTTTGTTTAGATACTCCGTGGCACTACAACTTGTTTGCAATAACAACAAGGAGTTCATCTCCCTCCATGCTGGCCTTCCAGGTTCTTGTCATGATTCATATGTTTTCAATTGGATGCGGATTGCCCAACAACCAGAGATCTACTTTGACCAAGATCAATACCTTCTGGCCAATTCGGCTTATGCTAGTGGGAAATATGTAGTTTCAGCATACCGGAATGTTTTGTCCAATGATCAAGGAAAAACCGATTTTAACTATCATCTTACCCAATCACAAGTTCGGATTGAGCATGCCATAGGAATTCTGAAAGGAAGATGGGCCAGCTTACGGGAGATGCAAAACCAGCTCCAATGTTCCAAAGATATGAGGTTTCTCATCAACTGGATTATCACTTGTGTAATCCTTCACAACCTTTTTGCCAACATCAAAGATGAATGGGACAAAATATTCCAAGATGATATTCCTGATCCGCCTCAAGTCATCCCTGTCTCATCTGGTCCCTCATCTTCTTCTATGAGAGAGCGGATTCTTCCTCTCACCCTTGCTTGCTTTGATGAGTAATTTTTGATTTTGAAATTGGTAAAAATTCCCTTCACCGTATTTTTTTGGTTTTGGTTGTTCACCCAAGATTCATAGGCTGAGTTTTTTTTTATTTTTTTTTTAGTGGACTTGAATCCAAAAACACCTCCACCTCAAACCCTGCCACTCACCAAATACCACCCCCCTCCCCCTCACCACTCAACCCCTTCAACCTCACCCCACTCACTCACCGGTCAAACCCTGCCTCCTCCTCACCAAACCACCTCACTCATCACCACCACCTTACTCACCACCACCACCTCATCTCACCTCACTCACTGAATCCCCTCCTCCTAATCCTGGTAAGCCCCCTCCACCCTCTTCCTCTTCCTTCCCCTCACCAGTTGCTGATCCTTTGATCATTCAACCTTTAGTCCCCCCCTTGATCCATTTCTCAATCCATCAAGGTGAGCCCCTCCCCTCCTCCAATTCCTCCTCTCATTGATCAAGCGATTGATTGCCAATTGATTTCCCGATCAATTTGCAATCAATCGAGAGATTGATTGCAAACCTCAAGCAACGCAGGACACGGCTTGGTGATGAGGGAGAGAAGTGAAGGGAGAAAGTGAAACATGGAGGAAGGGAACCAGTAACCGACAAGCGCAAGCAACAAGTTGAAAAGATGAAAGAGATTGATCCAACAAACTGTTGATCACTAGGATACTCACTCTACCAGCCAAGCACATGCCACTGATATCGAAGAAGGAACATCTTCCAAGACCCGCCAAGCCAACGCAATCGACTTGGAAACTCAGATCAAGCGATGATCAATCGATGGTGTTGGACTCATTATTCCACGATCAGGAGGATGGTGTTCAACGGTTGATGATCAGGGCTTGATTGATTGTCATTGAGGATTGTCAATCCCAGAGTGGTTTGCCGATGTTGGTTCATCTCATCCATCAATTGCTCAACACCGCCAACGAACATCGGAACAAGTCAGTCTCAGTCTCCATCTCACTTCATCCGTCCCAAGCTTTCACTCAATCCCTCAACCCTAATCGATCCTTCCTTTGTCTGTCCTAGGAACTCAATCAAACCCCAACATCGCGTCTTGCTCATCAACACCAACTCAGACCTCTTTCAATCACTCCACCATTGACTTGCAGGTGTCGTCTCATCATCTTGCTTTCTCTCGATCAATCCAAACGAACCAATGGATTCAGTAAATCATCCAACCAATCCACCAACCAACCCGCTCAAATCTGTCATCCAACGTGCCCAGAAATTCATTGATTGAGTGATGACGACCGTCAAGGTACGTCGGAAGCTTCCACCCTCGTTACTTCCCTGCCTCTAATCTACACACCTAGTGATCCTGGTGATCATCATCCAATCTATACCTGAGGCTCACCGACTGGCCAAACTAGATTGACTGTTTGTTGATTGACGACCTCATGACATTCACCACCTCTCATCTTTCCCCGCCCTCTCATACTCAAATTGATTGACTCAGCCATCAGAATCGCCCACCCTGTCAATTGTAATCGATTTGGTTCAAGAACTCAATCAATTGTTTTCAATTCATCAAACCTTCAACTTCCTCAGATCGTTACTCGACCTGCTACCCAATTGTATGTGACTTGCTGATTCATGACATCAATGTTTATCTCATCTTCTAATGATCAAAATTAAAACTGGTATCCTTCTATCCCTCCTATTTTTACTCTTCTGCTTTTTTTATATATTTGTAAAAAAAAAAAATTCACACACGGGATGAAATTCAAATTTAACCACATCAATCTGTTCAGCTTGCTCCCGTCTCATAGTGTTACACTCACTGTATCTTCAACCATATCAGCCCGATTCTGTCTTTGGTTCATCAATTGCCTGTGGTTCATCTCTCTTGACCTCTCTGTTACATCTCAAGATTCATCCCACTTGCTTACTCAACCAAATCATCAATCAACTCGATTGCTCAATTGATTGGCAATTGATTGCCAATCAATTGACAATCAATTGCCAATCAATTGGGCAATTGATTGCCAATTGATTCCCAATCGATTGCCGATCAATTCGCAATTGATTGGCCAATTGATTTGCAATTGATTGGCCGATTGTTTGGGCCGATTTATGCAGGGTTTTTGTAGGGTACAGGAACTGACTTCCCCATTGTTTTTTCTTTGTTTTTGTTTCTTTTTTTTTTAGGTTTTTGATCTCTGCCAGAACACATTCTCTCAAGTCTTACGCCAACCGAGCTACGTCCTGGTACAGTCTGGTTTGCCTAGTATGATGCCGGCTGCGGCTCCTCATTATTACCACTCCTCCCCAGCCAATTCTATTCTTTTGATATCTATTGATTCCTTCACTGGCTACCAAACTCAAAATGTTATACATCCATTCAAATCTCACCTTGATCCTCACCTCAGGTGCAGCAAGTGCCTGGGAGGGAGATGGTATGAAAAACATAAAGAGAGGTGGCAAGCAGAGGAATCGTTGATTTTCATCTCTTTTTTATTTTTTTAATCCCACCGTTTGTCGCCAATAATGAGAACGTTGCTGACATTTTTTTTTTTTTTTTTTGTTTGACGGGTCTTTTTGTTTGTCCAACCCCTTTTTTGATATCAATTCCTTCACTGCCTACCGAACTCAAAATGTTATACATCCATTCAAATTTCACCTTGATCCTCACCTTGGGCGCAGCAAGTGCCTGGGAGGGAGAAAGATGGAAGGAGATGGTATGAAAAACATAAAGAGAGGTGGCAAGCAGAGGAATCGTAGAAAAAGGAGGGCTCAAATGAGGGATTTGGAAATTTCTTTGGAAGTGACTGACAACTTGATCAAGGAAAAGTTTGCCTGGTCTAGAAGAAATCTATGTCCTTTGGATCTGTACCCTGCTATCATGGCTGAAAAGAAAAACAACCCTTGAAAACCCACCCAGGAAGAATTTAAGCCAGCAAAACAGAAAATTGGGGCTTTTGACTTCTTCCACCATGGAAAAGTTATTGTTCTTGACCAATCTGATCACCATGCTCTGGTTGCCGTCATTGAATTTGTGCCTTTGGATTGACTATCTGAGCAAGATAAGAAAGCTATCAACTTTGTGACAACATTCCTTCACAGTTCAAAAAAATTTGTCAACCCGGTTGGTCCCTCAAGATCTTGGGGTGGAAAAATGTGGGCGATTGGTTGGCAAAAATTGATGAACCCTTTGGAGTTATTTGGACGTTATGTGAAGAAATCATCCATTAGATCTTCTCCTCAAGAGAACGCTGTCCTCAACCTGAAGGCCAACAAAGTATCCCAAATTTTAGGACAAATGTTTTGTAATTTGGCCAAACTTGCCTTTGAATCAAACCGTGATACCATGAAGGACAGAAACATCCCCTCTTTCTCTTTGTGGGAATTTGGTTCCAAGCCTACACCTTTTGATTGCTCCCCACACCTCACTTTCACCTCGGATTCTTTTTACAATTCTCCTCATATTGACAAAGGCAACATCTCTGGCTATTCCTTTTTACTTGTGGTCCCAACCAAAAAATCGAATGGTCAACTTATTGAAGATACGGATGAATATCAAGTTTTGGATGGTCAATTTGTTTTTCCTGACCTTGGCTTTGGAATTGATTTCAAGCAAAAAGGTATAGTCAAAATGGTTTGGGCGGCTAACAAGTACAAGCACTGTACCTTTCCAGCTGTGGACACAGCAACCCATACCAGAATGGCCATGTCACTCCAAATTAATAAAAAAACTCAGAGCACTTGTAGGGACATGAAAAACAGCCAAATTTACTCTAGAGAAAAAAATATTAATAAAAACAAAAAAGATTTGTATATTGGTGGGGTTAAGAATGCTCTCAAACGTTGTTGTAGTAAAAAATAATTTGTTTTTCTTTCATCCATGCAAATATATTTACAAGCCCAGCATTTGAGTAATCTGCTGTATTTCTTCTACCGATCTACCACTGCCAATGCAAGCCAAAGCTACTGATACCTTATCATTTTTTGCGTTTGCCCGTTGTTCCCTCTCCTTTTCCAGTTGCACTTGCTGCCAATCCTTCTCCTTTTCCTCTTTTTGAAACTCTAGCTCAGCTTGTTTCAACCTCCACTCAGCATCCAATTTTTGTTGATTAGCCAAAGTCTTGGCTTGCTGCTTTTGACCATCCATGGCCAGTTGGCAATCCCACTTTTGCTTTTCAAACTGAAGTTTATCTGATTCAATTTGTGATTTCACTGTTTTTTGGAGGGTAATGGCAATGAGCATGATTTTGAAAGCAAGGATATTGAATCAATCAACTTACATGAATCTTGCTTCTCCATGATTTCTTCAAAGCCCCAAAAACTGGAAGTGTTTCTCCTCTTTTGATGACTTTTGGGGTTGACATTGATGGAATGGGAGGCCTTTTGCTTACCCTTGGCAGAGTAGGTTTGAGTCTGAAAGTCCTCACTAGTATTTGAAGGCAATGTGGGAGGCCCCATTGGCTTGAGTTTTTGGCCAATCAAAAATGGATGAGCCTGTTTTTTTACAATGTAAATCAGTCAGGAGCAACCAGACAGAATCAAAAACAATTTAGTTCCTTACTTGAGCAGATGTTGATGGCAACGGTGATCCAGGAATAACATCCTCCTCATTGGGCAAGTTCTCCAGTTGTTCTGCCTAAGGAAGAGAGCAATCAAAAGAAGGAAGTGAGGGGTCCAAGGTTGGGATTGACTGATCAATCAATACCAAAGTAGAAGTGATTGGAGCCGATTGTGTTTGAATATCCTCCTCATCATCAGATGGGGGCCACTCCAAGGCCAAGGTTTCATCAAGGTCCCCATTGGTAGGCTGAGCATCCCCAGCCAAGTCCTCGGCATCAACGGAATCGGATTTTTGGGCATTGAAAGCAGCTAGGGGGGGTGATGTTGGCCTTCTTTCCGAAGATTTTATCCATTTGAATATAAAAAGGACAAATGGAGTCCAACTTATCAACCACCGAGTTGATTCCTTTGGCTTTGTCCAAGTCGGTGATACCAAAGCCAGTGGAGATAGACATGGAGTGGGCCTTTTTGTACTTGGCTCAATAGTTTTTGAACCGCTCCCTCATCTGTTTGGATGACAGATCCAGCCTACCTTTTGTTTTGTTCTTGAGTTCATTGCCCATCAGGAGATAACCATTGACCTTAGAGGATTGAGGTTGGCCAACACGTGTTTCATTGTCGGATCCAAAGCAGGCATCATAGTTGGAGGGAATTTTCAGCCAGTTTACCAGGATGATGTGATCAGCTCTCTTGAGCTGACTTGAGCCCTTGGCAGCTGATGGGGGATGATTGTTTGTTGTGGAGTTCCTTGGCGATTTTCTCTTGGGTGTGTTGGACTTGTGGGGGGAGGTTTGCTGAGGGGCCATTTGAAAGAGTTCGGGCTATGCAAGTGATGAGAGCGATAAAGTGATGAGAGTGGTGAAGTTTTGAGAGCGATAAAGTGGATGAGAGTGATCAAGTGATGAGAGCAGTTAAGTGATGAGAGTGATGAAGTTTTGAGAGTGATGAAGTGGATGAGAGTGATCAAGTGATGAGAGCAATAAAGTGATGAGAGTGGTCAATCAATTTTATGATGAGGGTGGGGGTAAAAAATTTTCCAATGAGGTTGGAGGTAGAAGGAGGTGGGAAGACAGGGGTGTATGACGCGGACAGGTGGTGGAAGCATTTAAATACTTTATTTGAAAAAAACCACTTATTTCAGGTTAACTTTGACATGTCTGATCTGAAATAAGTGGGTTTTTTTGATTTTTAATGGCGGGTTTGAAATGGCGGATTTGGGTTGAAACCCGCCGTTAAAAAATGGCGGGTTTGGTTAACTTTGATACCCCCTATTGTTTGTTAGTTTTCATCTACGTCTAACTAAGCCATCATTACTGTACAGTTTGCAATTGGACTAGTCCCTACCCTGCATACACTATTACTTCTCATTTGCATTACCTTCAATGTCACTTGCTCCTGTCCAAATTTGTCATACAATTGTACACTCAGATTCTATTGTCTTGCACTTACGCTATGACCTTGGATCTGTACTACTGCTTCATTTCCTATCCCTTTCCTTTCATTCATTGCCTCACCGCTTCAACTGTAGTTAGCTCATCACCAGGTTGTACCTAGTCACTTTGGATTACCTTATAAGGGCTATCCCCTTGTCTGATGATTGTCTCCTCAGTTAGTTAATTTCATACGTTCTCGCATTTTGCTACAACCTAGTTATCACATTGGACTCAGGTTGAGTTTGCTTCCTTGGAACACATTCCATTCCTCTTGCCGTTTGTTGAGTGGCATAACCAAGTTTGCACTTTGCACCTGAGTCTTGCTACTCGCACTTGCCCTCGCACTCAGCATTCCTTTGCGCTCACAATCATCTAAGAATTGCCCTATAGTACGTGGGGTGGTCGTGTGACAGTAAATTAACTAACTCAACTCATCTATTGTAGCTCGCCAACCTATAGTAGACTTCTTTTTCTTGATGTCACGTACTTGCTCAACCGGGAACGCTTCCCTTGCCCCTTACAATGATGAGATTCATCGGGTAGGGAGAACCAGCGCTCCTTGGGCCCAACAACCCTTAGATCCCGTTCCTCCTTCAAAATTGCCATCTGTTGAACCCCTTGATGATCCTTGAACTCCTTCACGGGATATTCCAACGGACCCTCTTGCGGAATTTGCAGATTCCGACCATTCTTCCAATGAAACCTCAACTCGTGGTAGACCAGGGGTTTGCACTAATGCTCCCAAGCCCAATGCTCCGACCCTGCTTTCAACATTGATCCAGGCCCTCACTCATGGTGCCCAGCAATCTAGTCCAAGTACTCCGGGCATGAAACAACCCAATCACTTTACGGGAGAACACCCTCATAGGCTTAGATCCTACCTACAGTCTTGTAAAATCATCTTTTCAAACAACTCCAACAATTTCCCTTCCGATAGGCATAAAGTTATGTATGCTTTGTCCTTCTTAGGAGGTAGAGCCTTGCAGTGGTTCAAACCGTACCTCAAACTTTTTTCCAACGACAGTCCCACTTGTATTCTAAACAACTGGGACAGGTTTGAGCAACAACTGTTCACCCTGTTTGGATACCCCAATGAAGTTTGAAATGCCAAATACAAACTTAATAGTTTAGTTATGAAGGAAAATAGTAGAGCTTCCGTTTATATTTCTCATTTTTGAACCTTGCAGTCTTGCATCCAGTGGAACAAGGCCGCTCTACTATTCCATTTCCAAAAGGGTCTACCGGCACGCTTAATCAAACAGCTTGCAGTTGGGGGTCATAAGACAACCTCGCTTCAGCAGCTAATTAATTGAGTGATTGAGCTTGATAATGGCTATCATGACAAGAATTGCTCTCAGTGAAACAACCATGGACCGTCCACCTTGGCTCCAAGAGTGGACAACTCCTTGAAGCAAAACACAAGGAACCCAAAACCATCCAAACCAACCCCAACTTCAAACTCCAACTCAAAAGGGAAACCCGTTGCCAAAAATCCGAAGTTCTTGGACAAAGAAACTGGGATGCTACGGAACAAGGAACAGCTACAAAGGGAGAAGAATGGGCTGTGTATGTATTGTGGAGGAAAAAATGATGTTGACAGTTGTGCAAAGCGGCTAAGCAGTCAAAAAATTATCTTGTAGTTTTTCTGATACTTGCAAGGAAAACTATACATTATCTAAATCACTGCAAGTAAATCTTTGCACTTGCGAGTCACTAGGTGCTCCAAGTTCAAGATTTATCCTATTCCATTCCAACAACACTCCTTATCAAGTATTACTTGACTCTGGCGCTAATGTTTCCTTCATCAGTGAATCTTTTGCCACTTCCAAAAATCTTACGCGTTCCAAGATAGATAAATTTCCTATCTATTTAGTAAGTAGTGCGACTGAACCGTCTTATTGGGTTTCCCAAAAGGCAAAATGGACCTTTGCATTCTCCAATTTCCCCAGCTTCAAATGGGATTTATTTGTCTTGGCTATACCTGGAATGGATGATACCATTCTAGGCCATGATTTCCTAGTTTACTTGAATCCAGATTTGAATTGGCAAGAAGGAGTAATTAACCTTCAAACCTTGCCCCCCCAGAACGCTAATCTTTCCATCAATCAGGAATTAAACAGCCTACCTGACACTGTCATTGAGTTGGATGACACTTTTCCGCCAGGAGATTTGCAATATCCTGACCTTCATTCCCAAATTCCCTCTTCAGATTTAGGAGTTATTGCTTACCTATGCAGCTTACCTCTTTCCTTTTCCTTCAAAGAGAAACAGACACCAACCAAACAGTGTATTTTGAGCTCCCTAATCCTCTTGCACCATGCGAGAACCTCAAACCCAGTTCTCAAATATGACAAGATTGAAGATTTAGAAATCATTTGAGAGCCTTTACCTTCAGTTTATCATGACTTTGCTGACGTCTTCTCAGCTGCAAGAGCAGATAAACTGCCTCCATCCCGTTCTTACAATCACAAGATCAAACTTAATGGCCCACCTCCGGCACCAGGACCAGTTTACTCTCTCTCAACACAAGAATCAATTGCGCTTCAAGACTACATTGTGGAAAATGTAGCAAAAGGATTTCTTTGACAAAGCAATTCAAATACCGGTTCACCTGTCCTATTTGTTCCAAAAAAGGACGGCAGACTTTGCCTTTGTGTTGACTACAGGAAACTGAATCAGGTAACCTGGAAGAATGCGTATCCAGTACCGCCTATGTCACATCTCCTCACCCTCTTCCATGGAGCTGCTTATTTCTCAAAGTTAGACCTTTGAGGTGCCTATAACCTAGTTCGCATTAAGGAAGGTCATGAGTATTTGACCGCAATGAGAACCCGGTTTGGCAGTTATGAGTATACCGTCATGCCTTTTGGCCTCTGTAACGCTCCTTCCACTTTTCAACATTTTGTCAACAACATTTTCTCCAATCTCCTAGGTAAATACCTTGTGGTATATCTTGATGATATACTAGTCTACTCAAGAAACCTTGAAGATCACATTGCACATGTGCGAGAGGTGCTGCAGCAACTTTGCAAGAATGACCTGTTTGCAAAAGCCTCTAAGTGCAAATTCCATTCCTCTTCTCCTTGGTTTCTAGGTGTCGTAGTCTTGCAGCAAGGACTATCAATGGATCCAGCCAAAAGCAAATGCATATTGGACTGGCCCCCACCTTCTTCCGTTAAATCCCTTCAAGTTTTCCTTGGTTTCAGTAATTTTTATAGAAGGTTTATTGCGCGCTATGCCAAAAAAACCGTGAATCTTACTAACCTTCTTCAAAAAGACACTCCTTTTGTTTTCACCAAACAAGCTGCTTTGGATTTTGAAGCTCTGAAGAAAGCGTTCACCACTGCTCCAATACTCGCTCACTTCAACAAGCTAGCTTGCACTATTGTCAAAACAGACGCAAGCGACTATGCAATTGCAGGAGTAATCTTGCAGTTCTCTTCCTCCACTTCTCTCTTTCATCCTGTAGCTTTTGAGTCTTGCAAGTTGCTTGCTGCAGATCTTAACTATGAGATTCATGACAAGGAACTTCTGGCAATTGTTTATTGCTTGAAAAAATGGTGTTCATACCTTTTGAGCCTTAGGGAATCCTTTGAAGTCTTAACTGATCATAATTCTTTGAAGTATTTCATGAGCTCAAAAGTCCTCACACGCAGACAGGCACGATGGGCCGAATACCTCTCCGAGTTCCACTTTACAATCACGTACCGTCCTGGGAAACAAGCGGTAGTCCCTGATGCTTTATTACGTTGGGACAACGTTTACCCAGGGGGGGGGAGCACCTTTGCCAAAAACAACCCTGAAAACGTTAGGACACTCTTCTCAACCCAATCTGCCCAACTCAGTTTGATCATTGCTCACTTACAAGATTTGGCTTCTGAACTCCAACAAGCTCAACGCGACGACCCCAAGTGTATCAAACTTTGCAAAAGTGCGAACTTATTAGATAGTAGTTACAGTATTGATGATAATGACTTTTTAGTCTATGATAATCGTATAGTAGTACCAGTTAATTCTTGCATTAAGTTAGATATCTTTGAGTCACGGAACAATTCTCCGCTTGCTGGTAATCATGGGCAGGATAAAACCTACCAATTGATTGCACAAGACTTCTACTGGCCTGGTATGACCAAAGAAGTAAAAGACTATGTTAGCGCGTGCTATGATTGCAATTGTAACAAGTCCTCAAAACACCGGAAGTATGGGCTTCTCCAGCCACTTCCAATTCTGCCTTGTCCTTGGCACTTGCTTTCTATGGATTTCATCTCTCAATTACCTTCTTCTAGTGGATATGATGCTATTCTAGTAATAGTAGATCGCTTCTCAAAGATGGCTTTATTTCTGCGCAGTAATGTGACGGCCTCTTCAGAAGACTTAGCTAAGTTGTTCATAGAATACGTATTTTTGAAACATGGTCTCCCTGATAATATAGTTAGTGATTGTGGATCTCTGCTTGTCTCAAGCTTCTGGACCTTGCTATGCCAACATTTGAAGATCACTAGCAATTTATCAATGGCTTACAACCCGGAAATGGATGGGCAAACCAAGTGAGTTAATCAGATTCTCAAACAATATCTTTGAATTTATGTTGCCTATCAACAAGAAAACTGGTCGCAATGGCTCCCACTAGCCAAATTTGCATAAAAAAACTCCACTCATTCCTCCACCAAACAGTTGCCCTTCCAAACTCTTTATGGTAGAAACCCAACTTTCTCTTCCCTTCACATAGCACCTTCTCAACCTGCTACCAATTACCTTGAACAAATTTAATCCCTTCAATTGCAACTTCAAACCAACCTTGAAGAAGCAAACCAGCGCTATAAGGAGCAAGCAGACCAATCTTGCACTTTGGCTCCAACCTTCGCAGTAGGAGATCAAGTATGGCTCAATGCTTGCAACATTCGCAGCACTCGCCCAACTTGCAAACTCTCCAAAAGAAAGCTTGGCCCCTTTAAAGTAGAATCAGTCATCTCCCCTAACACCTTTAAACTTACTTTACCTGCAAAATGGCAAGGTATCCACCCGGTCTTTCATGTGTCTCTCCTAGAGCCAGCTCTAGTCCTATACCCGGGCAAGACTCATCCCCCTCCTGAACCGGTCACTGTCCTCGATCATCAAGAGTGGGAAGTAAGCCGTATTCTGGATTTGAGGTTATGCAAAGGAAAACTTCAATACCTTGTCAAATGGTCTGGTTTCCAGTCTGACAAAGATTGCACCTTGTGGGAACCAGCCCATCACCTTTGCAATTCACCCAATCTGATTTGAGACTTCCATGCGAGCTACCCTTGCAAACCTCGAAAATCATGATTCCATCCCATCCAATCCCATTACATTCCACATTCCATCCCATCCAATCCAATTCCATTTCATTCCACATTCTATCTCATCCAATCTCATTTCATTCCACATTTCATCCCATCAAATCCCATTCTATTCCAATCCACATTTTATCTTATCCAATCCCATTTCATCTCACATTCTATCTCATCCAATCCCATTCCATTCCATATTCCATATCATCTAACCCCATTTTATTTCACACCATCATTCCATCAGTTAATTCCTCCATCTCACTGTGTTATTCCTTTTTCTCATTTCCCTTTCATTTCTACAAAATAAGACTCCATTCCTTATTATTAAAAAAAAAATCTATTTATAATAAAAAACAAAGAGAAAAAAAAAGAGAAAATATATATTTATAATAAATAATTACAAAGTTTCCTTTACTTCGTTCTCCGCATCCTCCCAATTTGCAGTCAATTCTGCAACCATGGATCAAAAAGTATCCAGGTCTCCATCATTGATTAGTGCGGACATTCTTTGGAGAACTAGCACTTCCGTTACAATATGCCTCTCAAAGATTTCCTTGCACCTCGCAATCCAAGCTTGCTTCGGCCGGGCATTCCATCCACCTTCTTCCAAGAGCTCTTTGTACGCTCTCTTCCTTTGGCCTCCCAACGTGCCTTCTCCAATATTGCCCGTCAGCCGCCTTGCATCCGTTTCGACCGGCCCTACAACTCGCAACGGATCCGCTTTGCCTTGGCCCTCCATTCCTTCCATTCCATCCACTCCATCCCTTCCATCTCCTCCATTCCCTTCTCCTAATTCTTCCATCCCTTCTCTCCCTCCATTTCCGTTTCCTCCATTTCCCAATTCTCCTTCCGCTTTGTTTCCTTCCTCCTCCCTTGCTTCCTCGGTTATGACTCCTACTGGTTCCATACCGGGCACTTTGCCTCGCACCTCAGCATTCATCTGGGCCCCTGGGAGTTCAGTTGGCGGTCCCCAGTAAGGTGGTGGTGGTGGTGTGTTTGTAGTATATCTTTGGAAACGGGGCAACACTAGCAAAACAAGCAAAATTTAGTTACTATTTTTATGATCATTAGTCAGTCCAGATTAGTACTCACCAGGAACTCGAGTCCCCAAGTATTCAATCTCCGGAAACAGTGGTATCTCGTAGTTAACCCTTGGTGCGGACCTACAACTCCGCATCTCCCTCAATGACTCCGCAGGACCCTCGACAGTCAACTTGACATTTATAGGGAAATTACATGCTACTTTGCAAAGGCAACATTGCTTGCACTTGCCTCAAAGACCTTGGACGGCAGTACTAGGGACACATTGCTCGTTTTGGCAAATACAGTTTGCGCAACGGCAGGAAAACAATGACGACATTCTATATAAATTCTAAATTTATTGAGTAATGAATTAAATAATGTAAAGGGTATACAGTAATTATTAAGGACTTGAAATCAATGGGAAAATTTATCTGAGCGCTTGCAGGAGCTCGCGTCTTTATACCCGGGCAACTGTCACGCTTCGCACTTAGGGATTATTTTCTTCATCACTTTGACATGTCCTCTCCTCAGTACCATCTACCTCAGTCTAAAAGCGTGACACAAATAAAGCACAACATCAATGGTGCAATCCGCTACTTCCTCTGGCTTGCATTGAACTTCCAATTGTGGCGACCAACTCAGTATTTACTTGCAAACTTTGCGGTTAACTCCATACCGGTCGGCCATCCATTATGAGATCCAATCTCCTTCCCTTGCCAATCAACAGCCTCGGACTTCCATCTTTGGTCATGCATTGTTTGTTAGTTTGCATCTATGTCTAACTAAGCCATTATTACTGTACAGTTTGCAATTGGACTAGTCCCTACCCTGCATACACTATTACTTCTCATTTGCATTACCTTCAACGCCACTTGCTCCTGTCCCAATTTGTCATACAATTGTACGCTCAGATTCCATTGTCTTGCACTTACGTTATGACCTTGGATCTGTACTACTGCTTCATTTCCTATCCCTTTCCTGTCATTCATTGCCTCACCGCTTCAACTGTAGTTAGCTCATCACCATGTTGTATCTAGTCACTTTGGATTACCTTATAAGGGCTATCCCCTTGCCTGATGATTGTCTCCTCAGTTAGTTAATTTCATACGTTCTTGCATTTTTCTACAACCTGGTTATCACATTGGACTCAGGTTGAGTTTCCTTCCTTGGAACACATTACATTCCTCTTGCCGTTTGTTGAGTGGCATAACCAAGTTTGCACTTTGCAACTGAGTCTTGCTACTCACACTTGCCCTCGCACTCAGCATTCCTTTGCGCTCACGATCATCTAAGAATTGCCCTATAGTACGTGGGGTGGTTGTGTGACACCACCACCTTTGGCACCCCTGGTAAGCTCTCCTCATCTTCCTCCTCATCCTCCCCATCATCGGAAGCTAACCAAATGTTCCATCCCCCTCCAGGCACCTTCAGGTCCTCAGGTAAGCTCCCCTGCTCCTCCTCATCCCTCCATCCTAGCTGACTCCTCCCTCTCACTTGCTCCTTCACCCCCCCCCTCCTTGCTTGCTTTCAGGCTTCACCACTGGCCCCCACCACCAACCCCCCTCCTCACTTGCCGGCCCTACCACCACCCCCCCTCCTTGCTTGCTTGCTCCTTCACCACCCCCCCTCCTTGCTTGCTTGCTGGCCCCACCTTGCCCTCCTCCTTGCTTTCCAGCCCCACCACCCCCACCGGCCCCACCTTGGCCCCCCCCTCCTTGCTTGCCCGCCTTGGCCCCCCCGCCTCCTTGCTTGCCTGCCGGCCCCACCTTGGCGTCTTGTTCCTCACCCCAATCTAAGTATAGGATTGGGAGGGAAGGAGATGGCTTGAAAAACACACAGAGAGGTGGGAAAAGTAGGGCTGCTTGCCAAAAGAGGCTTCAATCTTGGGATTCAGAAATGTCTTTGGAAGTTGCTGAGGAAGGTATTAATGAAAAGGTTGTCTGGTCTGGTTGAAAAAAACGTCCTTTGAATCTGTACCCTTCCATTGTTGCCAAAAAGAAAAATAATAGTTGAAAACCCACCCAGGAATAGTTTGAACAAGCCAAAAAAACAATCAAACCCTTCCATTTCTTCCCCTGTGGAAAATTAATTCCTGCTGTGGAGGCTGCCACTCATAAAAGAACGCCAATGTCAATGCAAATAAACAAAACATTTAGAAACACTTGCAGGGACTTGGGGAGTGGGAAAATATACTCCAGGGAAAAAAATATAAATAAAAAGAAAAAATATTCTTTTATTGGTGGGGTTAAAAATAGTCTTAAGCATTGTTGTAATCAAATTTTTTTTTCTTTTTAAGTTTTTCATCAAAGAAAATAAATTTACAATCCCAGAATTTGAGTAATCTGCTTTAATTCATCTAATGTTCTGCTGCAGCCATTGACCACTTATCCTTTTTTTCTGTTTCCAGTTGTTCCCTCTCCATTTGCAGTTGCGCTTGCTGTTGATCCTTCTCCTTTTCCTCTTTTTGAAATTCTAGCTCATCCTGTTTGAACTTCCACTCAGCATCCCATTTTTGCTGATTAGCCAAACTCTTGGCTTTCTGCTTTTGAAAATCAATATCCAGTTGAAAATCCCACTTCTCCTTTTCAAACTGAAGTTTTTCAGATTCAATTTGCAATTTCACTGTTTTTTAGAGGGGAATAGAAATGAGCTTGATTTTAAAATAAAGGATAATCCAATGGGCTTACTTGAATCTTGCTACTTCATGATCTCCTCAAAGCCCACAAAATTTGAATTTTTTCTCCTCTTTTGAACGCTATTGGGGTTGATGTTGATGGAATTGGAGGCCTTTTGCTTTCCCTTTGCAAAGGAGGTTTGTGTGGGAACACAATTGCTCTCATTTGAAGGGGATGTCGGAGGCACCATTGGCTTGAGGTTTTGGCCATTCAGGAATGGATGAGCCTGTTTCTCTTGAATCTAAATCAGTCAGGATTAACTGGAAAGAAGAGAAAAGAACTTGGTTCCTTACTTGAGCAGATGTTGATGGCAATGGTGATACAGGAATGACATCCTCCTCATTGGCTAATTTCTCCAGTTATTCAACCCCAGGAAGAGAGCAATCCAAAGAAGGAGGGGAGGGGTCCAAGGTTTGGTTTGACTCCTCAATCAATGCAGAAGTAGACGTGATTGGAGCTGATTGCATTTGAATATCCTCCTTGGAATTGGATGGGGGCCACTCATAGGTTTCTTTGGGATCACCATTGCTAGGCTGAGAATCCCCTGCCAAGTCCTCAGCGTCAACCAAATCAGATTGTTGGGCATCAAAAGCAGCTAGGGGGGCAATGTTGGCCTTCTTTCCAAAGATTCCATCCATTTGAATATAAAAAGGACAAATGGAGTCCAACTTAGCAACCACCAAGTTTATTCCCTTGGCTTTGTCAGAGTTGGTGATACCAAAGCCAGTGGGGATTGACATGGAGTGGGCCTTTTTGTACTTGGCTTGATAATTTTTGAATTGCTCCCTCATCTTTTTGGATGACAGATCCAGCCTACCTTTTGTTTTATTCTTGAGCTCATTGGCCATCAGGAGATAAACATTGACCTTAGAGGATGGAGGTTGGCCAACACGTGTTTCATTTTTGGATCCAAAGCAAGCATTGTAGTTGGATCAAATTTTGAGCCAGTTTAACAGGATGATGTGATCAGCTCTCTTGAGCTGACTTGAGCCTTTTGAATCTGATTGGGGAGGATTGTTGGATGTTGATTTCCTGGGGGATGTTTGCTTTGGTCAATTGGATTTTTTAGTGGACTTGCTGGGGGAGGATTGCTGAGGGGCCATTCAAAAATAGTAGAAGGGATGAAGGGATGAAGGGCTATGAGAGGGTTTAAGTGGTGAGAGTAATGATGTGATGAGAGGATGAGAGTGATGAAGCAAAGAGAATATGAAGAGATGAGAGTGATGAAGTGACAAGAGGGATAAAGCAATGAGAGTTAGGATGTGATGAAAGCAATAAAGTGATGAGAGTGATGAAGTGATGAGGATAGTGATCCAATGAGAGTTGGCTGGATGTGATAAAAGCAATAAACGTATGAGAGCAATGAAGTGATAAGGATAGTGATCTGATGAGAGTTAGCTGGATGTGATGAAAGCAATAAATGGATGAGAGTGATGAACTGATCAGGATAGTGATCCAATGAGAGTTAGCTGGATGTGATGAGAAATAAAGTGATTAGAGTGATGAAGTGATGAGGATAGTGATGAAGAGATGAAGAGCAATGAATTAAATTTTTTTCCAATGAGGTTGGAGTTAGAAGGAGCTGTGAAGCCAGGGGTGGATGACATGGACAGGTGGTGGAAGCCTTTAAATACTTTATTTAAAAAAACCAACTTATTTCCAGGTAACTCTGACACATCTGATGTGAAATAAGTGGGTTTTTTGGATTTTTAATGGCAGGTTTGAGACCCGCCATTAAAAAATGGCGGGTTTGCTTAACTCTGATATGCCCTTTTGGTTGTTGTTAACTTCAAACCTCACATCAGAAGCTGAGCCTTTAATCATAAAAAAAATTGACACAGTAAATCAACCTCCACCTGAACAGATATGAAAAAGTTAAAAATATTTGTGAAACCCATACCAGTGAGGAAGTAATCAAATATATGACTATTTTGAACAAAATTTATATCATTATGAGTCCCAGGAAATCCAAAAAAGCAATGCCAGATGCGCAAGTTGAGGGATGCAACTGCTTCCAAAACCATAGTGAGAACACCTTCTTTTACTTGATATTGACCAGCCCAAGCTTGAGGACAATTTTTCCAAGCCCAGTGCATTCCATCAATAATTCCATGACAGCCAGGAAAACCACAATCCTCATACTCCTTCATGATAGCTTTGAGCTCATCATCAGTTGGACCACATAGATATTCATTCTCATAAATCTCAACTATGTCATTGGAAAATTTCTTCAGAGTTGCAAGTGCTGTGGTTTCTCCAAACAGACATATTCATCAGTAGAGTCAGCAGGACAACCGCAAGCTAATTTACAAATAACACTTTTAAGTTTTTGATGAGGGGACAGGCTGATCTACCCATAGCAATCCTTAAAGAGAAAATAAAAAAGCAAATAAAAAAAAAATCAGGATCCATCATGACTTATTACAATTGAAAAATTCTGATACAATAGCTCAACATATGACTCTTTGTGACCAATATTGGTCATGGGCTCCCAAGTCTTTTACTAGCCTCTCAAACAGCATCTTACTCATTCTGAACCTCCTTTGAAACATATATTCAGGGTATCTTGAACATTGGTTAAATTAGTCCTCCACTATCTCCTTTTGGCCTTGCACCCTGTCCCGGTCAATTCTAGCTCGGTTGGTTTTCCTTCTCTGTTTGCTGAGTTGATGCATACCATCTTCAATTTCAAGGAAACTTTGTTGTCAAGCAGAGTTTGGTTGTATGGGTGATACCAGGCTCTGTGGGAATTTCCAGGGAAAAAGCATTGTGTCAGGGTGTGTTGAAGCTGGTGAAGCAAGGGAGATGTTGAATGCTTGTTGATGGTGTTGATAGCGTCAATGGTTGTGGTTGAATGTTGTGTGGGGATTATGTGTGGTGTTTTATATTTACATGTTCATACTCTCGACCCCTCAACAAACGCTCGCCACCACATAGTCGACAAGTAGTCACAAGTTGGAACATGAATATAAAAAACCCACACATAGCGTTGATTTGGAGGGGGAGGGGTTGATGCTAGTAATATCGGAGGTGGGAAGTGGCGGACTTATGGAGGGTGTGGTAAATCCTGGCAAGGGTGGGGGTTAGCGAGCTCCATAAGTTTTTGTCACTTTGTCGATTTTGGACCGAACTTATGGAGCTCGCTACGTAGCGAGGTCCTATTTAGGACACGATTGCGGCTCATGCTCGGTAAACTTAGCTAACGAGCGGGTTTACCGAGACGATTGTGGATGCTTTAACTTGAGTATTCAAGGTCACATTCAATATGCATGTGCCCATCTCGTATGCAATCCTGAACCATTCTTGCCGGCCTGCCCTAGTATTTTCTCGAACTTTCTGATCTGGGGCCGAAGGTTATAACACCCAATCTAGCACCGGGTTCGCTGTGCCGACCGCATTGAAACCCCAACCTGAGAAGTCATCCATCCTCTCACGAGCATACACCGCCGAAGAAGTGGTACCCAATGTCTAAGAGACTCCAGTTATTCACGCCGATCAGCATCAGGAACTCGTGTGGCTGCGTGAAATCCAATCCCCAAGCTCGATTCATTCATGTCAATCGATTCCATGCCTGCCATCAACCCTTCTCCCCTCCTTCCTACCCTCTATCTGCTCGGAAGCTTACCCGGATTCGAACCTTCTATGCAAAATCAAGATCTCGTGCCAGCTTATTATCTATTGTGAGCTCGCATTCTCAATGTGGTTTCCTCATTTAACCGAAATTCGTTTATCTGACCAATTTACTCCATCCACCTGCCGATTAAATATGTAGAAATCGTTCCATTCGACTTCCTCCCAGCTAACCTCCAAGGATCCCTACTCAGTCTTGGGCGTTCAGAAGGATGCATCGGCGGGTGAAATTAAAAAAGCCTATTACTCCGTCCGCCCTTTCGCCTGTCCCGCTTCATTCTTTTTGGCTGTCTTCATTTTGAAAACTGTGTGGGGACTATTGTTTGACCCATGCACTCTACTTTTCT
Source organism: Puccinia polysora (assembly GCA_025617555.3). Taxonomy (NCBI): domain Eukaryota; kingdom Fungi; phylum Basidiomycota; class Pucciniomycetes; order Pucciniales; family Pucciniaceae; genus Puccinia; species Puccinia polysora. Next base: position 42,064,904 of record CM062613.1, read on the forward strand.
TATAGCTAGCCAAGAAGTATCACCCGGACGTCAACAAGGAAGCCAACGCGAAGGAACGTTACCAGGATGTCCAAGAAGCTTACGATGTAAGTTCCTCGGGAAAAGTCATTTTAAATGGTCCCAGCAATCGATCTTTCCGTTCCGCTAAACCCTGATTTGTTGGTTGGATCGCGCACTACTCAGACCTTGAGCGACGAGAAGAAGAGAGCTGCCTACGATCAATTCGGCCCAATGTCCCAACAACCCGGGTTTGATCCGAACGCATTTGGCGGATTCGGATCGTCCGGAAATCCGTTTGGAGACATGTTTGGAGGCGATCCTGGTGATGTGTTTAGTACCCTATTCGGTGCCTTCGGCGGACGCGCCGGGGATCGCGCAAGTCAGCAGGTTTTTGTTGGAGACGATCTAGAGGCATCAATAACAATCCCGTTTATCGAGATGGCCAAGGGTACAAACCGCACCATTGATATCACCCCTATCGTCAACTGTCCGCCTTGTCATGGCGAAGGAATCAAACCGGGCGCTAAACCACAGACCTGTCGAACTTGTAAAGGGACTGGAACGGTTACGTTTGTTGTTCAAAGTGGCTTCACTATGGCTAGCACCTGCCAAAGTTGCGGCGGCTCCGGTAAGAAGGTTGATAATAAGGACCTATGTGGATCTTGTGGGGGAGTTGGCAAAGTACGCGACCGCAAGCAAGTGGAAGTCAAGATTCCAGTTGGTGTAGAAGACGGTATGAGGATTAAGCTTTCCGGACAAGGAAATGCCCCCGTAGGAGGCGGTAAAGGCGGTAGACCGGGCGATCTTTATGTTAAAGTCAATGTCGCATCTTCAAGAACGTTCAGAAGACAAGGAAATCATCTCTATACCGAGGTCAAGATCCCGTTTCATACGGCGCTTCTCGGGGGGACGGTCAAAGTACCCACACTAGAAAAAGAAGTGGAAGTTCAGGTACCCCGCGGTACCCAACCTGGAGAAGAGCTTGTGCTAAAAGGTCGAGGTGTCAAACATTTATACAAAGAAATGATGGGCGACTTGATTGTCAAGTTTAATCTTACAATACCAAGGTCTGGGGCCTGCTTGTTTACTTCGTTATCCGCATTCGACCCACGCAAGCATTATTAACGTGACTTCCGACTGTAGATCTTTATCTCACGATCAACGAATAGCGCTTGAAGCATATGTCAGGGCAACAGAAGGGACCCCCTACCCTTCAAGTCCTCTCAAGTCTCCTCCTGAATCAGACCCTGGTAAGTGAACATTGCCTTGCTTTGATCGTTTCCTACTTTGGTAGCTTGTTTCCTTTCTCTATTCATTTTTATTCCATCCCCCTTTTTTTAGCGTGAGGCGGGGGACCCCCAATTAATTCTTCTATCTCAAGCTCCAATGGTTTGATACCTACGCGCCATCGCTCTATATTTCATCTATTTACGCCGGGAGCATTCCGACTTCAACATTCATTTTCCTCCCCTCTTCCTGCGTCTTATGCTCTTCATCTGTTCATATTTTATTTTGTCTCCTTCCCTTTGATATCGACCAGATCCTGTCGGAGATAGTGAATCTCCTAATGTACCAAGCAATGGTCTGCTCTCCAGGATAAAGAAACTGCTCGGAAGATAGCTTTCGCGACTCGAAGCAACGATATGTGTTTTGTCCATATCCATTCATCTCGGTATTTTCCTTGACATCGAGACCTTCAACCCCTCCTCCCACTCCTGTAGAGCAGGCGCTCTGTTTGGTATTCGGTGCTACACCATGTACTTTTCTTGCCCACTCGCCCTATTTTTTTAAAAAAAGAAAACCTCCATCGACGGGCAAATCTCATACTCTGCTGGAATTCCTGCAACTATCATTTCCATCCAGAAAACGTCTGAACGACTGACGCAGTGTCTTGAATTTGAATTGATTCTTTCTGTGGTTATTCTATATCTGTCGACGTCAAAACTTGACTTCTATCCGAAGCGACAAATTCAAGGAAGGACGTAGGAAAAGAAAATCGAAACGAGTCGACAGCGAAGCATCAAGAGAACCCACCAAATTTCTCCTACGGAAACATAGGCGAAGATTCAGAGAGAGATTCGAAATCAAATAATGTTAATTTGGACCAACCTGCTTCTAATCTGAAATTAAACCATGGCAAACGACAAAACCATGTCAATCAGGAGCTTTCCGAAGAGCCTTCCCCCAATCAAGAACCAAAGAAAAAAGCCATCTCAACATCTTGATATATAGACACTCAACTAAAAACAGTCTTCTAGTAATAAACAAGATTGTGCATGGTCTTATCCCTGAAGCTATTCTTATATATGAATACCTATTTCAAGCCATAATATGCATCAGCCAATGTGAAAGTGTTAATCCAAATTAAACTTTTGCCGAGAAAATTTAACCAGATCACACCAATGTAGTACTACTTTGGAAAAAATGCAAGTTCATCCCTAGATTTTTGTTTTTGTTTTCTTATTGTAGAACACCCTGAGGAGAAAAGCAATCATTTGCGTTTGCCAAAATATGCTTGTAATGGTGGGTAATTTGGACCCAATCCTGCTTGAGTGTGTATGACCGGTCAATTTAAAGGTTTGACCATCATCCAGCTTTGCAAAGACTGTGATCAGTAGGGATGTTGGAGGGGGAGTTGGGCCCAAGACCAAACATTGTCTGCACTGCCATCAGCATCATGCGGTTGGCGAACTCATTAAAGAGTAGCATCCACTTGTGTTAAGTTCAACTTGAACTGAACTCAACACCTTCTGAAGGATTTATTGAGAATTCACAGCTTTTAAAACATTAGCAGAAAACTTTGACTGGTGGCATGATTGTAAATTTAGGAACAGACTTGCACAACACCATATTCTGACTCCCTGAGATTTCTATGCTTGACTCACAAGACTTGCAAATATATTTTGATGAAAACTTTTGTTAAATCAACTTATTTATTTTATTGACTGAAGGCATATTTTTTTCTCAAACTGATTTTTTATTTTCTAAGATGTTGGCCAAAAGACCAAGAAAAAAGTGGGAACACCTGCCAGCAGATGTAACAGTTGCAACATGTTTAGAAACTGTTGAAGATTTGTTTGAGACTGTGAGTCAAGCCTGTGAAGTTTATTTTTAGTAATATTCTAACATTTTCTTGTTAATGTAGCTAATCTAATATAAATTAAAATATTTAGGATTTTGGAGAGGCCCAGGCAATAATCATGCCAAAAAAACTAATAAACACACCAATGACACCAAAAGGCTTGATTTTAGCAAAAAATTGCTAAGATGATGCCAACAGACATTGTTGGCATCATTACAGCACTTTTTTTGCAATGGTGACACAAACTGGCCTTCTTTCCCATGAGGGGAAGTTTTACAGCCTGTTTAAGGTTTAAAGGGGTGCCTGGGTTGGGATAACACAATTTGATGGCATGCTGGGGCCCCAATGGCCTGTAAACATTGATTGAGGCCCCAGGGGGCTAGATGAAGGCCTGCAGACCCCTGTGGGTCTGTCTGGGGTAGAATATTTTGGAGAATTCAAGTATGGACACCAATTGAGTAGATTTAATATGTAAAAATGCTATAAAGAATGATTTTTTCCCAGTAATTCAAACCTAAACTTGGATTTCAAAAAAAAACTTCATCCAATATAAGGAAAATGAGAAAAATTATAATAATTCATTTTGTTTACACAAAATGGAATATTTCTGGTGTAACATAAATATCTTTGTACCAAACATAAAAAAACACCAAAGAACACTAAATATGCCTATTTCATGCTGGGAATCCAAATATTTCTAAATAAGCAAACAAAAATTTCCCCCAGTACATAAATAATTGAAAAAAATATAAAAAACAGATTTCTCTGAAGAAAACTCAATATCTCTAATGGACTGAAAATAGAATTGTACCAAGCATACCACAAAAAATTGAAAAATTATATCTATTTCATGGGTTAAATTGAAATATTTTGAAATATTGCAAAAAACTTCTATCAATTACACAAATAAAACCATCAAATGTAAAAAATTGATCAATGAAAAAAAAATCAACTTTTCATATTTCTTTCATCAATCATGCATTTTATGGAGCTTCTTTTGTAATTTTTGATGATATTTGAATTCCTCTAATTAAATTTTTTCAAATGGTTTTTTATTTCTGGTAAAAGAAATTTACATTCCATCACAAATTATAACTTTCATTTTAATATATCAATTTTTGAATTTGTTATTCTTATTATGTTACCCAATGAATTATTTGTTTGAATATTTCAAAATGTGTTTGTAAAAAATCTTGGACAGCGCAAATTTTTTTTCCAAAAAAAAAAAAATTATGCTGTTTCTGCCCAGGTTTTATTTCTGTGTTTTGCACCAGATTAATTTTCCAATCTACCCTCCCAATTTTCAAAGGACCACATCCAATTCTTTTTTCACCCCCTCCCCCCCCCCCCAATTGGACCAACTGCCCCCATCCAACTGCAAAATATTTCATTGATTATCTAATTCCAGATCAAGCACCCCCAATACACTCATCTCATCCTTTTTTCTATCTGGTAAGTCATTGATTGCCTTTCCCTTTAATGAAAACTCTCACAACACAACTTATTTGATTTTTTTCATCTCTTTTCTTTATTTTTTGGTGGGGGGGCAACCAATGTATTCCAATTCAAGACTTCTAATTTTTAGCAAAATCTTAATCTTTCAATGTCATCTACATCTCACCACAGCATCTGCATGATGGTTGTCATTGATACATTATTTAATTTTTTATTCCAATGTTTTTGGTTAGTTGGTGCTCTCAAATTTTTGTTTATCATGATTGCTATCATACCAACCTGTGAGTGATGAATGTTCATTTTTGAAAAATATCAATTGCCTGGAATTCTGATTTTTATCAATAAACTGTAGAGATTTCCATATCAAAAAAAAAAACAAGGTAACCAAGTTAGATAAAAGGGAAATGACTGGGGTGGATAAAACAAAAGTCTAATATGTTGTCCTGATCAGGGATTCAAGCATGAAAGTTCAAAGAACAGTTGTGCCTTTCTCCTTAAACTTAAAGAATTGGAATATTTCAAGATGCTTGAGGGTTTCCAACCCCAGTTCATAGGAATTGTGAATTTTTATTCTTGTAAAAGAGTTTGTTGAGGAAAAGGGCTGTTGTTGATTTTCAAACAGCAGTAACCATTTCATCATCATAGGCTCATCTTGGTTTTGTCAATTAATAGTGTTACATAAGGTGTTTGTTTTGATTAAAAGAAAATGATGGGGAAAAAAAAAGATCAGAATACACCGTTCATTTCTGTTTCCATGAAAATGCAATCAGAACACAACTTTTGAATTTGATTCAATCAAGCCCAACAACTTTTCTCAAGGATCTCCTAATTAGTAGGGTTTTCCTGTAGAAGAAGCATTGGTTTTCTGGAATCAGAATACATTGGTCCCCCCCACCAAAAAATGAAAAAAGGGATGAAAAAAATCAGTTGGTCCCCCCCACCAAAAAATAAAGAAAAGGGATGAAAAAAAATCAAATCAGTTGTGTTGTGAGAGGTTTCATAAAAGGAGAATGGAATCAATAATTTACCAGATATAATAAAGGATGAGGTGAGTGGATTGGGGGTGCTTGATTTGGAATTGGATAATCAATGAAAAATTTTGCAGTAGGATGGGGGCAGTTGGTCCAATTGGGGGGGGGGAGAGGGGGAGGGGGGTAAAAAAAAATCAAATATGGTTGTTTGAAAAATGGGACAGAAGATTGGAAGATAAATCAGGTGCAAAACCCAGAAAGAGAACCTGGGAAGAAATGGCATAAATTTTTAATTTTTGGAAAAAAAGTTGTGCTGTCCAAGCTTTTTTAAAAACACAGAATTTGAGTCCACCTCAGATTATAGTTATGAATACCATTTATCTATTTTATTTTATTTTTGTGGCAAGGTATCTAAATTTCACTGGAAATTTCAATTCTTATTCAAATAAATCAATTTTTGCATTTGATGCTTTGATTTTTGTTTTTGATGAAACATTTTTCAAAACAATTCAAAATATTTAAATTCTCCATTTGATATATACATATTTAGTATTTTTCTCTTATTTTTTATGCTTGGTACAAATATATTCATATTCAATTTCAAATTTTGAATTATATTCAAAGATTATAATTCATATATTGTTTATAATCATTGATGTACTGGATATTCTTGTTTGCATATTTCAAAATTTTTGAATTCCCAGAATTAAATAGTTTTTTCAATCATTTTTTTACGTTTTTATGTTTTTATGTTTTATTTTGGTACAAAAATATTTATATTCCACTGGATATATCACTTTTTTCAAGGAAATTGATCCTTCACCATTTTTCTTATTTTTCTTACATTGGATAAATTTTTTCCCAAATCTGAGGTCAGATTTGAATTCCTTACAAAAATTGATAATGATAGAATTTTTAAATATTACAGTTACTTAATTGGTGTCCATATTTGAATTCTCTAAAAGTTTTTACCCTGGAAAAACCCATGGTGGTTCTGGAGGCCTTAATTTAGCTGCCCTAGGGCCTGAATTGATGTTTACATGCCTTTGGGGGACCAACACACCATGAAGCTGGGTTCTCCACCCCAGGAATCTCTTTAAGACTTTAAAAGGCTCCATTCCTTCATGGGGTGGAGTGGCATTCCAAAGGTGTGATATTAGAAAAAACAATTACTCTAATGAAACCAATGACACCATCATTTTAGCAATTTCTTTGATAAAATGAAGCCTTTTGGTGCCATTGGTGTGTGGTTAGGAATTTCTTTTGGTGTGAGTATAGCCTGGGAATTTTGAAAAATGAATAAATAAATTGATGAAATAATAATTCAAAGATTGATGTATTACATTTCCAGGGGAGATTCATGAAATAAACATATTTGTTTTTTCTTTTTCAAAAATTTTCAAAATTTAAAAGAATTTAAAAAATCAATTAAAATTAAGAAAAATCAAAACCAAAATTTAATTGAGAAATTCTGAGAAGAAGAAAAAAATAAGAAAATTCCCCATCATCTCAATTTAATAAAGGGAAGGGGATAATATATATATATGTACTAAAACTAGAAAATAAAATTAAACTCAGTTTATTTAGTGCTTGCATTTCTAAATTTTACACCAGCATGAGAAAAACTGTGGAAGCCAATCAATTTTTTCTTTATTTTTTCAAATATTGGAGGCATGCCTTTGCCCAATTATTTTGAATAAAGTGTTCTGGCTTTTCATTGGAATGGTAATACCACATACACACTTGATAAAAATTTTTATAACCTATAAATTTCAATTATTCCAAGCCTTTCATATCCTATTCAATCCATTATGTAATTGGAATGTGTGAGAATAAAACAAAACATGAGTTTTTGCAAGTTCCTCTAAAAAATAGACCCAGATTGGTAGCAAGTCCCTCAGATATTCAACTCAAGTACCAATTGCTACACCTACTCGCAGGTGTGGCCTTTTTTAATGGGGAATGTCAACTTCAAAAATCAATTTTCACCCACTGGCACATTTGTGTCTCTTAGACTGATCCTTTCCATTTCATCCTAATTTTGTTGGAGCATGAAAGTGATTTATTTTGTGGAAGCCTATCTCTAGTCCAAAATTCCTGAAAATTTTTGAGTGAAGCCCCTGATGGACCCAATGATTGCACCATGCCATTTTATCTGCCTCCTGAAGGACCTACCACCATTTTTGATGAGTTTTGATTAGAGAAATGGCCAGTTTCTGATGGCATATTCCCTAATACTGATATTCCCCAATAAAAATTACCTACAAGATATAATAATCAAAACAATAAAATAAAAAATACAAGGAAATTACCAAAACAATGATCAAAAGTAAAAAAACATAATAAAAATTAAAAAAATCAAAATCCAAATTTTTCCCAGAAAATAGAAGCAAGACTTTATTCAAGGTAAGAAAATGAATCAAAATGAATTTCTGTGGAATTTTGCACTGTTTTTGGAGCCTGATGAAGAGGATGCAGGAGAAAGGGATCTCATGAAATGAAGCAAGATGGATCTGGAGAGAGGCTCAAGGGACACTCCGTTTAGGGACAAATGAGGAAGGTATTATTTAATTCCACTGAGATAAACCAAGAATCAAATAGAAGAAATGAAATAGGCTCAAAAGTGGTTGAATGAATCAGGAATAAAATTTTAAGTGGAGATAAATACAACCAGTATAACTATTTTGATTCACACAAAAGAACCACACTCAGCAGGTAAATATATATGGTTTGTCCACTGAGTTTGGTTGGGTTGTCAAATCAGTGGTTTTTTTGTTAAAACAGGGTTGTTTCACAAGGGCTGCTGAATGGAAGCAGGGCTTGGCACAGAGGGGACTCCACTCTCAGTAGCCTTGGGGGGCAAGGATACTGGAAGATGCTACAAGGAGCAGAGTAGGATTGAATTGGAGTTAAGGTGCTGAATGACACTTTCTGGGATGGATTTCTAGTAAGAAGTAGTAAACTGATTTCTTGGGGGACAATCAGGAAGAGGAAGAGAAGGGCTGCTTATATAGACAGGAGGCTGGACTACAACAGAGGTACAGATGCCTTGGGGCTCAGACTACATATGTGATGACAAGGGAGAAGTCAAGGTAACAGAGAGGCTGATCAGGTATGCTACTACATTGGGGTTAGGCTGCTTACTACATTGGGGCTAGGCTACAGGTCTTGCTTTCTAAGTGGTTAATGTACAGTGAGAGGATTTACAGTTTACATGGAGGTCATCACACTATGTACTAAGTAGAGAGAGTATTTGATACAATCTGCAAGAGGATGTACATAAGGATTCCCAAAGGATAAACCATAGTGAGGTATAGGATAGAAAGAGTGAAGAAGGTTAGAGGATATGCAGAACCTGAGAGATTAAGTATGTGCAAGCCTAGGGAGTCTATATGTATAATGCGTGAGGTTAGACTATATGTAGATATGTAAGGCATGAAGATCCTGAGGATATGTAGTTGAAGGAGATATACTGATAAAGTCTCTAGAGCCGTGGGGTTGAAGTTCCTGAGGTAAGTAGATTAGACTGAGGTTAGACTGAGGTCAGACTGAGTTAGGTGTCAGTATGACAGTACCCCCTGGTGGAAAGGAGGGCATCTCCTGATGACCATAAAAGGAGAGGTTGAAGAGGCCATCCAGGTATTCCATCAGCCATGTCTAACTTGAGCTTTCCTTCCCCCTACCCAAAACCATCACCATTATCCACCCCATTACCATCCTTATCCCCTTTTACCAGATCACCTACACCAACCTACCAATGTAGAAGACCAACAACTACCATCCAGTTCAACAGTACTACCCAAGCTGTGACCGATGCATCAAGCGTGGAAGAATCTGTACCACCATTATAAAATATAACTCTGCCAAGTGTGAAAGTTGTAGACAGTATGGAAGAGTATGTGATATGGATAAGCAAGGCAGGAAGGCAATGGGGCCAACCTTATGGGTCCTGGAGAAGAGCCAACCTTTTAAGGTGAAGGAGGCTCCAGATGATGATGCCATGAATTTAGCATATTCATCCAGATTGGATGAATCTTCAGGTAAGTGTTGCCAGATTTTTGTGTTGGAGGTTTTGTAGTGCTGATATGGGTTTGAATAGTGCGTTTGATGCAGGAAAGGTTGAAGAAGACGCAGGAAAAAAGGGAGGCGTTGCGTCAAACTGGAAGTTTGGAAATAGACTCTATGTCAAAGCGTTGAGAGGAAGAATGTGGAGAAGCGTTTATAAGATGGGGCACCCCTCACGTAGACTCAGACAATGAAGTGGTTGAGGTGCCGTCAACAAGAACTAGAAACAGGGAAGTTGTTGTAGAAGTGAAAAGAGCTGAAGCTCAAATTGGATGAAGGGATTAATAAATGAGTTAAAGGAGCTTGTAACGTCAAGCGTAACAGACCTGAGATCAGGAGGAAAAGGAAACTCTGGTTGATGTAATTGGCTGAACAGATGATGAATTCCACTTGAGAGCACTGGTGTTTATATAGACTAAATACACTATAGGCTGACAAGTGGTTGAGTACAAAATGAATTAGGTAAAATTAGCATAAGCAGTTTAAGTGACATGGTTAGTGAAATGTTATGACTAAAGAGTCTGATAGCCATGACTAAACAGTCTGATAATCACAATACTACAACACAGCCCAGTTACATTTTACCTGTTGTTTTAGTACTTGAAGGTTAAAAATAATAAGATCAAATCAATCCAATCAATGGTACTCTGAACTCCAGTGAAAGTCACATAAATGAAAACTCAAACTCTAACAGTTTTCAAATCCATCAAACCTGTCAAAGGAAGCTGTTGAAGCGTCAAACCTCCACATCAAAACATCAAAGCTGGTTGTAAAAGCATTGAACCAGTTTTTCAAAGCATCAAACCAATCTGTTGAAGTGTCAAAGTGTCAAAGCAGTTTGTCAAAACGTCAAAGTTCCGTTTCAAAGCATCAAAGATGGGTGTCAAAGCAAGGAAGAAGATGAAAACACCAAGGGAAGTTTAGAGATGGAAGATGAAAGAGAGACAAAAAATAATGTAGATAAAGGAAAAGAAAGAGAGGCCATTGTTGAAGAGGGGGGCAGATCAGATAACTCCTTGGATTTAGAAGATTTAAGGAATAAGATGAAGGCTTTAGAGGTGAAAATGAAGGTTTTAGAAGATAGAAGAAACAGAAGGAAGGAAATTGGGAGGAGAAATGAAGCAGAAATTTGGTTGGAAGAAATAGAAAATGGAGGAAGATTGTTTGAAATGATGGAAGGAAAAAGATTTAGAGAAGATTCAGTTTTAAATTAAGATCAAGTCAATCAATTTTTAGAAGTTTATAGCAGGAATTCTAAGAATTTAAATTCAAGTTTGCAGGAAGGTTTGAAGAAAGGTTGGGGTAGTGAGATAAGAAAAGAAAAGTATGGATTCTTAGAGGCTAGAAATAAAAAGATTTCAGGAATAAAGAAAAGACTAGCTGATATATTAGCTTTAGCTGGTAATACTTTTTAAGTAGGGACTACTATAAGGGGTCAGCATTCTTATCAAGTTACCAAATTGAAGTTAGTAAATACTTGGATTTCTAGGGCAGAAGAGTTAGATTTGATGTGTGAAGCTATCTGAAAATTTGTTTATGAGAAACTATTCTATAAATTGAAATTTATTTTCTTTTTTATAAGAGTTTTTATTATTATTATTATTATTATTATTATTATTATTATTTTGTGTTGTTTTATTATATATTTTTTTATAACTTTACTATTTACTATCATATATATATATATTTGATAGTATATATATATATATATATATTGAAAGAAGAAATTGATTTTATTTTTATTTATTTTAAAGATATTTTTGGTTTTAAAGGATAGAGTGTATGGAAATCTTGAAGTCAAGTAGGGAAGTTGGTCAGATTAGAGTGAGGTTCCCAAGTCATGTGTTCCTTGTCATTCTGGAAGCCTTTCCATTCAACTAAGTAAAATAATTACCCCCTCTTAAGTTTTGAGTCCAATATCTGAGACACTTCCCATTCTTCTTCTCCATTGATTTCAACTGGTTCAGTTGTTTTTTGGTTCCTGGAGGATAGTGAGTTGTGCTGATATGGCTTGAGTAAGGAGGAGTGGAACACAGGGTGAATAGTGGACCACTGTTGAGGAAGTTGAAGCTTGAATGAATTTTTTCCAATCTGTTCTGTAATCAAAAAAGGGCCTAACCATCACTCTGAAAGCTTATTAGTTGGAAGATTAGTTTTGATATTTTTAGAAGAGAGCCAAAATTTCTTTCCAACAGCAAATGAGGCAGGAAAATTACTTCTTTTTAGGTCAGCATATCTCTTATAAGTTTTAATTGACTTTTCCAGTTCAACTCCTAGTTGTTTCTGATTATGTTGAATATGAGTTATATAGTGGCTAGCACGTTGATTTTCTACTACATGGAGGCTGTCAAAGCTGGGGTTTCAACCGTAAATGGTGAAGAATGGAGATTGCTTGATGGAAGTATGGGTGGAATTGTTGTAGGTAAATTCAGAAAGAGGGATCCAGGTATCCCAGTCATCTTGGTGATAACTGAAATAAATCCTAAGCAATTGTTCTAGGATCTGATTTACCCTTTCTGTTTTTCCATCTGTGTCAGGGTGATAAGCTGTGGAGAGATTTATTTTCACCTGTAATTTTTCACATACAATTTTCCAAAAGGAACAAACAAATAAAGATCCTCTTTCACTGAAAATTTCAGTTGGGAGTCCATGCTTAGTGAACACATGGGAGATTAGTAGGTTAGCTAACTCCACAGAGGAGATATCAGTTCTGGTTTTAATAAAAAGAGAAATTTTTGAAAAACAATCAACTACCACAAGGATTGAGTCAAAACCATTGGATAGTGGCAGCTGTGAGATGAATTCTGCAGAGAGTGAATTCCAGGGAGAATCTGGAATTGGTAGGGGTTGAAGTAGTCCAAACTTCTTGTGGTGACTGGGTTTGTTTCTGCTGCAAAGTTAAAAAGAAGAAACATAATCTTTGATAAAGGAAGTCATATTTTCCCAGTGGAAATCTTTTTTTACTAGATCAATTGTTTTGTCTTGTCCAGGTTGACTAGAGAGAGCGGAGTTGTGTTGTTGTCAAAGTATTTCAAGTTGAAGTTGTTTGTCCTCCTTGGGGATTGCTATTCTATTTTGGAAAATAAGGAGTCCAGTTTCTGGGTTTATGAGGTAGCTCTTTACTTTTTCTTTCTTATGTAATTTCTTAATAATCTGTTGGGTTGATTTGTTGGAGATCTGGGATTGAATTATGTTGTCCAAGTGTGTGTCAACCTGTTTTGTGGAGATAAAGAAAATTCTAGAAGGTTCAAAGTCAGTCTGTTTCAAGATTTGTTTGGCGTTTTCTGGATTCTTTTCTGCGTAGGTCATCCCCCCTTTGGGACAAAAGTTGTCTCAATGTAACAGCACATCAGGCACTATGGAGTGCTTTCCAGGTCTATAGACTATATTAAAGTCAAATTCTGATAGGAATTCAGCCCAACGGGCTTGAAAACAAGTCAAGACTTTAGAGGTCATAAAATATTTAAGGGAAAAGTGATCAGTGAGAAATTCAAAAGGAGATGAAACACCAAGGAAGTAAGCTCTCCAGATCTTTATGGCCCATACAATGGCCAGGAGTTCCTTATCATGGATTTTGTAATCAAGTTCAGCACTACCCATTTTTCTTCTGTCAAAAGCAATTGGGTGTTTGGATCCATCAGGGGAGACTTGGGTGAGGACAGCCCCTAGGGAATAGTCACTAGAATCAGTCTCCAAAAAGGTTTTTAAGGAAAGATCAAAATGTCTAAGGATAGGGGCCTTGGTAAAGGCCAATTTGAGGTCCTCAAACTTCTGCAGAGCCCCTGTGGACAAAGGAAAGATGGAGTCTGAACCAGTTAGAGCAGTGAGGAGGTAGAACTTTCTGGAATAGTTAATTATAAACCTGCAATAAAAATTAGAAAAACCCAAAAACTGCTGCAAGGCCTTTTTTTTTTGTTGGTAGTGGCCAGTCCAAGATCTTTTGGACCTTGGAGTTGTCCATTTCAATACCATTCCTAGAGATAACGTAACCCAAGTAATCCACTGAGGAGGCATGAAATTCACACTTAGAAGATTTTGAATATAAGTTGTTTTTCCAAAGTCTGCTTAAGACTTCACACACATGAGCTGTATGTTCTGCTAAGTTTTTGGAAAAAATAAGAATTTCATCAAGTTATACCACCACACAGATGGTTAGAAGGTCTGCAAAAATGTCATCAACAAGAAATTGGAAAAAGGCAGGAGCATTTGTCAGCCCAAATGGCATTACCAAATATTCAAAAATTCCAAACTGAGTTCTGAATGCTGTAAGATGTTCATCCCCTTCTTTCATCCAAAGGCAATTGTAAGCACCCCTGAGGTCAATTTCTGAGAAAATGGTAGAACCAGAAAAGACTGTTAATAAGTGAGTCATGGGAGGAATAGGATACCAATTCTTTTGAGTAACAGCATTAAGTTTGCAATAGTCAACACACAACGGCAAACCACCATCCTTATTTTTCAAAAAGAGGAAAGTTGCTCCAGTGCTTGAAGTGCTGGGGAAAATGAAACCTTTCTCTATATTTTCCACTATATAGGCTTGTAGGGCCTCCTTCTCATGGTGACTGAGGGAGTAGATAGGCCCAACTGGAGGCAAAAGGCCTTCCAGTTTTATATGGTGATTTTAAGCATGGTGAGGAGGGAGTTTATCAGCTTTAACCTTGGAAAAAACTTCTAAAAAGGCATGGTAAGCTTCTGGAACTCTCTCTATCACAGTTTCAATTTCATAAGTTTCCTCATCTTCATCTAGTCCTTCAGCAGTAGTCTGCTTTGGGGCATAGTCAGAAGTGGAAATAATCATATGCAAGATTTGAATGGATAGATCATCCTCTATATCCTCCAAGAATTTCAGAGAAGGTCCAAAGAATATCCTGTTCACAGAAGTGGCTGTTGGACTCAAGGGAAAGTGTTGTGAGTGCATAGATTCTGAAGAGGGAGCAGGAGCAGTGATCTGCAGATTAACTGGCAGAAGATGAGTAGTGGCCAAAAAGAGTTCAACAGAAGGGGAATGATCCAAATTTGGTTGGGGCCTGTGGGTGATAAATCCCAATTGCCAGTTTACCTCTGGGTTCTAGAAATGGAGGAAGTCAATACCAAGAATAATATCTTCTTTTTGGGGGAGTATCAACGACCAAGAAATCCCATTCTAAGTTGGGAAAGGATGGTAGTGAGAGTTTAAAGGAAACCTTATGAGTGATCTCCTGGGAAGGGGAGTCAGAAGTGTTGAAGGTAAATAGAGAGATAGGAGTGGTCAGAGGTTTGGGAGAAAGAGAAAACTTTGAAACCATAGATTTGGAAATAACAGAATGAGTTGCTCCAGAGTCAACAAGTACGCTATAGGCCTGATTATTGAAGAGACAAATAAAACGTAATTCTTTAGTAGGGAGGTTAGATTCTTTCCTTTCCAAAGTTTGTACTCAAATGTTGGAGGGGTGATGGTCATGGAGTACCACATTTCCATCACCTAGTATTTTCCCTGTTTGGGTTTACCAGGAGTGGGCTTTTGGCCAGGTTTAAAGTTTGGACGTTTCCTGCAGAGGCTAAACTTGTGAGAACCTCCACAGTAGTTACACAAACCCTCTCTTTCCCTTCTAGCATTTTCTTCAGCCTTGAGGTTTCCATCCTCACCCACATTGGGATTGGGAACATAGTTTGGAGAAGAATTAGTAGGGGTTGCCTTTGCTTTGCCCTTGAACCTACCTTGTTGGATGGGCTGTTGAGATTTTTGAGGATTGGAAGAGCCGGGTCCAGGTCTTGAGGTCTGATGGGAGCTGAAGGACTTTTCCCAGATCCTTTCACAGTAGCAGGTATCATACTTAAGTAATATTTCCATTAGTTCTTGCAAGGTTTCTTGAGGTCCATCATAACCAGCTAGTTGGTCCAGTATTCTGGCTGGGAGTCCCTGTCTAAAATGGAAGAAAAAAGCTTTATCACCCCATCCAGAGACCTTAGTCATAAGTGTCCTGAATTCAGTGATATAGTTAGTGGCATAACCAGTATCTTTCATCTTAAAGAGGGTTAGTTCCTTCTCAGAACATTGGATTTCCAGACAATCCCCAAAAAGGGTATGGAGCTGATGAGTAAATAGAAACCAAGATTTAAGTATGAAATCTGGCTCATGATTACCAATGTGAGCAAGATAAGGTTAGATCCATTGACTAGCATTTCCTGTAAGTTAAGGGACTGTAAAGAATAATTTCTTTCTGTCATTAGCAAAAACCCTCTCATCATTGGCAAAGATAAGTTCACAAGCTTGGAGGAAGGGTCTGAGCTTGGTTGTGTTTGTCCCATCAAATTTTTCTGGAGCATTGATATATGGAGATTTAAAGTTAGTAGAAGGTTCATGGTCAGAAGGTTTAGAGAGATGGGTCATTGCAGTGGTCATTTGCTTAAGAATGGAAAGCAGAGTAGGGTCAGTTGAAGGGCCCTGAGAGGTGGAAGGAAGGTTAGTTGCTGGGGAAGTTGAAGGGACTACTTTTGCATTATAATTTGGGATAGGATTACCCCCGGGGAGGGTGAATCCAAGCCACTCAATATTCTGGAATCAAATCCTGAGTCCTCATCCTCATCATCATTGTCTTCTTCTTCTCCTGGGATAGGGGCCATGCTGGCATTGTAGGCAGGAGAGTCCAAGCCATGGTAGCCTGATATTGGAAACTGACCTACCACCGTGTGGAGGCTAGCATTTTCAGAAGAAGGGATAGTAGAATGAGATACTTGTGGTATAGGCTCCAATAAGCCAGTATCCACAGGGGTAGAAGTGATAGCCACTGTTGCTGGCAGGTTAGAAAAAGTTCTACCACAAGCTCTGGGAGTAGAAGGGTCAGTTAGTTTGGTGGTACCTCTCCGTCTGGAGCTACAGGTGACAGCTGGGCTAGAGATGTGAGAAAAGGTAGCACATTGTGGGGGCATTCTTATTATTGAGGATAAATAATTAACCAAAAGTTTTTCTTCACCTTAGAACAAAAATAAAATGATTAAAAATATTTTTCCCTGATTACCTTAATTTTTGGTCAAATTAACCATTGAAGTACCTTGTCTAAGCGTTGAAGTGTCAAAGTGTCAAAGTGTCAAAGTGTTGAAGCGTCAAAGCGTCAAAGCGTCAAAGCGTCAAAGCGTCAAAGTATTGAAGAGGAACTTATATTGTAAATGTGGGCCTTTTATGGAGGTTTGACAGTAAGGTAAGGGGTACAATGAAAATGGCTGCAAATAAAATAGCCAAGTTCAAGGTTGGGGAAGGAAATAAAGCAAACAAAAATTGCCACAACTCAATAGCAAGATTTGATGCTGTCTAAAGGATAAGGATTTTTGTTGGTGAAGAAGGGGTTATTGGGGAAGAAATCAGTTTAATGTCACAAGGGATGCTGAATACAAGCAGGGCTTGGCACAGAGGGGACTCCACTCTCAGTAGCCTTGGGGGGCAAGGATACTGGAAGATGCTACAAGGAGCAGAGTAGGATTGAATTGGAGTTAAGGTTCTGAATGACACTTTCTGGGATGGATTCCTAGTAAGAAGTAGTAAACTGATTTCTTGGGGGACAATCAGGAAGAGGAAGAGAAGGGCTGCTTATAAAGACAGGAGGCTGGACTACAACAGAGGTACAGATGCCTTGGGGCTCAGACTACATATGTGATGACAAGGGAGAAGTCAAGGTAACAGAGAGGCTGATCAGGTATGCTGCTACATTTGGGTTAGGCTGCTTACTACATTGGGGCTAGGCTACAGGTCTTGCTTTCTAATTGGTTAATGTACAGTGAGAGGATTTACAGTTTACATGGAGGTCATCACACTATGTAATAAGTAGAGAGAGTATGTGATACAATCTGCAAGAGGATGTACATAAGGATTCCCAAAGGATAAACCATAGTGAGGTATAGGATAGACAGAGTGAAGAAGGTTAGAGGATATGCAGGACCTGAGAGATTAAGTATGTGCAAGCCTAGGGAGTCTATATGTATAATGCGTGAGGTTAGACTATATGTAGATATGTAAGGCATGAAGATCCTGAGGATATGTAGTTGGAGGAGATATACTGATAAAGTCTCCAGAGCCCTGAGGTTGAATTTCCTGAGTTAAGTAGATTAGACTGAGGTTAGACTGAGGTTAGACTGAGGTTAGACTGAGTTAGGTGTCAGTATGACAGGTTGGATGGTTGTCAAAGCTGTGTGGCCGTTATTCAACCACTTCTTGTCAGGTGGTCAACCAGGGGTGTTCCATCAACTTGGCTATGGAGGCTTTCAACTGAAGCCACCAAGAATTTGGCATTGATGGGAGGCCATCCTATTGGTTTTAAAATTCATTAGGATCACAACATCAGCAAAATAACCCTGTTTTTCTCTGAGTTGATCAATGGCAAAGTTGGTTTGATTACCCAACAATATTGGGCCCCCTTGGATAATGCCCCATCAACCATGGCTTGTCACATGACCATCCGGAGTTGACCACCCAACCAAACTCACTGGATTCACCATATTTGAAAGTCACTTGGTTTATAGACAAAGAATTCAAAATACATATAAATTACTATAACAATGGAAAGGAATCACCAGATTATTACCCTTAGAATTGATTATAAGAGAATAAAAAGCATTATAAAAATTGCACTCCAGCCTCAGGAAACACCTTTTCTGGCTATAATTCTAAAAATATAAAATTCTCAATAAAATATAAAATGGGTTGGCTATTTTGAAGCAACCAAATTAATAATTGCACACCATTTTTGGTGTGCAAATTTCCTCATGCCAGTAGTCTTGGAATAACCTTTTCCACATCCCAATAGCTTTGGAATAATAGCTTTGGAATGCACATTTTCACACGCCATGATATTTTGTATAAACTATTTCTTGTTGGCATGTGAATTTTTGCACACCATAAATGGTGGCATATGGATGTTTGCACACCATAAATGGTGGCATATGGATGTTTGCACACCAAAAATGGTTTTAAGATCAAATATGTTCTTCTTTGAAACTTCTAACAAATTATTTAAAACATGGGAAGATTTTTTCAAATAGAAAATAAATAGGGAAAATGAACCTATTGATGAGATCTAAAATACTGTAATAATATAAGATATCTGTTATGATGTATTCCTAAATGTTTTTATTTTTTTTCTTCCAATAGATTCAAAAAATATATTTAAAAAAAATATTTTAAATAAAGCCCAAACATAAAACATGCCTCCTGAATTAAACTAACAAGAGTAAATCTCTTTGGGCACAAGTTTTGACCTCTATAGAAAGTAAACCCATTGCACCTGTGATATTAAGGCATCTAGTTTTGAAATTATCATCTATGAACTCAGTGAAGCTTCAAAATATTTTAACTAAAACTGAACAAAGTAACAGATTTTGAAAAGAAGTACTTTGTAAGCTTTGGTCATTTTTTTGTAATATTTTTATATATTTTTTTAATTTATTGGAGGAAAACATTAAATTTTTACAATTATCAAGGAAAAAAAAATAGAAAATTTGTCTTTCCTTTCATGAAGTTTATTTCTTTAAAGTATTTTAGATCTCATCAATAGCTTCATTTTGCATATTCATTTTCTGTTTTAACATGATTCTAAGTATTTTTAATAATGTTTTTGAAGTTTCAAAAATATTTTTTTTCAAGTGAAACATCATTTTTTGGCATGCACAAGTCCACATGCCATTTTATGGTGTGCAAATATCCACAAACCAACATCTTTTTCCTGCACACACCCACACACCAATTCTTTTGGCATGCAAATGTGCACACAGAAGCAAAATTTCAATTTTTGCATGTGGGCTTGTGCACACCAACAACAGTGGAATGTGGAACTGTGCACCCAAAATTTTTGGAATGTGGATATGTACATACCAAAAAAGGGGTGTACAATTATTAATTTGGTGGTGTTAAAATAGATGCCCCCAATATAAAAAAATAAATTCAAAAATTGGAAAAAATTAACCTCAATAATATCAAAAGAATCACAAAAGTAATTCTAAACTTTTTCAAAAACTAACAATGAAAATATAATCAAAATCATAGAAATAATGATAAAAATAATCAACCAAAAAGTTCCATTAAATAATAAATAAATAAATAAAATAAATAAAAACCATGAAAAGACATAATCAAGGCATTGGATAATTACCAAAATAGGGAATATCAGAGTTAGCCCACCTGCCATTTTTTCAATGGCGGGTTTCAACCCAAATCTTATATTTCAAACCCGCCATTAAAAAATTAAAAAAACCCACTTATTTCACAAAATGGGTGTCAGATTTACCCAAAAAATAAGTGGGTTTTTTTGAATAAAGTTTATAAAGTCAAGACTCAAACAGAGTACCAAATCCTACCACACTTTTGCTCCACCATCTCCAAGCCCCATCCTTTCAACTCATCTGCTAATCCCAGCCTACCACTTTTCAAGGTTCCTTCAAACTTCCCTTACTCAATATCTACAATACCTACCAACATGATCTCTCAGACCAACAATCAAGTTATGAATCCCTTGTCATGATCAAGACCAATGAGATCAGAGATACTGGACTCCAAAACATGACTCAAGGTGGTAGTTGTCACTCTTTTAATGTGCTTTTTGATATAGATAGCTTTTGAAATGGCCTCAGAGAAATCCAGGATCAAGTCAAACAATTGGAAGCCCTCAGAAACTATTACTATCTCAAACTATCTCATTGTGAACATCAATTCTGGAATCAGGTGGCCAAAAATTTTAATTCATCTCAACTGAATCCTTCCCTCCCTTCCATCAAGTTAGTAATCTGATCAACAAAAAAACAAATTAATTAAACTAAAATACATCAAAATAAATAGATTAGTTTAGTTTTAAAATCTGTTATAATTATGGCCAGCAATTAGCTTAGGCAAATGAGCAGTATTTAAAGCAAAAGAAATTCTGGAAACCTTGTTTCAATAATTGCAAATGGGCTCTCACAATGGGGATGTACGTTGGATAATATTGTTGATGAATTTGATTGGATGTTGAATGGATGATGGAAAACAGCAGGGAGAAGAGCTCCTTAAGTACAAAATATTGGCCTCTTGTGAGCCCATGATACAACAAGCCTAAAGGCAAATTTTCCGCCCCAAAAGAGCTCTACATGCTCTACAGGCCTTGTTACTTGGTTTGGGCTACATCCGCCCGCATGGCATCAGTCCCTGTACCCTTAAAACCAGCCTATTCCTTTCATTTCTGGTGTTTCGACCATAATGGGTCTGAACCAGTCCCTTAGATGTTCAAACCCCTGCCCGGTTGTCTGTTACAACTGGCCCTGTTACCTCATATGCTGGCTGTTTTCCTCATGCAACCAGCCCCTGGCCATACAAATGGCCAGGTGCGACCAAGGACACACCTGGGTCCGGTCTCAGACACACATGGGGAGGGGGTGTAACCAGAGGACATGCCGCCCCGCCTCTTTCTCTCAAATTCCTGGAGGGGGCGGTCAAATACCCCTACCAGGGGCCCTGGAGGTTGATACCCCCAGGGCGCCGTCAAGGTAAGTGGGCTGGGGGGTGGTCAAATCCCCTCCAGCCCGTTGCTCCTCCCCCTTGGTAAAGGGGGGGGGGGGGGAGAGTGCCCCTTTTGATGGTGGAGGGGTGATCAATTCCCCCCCACCGCCAGTTGCCTTGCTGCAACTGGCCCAGCCATCACAGTTTGTGGGAGGGTGATGAGGTCCCCCCCACCCTGACCAGTTGCCTCTTGCAACCAGTGGCTTGCTGGTTCAACCCAGCAAGCCCTCCTCCTCCCCCTTGCAATGGCAAGCAAGGGCAGGGGGAGGGGCTGGGGCCATTGGCCCCAGCTCCGCAGCTCCAACAGCCAGCCACCACCCAGCGCGGCAGCCGCAACCGGGGTGGGGGAACTCCATTTTGAGTCCCTCTGCCCCCTACAACGGCCCTGCGTGGGCCGTTGGGCCCCCATAAATGGGCCAAAAGCAAAAACAGCGGCCCCAAGCGGGCCACAACACGGGCAGAAGCCCCAAATGGGCTGCAACATGGGCGGCGGCCCCAATGGGCCGCCCCAAGCCCAAAAAGTGAGTTTAACATACTTTGGCGGGCCAGCCCGTCTGGCCAAGTTTGTCCAAAATAAACCTTGGGCCCAATTATTCCCATACAAGCCCATCTGGCTGTATTTGCTCATATAGCCCACCGGGCCCATTAGGGCCCGTGTACCAATAGGCCTGTTTCACACGTTTTGAGGCCAGTTTCCCCAAATCAGTGAAATCCACACAGGCACATATGGTCCATGTGTGTGTCCAATGGGCCGCAGAGGCCCACATGGGCATCCCATTTGGATTACAGTTATATGTAGCACACGCATAAGTGCATATGTATTTTAACAAAATCCAAGGTCAAAGTCTACAATCAAATTGCTCAAAAATTCATCTCTGACCTAAAACTCAAAATGATGGTATCTACCATTCACAATCCATTTGATGCCTTCAAACAAATTCATCCCATCAATCCATCAAATAGTGATCCACTTGAGATCTATTTGATTCTAGATCAACTCAGTAATCTTTTGAGTGGTACACCCACCAGAATTTGAAAGTCCATTGATCTCAGTCAGTCCTTATCCTCCCTCAATCATCATCAACCATCCTCCAATTCAATACCCAACTTGGTCCACTCCACCTTTGATCATCATCCTCACTTGAAATCAACCAGAAATTGGGCCACTCAATCATCCCTTGATCAGAATCATTCACTGGCTCATCTCAACAATCCTACCCCTTCAAATGACACCCAAGATCATCAAGGTACCCTTAAACAGCCCTCACTAGCTCCCTACTACCAAATAAGTTCCTCAATCATCATCCCATCACCAGCTCCCATCCAACCCATTATCCTAAACCCAAGTTGATCCTCCAAGCCCCTGACTTGTTGATCAAACCAATCTCAATCCCTCTCAAAACCAAATCACGTTTCACAGTCACCTTTCCACCTCCCAAGACCACCCATCATTCATTGATCAATTTCTCATCATCATCATAACCCCCATTAACTCTGCCACCCCCAACACCCAAGGAATCAAATCATCCTGCCAATCCCCCTGATTGACCCTTCAAGCTAGAAATCTTGATCCGTATTGTGCACACACCACAGCAGATTTAGAGAGGAGCAAAGGGCACAAAAGAAACAGTAAGCTTGAGTCCAGCTCCTCCCACTGTCAGAATAAAAACCAACAATACAGAAGTGTGTGTCAGCTAACCTGGGCATCTCCATCCTCATGCCACCACAGAGACAGAATGTTGAAATTGAAGGTAAGAACCCCCATGGGAAGAAGGAGTTGCACCCACAACTCATTCAGGAACAACTTCTGGTTCACGGGGAAGCAAACAGCAACCCCTTCACCTGCCCCATGTTCAGATCGCACTTTTCCCACCCTTCCTCAGCTTCATCACCCTCATCTGTTTGTTACCTCTTCTCCAATCTTGATGCCTGGCCCTTGCATATAAAAGGACTACTTGTCAAGACTCCTCTTTCATTTGATCTTCTTCATCATCACTTCCAAATATCATACTGCAGCAACAACAATCAAAAGGCTTGCATTCCAAAGTGGAAAGAGGTTCTCAATCCAAAAACCAATTGTAGATAGAATTGAAAATTCCCTTGCTTGCTCAATTACAAAGCCAGAAAAATTGAAGAAGTTCAACTCAGAAAACTTGAAATTACTCTTTTTCCCATTCTACCCTGAGTGCCACTTGCCTCCAATCTCTTCAAGGAGTTGCCAGTTTTCCAACTGTGGTTTGTAAAATAGTGATCCCCCAGAGGTAATGGAGCGCATTAGGAATGGAAAAGAAGTTAGAGGCAAGAAATGCTGTGTAAATTGACCCTGAAACTGTTTCTGGATTGGGCTTCTATCCTTCCAGCAAGGAAACTGATTTCCTTCCAAAAATTTGTGGCCTTGAAACAGATAATGAAACATGTACAGCAGCTCTTACCTAAGAGCAAAGACAAGATTATGGAATAAAGGAAGGTAGTGATTGAAAGAAAGGAAAGTGAAAATTGAAAGAGATGAAGCAATTGAAAAAAGGTGATGAATAAGATGTCACCAAAGAGAGTTTGAAGAGCCTGGTTTGGCTGGTTGGAGAAGCAGGTCCAACAATGAGTGATTGTGGCTGTTGAGGATGGTTGTGCAACAAAGAGATCTGCAGTGGCAGTTGCAAAGGATAGTTGAGTTGATGTCAATTGATATTTCAGTAAGATGACGCAGGAATGAGTTTAAGTGATAGAGGATGTTGCCTCCATGGTGGACTTGTTTAGGACAGAATGCAAGAGGCGCAAAGTCAGGTATGGAGGATAGCAGCAAGGAGAGGCTGGGTGTTAGTGTGACCATGCACTTGTCTGGTACCAGGTGTACCTACTGGTCAAATGGCATCATTAGTGAAGATAGTCTGATTGAGCAGGGTTTGACCATGAAAGGCTGAGAAGTCATTGCTGAAGTTGAGGGCAAAGAAATTCAAACTGGGGTGATGAGGATGAGGGGATTGAGGGGATCAAAAGTAGGTGGTTGTGGTGAGCATTACCAGGAATGAAAAGGATGGGAGATCCAGATGGCTGTGGATGATGATGAGAATGAGGATGGAGGGGTGTTTGGGTATTTTGCATGGTAATGGATGAAGATGCATAAATGGTGGACTTGGTGTTTGAAATCCGCCATTTTGAAATACACCTGTTAGGGGGTATGTGTATTTCATAAACTCACCATTAAAAATGGCAGGTTTCTAAGAGCAGTTTTTCTAACTCTGATACTCCCTAATAATAACAAAGGGTAAAATGAAAATAAAGAACTATAAAAGAAATATAAAAATATTGGTTTTTTGAGGCTTGGAAAATAAAGATGTTGGCCTTGTTCAAAAGAACCATTGAGTAGCCAACATTGCTGTATCTGGAGCCGGTGTTGTTCTCTGCAATCTTAGCCACCCAAGGTTGAGGATGCGCCTCTTGCATCCTCCAGGCTTTTACACTGGGCATCCCCAAATTTGGGGGGGGGGGGAAATCTAGTAATGAAAATAAAAAAGAAATGCAAAAAAATGCAAAAAAAATACAAAAATTGAAGAGACTACATACAGATTATTAAAGAATAACAAAGTGATCATAATTAAATTAGAAAAATAATAACATTCACATTAAAACTAGCATAAAGTACTAAAAGGACAATGAAAAATGTTTGAACATTTGAAATAACCCTACATCCCCCTTGAAATATGTTGTGATCAATTGAGGTTTATATCCATGACATGTTATTCATGGAGGAAACTGACCAGCAACCTATGCATGACAGCGGAACCAAATTGTGGGAATTCAATCCCCGGCGTCCTCACACAACGTACAGAGAGAAAGATACCAAGGGATGCTTGGTTTTACCTAAAGGACCAATGACTGTTGTTTCACGAGTCATTTATCCTTATCTCATCTCCTTTTACAATTTTGGCTTTCCTGCATCTAACAAAGATGATCAACTAGACGCATGAGTATCACAGCAGCTTGTATCTGCTGCAAGTTTAGCTCCTCCTTGCCTTCTGATCTAACCAGCGAGGCGCTAACGCTCGCAAATGATTCTCAAACACAAGTCAGGAGATACAAATCATCAAACCTAGCAACTTGGGCCTCCTCATATTTCATTCGAGCACATCATCCATAAAGTTGGTCCGCAATTCACAGTACCATGTCGAATATTTATGTCGCGATTTTGTTTCGCTTTTAACTTTCATATATTAATGTGTTGATTGAATTGGTTTCATTATATGACAATTGTTCACCCGATGAGGAGAAATCAGGCTTGCACAGGTCTAGTTAAATACTTCCATACTACCAAAGACTATCCACAGCCTATACACTCGGGTTTACGGTTTTGAATTGAGAATGGGTACTTTGGAAATTTACATGGCGTTGTTACACCAAGATATATACATATTTACTTGCATATGGATAGTACGCAATGTTAGATCGAACTGCCCTTAAAAATATACATGATATATTGTCTGATCGCGGAAGCCACTTTTCGACAGAATACCCTCGGTCGCTGACAAATAGTTATGCTTGCCCATCCGAAACCTAACCTTAAATCACTACTGGGTATTTTGCGAATCTCCGAAACGTCAAAAACACTTCAATGATGCTGTAATGGACTATAAGACCCATGTTCCACAAATTGAATATTTCCACGACTATAACTATATACATACAATGGCTATAGGCATAATTAGCACAATATGATACTAGACAAAATCATCATGTATATAAAACTTACTCAACCCGCCCACCGAACAGACTCTTCTCCATCAGAGTTTGAGATAAGATTCGGCAACGGGTTGAATCCGTGCAGATCCACGGTTGCAACAGAAACTAACAGATGCTGCTGATAGCTGAAATCATGACCTGTAGGTCTGTGGCAAGCATTTTGCCTTATGTGTAATTGCTGAAAACAGGCCGTATCGAACTACAACATATTTACACGTTTGCACCAAATACTCATAGAAAAGAAAACTTATGACCGATCCCAAACATGTTTAGACGGAGCCGATATTGCCAAAAGAATCTCGATATCACAGCTTCAGAGAGCGTGAGGAGGAAACAGGCTCTCGCCTGGACTGATCATTTATTACATCAGTCCGACCGGCCCTGCTGGCAAAGCAGCAATCGCACCCGTGCTCGCTGCTCACGGGGAGATCGTCCAACCTCATCAGTCCTCTGGGCTCTTTGTATTAAAAATCCATCCCTTACTCCCGAAAGATATAAAAGTCTCAGAGCAAAGTCCGATAGCGTTGACCATAACAGCCTCAAAGCAATTCCAGTTTGTCAATTTCCATTTATCAAAAATGAAACGAAACCAACATCGGCATTCTAACATCATTTCGAGGTCTAATAACAAAATGATTTTCAATATTTGGATTGCTTCATTATTCATTCTGGTAATCAAGCTTTTATTAGAATGTATAACTCGTCGGGATGAAATTGAAAACTATCATCCAAGTTTCTTGAGCGTGGTGACCAAAAAACTGATTCTGTATTGATAGTTGATGGGCAAAATCTCAGGACATGAACTAACCGCTTCTCAAACGGTACACAACTTGATAAACGAGTCTGGGCCAAAGGATGGTGAGCTCATGAAGTCTTGTTTTGAGAAATACTATTTCGGCCTTTCAAAGCACTTCGCGGCCATAAAATAAAGTGAAAACCATTGATTTTTTTTTGTATTTTGTATTTTGTATTATTTTTTTTGAGAGTACAATTAATTAAGTGGCGATTGATGTGGGCTCTGATCAAGAAGAAATTTTGAGTCCATCTCCCATGTTCCCAAGCCATGATGGGTATTCCAATGCTAGATATACAAAGGCAAGTGATATTTATTTTTCAAATTCTTGTGGCCAGATTTCAAATTATGAAAGAATCTAAATCCTCAAAGACCATTTTGGAATATGATCTTACCATAGATATTTTTTTTGCTTCAAATCACAACTTCTGGAATGATGAAAGGAAAATACTGATAAAGACAGAGAATCTGACTGATTTACTAAATATTTCCATTTCCTTAACAGGATTCAAAACATTCTATGAATTTTGAAAACACATTGGTTAATGATCAGGATGATGAAAAAATCAAATCAAACTACTTCTCTGAAAAATTTCAAACTCCAAGTGAACAAAGGAGGGAATTAAAACTATCAATAGAACCCATTCAAAATTGGGATGAAATTGTGAATGAAAGCAAGAAAGTACAGTTTGAATCTTATGGATATCATCAAAAAAGGATCTTGCTGAGTTTTTTGTTGACCATAATTTTAGTTTCAGTAGTAAAATCATTTATAGATAGCCTTTGATTTTTTTTTTTCATGGTTTTGAATATAGCCTTGATATTGCCTGTGTTTGTTTCCCTATTTTATTCTCTCAAATTAACATTTCAATATTTCTCTCTCTTTCTGAATGAAATATTGACAAAATTCAAATTATTGATCAATTACAAGTAAATTTGAAAAGCAGGATTGAGAAAGAATCAATATATACCAAATAAAACATTATGATATCATGCAGAATTCAACTCATACCTCCAATATTCAATTTCAAAATGGAAATTTTTATTGAGAAAGCCAAAAAATATCTGAAAAATGAAACATTGATATTCAGGGATGGGGAGATATTTGATTAGTTCCAATCAATATTCTGAATCATTAGGTCAAAGAAAAATTTAATTACAGGATAAATATTTACATTATGGACTGGTTAAAAGGCAAAAGAATTATCACAGAGATCTAAGTGGCCTTGGTGGTACACCATGCTGATAACACCTGCACTGAAAGCTTGGCTAATCAATTTAGCTGGTTTTCTTTCCACACAGAGTCACTTGGATTGTTTCATTTTTCAAATGAGCCTTTTGTGTCTATTGGAGCATAAATTTACTTTGAAAAATGTCCTCTTTTCCAGCATAAAATTACTTCAAGTGTTTTGATGGATCAATTAAATTTAGTTGATTGTATGTTTAGTTTTGTATTTTTTTTCAAAATTAAGGATTCATTTGGCAACTGCACAGATGTAAGTGTATGTGTATGTGGCCATGGAAGAGGCCAAAAAAAAACATCTGTCCCAAAATATACACAGGGTCAACCCTGTATTTCTTGCCCCAGAAGATTTGTGGGCCGCAAGTTACAGTGTGCATGGAAATGAAAACTTACACTTACAATTTTTCAAATGTTCCTGTATTTCACATCTGGGACATAAAGGGTGTAAATTTCTTTTGGGACAGTGGCCCAAGTCACACCCCAGCTGCTGAACAGAGCCTGAGAAATCAAGCATTTTGCCAAATGAAAAACCTAAAAAACAAATCATAAGCACAAAAACCAGAAAATGTAATGGTAAACTCAGTAATATACATTTAATTCAAATAAATAAACAATAAATCTTGAATTTGAATATATCCAATACCATTCAAAAGAAAAAATTTAAAATTTCCTTACAAAGGTAATGAAGGATCTGAAAGAATTTGAATTTGCATAATTAAAGAAATATCTATCTATATTGTTTTCATGATAATTCAAGGGAATAAATTATCCCATGGTTTCCTGTTACCCTCTAGATTTTCCAATCTATTTGAAAAAATACCAGAAGAAGTTATATGTTTAGCCCAGTTTCTTGGAAAGATTTTGTTGATTATACTTTAAAATTTGGGATAGAAAGTGTTTAATTGGATCTATTTTGTGATTATTAAAATTGATTAAATTCTTTTTTGTTATTCAAACATGTATGCTTTTAGCATTTCTTTACTTGTCATATTGGTTTTGGATCCCTCCTTCATATTTTATATAAATTCCTTCCTTTTTTTAATTCTTCAGCTTGGATCAGAAATTGAGATATTATTATATTTTCCTTTTGAAAGACTTTCATATAAACACCAAATTTCAGCCTCCTGGATGCCAAGACCCTTTCTATCCTTTAGCTACCAGAGGTGATAGAATAAATAATAAATATATTATTTAATAAATGCAGCAAAAATCCGTAAAATATTTGGATTAAGCTTATTGCAAGGTTAGGTGGTTTGGTTATGGTTTATTATTTTAAATCAATATGAATAAATTGATTATTAAATATTTCTATAGAGGGGACACAATTATATTGGGGATCTTCAACACCTCTCTCCAGGGATTTCAGTATGAAAACACGTAGTCCTGGTTACTTTGGGCTCTTTATTTTAAAGGATATTTTACCCAAAGATAATATGTATATAAAATACACGGTGGAGTGGCAGGGCCTTGTAGCCAAGCTGTCACGACAGAGAAAGGATAATAAAACTCACTGGTATATTATTAAATCCTTTGGGTATCTGTTTGAGACGTGCACTGATGGGTTAATCCTGTATACTGGGGTTATAAGGTTGTTCAGCAGTTTTAATTGATAAAAAAGAGGTTGAGGACGGATATTATTGATCAGACAATGCCATAAATCACTTACTTATCTCTTATAAGTACTTGATTAACTTGACACGGTGTCTGGATATAAATATAACTGGGTCTCTGCCCATCAATATCCTCAAAAGATCTCTTTATTTATATCTTTTGGAGTCCCAATATTGTCCTTCTGAGGGTTGTAAGTGCTCAAAGGGACGGACACTAAGGCTAGCAGGGTAACCAGGGGTAGCCTGTCATGTGTGCTTGGTGCTATAGCACGGGTAGCATCTAATTTGTAAGGGTATGGGAATTATTCTACTTTATAATAGACATTAGGACGTGTGAATAAAACTAATCTGTCCTATTTATGTATTATTTAATTAATTATCCTTAGTAAATGTTCCCAGTAATTTGAGAATTATATAAATAGACATTTCTACGGACATCCTGATGCCAGGTGAGTTCTCATTATGTATTATATAACTGGAGTAAAAGTCATAATATTGATTTTTCTCCTTATTTTTGAGTTCCAGTTGATTTACTAAGATAATTACTTAAAAATATCAGTCATAGAAATTCATTTAATATTTTTACATCATTGGTTTTCTTAGTATGTCACAAAGATATTGATGTCTAGAAATTCTCATAAAAGTATATTAAAGTATTTTAATATATTTTTAGAAGTTGTCATAGTCTTATTTTCGACATTCTTGGTACTTTGAATTATATTAAATAAAAAATAGGTATAAGGATTATTTAGGTATTTTTATATAATATTATGTATTTTTAGACTATCTACTATCCACGGGAACATTTATTACATATGTAGAATGTTCCCGTGTGGGTTGTAGCATGTTTACCCAGTACCTGAGCCTCTCAGGCTGCCTGTCACTCTGTCAGCCCATAGTCCCGCGGCTGCGTACTTGTCAGAGGCCCAGGGCTGCGTACACAACCTTGACGGAGTGAAAGTGCTGTATCTCAGCCGCGCGCGGGTGCATTGGATGCCGCGGCTGCGTACGGGAATTGTGACAAAACACATTTACGTCCGTAACTCCTAAAATATACACAACACCTCAATTCTGACTGAATTTTAAGTGTGAAACCTATACGTGACAATGTGTGTGAAATATTTAATTGACCAAAAACTCAATAGTGGAGCCTTAGTATTTTGGTTTTTCTTTCCTTAATTATTTAAAAATATAAGGAGTTGGATTTCAAGGGTGGGGTCAGTGAGTAACCCTACCTAGTTTTGGGTGGGAAATCCATTTCTTTATTAATATTTATGGTTTTCCTACTCTTTCTTAGGTAAATTGTCTTATTATTATTTTTGTGTTATTTTTGTTACTTTTGCAGCTTGCTCTGCAATAGTAGCAAGCTGACACCAAATCATACTGTTTTCCACAAATTGATTTTTGGGAAATTTTAAATTCACAGCTCATTGAGCGATGAACACCGTTTGAAAGGGGCCATGTGGCACACCACATGGTCCAATCCAAGCTGTGTACAACCCCCCACAGCTCAAACAGTTGCACGACCAACCCAGGCTGGTCCGCCAGCATGTGGGATTCCACACACCACCGGACCGCAGTGAGCCAAAAAAAAAAGAAATGAAAGGGTACTAAAATAACCCTTAAACTAAATGAACCTTAAAAAAAACAGAAATCAACCAAAAAATCAAAGGATGTTCATTTTTTGGTTAAAAAAAAAACAAATAAATAAATAAAGGGTGATGTTAAATTCACGGCTCCAACTGTGTGGTAGTTGTGTAGGGCCCTACACGGCTCAAATGAGCCGTGGGGGCCCAAAGACGACTACAAAGGGCCGTTTCAAACACGCGCAACCCCCAGGGGGTTGTGTAGGAGCTGTGTAACCCCCGGAAACGGCTCAAATGAGCCGTGTACCCCTGTACAAGGCTCAAATTGGCCGTGTTTGGGGGTGCACAACCCCCTGGAAGCCGTGCCAGAATTTTGGGCACCCCCTGGACCACACAGGGGTTCTGTCAACCCAAATTTGGGATTAAAACATACTTTATGGGAATTTTGTTCCACACCTAGCAATCCCAAAGAGACATTAAAGTGAAACCCAAGTGAAATTAAAGTGAATAATCATAACTCATGTAAAAATCTGGGAACAATTCTTTCTCAACTCAAAAGTGAGCAAAATTTGTTTGATCAATTGAAAGTTGGATTGAATGCTGAAGTATACCATTGCATTTTTTTGCATGGGAACAGTGGCAAGCCCTCCTTCTTCTGACATGGCTGCTTGGAAGGTCTACATTGATAGTGCCATAAACAAAGATTTTGAAAAAGAAAAAAAGGATTTGGGTAATGAAACATTGGAAGCCCCAATTGAATCCTCATCAAGGGTGACAATTGAAGAACAAAATTTTTCACAAATGGAAATGACTGCTGGTGGTGAGTAATATTGTATGTTACTGGTCTTTCCCCTATTTAATTTGATTGAAACTGATGGGTTCATGTAACTATGAAACTATGACTTAACCAATGAATGCTCACTAGATCCACTTGACACACCTCCCTTGAGAGCTTTTAATACTAGGGAAGAGGCACAAAACTATTTTCAAACATGTGCAATGAAGCATGGTTATGCTTCAACAGTTTTCAACTCAAAGCATGACCAATATGTGGATTTAGCCTGTGATAGACATGGTTCCTATTCAGGGAGTCTTCTTACCAAAAGGTCTAGAAAAACTCACACAAGGAAGGTTGGGTGAAAGTTTTTAATCCATGCAAGTTGCACAAAGGCAGAACCCTTGTGGCTCCTCTCCTAAAAAAAACCCAACATAACCATCAACCATCTGAACATCCCTCTGTGCATCCTCAACTGAGGAGAATCTTGGGGGTTCCTTAGACAATCTAGTAGAAGGCATGGACAACAGGCTCAATACATTACAACAGAAGATAAAATTGAGCAAGGTTGATGGGCGGGATTATGTTGATGACCAAACAATCTATAACACTAAGTGGAAGGTCACACTTGCAGAACTGAAGGGAAAAAGTGTTATGGAGGTACTATATGAACAGCTTGAAGAAAAAAGTTGGATTCACAGCTCAAATTTCAGTAGAGAGGGTCAATTGGAGGCCCTGTACTTAGCACATCCAGAGGCAGTAAAGCTTTCAAAACAATTCCATCATATTGCTATGTTGGATTGTACTTATAAAAAAAATAAGTACAAAACCCCAATATTGCATGTTGTAGGAATGACAGCCAATTGGAAAACTTTCACAAAAGCTCTTGTTTTTATAACAAAAGAAACATTTGAGTTCTACAGTTGGTCTGTAAATGCATTAAAGGAGTTGGCTTATGATCCTGAGAGACTTCCAAAAGTCTTTTTGACGGACCGTGTAAAAGCTCTGATTTGTGCTATTGAATCTAGTTTCCCTGAGTCATCAAGACAATGTTGCACTTGGAACTTGTCTAAAAACACAAAGCAAACTTTAAAGCGCAATTTATTAATGATTTTGAAGGATGGAAAAGCTTTATGACTCTGTGGGCAAAGTATGGGGCCTCAAAGACCAAGGAGGAGGTGGAGGTCAATGATGTGGAACTCAGAGTAGGTCCAAATTACTGCTTCTTATTCTTCCTAGTTTTGGGTTTTGACCTTTTGACATGTATAGTGTTTCTTGAAAGACTATGAGGATGTACTCTAGTATATGGAAAATAACATTTTCCCTATCAAAGAGATGTTTGTAACAGTGTGGACTTGTATAAACCTAGATTTTGGAAACAAAATGACCAGCAAATCCAAGTTTTTTCTTCAAGCTGTTCATAGAGTACCTCCATAAAACTTTCACCCTTTAGTTTTGCAAGCATTAACTTCCGCTTAGTGTTATAGATTGTTTGGTAATCAACATAATCCCACCCATCAATCTTGCTCAATTTTCTCTTAATTTGTAACGTATTGAGCCCATCTTTCATGCCTTCCTTAAGTAGATCCAAGGATTTCCCAGAGATTCTCCTCATTTGAGGATGCACAGGGGGATTTTCAGATGGTTGATGGTTATTTTGTGTTTCTTTATAGGAGATTTGCCACAAGGGTTCTGCCTTTGTGCAACTTGCATGGATTAAAAACTTGCACCCAAAATTCCTTTTGTGAATTTGTCTAGACCGTTTGGTAAGAACCTTTCCTGAATAGGAACCATTTCTATCACAGGCTAAATCCACATGTTGGTCACGCTTTGAGTTGAAAAATGTTAAAGCGTAATCATGATTCATTGCCCATGTTTGAAAATAGTTTTGTGCCTCTTCCCTAGTAGGAAAAGCTCTCAAAGGAGGTGGGTCAAGTGGATCTGTCATAGTTACATAGTTATATTGAGGGCATGCACTCCATCAGTTTCAATCAAATTAAATATGGCAAAGACCAGTAACATAAAATGTTACTCACCACCAGCAGTCATGTCCATTTGTGAAACATTTTGTTCCTCAATTTTCACCCTTGATGAGGATGCAATTGGGGCTTCCAATGTTTCATTACCCAAATCCTTTTTTTATTTTTCCAAAGCTTAGTTTATGGCACTATCAATGTAGACCTTCCATGCAGCCATGTCAGAAGAAGGAGGGCTTTCCACTGTTACCATGCAAAAAAGCAATGGTATACTTCAGTATTCAATCAAACTTTCAATTGAACAAACAAAGTTTTCTCACTTTTGATTTGAGAAAGAATTGTTTGCAGATTTTTATATGATTTCAATTTTCACTTTACTTTCACTTTGGTTTCACTTTAAAGTCTCTTTGGGATTGCTAGGTGTGGAACAACAGTCCCACAAAGTATGCTTTGATCCCAAATTTGGGTTGACAGAACCAAAGTGGGGTCCAGGGGGTGCCCAAAATTCTGGCACAACTTCCAGGAGGTTGTGCACCCCCAAAAACGGCTGTTTTGAGCTGCGTAGGGGGGTACATGCCTCATATTTGCCATGTTTGGGGGTTATACAGCTTCTACACAACCCCCCGGGCGTCGCGTGTGTTTGAAAGGGCCCTTTGTAGTCGTCTATGGGCCCCCATGGCTCATTTGAGCCGTGTAGGGCCCTACACCACTACCACACGGTTGGAGCCATGAGTTCAACATCACCCAAAAATCAATTTTTTATCTCCTTTTTGATATATCATTGAACTGAATAACAGCACCTATCTATTTTTTTCCCAAATGATCCTGGAAAAAAATCTATTCATGATTATGATTTTTAAATTGGCAGGGCTAAATCAAAGCCCTCAATTTTACTGAAATCATGCCTTTTGGTTTGATTTAACACAAAATAAAATTGAAAAAAAGTATTCTACCAGGAATGAATCCATGCCTTTTTCTTACTATATTTTTGAAATTTGGTTTGTTTTCCTATGCCAAAAGGCATGAAAACTTGTGATGTGGCCAACCAATCTTCTTCAGCCCTACCCTGTCAAAACCAAGGCTGAAATAGATAGCCAAACTGTTGAAACAGCACCCCCAGTGGAAGCAATTCCTCTCAACTATTCTCATCCTTTTTTTAAATAATTATACACAAGAGTATTGCCCCAAAATTTGGGGAATGATTGAGATTTAATAATCTGGATTTGGGTAGAAAAATTTTGGGGATGGTTGGAAGATGATTTTCAATTTTCAAATTAAATTGGGATCAAGCTAAAAAAAATTTCATTTTTAATATTCAATTAAATGAGGATTAAGCTAAAAAATAAATTTAAATTTATTAATATAGGAGTAAATCAAACACAATATACGTTTCAAATGAATTAGTTTCTGGGATTTGTAGCATTCAAGCCCTGATTTTAATCAATTTTTTCTGTTTCAAATGAAATTTGTTTTTCAGTTCTGTATTTGACCACTACCCTTGCTGAGTGGCTGAACCTGCTCCTAGAAAATGTTAAATACAACTAGGCATGGCTGAACACTAGATCTTCCAGATAAGGACAAAAATTTGGAATTGTCTGAACTTAAGATTTGTTGACTTTCAATGAGAAAGCCAAATTTACTTGAAAATGTTTGCAAATTAACTAGAAAGGCCATTTTCATTGGGTTCAGTAACCAAGGGGATGCATGGAATGGTAACCAGACTCTCTATTGAAT
The DNA here is from genome assembly GCA_025617555.3 of Puccinia polysora. Classification (NCBI taxonomy): domain Eukaryota; kingdom Fungi; phylum Basidiomycota; class Pucciniomycetes; order Pucciniales; family Pucciniaceae; genus Puccinia; species Puccinia polysora. Next base: position 42,100,425 of record CM062613.1, read on the forward strand.
CACCAGTTGCAATCTGGGAAACTATGAAATTGCTTCCCAATACTAAAAAAATCAAGCAAGTTTTATTGAAAAGCCAAGTTTTATGGTTCACATTTCTCAAAATCATTACGGGAGCACCAAATTTCAGAGTCAATCTACAAGGAGGAAAGTTATGAAGAAATGATTTTTTGAGGAAATCTTGTTGGTATAGATTTTGATCATCATCTTCAAAAGAGTCATGGCTGTGATAAGTCTTCATAGTTTGGTTTTCTTCATATTTAGGAATAGAATCCAGTAGTGGTTTATATAACTGCTTTATTTTTGAAACATAAAACAAAATGGTTCATTAGATAACCATTTTCAAGGCGGAAATGGTGCAAGTTTGGAAAAGAATTCTTAATTAATCTATAAAAAGCTTGATCTTCACTATATCCATGAATAACCATGTTATCAGGAAGAAAATTTATTTTTCAACCATTGATATTATTCAGAACATCTCCAATATTGAGTAAGAAATTCTGGTAATCAGGATCCCCTGCAGCAAAAATATTTGAAATAAGGTGCAAAACTTGGACATGTATCCAGAAAGCTGAATTAGCCAAACTTGAATTGAAAATTTGGGTATGTTTAACTTTTTGAACCACATGTAAAATTTTCATTAAATCTCCACAAAGTACCATACCTTTTCCTCCAAAAGGCAGGTCAGAATCCATGAGTTCTTGAAGTAGCCTTTCAAAAAACTCAAGAGCATGCCTATGACACATAGTTGCTTTATTCTGGATTATCAAATAAGCCTTTTTGAGACCTTCACCATTGTAAAAATTATTTGGTACTCCTAATACAGAGGATCAATTTAACTTCAAGGGAATTACAAAGGTGAGATGAGCTGCTCATCCACTTTGTAGATTCATGGAAGCTATTCCACTAACAGCAAAGTCCATAGATATTCTTCAAAATGATCTTGTAGAATCCAGAAATCATTCATATAGGAAATTTTTTCCAGAAACACCAGGTCTATCAATAATGAATTAAGAGGGTTTAGAATAATTTCATGCATTCATTATATGATAAAATATTTCCTTCTTTCTATGATTCACAAGAGAAATTATTTGAAATTCTGATTTATTTATTAAAGAATTTTGTTCTTTCTCAAGGATAAATTTCCATTTTTCCTTGTTGCCTCCAAATATTAATAAATTCTTGAAAGATCAGGAAAGGCTTCTTCAAAAATTGTTTGAAAATTTTTAAATATGAGAAGTATTATGGATCTTCAAATTTTTGTTGAGAACTCTCTGATATGTGACTCAAGAATAAATTAAATCATCAATCATAAAATTTAATAAAAAATTCCATAGGCTTTGTGGTTTTACAGGCTGAAAAAGTTCTACAAGCATTCCAAACAACATCCTTAGCTCATAAGCTCAAATATATTCCCCATCATCTTCAATTTTTTGTTTCCAAATGATGATCATCCTCAATCAGACTCTTTTCAAAGACAGCCTGTCTGAAAGTTTTATAAGAAATTCCATTTAACTGCTTCAGATGATTAAAATAAGTTTCAACAACAGATTAATTCAAAAAAAAATTGAGAAATAACCTCTCATCATCTGCAGGATTAACAGTATTAATCCTTCCAATTGAAATAACTCTCTGTCTTGGCCTCCATTCTTTTATCTGGGGATTCCATGTTAAATTTTGTGTAATTTCAGAATATTTTATGGTCCTTGGATGAGGGTCAATTGAATACCTTTTGGAGCATTCTTTAAGCATAGTTTTTGAATTTTTTTATATTTGAACCACTTCACCCATGGCTTAATCAGATTCAGGAAATATTTTTTGTTGATCAGGCAGGTGAATGTCCAGTCATATAAAAGCAGGTGAGATGGCAGAAAATTAAAAGGAAAAAATTATCCAGTATTCCTGAGGTGCAGAAACCCATCTTTAATCCCTAAAATGTTTTATTTCATCCAATTTTCCACTGAAATCCAAATTAAAATGGTCATGGCAATTATAAAAATATTTGTAGCAATATTTTAAAGCTGAGATAATGTCATACTGACACCTAACTCAGTCTAACCTCAACATCTAACCTCAGAAAACCCAATCTAACCCTCAGGCCTAATCTACTTTCCAAGGAACTTAAACCTCAGGGATCAGGAGACTTATATCAATATATCTCCAGTAACTATATAACCTAGGATGTTCATGCAGTACATATAAAGATCTAAATATAGTCTAACCTCATACAATATGCAGATAGACTCCATAGGCTTGCACATACTTAATCTCCCATGTCTGCAAATACTCTAACCTTAATAACTCTGTCTAACCCAAACTCTGTCATGGTTTATCCTTTGGGAATCCTTATGTGCATCTTCTTTCAGATTGTATCCCATACTCTCTCTACTTAGTACATAGTGTCATGAAATCCATGTAAACTGTTCATCCTTCAACTGCACTCTCCCAAATTAGACAGCTAAGGCCTGTAACCTTTCCCCAATGTAGAAGCGGCCTAACTTAATGTGATAGCATACCTGATAAGCCCTCTCTGTTACCTAGACTACTCTCTTTTCATTTCATATGTAGTCCAAGCCCCAACCAACTTTAACTCTGTTGTAGCTGCAGCCCTTGTCTATTTAAACTGGCCTCCTCTTCCTCCTTCCTGATTGTTCCCCAAGAAATCAGACTACTAATTCTTACTAGGAATTCATCCCAGAAAGTGTCATCAGCACCTTATCTTTAACTAATACCTACTCTGCTCCTTGTAGCATCTTCCAGTATCCTTTACCCCAAGCCTAATGAGAGTAGTGTCCCCTTTGTGCCAAGAACTGCTTGCATGTCAGAAGCCCTTGCAACATTAAACTTATTTCTTCCCCAATAATCTCCCCTTCACCCACTGATAAGATTGAGCTAGATTTCCAGATGACTCAGAACCAGAATAGGCTGTAAAAAGAACAAAATTTATAAGAGAAAAAGAATCTGAAAGAAACAGCAGTTCACAGAAAGAGACATGAGAGAAAGATCCTACAGCTTGTGCCAATAGAGAAAGTTGAGAGTGGCGGATTGAAAAGAGAAATGAGTTATTCAGGAAGCACAATGGAGATTGAGAGAAGACAGGGTGAGAAGGTCATGAGGAGACAGGCTGGATGAACTAGAAGATCAGATTGGATTCTGTCAAGGAGATTCAAGAAGTCAGATTCTTACCAGGCATATCTTTATAATTGAGGAGATTGAGGTGGTGAGGACGCGTTGATGGTTGATATTTGGAGGAGAAGATAGTTTGAGAGAGAAAGAGGAAGGAAAGTAGAGATAAGAAAGGACAGAAGAGGTAGAGACATAAAAACATCAGTGAGATTGGAAAATAAGAGAGGAAAGGATCACACACTAACAAGATATCCCCTTGGAAAAAAGGAGGACAAGACTAGAAGATAGAGCATTAGGGGAAACCGCTCTGGGTAAAAGCAGAAGCTCGCAGAGACACTGGGGGGGGGGAGTACTGTGACTTAAAACCCGTTGTGACTGGTGAGAGGAAACATAAAGAAGATTTACAATAAGGCTTAGGTGAAGACTTCTTGTTGAAGAATTTTGAGGGCATTGATGGAGGATTCTTTATTGAGACAATCCGCTATCATCTTGTTGGTTGAGATAAGGGATAGGTAAAACTTGGAGAGAGAGAAATCTTCTTGCAAGCCTTTGGTCTTAATATTGATGTGTTGCAATTTGGAGTGCAACCAAATTTTCTTTATTTTATTATCTGAGCCCTTGTTATCAATCTATATCCTGGGTGTACACTCAGGAGAGAGATAAATTTCTTTGAAGAGATGGGTGATCCACTTTAGTTCCAGATAACAGTCTAGGAGCGCATTGAGCTCAGATTTGGTATAAGAGTAAGTTATGTTTCTTTTTCTTGAGGAGTTCCAGATAACCAGGCTTCTGTAATGAAGAATACTGTACCAAGTTTGAGATTTACAAAATGTGGGGTCATTGCCCCAAGTTGCATCACTGTAGCCCAAGATGATTTCCTGAGAGGGATTGTACTTGAGAGTGAGTTTGAGTTTTCTGGTGGTTTTTAGATATTTCCAGACCTTGCGCACTTACCTCCAGTGTGACAACCCAGGTTTGGTATTGAAACTAGCCAGAATTGAAACAGAAAATGCAATATCTGTACAGGTGTATTGGGAGAGATGATTTAAAAGTCCAATTGAAGATCATTAGTTCATATTGAGCTGAGAGAATTTGGCATGATCTTCATCCAATGCCAGTTTGAGATGGAAGTTTTGAGTTAGCAGTGAATTGGTGTCCTTGCAATTAGTGAGACCTACTTTTTCCAATCCTCAATCAATGTGGTTTTGTTGACTGAGGAGAATTTTTTCCTTGTTGATATCCATCAACATGCCAAGGATGGTGTTTTGAGAGTGGCAGGAAGAATTCAATAATTCATTTAGAAAAATGGTAGAAAAGGTATTTGACTTTCCAACATGAATAAGATTGCTGACGTGAAAGTAAATAAATTCTCCCAATTCATAGTTAAGTTACAAGCAATGGTCACTGGTAGATTTTTGGAAGCCTTGCAATTTGGTACAGGTAGTAAGAGTTCTGTACCAGTTCTGAGGAGATTGACGGAGACCGTAGAGAGATTTCTTCAATTTTAGATAGGGTGATTTTCTGTTCAATCCTTGAGGTGTTCTAATTATGACAGTTTCATCCAGTGGTGCATGAAGGAAAGCTCCCTTAACATTGAATTTGTTGAATTTCTGAGAAGGACTAGAGAGATGATAAACAAAGAGGGCTGAGACAAGCAGGAGATCAGCTGAGAAACTAAATAATGAAGAAAGAAAGAATCAAAACGGAAAAAGAAAAGAACAAACATCCGGCAGCTAAATGTGTCACAACATTCAACAAGAACACTAGTTATTTGGTTTTAGATCTATAGGAGACTTGGGTGAGCAGCAATAAGAAGCTAGAAGAGAGAATTGAATAAGGGTCAGAGATTGAAAGATTGATAGCGACCAGTTCTGATCTTACTAGTCAGTTCTTGCTGAAAAGATGAGCTTGAGAATTCGAGAGCGGTTTGATTTGAGATTGTCGTCGTGTAGATGATTTGAGAGGTGAAAGAAAAAGAGCAAAGGAAAGAATGAAAATAGAATGAAAGAAGAGAAGAAAGAAGAAAAGATTTATTGATTGAGGTTGAGTTTTGAGAGTTGAAGATTTTGCAGAAGAGAGGGAGTTGTTGGTTGAGTCAATGATGGTTGCTGCCAGTTGACAGTCAAGACTTGGTTGGTGAAGATGACAAGTCAGTAGGACATGTGTGTGAAATGAATAAGGATTTGTGACAGTATTCAATGACACGCGGGAGTGACAGAGATGACTCGAGGAATCCAGATGTGACAGAGTTTGAGATGTGACAGAAGGAAGAGCAATAGCAGCCATAAGAATAGATAAGAAAAAGAGGAGAGGAATAATAAGAAAAAGAAGAGGAAAGAAAAGAAACAGAAAAAGTAAAAAGAAGAAAGTTGGATCTGATTATTCAACACCCCCCGTGACTCGTAAGACTGAAGTTGGAGCTGAGAAAAGAGGATTTATGAGACGGAGGAGGGTAACGAGAGAACAGAGGGGAAGAGCTTTGGTAAGACCATCTTCCTTCATTTTTTCAGCTGAAATTAGTTTGATTTTGAGGTTGCCAAGCTCAAGTTCTTCTCAAAGTGCCTTAGTTTTGATGTCGATGTGATGGGTTTTTGAGTTGCAGCCAAACTTTTTAAGTCTGTCGTCGAGCCCTTTATTGTCAATGAAGTGGCGACTAGGAGTAATTTTGCTTTTCCAGAGTTCAGATACTAGGCCTCTCATCCAGATGGCTTCCAGAAAGGAGTCAACCAAAGGATTAAGTTTGGCCTTGGTTGTCGAGTGAGTAACATTACGCTGACAATAGCTACTCCAAGAAATGAGGGAGTCAAAAAGAAGCGAAAGATGGCCAGATTGTGAGCGCCTAGTGTCCAAGTCGTCGCTCCAAGTGGCATTGCTGAAACATTGAATTTGAGTGTCAGTGTGATTGATTTGTAGGGTGAGCTTGAGATCCTTTGTAGCTTTCAAATATTTCCAGCATTGCTTGACCTCTCTCCAATGACAAATTCCTGGCTTCTTGCAAAATCTCGCAAGGCTGGAAACAGCAAAGCTTAGATCAGGACGAGTTAGGCAGGCGATGTAGTTGATAAGAAAGACGGCCAAGCAATAATTTATATTTAGTGACTTGAATTCTTTGTGCTCTTCATCGGTGGCCGGAGACAGGTTTACGTTTGCAGTGAGAGGAATAGATGAGGGTTTGCAGTCTTTCATTTTCAGTTCTTCCAATCCATGCTTGATGTGTTTTGGTTGGGATAGGAGGATTTTGTTTCCAGAATGCTTGAATCTCATACCAAGAATTGTGTTGGGTTCATGGTGACTGGAGTTGGGAAAACTTTTGAGGAATTTCTTTTGGAAATTGTCACCGTGTCTGACTAGAATGAGATCATCAATGTGAAAAAAAAGAACAGAATTGGAGGCTGAGTGAATGTACAGACAGGGATCGGAAATGGATTTGTGGAATCCCTGTTCGCAAATCCAGGAAGTAAGCGTATGAAACCAATTAGCAGGAGCTTGTTTGAGGCCGTAGAGTGACTTTTGTAGAATGAGATATTTGGATTTTTGGTTTGAACCTTTGGGTCTTTTGATGATGACCTTATCTGACAAAGGTGCATGGAGGAAGGCACTTTTTACATTGAATTGAGAGATGGGAAGAGAGTGAAACAGACCAAAGAGAAGAGCTATTCAAAGAGATGCTGCCTTTCCTGTTGGGGAGAAGGTGTCTTGATAATCTAGGTTGTAGATCTGATCAAAGCCTTGAACACATAGTTGGCTTTTGTAGATTAGTGGGTTGCCATGGCAGTTGTCCTTGAGACAATACACCCAGTTAGTATTGAGAGGATTGACGGATTCAGGACCGTCATAGTCCTCCCATACTTCAAGAGCTTCTATACCGTTTAGTTTGACGTCCATGGAGGATTCCCACTTTGAGCAGTCAAAACATCGTTTGGCCTGTTCGTATGTTTGGGGAACGTAATAGTGATGATACCCATATTGTTGAGGTGGATTTAGGCTTGATCAATAGCAAAGTGAGTATCCAGGAATGAGTTGTTTGGCAAGTTTGTTGGACGGGTCAGGCTTGGAGTCAGACTCAGAGTCATTAGGGGATGCGGACAATGAGTTTGAGGAAGCAACTTGTTCACTGGAAGGGGCATTGGCAGACTCAAAGTTTGATGGTTGATTTGAAGGTGGTAGATTGGGAGTGGGGAGTAACAAATTGTCATCAAGGTCAATTTGAAGATTGATTTCAGGAGAATCAGGGGTTGAAGAAGCCTGGGATGGATCGTTATTTTTGAGGATTTTGATGTGTTTGGAGGAAATAATGGATTTGTCAGGTTTCAAGATTTGGTAAGATAGGAAATTAGGGTTGTAACCCACAAGGGTACCTGGGAGCCCTTGATCTTTGAATTTTTTGCCACGGCTTATCTTGTTGTCGAGGTATGCCACCTTGGATCCTATGGGGTGGAAATATGAAGTTGGAAGAGATTTGTTGGTGAAGAGTTGTTAGGGAGATTGAGAATTCGGAGACTTGGGGATTTGATTTAGGGCAAGGGAAGTAGCTTTAGCTACTTCTTCCCAAAGATTGAGCGGCAGTTTGGAACTTTGAAGAGTGGCTCTCATGGCTTCGGTAAGCGTTTGATTGGCCCTTTCTGCTTTTCCATTGTGCTCGTGGTGGTACGGTTCAGAGATGAGATGTTGTATTGAATTGATTTTGAAGAAATCTTTCAGTTTGGAAGAGGAGAATTCTCCACCACCATCTGTGCAGATAGTAGCAGGAAACCTGTTTTGTTTTTGCTTCTCATGATTTAGAATAACCTTGAGTTGAAGACAAGCGTCGGACTTGTGTGAAAGAGGTATTGCGGAGATGTAACCAGAGAAGTTGTCAACAACAGTCATAATGTAGTTCATATTGTTTTGAGAAGGAGGGTTGATAGGTCCAATCAAGTTGATGTGTAGTTGTTCAAAGGGCCTGGACAATGGGCTGGATGTCATTTTGAATGGGGATTTGGAAATTTTGGTGAAGACACAGTCTGCGCATTGGAAGTTGGAAAGAGTTTGAGTGGAGAGATTTGGAAAAAGATTTTTGAGGCGATAAGGGCTGGCATGCCCAAAAGATTGATGAAGGGAGTCGATTGAACAGTGATTTGGGTTGTTGAGAGTCAGGTGGCAGAATTTGATACCATTACCAATTCAAGAAGGTGGATTGAGAACAAAAAAGTTTTTGTGAACAAATCCAGTGAAAGCTAGTTGAGAATTGGCAAAGAGCAAAAACTGATTTTTGGAGGAAGATAGTGAGCACTTCTTGTTTGTAATGAGTTCACCGGGACTTATAAGATTAACCACAAGATCCGGAACAAAGAGGCAGTTGCTTAGAGAGACGGAGGAGCCTTTCCAGGTTAGATTGACCGTGCCATTGCCCTTGATGGGAAGTTTGGCGTCTTTGCTCCCTGTGTTTACAAAATCTTTGCCCGTGTGCTCGTTGAGTTGAGTAAAGAAACTTCAGGAGTTGAACATGTGACATGAGGCACCCAAGTCAAGAATGATTTGATTCATGGGATTGATATCTTCAATCCACGTAGTGAGAAGTGACACATAGTGAGCAACTTCTTTTGCTTTGGCTTGAGAGTTAAGTTGCGCTCTCCAGCGGACTTGCAATTCCTTCCACCAGTCGGGAGCAAGATGCTCATGAAGATGCCAGCACTTGTTTTTGGGGTGATCCGGAGATTGAGGATTATGAAATCCTTTTCGGCATCAAAATTCAGAGGGGACAGGTTTCTTGATTGGTCAGGAAGAAATGAGAGCGGTGTTGCCAAGTTTGGATTCTTTAGATTTGACTTTGATTTCATTGTCCAACTGAGTAAGGTGATTGAGAACAAGGTCCACAGTAACAACCTTGTACAAGTGCATGATTTGTTATCGGAGAGAATGGAGTGATGGGGGAAATTTAAAGAGGATAAGATAAGAAAGAATGTTGTCGGGCAGATCAATCCCAACATCCACCATTTTCTTGACAGAAATTTTGGTTTTGGTTATGAAAGAGTTGATTGCATCGGGCTTGAACTGCTGGTAAAGGAATTTGTTGAAGACTCGGGCTTGATTGGCGGTTTGGGAAGAGGCAAATCTTTCTTTGATAGTCTGCCAGAGGAGTCGGGCGGAGGAAATTTTAGATGGGTTAACCACGTTGTTGTGGGTGACAGAGTCAATTCAAGATAGGAGAATGACTCAAGTTTCCATGTTGTCCACGGTGCTGAGAATTTTCAAATCGTCCTCTAGTGCTTCCTTCATTCCCTTGAGCTCGAGCAGCATGGTCATCTTATCTTTCCAGATGGAGTAATTTTCATCAGAGAGAATCAGTACCGCTTCAAGAGCTGCTTTGAGAATGATTTGTTGGAAGCCGTTGTTGCTGGATCCCTCCATTGCGTTGGTTAGATTAGTCGGAAGGATTTTCGGCTTTTAACCGTGTTGAATTTCTGAGAAAGACTAGAGAGATGATAAACAAAGAGGGCTGAGACAAGCAGGAGATCAGCTGAGAAACTAAATAAGGAAGAAAGAAAGAATCAAAACGTAAAAAGAAAAGAACAAACATCCGGCAGCTAAATGTGTCACGAAATTCAACAAGAACACTAGTTATTTGGTTTTAGATCTATAGGAGACTCGGGTGAGCAGCAATAAGAAGCTAGAAGAGAGAATTGAATAAGGGTCAGAGATCGAAAGATTGATAGCGACAAGTTCTGATCTTACTAGTCAGTTCTTGCTGAAAAGATGAGCTTGAGAATTTGAGAGCGGGTTGATTTGAGATTGTTGTTGTGTAGATGATTTGAGAGGTGAAAGAAAAAGAGCAAAGGAAAGAATGAAAATAGAATGAAAGAAGAGAAGAAAGAAGAAAAGATTTATTGATTGAGGTTGAGTTTTGAGAGTTGAAGATTTTGCAGAAGAGAGGGAGTTGTTGGTTGAGTCGATGATGGTTGCTGCCGGTTGACAGTTGAGACTTGGTTGGTGAAGATGACAAGTCAGTAGGACATGTGTGTGAAATGAATAAGGATTCGTGACAGTATTCAATGACGCGCGGGAGTGACAGAGATGACTTGAGGAATCCAGATGTGACAGAGTTTGAGATGTGACAGAAGGAAGAGCAATAGCAGCCATAAGAATAGATAAGAAAAAGGGGAGAGGAATAATAAGAAAAAGAAGAGGAAAGAAAAGAAACAGAAGAAGTAAAAAGAAGACAGTTAGATCTGATTATTCAACAGAATTGAGTGAAGTTCAGCTTATTCTTCAGGACATAGAGCAGATCAAGGGGCAGAAATCCTAGTTTTCCAGTTGGGGCCCAGGTCTTGTCAAAATCCACACCCTGAACCTGGTCAAATCCTTGCACGCACAGTCAGTCCTTGTACTTTGCAGGCTTTCTGTGGCAATTTTATTTCACCTTGAATACCCAGGTGATGTTTAGGATATTATTAGGTACTTATAGTACTCTTCCCAAACCTCTTGAGATTCAATAGAGCTCAGTTCTTCCTCCAAAGCTTTTTTCAATTTGGGCCATTAAGGACATTTTTGAGCTGCCTTATAAAAAGGGGGTTCATATTAGTGGTGGAAGCTGTACCTCTGAGGTTTTTGGATTTCATTTTGCGGTCTTAGATTGGTCCTTTGGGTTATTGGTTCCAGAACGTGAGAGAGAGGAGGATTGGGAGAATGAGCGTCAAAGGAGTTAGTATCCTCCAAATTGGAGTCTGATTCAAGACATTCAGGGCTAATTTCCCTGATCATATATTGCTTGTTGTTTTTTGAGAAGTAAGTTTTGTGGCCATCCAGTTCAGATTGAGAAAATAGGTCCATGCCGGGCAATTTGAGGAAGGTAAATCGGTTCAGCTGAGTTCTGAGGAACCTTACGTGTTTAGTTTTGACAACCACACCAAGTGAGTTGAGAATAAGGTAGGACTGTAAGGTAGGGTTGAAACCAATCAAAATACCCTTAAGTCCCTTCTTGTCAAATTTTCAACCTTTTTGGGTGTGATTTGCAAGATATATAACAGAAGTACCTATGGGTTTTAAATAATTAGCAGGGAGGCTCTTTCCAAACATGAGTTCCCAGGGAGATAGGTGATTAACTTCTTGAGGAATTTGGTTAAGCATGAAGCAGAAGCTTTGAGTTACTATATGCCAATAGTTCTTAGCCAACCTGGTTGAAGCGAACGTGGCACAGGCGGATTCAATAATTGTTCCATTAGCTCTCTCAGATTGACCATTGTATTGTGAATGATAAGGTTCTGAAGTTTGTAGCTTGATATGTTTAGCTTTGGAAAAATCTTTGAAGGTAGATTTGATGAATTTGGTTCCTTTATCTGAGAAAATTTGGAAGGGTAATAGTTCAATCTCTTTTGTTTTATTTTGAGAATGTTTATGATCACTTTGGTAGTCTTGTCTTTAGAAGTCAGAGGGAAAACCGCTAGATAGTATGAGTAGTTGTCTACTAGAGTGAGAATGTAGAGATGACCCACCTTAGATTGTGGTGAGATTGGGCCAATGAGGTTGAAATGAATTTGGTCTAAAGGTTTACTCAAGGGAGTAGAAACACAAGAGAATGGAGATCTAGTAATTTTACTCCTCAGGCAACTGTTGCATTGGAATTTGTGGAGCTTTTTGTTAGTGTAGAGGTCCTTCACAATCAGCTTGAGAGTAGAGATGGAGGCATGTACATAAATTTTGTGAATATCAAGTAGAGAAAGGGAAGGGGTGAAAGATTTATTTGAAAGTTTTACAGTTGGGTTTTGACCCCCTGATTGAAGTTTTTAATGACAAATAATTTATCTCAAATCAATCCTTTCAGTAAAAGTTTATCACCCCAAGTGACAGAGAACTTTTCATGAACTTGGGAGAGATTATAGCCTTTCTTGGAAAGCAGGCTGGGACTGATGAGATTCATGACAATGTTGGGTAGATAGATGAATTCTTCAAGCGTGATCACGGAGTCTTTCCATTCTAGTTTTACCATTCTGGTTCTGCATATCTTGAGATTGGCTTCTAATTTTCCAGTTTTGATTTCCTCTGATTCTTCTTGAAGTTTGATGGAAGAAAAATAATTTATATTGTTGAATACATGAGAATTCCCTCCTGAGTATAGAAGTAGATTGGTATTTTTGTCTGCATTTATCCAGAGGTTTAACAAAGCGTGGTAGTTGATGGTTGGGGTCTTTTTGGATTTTTCCCCACTAATTTTGTTGTTTGATCCACCATTCCGGTGCAATTTGAGGACGCAGATGGAAGAAAGAGGATTCAGAGTGAGGAGAATTAGGATCATGATATCCTTCTTGGTATCTCATCTTTGTGGATCTTGGTCTAAGTCAAGAACAGGGAGACATCTGCTGCCTGTTTGTTGGTATTAGATTGTGCCTTGCTCTTGTTATTGTATTGGGTAAGTTGATTGAAAAACATGTCCACTTTCATATATTTTTCTACATGCATTATTTGCTTCTTGAGGTTTTAGAGAATTGGAGGAAACTTAAAGAGAACTAAGTATGCAAGTATGTCATTGGGAAATTTGATTCCCATGTCAGTCATCCTTGTAATGGCCTTTTGCATTTTGGTAATGAATCTCTCAATGGCGTTCTCATTGAAAGCTGAGTGAAGAAAGTGATTGAATACCCTTGCCCTATTTGCTTTCTCTGAAGAGGAAAATCTCTGGGTGAATTTGGCCAACAGGAGTTTAGATGAAGTTATGTTGGAGGAGTTTACCACATTGGCGTGATTTGTGCTGTCTAGTTTTTATAGGATTATTGCTCAAATTTCTCTGTCTTGTCTGGTAGAAAAAGGTCCAGAGTTCTGAGTGATAGCTTACTTTATATCTTTCAGATCAAATAGCACAAGCATCTTATCTTGCCATATCAAATAATTTTCTTCATTCAGAGGAGGGATAGCATCAACAGAAGATTTCAGCGCCACCTGATGGAAGTAGTCAGCCGCTCCAGCTGGTTTGTTCATGGTTTGTTTGGTTAGATTTGGTTGTAGGGCTTGAGATTTTAACAATGATAAGATTGGGCTAGATTTTCAGATCGCTCAGAACCAGAATAGGCTGTAAAAAGAACAAAAGTTATAAGAGAAAAAGAATCTGAAAGAAACAGAAGTTCACAGAAAGAGACATGAGAGAAAGATCCTACAGCTTGTGCCAATAGAGAAAGTTGAGAGTGGCGGCTTGAAAAGAAAAATGAATTATTCAGGAAGCACAATGGAGATTGAGAGAAGACAGGGTGAGAAGGTCATGAGGAGACAGGCTGGATGAACTAGAAGATCAGATTGGATTCTGTTGAGGAGATTCAAGAAGTCAGAGTCTTACCAGGCAGACCTTTATAATTGAGGAGATTGAGGTGGTGAGGACAGGTTGATGGTTGAGATTTGTTGGAGAAGATAGTTTGAGAGATAAAGAGGAAGGAAAGAAGAGAGAAGAAAGGGCAGAAGAGGTAGAGACATAAAAACATAAGTGAGATTTGAAAATAAGAGAGGAAAGGATCATACACAAACAAGAGATCCCCTTGGAAAAAAAGGAGGACAAGACTAGAAGAGAGAATATTTGGGGGAACCAGCTCTGGGTAAGAGAGGGAGCGTGCGGGGAGGTACTGGGAGAAGCGCATGGAGATTCCAGGGGGGATTACTGTGACTTAACACCCACCAACAATCCTTACCCTATTTACTGCATCAAATCTTGATATTGAATTTGTGGAAATTTTTGTTTTCTTTTCTATCCTTTACCAACCTTGATTTGGCTATCTAATTTGTGGCCACTTTTTTTGAACCCTTTATCTTGTCAAACCTCAATTTTTATACTCCCAATCCTCAATGTCTAATATCTTCCTTTGAAACTTTTACTTTTTTTATTTGATGCTTTGATGCCTTGCTTCAACGCTTTGATTTGAAGCACTTACTTGACACTTTAATTTTACACCTTTATTGAACTCATATTGAATCAAATTTGGGTAAAAAAATTAAATCATTTTTTTCCTTGTTTTAAGTGAAGAAATTTTTGGGTAACACCTTCTTCTTAGCAATAAGAATGCCTCCAGAACATGCACTCTTTTCTCAAATTTCTAGCCCAGCTTTCACCTGTAGCTCCAGAGGAAGGGGTATCACTGAGCCTACTGACCCTTCTACCCCCAGAGATTGTGGATCAGGTAGAACCGTTTCCAATTTAGCAAAAATGGTTACCACTTCTACTCCTTTGGATACTGGCTTCTACTCCTATGGATAGTCGCTTGTTGGAGCCTATTTCCCAGGTTTCTATTTCTACTATTCCTTCTCCTGAAAATGATAGCCTTCATAGAGCTACAGGACAGTTTCTAATACCAGGCTACCATGGCTTGGATTCTCCTGCCTACAACACCATCTTGGTTTCAATTCCAGGAGACAATAAAGAAGAAGATGAGGATGAGGACTCAGGATTTGAGTCCAGGATCTTGAGTGGCTTGGATGCACCCTCACCAGAGGGTAATCCTAGTCAAACTTCTAATGCCACAGAAATCCCATCACCTTCCCAAGCTGCTGATCTTCCTTCCACCTCTCAGGGCAGTTCTACTGACCCCGCTCTTCTGGCCATTCTTCAGAAAATTAACACTGCAATGTCTCACCTCTTCAAACCTGCTGATCACCAAAACTCTTCTAATTTCAAATCTCCATCCATTAATGACCCAGAAAAACTTTATGTGAAAAACCCAACCAAGCTTAGGCCTTTCCTCCAATAATTTGACCTCATCTTTGCCAATGATGAGAGGGTATTTTCTAATGACAGGAAAAAATTTTTCTTCACAGTCTCTTACCTTTCAGGAAACACTAGTTGATAGATCCAACCCTACCTTGCTCACATTTGTAATCATGAGCCAGAATTTTTCCTTAAATCTTGGTTTTTGTTCACTCAGCAGCTCAATACCCTTTTTGGGGATAGGCTGGAAATTCAACATGCTGAAAAGGAGTTAAATCTCCTCAAGATGAAACAAACAGGTTATGCTAGTAACTATATCACTGAATTCAGGACCCTCATGACTAAGTTCTCTGGGTGGGGTGGTAAAGCCTTTTTCTTTCATTTCAGACAGGGAATTCCATCCAGATTATTGGACCAAATAGCTGGATATGATGGAACTCAAGAAACACTGCAAGAAATAATAGAAATTTTCCTTAAGTATGATACTTATTACAATGAAAGGATCAGGGAGAAGTATTTCAGTTCCCATCAGACTCTAAGACCAGGACCCAGTTTCTCAACTCCTCCAAGAACTCAGAAATTCAGCCACCAAGGTAAATTCAAGGGGAAAGCTAAGAATCCCTCTGTTAACCTTGTTCCAAACTACCATCCTAATCCCAATGTAGGAGAGTATGGCCACCTCAAGGCTGAAGAAAAAGCTAGAAGAGAAAAGGAGGGTTTGTTTAACTATTGTGGAGGTGCTCAAAAATTTAGCCTCTGTAGAAAACATTGAGATTTTAAACCTGGCCATAAGCCTACTCCTGCTAAGCCCAAACAGGGAATAGAATAGGTGATGGAAATTTGGTACTCCATGACCATCACCCATCCAAAATTTGAGTGCATAATTTGGAAGGGAAAGCAAAAAAATCCCCTGATAAAGACCTAAGTTACATTTGCTTGCTCAATAATCAGGCTTACAGTTTACTTGTTGACTCAGGAGCAACCCAATCTATCATTTAAAAATCTCTGGTTTCAAAATTTTCTTTATCTCTCAACCCTCTGACCACTCCTATCTTCTTATTCAATTTTAGCCCTTCCAACTCTCCATCTAAGGAAATCACTAATAAGGTTTCCTTCATTTTTTCCTTACCTTCCTTTTCAAACTTAGAATGGGAATTTTCTGGTTGTTGATACTCCCCCAAATGCATATATCATTTTAGGTACTAACTTCTTTCATTTATGGAACCCAAAGGTAAATTGGCAATTGGGATTGATCACCCAAAGGCACCAAACAACTTTGGATTGTTCCACTTCTGCTGAACCCTTTTTTCCCACTACTCACCTTCCACCAGTGAAGCTTCAGATAACTGCTCCTGTCCCTATTTGAGACTCTATTCAACCAAAAAAATTTTCCTTGAGTTCAACAAATACCTCTTTGAATAGGATATTCTTTGGAAATTCTTGGGGGATATAGAGGATGATCCATTAATTCAAATTTTGCGTATGATTATTTCCACTTCTTACTCTGTCCAAAAGCAGACCTCTGCAGAAGGTCTAGATGAAGATGAGGAAACTGAAGAAATTGAAACTGTGAAGGAGAGATTTCCAGAAGCTTACCATGCCTTTTTAGATGTTTTTTCCAAGGTTAAAGCTGATAAAATCCCTCCTCACCGTGCTTACAACCACCAGATCAAATTGGAAGGCTCTTTGCCTCCATTTTTGTCTATCTATTCTCTCATTCACCATGAGAAGGAGCCCCTACAAGCCTATATAGTGGAAAATATAGAGAAAGGTTTCATTTGCCCCAGAACTTAAAACACTGGCGCACCTGTCCTCTTTGTGAAAAAGAAGGATGGTGGTTTGTGATTTTTTGTTGACTATTGCAAACTTAATGCTGTTACTCAAAATAATTGGTATCCTATTCCTCCCATGAATCACTTAATAACAGACTTCTCTGGTTCTACTATCTTTTCTAAAATTGACCTCAGGACTGCTTCTAATCTCCTTCAAATCAAGGAAGGGGATGAACATCTTACAGTATTCAGGAATCAATTTGGAAGTTTTGAATATTTTTTCATGCAATTTGGACTGACCAATGCTCCATCCTCTCTTCAATTTATTGTTAATGACATTTTTTCAGACCTTCTGAACATCTGTGTGGTGGTATACCTTGATGAAATTCTTATTTTTTACAAGAACTTAAAAGAACACAAAGCTCATGTGTGAGAGGTTTTGAACAGACTATGGAAGAAAAAATTATATGCAAGTTTCTAAATGTGAATTTCATGCCTCCTCAGTGAATTAATTAGGCTATGTGATCTCTAAGAATGGTATTGAGATGGACAAATCCAAGCTCCAAAAAATCTTGGATTGGCCAGCACCAACAAATAAAAAGGCTTTGTGGCAGTTTTGGGGTTTTTCTAATTTTTATTGCAGATTTATCATTAAATATTCCAGAAAGGTCTACCTCCTCACTGCTCTCACTGGCTCAGAAACCATCTTTTCTTTATCTCCAGGGGCTTTAAGCAGTTTGAGGACCTCAAACTGCCCTTTACCAAGGCTCCTATTCTCAGAAATATTGACTTTTCCTTACAAAATTTTCTGGAGACTGATGCCAGTGACTGTGCCCTAGGGGCTGTTCTCACCCAAGTCTCCCTTGATGGATCCAAGCACCCAATTTCTTTTTAAAGCAGAAAATTGGGCAGTGCTGAACTGAAATATGAAATCCATGAAAAAGAGCTCTTAGCCATTGTGTGGGCTATCAAGATCTGGAGAGCTTACCTCCTCAGTCTTGCCTCTCCCTTTGAAGTTCTCACTGATCATTTATCTTTCAAATATTTTATGACCTCCAAAGTCTTGACTTGTTTCCAAGCCCTTTTGGCTGAGTTATTATCCAAATTTTACTTTACTATAGTCTACAGACCTGGAAAGCACTCCATAATGCCTGATGTCTTGTCACGTTGAGACAACGTTTATCCCAAGGGGGGGAGGCCCTATGCAGAAAAGAACCCAGAAAATTTCAAACAACTCTTGAAAAAGGCTGACTTTGAACCTTCTAGAACTTTCTTTGTTTCCAAAAAACAGGTTGATGGACAGTTGGACAACTAAATTCAATCCCAGATCTCCAACAAACCAACCCAACAGATTATTCAGAAGCTACATAAAACGGAGAAAGTAAAAATTTATTGGATAGATCCAGAAAATGGCCTTCTTATCTTTCAGAGTAGAATAGCCATCCCCAAGGAAGATGAACAGCTCCAACTTGAAATACTTCAACAACAACACAACTCTCCATTCTCTGGTCACCCTGGACAAGAAAAGACAATTGAGCTAGTCAAAAGAGATTTCCATTAGGAAAATATGACCTCTTTTATCAAAGATTATGTTTCTTCTTGTTAAATTTGCAGAAGAAAAAAACCCAGTCACCACAAGAAGTTTGGACTCCTTCAACCCCTACCAATTCCAGATTCTCCCTGGACCTCACTCTTTATGGAATTTGTTTCACAGCTGCCACTATCCAATGGATTTGACTCAATCCTTGTGTTAGTTGATTGTTTTTCAAAAATTTTCTATCTTTATTGAAACCAGAACCGGTATCTCCTCTGTGGAGTTATCTAATCTGCTAATCCCTCATGTATTTACTAAACATGGACTCCCAACTGACATTTTCAGCAAAATAGGACCTTTATTTGTTTCTTCCTTTTGGAATAATGTGTGTGAAAAATTACACATAAAAAAAATATCTCCACAGCTTATCACCCTGAAGCAGATGGTCAGACAGAACAGGTAAATTGGATCCTAGAACAATTCCTTAGGATGTATTTCAGTTTTCACAAATACAACTGGGATACCTGGATCCCTCTTGCTGCAATTTTCTACAACAACTCCTCTCACACTTCTACTAAGCAATCTCCCTTATTCACCATTTATGAATGAAATTCCAACTTCAAAAGCCTACATGTAGTGGACAGCCAACCTGACAGTCAATATATAACTCAGATCCACCAAAAAAAGAAACAAATAGGGGTTGAATTGGAAAATTCAATTGAAACCTATAAGAGATATGCTGAAATTAAAAGAAAAAATTTTCCTGACTCATTTGCTGTTGAAAAAGGGTGGTCTTTCTTCTAAAAATATTAGAACTAACCATCCAACTCATAAGCTTTCAGAGAAATGGTTAGGTCCTTTTTTGATTACAGAAAAGATTGGAAAAAGATTTTTAAGCTTCAACTCCCTCAACAATGATCCAATATCCACCCATTTTTCCATTCCTCCCTGCTCCAACCTTACCGGGCCAACTCTTTATCTTCTAGGCACCAACAACCAACTGAACCAGTTGAAATAGATGGGGAAGAAGAATGGGAATTATCTCAGATATTTGATTCCAAGATAAAGAAGGGGAAATTAATTTATCTGGTCAAGTGGAAAGGCTTTCAAGAAAACAAGGAACCCACTACCTGGGAGCCTCATTGTAATATTACCAACTGCCTTACTTTACTTGAATATTTCCACACACTCTATCCTTCAAAAAAAAATCCTTAAAATAAACAAATCCCCCTCTCAAAAAAATTCTTTTTTTATATAATATAAAACATATTTAATTTATTTCTGTTCTACTTGTATCTTTTCTAATTGAAAAAAATCTAAACAAAATATATAGACTTCTCTGATTTTCTTAGCCAACTCAGCCTTCATAGTATCAAACTATTTTATCAGAAAAAAAAAGATAAAAATCCATAATAAAAAAAATAATAATAATAAATAAAATAAATTTACTAAATAGCCTCAAAAATAATTTCTTCCACCTATTTTACTCTAGACATCCAAGTATTAACTAGTTTTAAATTTTTAGATTCATAATAATTAGGAACCCTTACAGAAGTACCTAACTCATAAGTAATACCAGCCAAAGCTAAACTATCTGATAGTCTTTTTTTTAATCTCCATACTTATTTTCTTTCTAGCCTCTATAAAACAAAATTTTCATTTCCTTATATCAGAACCCCATCCTTTTTTCAATCCTTCCTGAAAATTAGAATTTAAAGTTTTGGAATTTGTTTTATAAATCTCAAAATATGTATTTACTTGATCTTCATTCACAACTGAATCTTCCCTAGATCTATTCCCCATAACACTACCTTCCATCATCTCCAATAAACTCTCTACATTTTCCAATTCTTCCAACCATGCTTCTGAAACACTTCTCCTACCAAACCTAATTCCTTATTCTACTCTTCCAATCCCTTTCTTTTTATTTCTTCTGTCTTCAAAAACCTTCATCTTCACTTGCAAGTCTTTCATCTTCTTTCTAAAGTCCTCCAACTCCAAAGAATCATCTGACCTTCCTCCCTCTTTGCCTCTTTTTCTTTCCTTTTAACTACCTCCTTTTTTCTTTTTTTCTTCTCTGAGTTCCTCCACTTCACTCAACTCCATCTCCAAACTCCCCTCTTCATCAACATTGGATTCAATGCCTCAACCCGTGACGCTCCAACAAACGCCTTTGATGCTTTGGCCACCAGTTTTGACGCCTTGAAGGATTGGTTTGATGCTTTGACAACTTGATGCAATGCTTCAATGGCCCACTTTGAATGGTTTCAATTGGATCCTTGAAATATGCAGGGCCAAATTGACGCTTTGAAGGCTGTCCTCAATGCTTCAAAAAAAATCTTTGACACTTTTAACGGGGGATTTGATAATTCAACAGTTCTCTTTGACAGGTTTGATGGATTTCACAACTACCCTCTTATTTAACCTTTTTGATGGCACGTTAACCACCTTGTCATCAGAGTCAATTTAAGGAGTCCCCCATCTTATAAAAACCTTGCCACGCTCCTCCTCACGCAGCCTTGAAATCCCTTCCAGCGCCAATTGACCGGTTTGACACAAGTTATGCCTTTTTGCCTGGGCCTTTTTTAACATTTCATGCATCAGTTCATGTAAAACATCAAGTATCAGCAACCTGCACCTCCCAAACGGCTTCAAAAAAGTAATTACCTGACTCTGCAGTCAACCTGGAAGAAAAAGCCAAGGGAATAGCATCATTCTCTGGGGAATCCTTCACCTCAAAGGGATGGCTCTTCTCTAGGACCCACAAGGTTGGCCCCATGGCCTTCCTACCTTTCTTGTCCATTTCACAAGCTCTTCCATACTGACTAAAGCTTTCACATTTGGTGGAGTTGTTCTTGATACTGGTAGTAAAGATTCTTTCCATCTTGATGCATCTGTCACAGCTAGGGAAATATTGTTGGAATGGATGGCAATTGTTAGTCATCTCCATGGTGTAGGTTGGTGTGGGTTATCTTTTAAAGGAAGATAAGGATGGTAATGGGTTGGATGGTGGTGATGGTTGTGGATATGGAGAAGGGAATCTCACGTTAGAAATGGCTGAAGGAACAAGAATAGATGGCCTCTTCAACCTCTCCTTTTATGGTCATTGGGAGATGCCCTCCTTTTCACCAGGGGGTACTGTCATACTGAAACCTAACTCAGTCTAACCTCAGAAAACCCAATGTAAACCTCAGGACTAATATAATTTCCAAGGAACTTCAACCTCAGGGCTCAGGAGACTTATATCAATATATCTCCAGTAACCATATACCTCACAATATTCATGCAGTACATTTCTACATATAGTCTAACCTCAAAAAATATGCAGATAGAATCCATAGGCTTTCACATACTTAATCTCCCAGGTCTGCACATACTCTAACCTTATCACCTCTGTCTGACCCATACTCTTTCATGGTTTATCCTTTTTGAATCCTTATGTACATCCTCTTGCAGATTGTATCCCATACTCTCTCTACTTTGTACATAGTGCCATGAAATCCATGTACACTTTAAATCCTTCAACTGTACTCTCCCAACTTAGACAGCTCAGACCTGTAACCTTTCCCCAATGTAGAAGAAGCCTAAAATAATGTAGTAGCATACCTTATCAGCCCTCTCTGTTACTTAGACTAATCCCTTGTCATTTCATATTTAGTCTGAGCCCCAACCAACTTTAGCTCTGTTGTAGCTCCAGCCCTTGTCTATTTAAACTGGCCTCCTCTTCCTCCTTCCTGATTGTTTCCCAAGAAATCTGTTTACTACTTCTTGCTAGGAATTCATCCCAGAAAGCATCATCAGCACCTTATCTTTAACTAATACCTACTCTGCTGCTTGTAGCATCTTCCAGTATCCTTGCCCCCAATCCTACTGAGAGTAGATTACCCTTTGTGAAAGTCCCTGCTTGCATGTCAGCAGCCCTTGTGACAGATACCTGCACCTACTTCTACATTGATGTTAAATTGGTATTTTGCCAAGAGATAGGGATTGTAAGGGAAAACCACGGAATTATCAATGAGAGGTCTTTTTTTGAGTCGAAATGTGATATTTTAACTAAGTGTTGGATTCTTTTATAGATAGGAGAAGTATTTTGAAACATGATAGTTTTGTGAAAGAAGGCTTTGGGGTATCTCTTTCTTCATGTACCATTATCCATGCAAGGGTACTCAAAGTTGAAAATACCACATGGTTCATGTATCATGTGTCTTGTGAATTCTTGAAACAGATGACGCTGATTATTTTAATTAGAAATCTTTGCACAAAAGGATTTCAATGTTTTCAGTCAGATGTTCTGGTCTTGTGCTCATGATGCAGGATGACCAAGATGTGAGCATGTGGAAGGCCTCTTTTCTGGAACTTGATAAAATGAGTGCATACCATTTTGATTCAAAATATTCAATCCTTGAATATTTCATCACAGATAATTTTTAGTTGTGAGTGGAAAATGTGTGTTGAATATCTTGCTTATCCTGTGCTTTTTAAAATGGCAAAAGATTTTTTAGAAGCTATGGTCATGCTGGGTTAAATTTGAATGTTATAAAAATATTGGGCTTTCCCATATGATGAATAATTGCCATGGAATCTTGATATTTATCCTTCATTTCCCTTGCACCACCTATAAATTATTTTGAAATTATAAAAAAACATACTAAGAATAAGGAAGTGTAAATTTATGCATAACTATTGGTAGAAGATATACATAAATCTCACATGAAAAATTGAAGAGAAACCAAATCAAACTGTACCTGACCCATCCCAACACCATGGTTGATTGCATCCACAACACCATCAAACGGCTCAATCCTTAGATTATTTTGATAATGAAAAATATAGGATAAATATTTTTTTCTCAATTGTTATGGATTTTTCAACAAAGTGTTGTTGGAACATTCAACCAAACAATTACAAAATTGAATAGTCACAATGACTAAATTCCAGAAAATTTGGATGATAATTCATGGCAGTAAACATTTTCATTCCCGGTTTTTATTTAAATTGTTTAAACCAACCATATTTAACATGAGGATGAAAAAGAAAATAGTAAAGATTGCTGGAATTTGGGAGATTCAAGACTATTAATCTCAGAATTTCGTTCTCTTTCCAATTTTCTTCTTCTTTCCTAGTTTCTTTCATCTTCATACTAACTTCGCACACATGTTTCATTTACACTTTTCTGTTTTTTTATTGCTTTCTCACATCCCTCATCTAATTCTGGAAGTCATTTTTGTTATCATTCCAAATTTTTTCATCCTGTCCTACCTCTCATTTTTTCCCTCTCTTTGACTCTGTTTAACAAACTTGTCACTGTCTAGCTTAAACATCACTCTTACTTGCCTGCTCCTACTAAACTCATCACCCCATTTGGCCTTGACTTTTCCTCCTCTGCTCTTCACAACCACAGTGTCCCTGTCTCTTTAAATATTCATTTTTCACCTTTCAGTTCTTCCAATTCTAATAGATTTAAAGTCCCACTGCCGCCTGCAAAACAGAAATTACTTTTTGGAAAGGTGAACTTTGATAAAATCTTCAAAAAAACCATGATGGAAAGGGACCCCAAGGAAAACCTGAATGTACCAATATTAGATGTTACCAGCTTTATTGAATGGAAAATGCACATGGAAATTGATCTTCACTTAAAAGAACTCATGGATGTCTGAAAAAAAGAACCTCCAGAGGATGCCACGACTGCTGTCATCAGCAAGTGTGCAATTTTAAGCTATGAGGCTAATGGGGTGATCACCAGTCAATTTAACCAGGCTGTGTTTTTTTTTATGAAAAAGACTACCAAGAAAAATGCTACTCTACTTTGAAAGAAAATCAACCATAGGTTTTATCAGAGTTATAAAACCTTCCATTACAAACCTGCCCTTTTGTTTTCGCCAAACCTGCCATTAAAAATGGTGGGTTTCTGAAATACACATACCCCCAAACTGGTGTATTTCAAAATGGTGGGTTTCAAAAAAATGGTGGGTTAAAAATATGAAATCCAAAATGTTCATCACCATCTCATTCTAGCACCTCAAAAAATCCTCTCAATCTTCCTCCTCCTCCTCCTCCTCTACACTATTATCTACTTGCTTTAAGCACTCAACATCAGCTTTGAACATACTCATCTCTTAAATGGGTTCTTAGGCTTGGAATGTTTCAACAACAATCAAAATTTTAATCAATCAATTTTAAAATTATTACTTGGTCCATATCAATGGGTAAGTTGGTCATGTCATTCTTACTCAAATAATCCACTCAAGGTGAGATTGTTAACTTATGCTTCTCTTGTGGCAAGGATCCCCCCCACCCCGCTTTTTTTTCTCTCTCTCACACACCTGTGCCCGTCCCCCTACAAAGATTTTCAATTGGTTGGTTTTTAGGGATTTGAATCTTAATAATTCCCCAATCAGCAATGGAAGAAAGCCTTGAAATACCAATTGTGATCATCAGCCTGATCATCTAACACCATCAGATCCTCCTCCTCATTTGCAAGTTCTTGAGTTAATGAAAAATTGGAAGGTCCATCACAATTTTTTCCTTGTGTTGGTGAAGGATTCAGTTCATCAGAATGACTCTTGGTTTGAATGTATGATTCTCCCTTTGTTTGTTTCAACTTTTTCATTTTTTATGGTCTTCCCTCCCCTCCCCTTTATATATATATATATATATATATATATATATATGTATATTGCTCAATGGCACTCAAAAGAAATCCACCACGCAAACCTTGAAATTTGCAATGAACTACTGGTAAACCAGGTGCACCAAGCGGTTAAAAGAAGAACAAGTGAATGTGAGGATTGACCTGAGAGAACAAGCTCCAGAAGCGCCATGGACTTGGCCAGCCATCTCTAACCGGATGGTGGGGACTAAATGCATCAGACCCCAAGCTATGATCAGGCTGATTGCAAACCACCAAGGGTAGGAAGTTTGACACAGCCAAAACAACCAACCCTTTCATCAATTATATGTCTTCTTTCAATGTTGTTCAATATTTGAGGAGATCTCTCATTTTTTACCCAGATTGCTCCTATCAATTTATCTTTTAATACATATTTTTTTTCAATCATCACGAAGCTATTTGCATCCTTCATCTAAAAACTCCAAGTTGCAATTAGAAAACAGCCGGGATTATTTCAACCTTGGATGACCCCAAACAACCATATTAGGATTTTGAGGGCCAGGCTATAAATTTTGGGTAGATTAGATGAGGATTTTGAATCATTTACTCCATCCAACAACATCTGAGAACAAATGGATTTGAGAACAAAATTGGAATATGCCAACCTATCTTGATCAAACAAGGCTGAGGTGGCCAATTTAGACAGTTTTGTCAACAAGATGCTTGAGGTTGATTCACAATTTTGTTGAACACCAGCTACTGTCCTTGTGCATTCTTTGGAAACATGACTTTGCAAATTAAAACCCTTGTCATCCATCTCAATGGCCAAACCAGACCCTGGGGATGGGCTACTAGAATTTTTAAGGCAACAGATTTCACAAATAGAGACTTCAAGTGTCCAGATCTCATCCTCTTGATCCCTCAAAACCTTTTGTAGTTTAATAAATTCCTTCTGCAAACACTCACAGCTCCTCTCTTCATTGTATGCTCCAGATTCATTGTTGAGATGGGAAGGTCTCAATGTTGAAGGTGAAGCAGAGCGTGATTCCAAGGAGTCTTGAATCTTGATAGTAATTCTACCTCAATTGAGTATCACAAAAGATTCCAAAGATAAATATAAAGAGCTTGGACACATTTGGGGCTTGAGAGAGCCGGAACCAGATACTTCCTTGGAAGTGGTTGAATAAAGCTCTTCAAGCGTATCTTCTTCCTTGGCAGACAAGGGTGGTTTTCCATCTAGATATTTTCTGGATCTTGTAGAATTATTATTGCAAAACAACCTAAGAGAAAAAGAATGATAAAAAAGCGCAAGTAACCAATTGGACAGATATTTTACTGCAGCTTTGAACTAAGATGAAAGGAATTCAACGGTAATAGTAGTTGCAAGATGAAGGAAAGCAAAATAAAAAAAGGAAGTAGATAGAAAATTAGATGGCCAGAAGCACTGGAACAAGCAGCAATAATGACCCTTTGGAGGGAGAGAAAGCTTGAGTGAGTTAAGGCTAAGCACTTCTTTGTTGTGTTGAAAAGCTCTGGCAACAGTGAGAGTAAGTTTCCAGTTGTTGCTGGGTCAAAGGTTCAGGAGGAGGCCAATGGTTAGGATAGATGCGCAGAGTTGAGCTAGGAAGGAGATGAAGGATGAGTTTGGGATATTATTATGTTTAGATGAGGATTCAAATCAGATGAATGGAAGTTGAAATTGAGCCTGATGGGCCATGTACTTGTAGCAATTTTTATAACTGTAGGGTTCCAGCCTTTAGTGAATGGTGCTAAGCCACTTGGATTCCTCAGTAGGCAGGAGCCAATGGAGTTTTTGGTCTTGTTTCCCTGAATGTGAAGGAACTAGGCTGAACTGGAATGAGTTCATCAGAGCTTGTAAAACCATTGAGAGTTGGAATAGAGTCCGGCAAGAAATAGTCATCTTAATTTGAGCCTGGCCTATGTCACTTGTATCTGCTGGTCTGTGACTTCTTATGAGCATGAGTGAGGACAGACATCAAGGAGTATGGAGGATCAGTAGGATCATTTTTACAGATCTACCAGATGTGACTGGGGCTCCTAATTCACTAATGGGTAAGACACCATGGTTAGAAAGTGGTTTTGAGGGTTGAACCAGGGAGGGGGATTGCATGGGAAGGGCAAGAGTGGATTTACAGGATAAAAAATGAGGGGATGGATGAGTGGGTATGGTAAAGAATAAATAAAGAGGATAAAGACTTATATAGTAAAATTGAAAAAACCCACTTATTTCCAGTTAACTCTGAAAACCTGATGTGAAATAAGGGTTTTTTTTCTTTTTTGATGGAAGGTTTGAAATGGCAGATTTGGGTTGAAACCCGCCATTAAAAATGGCAGTTTTGGTTAAATCTGATACGCCTTAATCAGTATGGCTCTATATCAGCCCCCCTAGACTATCAATTAGACCTTGAACAATTCATCCACTCCTTCTAAAAAGCTCTTATGAATTTCTCCTCTGTCAAAATTAAAATTCAAAATGATATTCTTTCCTATTCCATCCTTGGTAAATTATGCAAAAATCCACAACTGTATCATCTTATTGATGGGTTAGCTACGGATGAACTTGCCCTCAAGAAACTGGCCATCATTCTAACCATACTGCAAATTTACATCCATCACCTTAGTGCAAACAATTGTTCAGAAGCTGAAAGCTCCACAAACACTGCCTCTGCTCTCATTTCCAATGTTGATCCAAAGTATCCCTCTTGAATAATTTACTATTTTTTCAACAGATGTCACAATCCTTGTGTCACATCCCCCAAACCAGGAAAATGCTACATGGAATTTCCTCATTTGAGACCACGGCACAAGGAGGGATGGTGATTCAAAGGCCAATGCACAAGCATATTTGTCTGAGGATTCAACCTCAATTTTGTTCAAAGATGAAGCACTTCTCTATTGAAGGGCCACACCCCCCATGTTTAAACAGAAGTCTCTTTATAAATCCCTCAAACATTTAAATCTGTTCTCTGTCAGCAATGCAAATACAAAAATTCAACTTCTGGCTCTTGGTTGGGGAGAAGTCATCCTTACAATGGGAAGATCACAGTGTTTTCTGAGAGAATTTCTGTTTTTTACAAAGCTCAGGAGGAATATTATAGCCATTCCTCCTCTTATATCAACCTCTGTCACCATTTTCAAGGATTGGAATACCTTTCTGCTCAAAGACTGTGACTTGATCCTATTCACTGGACATCTGAAGGGACAATTAATGAATTTTCCCTATCATTTTTCCAGTGTAAATTTGACCAAATACTCTTCCAATCTTTTGCACCATCAATTAGTCCATCCAAGTCCTGCTGTGATGAAATCAATCAGACTCTCAATCCCTGCTCTATTGCCTTGCTTGATGTGTGTCTGGTCCAAAGTCACTCTACTCCCTTTTCATTGTAAATTTGATCCCACATACAAAGTTCTAGATTTTATTCATCTGGATCTTGTGGGTCCAATCAATCCTCTTTCAGTGTCTGGCTTTAGATCCTTTCCCACTGTTGTGGATCAACACTCCTCCTTTTTCTTCAAAATTCTGAAGAAAATTCTGTCACCTTTGGGGAATTTTTCAAACTCAATAACATGATGGAAATTTTTCACAACAGAAAAATCAAGAACGTTGTCTCTGATTGGGGAGGAGAATTGGTAAAAAAAACTTCAAGCACCTAGCTAGAGCCCATGGGTTCATTAACCAGTTTTTTTGTGCAGAAAAACCTCAAAACAATGGGATAGCCAAACAGCATAATTGCACTATTTTAAACAAGGCTCAATGCTTCCTTTGTGATTCATTTCTCCCTAGATCAATAATGCCTTATTCTTTTCAAATATGGCTCCCATCCCATCTAGAAACAACCAATCTCCTTACTCTCTGTGGAAAAACTTGCTGCCAAAAATAAAGAAGTTGCAAGTGTTTTGTTTTAAAGCTTTTATCTCCATCCCAAAACACATACAAGCATGGAAATTGGGACCTACCATGGATGAGTGAATCTTCCTGGGGTATGAAAATGACTCTGCCTACTACCAAATCATTTGTCTTTTTGATAATTGAGTAGTTTTTACTAGGAATTTTTTATTTTTTGAACATGAGTTTACTTCACCCACACTTATGTTTCTCATGGTGATCACTCTTCTGAAAACAGGGAATTTTATTCTTCTGAAGAGGAGGTTTTATTCTTTTATTGTGTTGATCATCATTGCTCTTCTCCGATTTCATTGGGGGATGGATCTGCTCCTTGTTTTAATGATCCTGTCCTCCCAGAGATTTCTCCAGCACCTCCTTCTGAGTCATTGAGCACTCCTCAACTTGCTGTTTTGATGCCATCACCTGCTCCTTGTCTGAAGATCATTGGGGCTTACCATCCTACTATCTGGGAAGGTGAAATCAATCCACTTCATATTCTTCTTTATGCTTTCAAACCCACTGCCAATCTCACCTATCTTGAAGATAATTTTTTTCCTTTGGAGCTTCAAGGAAGCCATAGAATTTCCTCAGAGGACCACTTGATTGAGGAAATCAAACACAAGATAGTGGCCATGATCAAGCTAGGAGTATGGGATGTTGTTGCTCTTGCAGATCAAGGTACTGTTGGGACCATCTGTTTTTTGAAAAATAAAATAAATCAAACTGGGAAGGTAATCAAGTATAAGGCTAGAATCTGTGCTCAAGGCTTCTCTCAGGTACCTGGTGTTGATGAAAAACAGACATTTTACCCCACCAGAAGACTCAATTTTCTTTGAGACCTCATATCCTATGCTGCAGAAAACCATCTGAAATTTCAAAAAATGGATTTAAAGGGTTCTTTCCTTAATACTCCCTTGGAAAAGAATTTCCACCTGCCCGTTCCCCAAGGCATGTCCCTGAACAAAAGGGAAGTGTGTCTTTGTTTAAAAAAGGCAATATATGGTCTTAAACAAGCCCCCCTGGCCTGGTACAACCAACTTTCCTCCTGGCCTATCAAGAACAGCTTCTCCTGCTCATTCTCCAAGACCCATGTCTTCTATCAAGATGGTAAATTTCCCATGTGGAAGACATATCTCTCTTTTTAAAATACTTTTCAAAGTTCAAGAATGAGATCAATTCCAAATTCAACATGAAGGATCTTGGAGATACCAAGCTTCTTCTGGGATTAGAACTAAGCCAATTGCAGGGTTCTATTGAACTCTCCCAATCCCACTTTGACAATTTCATTCTATGTTACTACAATATGGTTAAGTTTAGGAGTGTTCTCACCCCTGTAATTACAGGGTATCACATTAAAGCTCCCACAAAAAAAGAAATAGCCTTGTTCCAAAAGACAGGTCACAACTATTGCCAGGCTGTGGGCTTGTTGAGTTACCTGGCCACTGCCACTTGGCCTGATCTCTCCTATGCAGTCAGCATGTTGTCCCAATACCTGGAAAATCCTGCCTTGAAGCATTTTAAAGCTTTTATTCATGTCCTGAAGTATCTTTGGGTCACCATGCATGTTTTTTCATCATATCCAAAGGGGGGGGAAGCTGCTCTTGCTGTGTAATCTAATTCTGATTGGGTAAATTTTTGTACTACTAGATTTTCAGTCACTGGGTATTTGTCCATTTTAAATATTTTTATCATTTTTTGGAGGTCACAAAAACAGCCTACAGTGTCTCTTTCAACTGCCAAGGCTTATTATCCTGCTCTGGAAGACCTTTTGTGTGAGGTACTCTGGCTCAAGCATTTTCTGAAAGAAACTTGAGCTGTAACCTCTGAAGATCCCATCACTGTCTTTGATGACAACCAAGGGTGTATCAAAACAGCTAAAATGACTGCAAAACCAATTCCTTGGAGATGAAACACATCAACATAAAATTTCATTTTATTTGGGAGTTCATCAATAACTCTCATATCTGCCTACTCTATGTTCACTCTGAAAGAATGCTTCCCAATTTCCAGAAAAACCCCATTTCTTGTCCTATACTGGATAGGGCTTTTGAAAATCTTAGTATCTTCAGTATTTGAGTCAGGGGGATGTTGGAATTTGGGAGATTAGAGACTAGGAATCTCAGACTTTCCTTCTCTTTGAAATTTTCTTCTTCTTTCCTAGTTTCTTTCATCTTCATACTACCTTCTCACACATGTTTCATTTACACATTTCTGTTTTTGTATTGCTTTCTCACACGCCTCATCTACTTCTTTCAGTCATTTCTGTTCTCATTTCCAATTTTTTTTCATCCTGTACTACCTCTCATTGTTTTTCCTCTCTTTGGCTTTGTTTAAAAAACTTGTCACTGTCTAGCTTAAACACCACTCTTACTTGCCTGCTCCTACTAAACTCATCACTCTGTTAGGCCATGTATTTTCCTCCTCTGATATTTAACAACAAAGTGTACCTTTCTCTTTTAATACTCATTATTCAACTTTCAGTTCTTCCAATTCTAACAAATAGGGTCATACAATTGGTTAATTTCACTAATTCTCTTCAAGGAGCCATCTGAGTCGCTGATCAAAACATCTATATGGGTCAATTGAGAAGGAAAATTCCCTGGGTGCAATAGAAATCTATTGGGAATTTTTCACTTTCATAATCAGAAAAAAAACAAATTGGAAATCCCATACCTTCCAGGCATATTGCAGCTATTTGGTATCCTTTTGGTAGGTTGTAAGCTCTTTGATCCATATTTTTTGAAGATGGATAGGCAATCCTGATGGATTTATTTGGATTGAACTCAGGATAAACTATTTGAAACATATCTATCAAACCATTATTTTGGTTTTGAATTCCTTGAATCCTGAGAAACAAATCCTGTGCCAATTTTGAAATTAATTTTCCCTTTCAAATATATAAAATTGGAGGAATGCTTAGTGGTTTCATAAATTGAAATTAAGACTACAAATTCTATTTTGAATATTCCCATTCCAACTAAAAGTTTATATTCCCCTTTTATGGAAAGTGAGGGCATTCTGATATTTTTATTAAAACCAATTGATTCTAATGCAAAATTGA
The DNA here is from genome assembly GCA_025617555.3 of Puccinia polysora. Classification (NCBI taxonomy): domain Eukaryota; kingdom Fungi; phylum Basidiomycota; class Pucciniomycetes; order Pucciniales; family Pucciniaceae; genus Puccinia; species Puccinia polysora. The sequence goes on from CM062613.1 coordinate 42,132,094, forward strand.
ATTTAATCAGACTGCAATTGGATTGCATTTGATTCTCATAATAATGATGATCCCTAGTAGAAACAGGGTGTATCAGAGTTAAAATTTTGAACAATTTAAATAGCTTATTTCAGGAAAAATATCAATTTTTTGAGAAATATTTTTTTATCAAAAAAAAAAAATGAATAAATTTTTTTAACTGAAAAATATAAAATTTTGAAAAACAAATGGATAGGCCTCAAATCAGCCATTTAGTTTTGTGAAAATTTTAACTCTGATAAGCCTTAATCTGGAACATATGCAGGAAATCATGTGGTGGTCTTTTCAGGGGTACTAAAATCTTTCCATTGCTAAAGCATAGGGAGCTTGCCTTCTTTTGAACACTTATGGCTTGTAAATTTCTTCTGAGTCTTTTTGGAATTAAAAAGAAAGGTTGGAAGTATTGGAGCTCATGGAACCCCCAGTAAACAGGATGTACAATTTTTGCTTGTGAAATGGTCTCATCAGCTTCATTTTCAATAATAATAGGATTTTTTCCCAGGGTGGTGGTCTCTGTCATATAAACTTGAAACATGGTCTCTTGAAGTTGGTCTGAAAAATTTCTTCAAAGCTCCAGATTAGCAGATTGAGGGGAAAAATAATCATTCTCATTATTCAATTGCTCAATTTGTTCATCAGTTTGATTTTTTTTATTTATTTCTAGTGATTCAAAAGCAAAATTGATATTGTTTTTGTGAAAGTACTGGGGATAAGTCTCAACAGAAAGAGTATTTTTGAGAAGAAATTGTAAATTAGTTTCAACAGAAATAGAAATTTTTGAACCATAGCCATCATTTGAGTGAAAAAAATGGGGATGTGCTTCAATAGAAATAGGAATATTGAAACCATTTCTATTGATTTTGGAATCATTTCCATTCTTGTGGGATATATTTTTACCATCATTGGCGTGAAATTCTTCTTGAATAGATTCAAAATAGATGGGAACATTGTAAATTCTAGAATTAGTGAACTGGGTTTGATGAAGGGAATGATGTCGGAGGTTTTAAAGTTTATGGCATTTTTTTTAATTGTCAGGGACAGGGAATGTATGAGAATGATGAGGTATGTTGTGATTTTCAAGGGGAGCTGGTCAATGAGAGTGTGTTGACCTGTGATGTTGTGGGGAGGAATTTTTTGTTTCATGTTGATTTTCATTTTTAGGTTGATCATAATAGGATCTTTCTCTGTTTTTGAGGTGGGGTAATGAGAATAATTTGAGCAATGGGGTGGATTTGGAATCACAAAGGATGAGATTGAGGATCTCCTTGTGTGTGATGAACTTGGGAATTGACTCATGTATTTTTTAAATTTAAAATTAGAACTGAGAATTTAAAAATTGTTTCTTTCTGAGTTGATTTTTAATTATGTAAAAGTTAGATAGAACAGGGTTTATATGTAAAATTTCATGTTAAAAAAGGATGAAAAAATTTCAACCAAGAAAGGATCTCAATATTTTACAATTCATCAGAAGGGAATACATGTTTTATTTCTCCTATGTATTACATGTACCACAGAGCTGGTGTGTTTGAAATTACATATCTAAATGTCTGTAAAGCTGCTCATATGTAGGAGTTTTATGGAATTTTATGTATGTAAATTTTTCTGGAATGGCATGAACAGACCCCCCAAAAAAAGGTTCACCCATTCAGATGTACATCAACAGAGTGTATTTACCTGCAGGGTAGGGCCAATCAACTGATTTGGAGTTTCCAGAGGGGCACCTTAACATTGCAGAGAACAAAAATTGGTTCCATAATAACAATTACCATCTGCTGAATGGTTTTCCCAAGGAGGTAAACATTGGTATTTTCCGACCCTCAAAAAAGCAAAATTTTTATATTTATGGATATATATATTTTTTTCAAAAAATATTGGAAATATCAGAGTTAAAAATTTATAAATTCTTGATTCCCAATTGTGGGAAAGCCCTTTATTTTGAGAAAACATATTTTTACCAAAATATAGAATGAAGGATTTTTTTAATCAACAAATATTTTTCAATAAAAAAAAGAGGGAGGCATTCCTGAGTTAAGCTATTTAAGTTTCTTAAGATTGAAAATCTAATGATTCCTATTATTTTTATTATTATTTTGATTTTATTTTCCATATCTCCCCTCTTAAATTCTGTTTCATTTATTCTTTACACTCTTTTTTTGAGAATTATTTAATTTTATTTTTATCAATTCTAATTTATTGTATTTTATAATTCCATTTTTTTTAATTTAATTTGATTTTATTGAATGATATTTTGTATTATTTTGATTTATTTATTTTAATTCTATCTATTTATTGACCCAGGCTGAAATCAAACCTTCAAAATAACAAAATCCACACCCTCCTTCAAAGAAAGGTGTCATTTTTGCCTTTTTATGCAAAATTCATGCCTTCTTTAAGGAGAGGCATGATAATAGTCATTTATTCACTCAATTAACGCCTTGTGAAGTGTTTTAACACCCCAGGAAGGTATCAAAGCCTAAAAGATTTTTGCTACTAAAAACAAGAACTAATTCAGAAAATTGGGGTTTGGCACACATTTTCAAGGTCTAAAGGAGTGTCTCAGGTGGAAGAACACAACTTTTGGGGATTTTTTAGGCCCCCCAAGGCCTGTAAACATTAAATTTCCACTTTGGAGGCTAAAAAAGGTCCCAAGACCCCCTTTAAGGTGCCTGTGGTAGAGAATTTTTGATAATCAAAATATGGACACAAATTGAGTCAATTTAATATTTAAAAATTCAATAACCATCATTTTTTTGCAATGAATCAAATCTTGGCTCTCATTTTGAAAAAAATACGTGAAATTTAATCAAAATAAGACATAAAATTAAACTTCATTGTCTTTATGCAAAATAAAATATTTCAAGTGGAATTTAAATAAATTTGTACCAAACACAAAAAAACATCCAAAAATGCTATGTATACCTATTTTATGAGGGAATTTCAAAAATCTCCCAATTAATCCAAAAAAATATCATCAAATGCAAAATTTATTACAAAATAAATGGGTAAAACAATGTTCTTTGAAGATAATTTGAGATTTCTGATGGAATTTAAGTACCTTTGTACCAAAAACAAAAAAATAGAAAAATGGTACTCATATCTGTTCCATAATTAATGTTGAATAGTTTTTCAACAAAAGCTTCACCAGCTGAAAAAGTGAAAACACAAATATAAAAACTTCATTTATTTGAATAAGAAAAAATTTTTCAAGTAAGAGTGAAATACCTTTCACAAAACATAAAAAGACAAGGAAAAAATCTTCATATACCTAGAGTATGAGTAGAATTCCAACATTGTGAAGCCTTCCAACCAATAATTCATTGAGTTAAGACAATGAGAATAATAAAATTGAAAATTTATTTCTTTGAATAAAAATTAATGTTTCTGATTGAATCTAAATATATTTTTACCAAGAATAAAAAAACTTCAGAAAACTCCAAATAAACCTATTTGATTCAAGTAATTCAAGTATAATAAAAAATAAAAAAATAAAGCATGTGAAGCGCAAGATTCATCAAAGAAGTTTGAAAAATTTTTTTTCCTAAATAAAAATTGAAATTTTTTATGGAATGTAAATAATTTTTTTGAAAAAATAAAAAAATATAGTAAAATTCTAAATAAAGATTTTAAATTGGAATGATTCCAATTTTTTGAAATATTTCAACAAGAAATGCCTCAACTCCAAGAATAATAAAGAAAATATCAAAAAATCTTTCTTTCAATAAAATCTCACATTTCCAATGAAATGTAGATGACTTTGCAGTACCAAATTCAAAAAATTATTCAAGCATGCTATTTATAACCTTGTCTGGAGAGAAATTTCAAAATTTGAAAAATCAAAACACAAAATTTTCCCAGTATGAGAAAAAAAAGAAATATTGATGATTTGTTTATTCAAGAAATCAAAGTTTGATATTTGCTCAATTTTTCTTGCACTTCATGAAGTATCTTTTTTGGATTTTGATGATATTTGAGTTTCTCTAATCAACTAGGTAAATTTAGAGAATTCTCATTTTTGTTTAGTTTTGGTAAAAAGATATTTACAGTCCATCAGAAAAATTTATTTTTATTCAAAGAAATAAATTTTCAATTTTATAATTTTTATTATTTTACTCAATGAACTATTTCTTGGAATATTTCAAATTTTTTTTATTCCTGTCATACTATAGTTATATTTAGCATTTTTCTATTTCTTTTTATGATTGGAAGAAGTTATTTAAATCTCACTTTAAATTTGATTTTTATTCAAAGAAATGAATTTTTTATTTCTTTTTTTTTATGTTTAGATCTGACAAAGCTTTTGTTGAAAAAATTCAAAATGAAAAATTTCCTTATGAAACAGATATATGCACCATTTTTCTGTTTTTTTCTATTTTATTTTTGGCACAAAGGTATTTAAATGCTTTCATAAATCAATAAATTTTGTCAAAGAAATAATTTTTTCACATTTTATAGAATTATTTTTTTTGAAAAAAATGTTTTTGAAACATTTGGAGATATTCAAAGCCTCCCCATCAAAAATTTTGATGTAGCATTTTTGTATATTTTTTTATTTTTGTTAAAAATTTGTTTATGTTTCACTGGAAAAATTCCATTTTATATAAAGGGGTGATGTTTTATCATTTTTTTTTACTTTTCTTGCATTGCATGAATTTTTGATTCAAATCTCAGCAGAATTTTTAATTCCTTGAAAAAAAGGGATAGTTATTGCATTTTTACATATTTCATTGACTCAATTGGTGTCCATATTTGGATTTTCAAAACAATTGTACCTCAGAATGGCTCCCAGGGGGTCAAAAGGCCTTATCTTAGCCCCCCATGGCTCCAATCAATTTTTTAATTCCTTTGGGGGCCCAAAAAGACCTTAAAAGGTGTGTTCTTCAGCCCAGAAACTCCTTTAAATTTTCAAAAGGTATGCCAAACTTTAATTTTCTCTATTCACACCTTTTTTTAATGGCATGTCTTTTTAATACTTCACCACTTCCCTGTGTGGTAAAGCATTCCAGAAATTTTCAATTTATTAAAAAAAGTACTATACTCACAATTTCTTCAAAATTGGAGGGATTTTGGCAAAAAATAAAAATTCCAAAACCATACCTTCCTCAAAAAAGGGATGGATTTAGTGATTTTGAAGGAATTAATTTAACCTGTGAATTTTTCTTTATTTATGATCTGAATTTTCAAAATTAAATAAATGATGAATGATACATCACTCATAAAAAATTCAGAATAATACATAATCATCAATTATAATAAAATTAGTTAGCAAGAAATAAAAACAACAAATGAAAAATGACAAAAAATAAATTTAAATAGCAAAAAATGAATAATAGGGACCAAATTTCATGAATTTATGTGGAAATTCATTTGAAAATTTCAAATTATCTAAATGGAATAAAATATTTTCAAACATGAAAAAAGTAGAAATAATACAAACACCTATTTTCAAATAGCAATCCATAAATAAGGGGGTTAAGTAGGACCTTTCAATGTATTTAAATAAATTTCATTGATGGAATTTATTTCAATGCAAAAATTATTTCTGATCATAAAATTTCAAGAAATAATGATAAAGAAGGATTTAAATTAAATAAAATCAGTAAAACAGAAAATTCCCACCGCAAAAAAGAAATGATAATTTGCAAGAATTTTCCTTGAAAAACAAGATAATATTATGAAAAAAAACACATAGTTTAAACCCAATTCAATGAGACCATCCATTAATGGGTGATGTTTTTTTTCCGCAGTTTCAAGAACTTCTAAAAATATATTTATAATCTCTTTACACCCCTACTGGACATATATTTTCTCAAAAATTATCATCAGGTGGCATTGAAAACTCATGCTTCATGAAACAGCTGTCTTTACCCATTTTCAGAGGTATGAAATTTCATTTATCCACAAAAGCAATAAAAACAGGTGGATTTGACTTTACAGGAAAATCAAAAGGGAAAAATTTCAATGATTGTTTTTTACATATCCCAAATATTTGACCTACAAAAAATTTTTTCAGTAAATGATCCATAAGTGGCAAACTCATCCAATAGGGCGTATCAGAGTTAGCAAACCCACCATTAGAAACCTGAAATTTCTTTTGAAAAAACCCGCCATTTTTAATGGCGGGTTTCCAAAATACACATACCCCCTAACTGGTGTATTTCAAAATGGCGGGTTTCATGAAAATGGCGGATTTCAAAAATCAAACCTGCAATTTATGCATCATCATACATCCACCATCCATCACATCCAAAACACCTGTTGGCACCTCCACATCAGCAAATCCATACCAATCCCATCTCCATCACATCACACACATCTCATCTCCTTTGATTCAAATCTCTATCACTTCACACAAATCCCGTCATCATCTCATCACAATTTTTCTCATCTCAACATTTCCAATCAAACTTCCCAGCAGCAAGTTGAAAACGCAAAAAAGCTGACTGAACTTTTGTTACTATTTGACTCCCAGTCAGACTCTGATTCAGAATCCAATTTGGAATCAACTTGGTTGGCTTTGAATTCTCCATTAGAAAAGAATGGTTCCAAGAAGACAAAATCTCCACAATCCTATGTATGAAAGGCAAAAGCTTAATCTCCTTCCCAAATTAAGCTTCCATCAACTGTTCCAAACTTTCCTTCATTCATAAAACCTTTGGAGATGATTGAAGACCACCACATCTTCCAGAAAAATTCTCAGAATCCTCAATGCAATCCAGCTATCCAACTGGCTGTTGCTCTTTTTAGATTTGGATCCAACAGAAATAGAGCAGCAATTCATCAATTAGAAAATATATTCTCAGTTGGTTATGGAACCATTGACTTATACACCAAAAGAGTCATGATTGCTATTCTATCTTTTTTTTTCTCAGTCCTTTCTTGGCCAACCAAAGAAGAATGGAAGGAGGTATCTCAATTAATGGAGACAGAAGGCTTTCCAGGTTGCATTGGTTTTGTTGATGGAACCACCATCCCCTTGAGTCAAAAACCCAATCTAGATGGCAACCACTATTTTGATTGGAAAAAGAGGCAATTGATTTGTTCTTTTCCAATGAATTTGATAAAAATTTGGATCATAAACTGACCAAATATGTTGCATCTCTTTGTTTAGGTACTCCATGGCCTTACAACTTGTTTGTGATAACAAAAAGAAGTTCATATCCCTCCACAATGGCCTTCTTGGTTCTTGTCATGATTCATATGTTTTCAATCAGATGCAGATTGCCCAACAACCAGAGAACTACTTTGACCAACATTGATACCTTCTGGCAAATCTGGCTTATGCTAGTGGGAAATATGTGGTTCCAGCATACCGGATTGTTTTGTCCAATTATCAAGGAAAAACCAATTTCAACTATCATCTTGCCCAATCACAAGTTTGGAATGAGAATGCAATAGGAGTCCTGAAAGGAAGATGGGCCAGCTGAAGGGAAATGCAAAACCAGTTTCAAAACCCCAAAGACATGAAGTTCCTCATCAACTGGATTATCACTTGTGTCATCCTTCACAACCTTTTGGCCAACATCAAAGATTAATGGGACAAAATATTTGAAGATGATATTCCTGATCCGCCTCAAGTCATCCCTTTCTCATCTTGTCCCTCATCTTCTTATATGAGAGAAAGGATTCTACCTCTCACCCTTGCTTGCTTTTATGAGTAATGTTTGATTTTTAAATAGGTAAAAAATCCCTTCACTGCATTTTTTTGGTTTTTGTTTTTCAACCAAAAATCCTAGGCTGACTCACTTGGGGTTTTTTTTTCTCTTTTGGTGGAATTAGACAAAACAGACCCAACAACTCACCCCACCAAACCATGGGCCCACTCTCCTCATCACCCATCACCCCCCCCTTCAGCCATCACCTCCACCTCATCAGCACACCTGGTAAGCTTCCCCCCCTCCTCCTCATCCTCCTCATCCCTGATACTGACATCCAACCCCCTCCAGCCCCCCCCCCCACCTCACCTCCTTGTTTGATTCCCCAGGTAAGCTCCCCCCCCCCTCCTCCTCATCACCCTTTTCCCTCCCCCTCACCCCCTCCCCCTTGCTCCCAACTAATGCCTCCCCCCTCTTTCCCCCCCCCCCCCGCCCTTCTTGCCCTCCCCACCTCACTTGCCAACGCCAACGGAAACCCCCTCACTTGCCAAAGCCAATGGTTGCCGTCCCCCCCCTTGGATTGCCGACATCAATTGCCACCCCCTTGCTGGCAAATGCCAACAGCCACCTCCTTGCTTGCCAACGCCAATGGTCATGGCCCCCTCTTGCCCCCCCCCTTGGCTTGCTGACGCCAATGGTTGCCGGCCCCCTCTTGCTTCTGCCCCCTGTCCCCCTGCCCCCCTTGGCTTGGCCTCCCCCTGCCTGCTCCACCCACCCCCCCTTTTTGACTTCTTCCCTGCCTTGCTTGCTGCCTGCCCCTGCCCAGCTGACCAAGCCACCCCCGCTCCTCCTGCCCAGCCAACAGAGCCCCACCTCCTCCCCAGCCAATCAAGCCCAGCCTGCCCCATCCTCCCTGGCCCACTGACCCTGGCCCGTTTTTTTCACACCCTGGGATTTTTTTTTATTTTGTTTTTTTAAATTATTTTTGTCATAACATGACTGAAATGATTTTTTTTTAAAACCTTCTTTGACCCCTTTTGATTCCATTCTCTTGCTTCTCCCACCACACTCACAATTTTATACTCCATATTGAATCCCTTCTTGATCCTCACTCCAAGCGGAGAATTTACCTGAGAGGGAAAAAAATGGAAGGAGATGAGGTGACAAACATAAAGAGAGGTGGCAAGCAGAGGGCTTTTAATCAAAAGAGGGATAAAATGAGGGCATCAGAGATTTCTTTGGAACTTGAAGAGGGGGGCAACAATGAAAAAGTTGTATGGTCTGGATGGAAACTATGACCTTTGGATCTGTATCCTGCCCTCACTGAAAGAAAGAAAAAGAACAATCAAAAACCCTCACCCACCAAGCTTGAAAATGCCAAGCAAAAAATCAAGCAATTCTATTTCTTCACCCATGGCAAAGTAATTTTTCTCAATAATTCCAATCACAAGGGTCTTTTTGCAATAACTGAATTTGTCCCATTGGATAAACTTTCTGAAAAAGACAAGAAGGACATAAACTTTGTGACAACTTTCCTTCAACTGTCAAAAAGAATTTGTCAACACTGTTAGTCACTCAAGATCTTTGGGTGGAAAAATGTGGGAAATTGGATGGAAAAAATCAATGCACCCCTTTGAGTTATTTGGATGCTATGTGAAGAAATCATCCATTCAATCTTCCCCTCAAGAGTACACTTTTCTCAACCTTAAGGCCAACAAAGTCTCTCAAATTTTAGGACAAATGTTTTGAAATTTGGCCAGACTTCCCTTTGAATCAAACCGTGAAATAATGAAGGACAACCACATCCCCTCTTTCTCATCTCTGGAATTTGGTTCCCAGCCTACACCCTTTGACTGCTCTTGGAATGTCACTTTCACATCCAACTCTTTTTACAACTCACCTCACATTGACAAAGGTGAAATCTTTGTTTATTCCTTTTTAATTGCAGTTCCAACCAAGAAATCAAATGGACAGCTTATTGAAACCACAGATGAATTTCAAGTGTCAGACAGCCAATTTTTATTTCGAGACCTGGGGTTTGGAATTGATTTCAAGCAAAAAGGTGCAGTGAAAAAGGTTTGTGCAGCAAATTGGTACAAGCACTGTACATTTACTGCTGTGGACACAGCCACCCATACCAGATTGGCCATGTCCATGCAAATTAACAAAAAAACTCAAAACATTTGCAGGGACTTAGCAAGTGGGAAAATATACTCTAGGAAAACAAATATAAATAAAAAAAATATTTTTTCATTGGTGGGGTTAAAAATAGTATTAAGCATTGTAATCATTGTTGTAATCAAGAATAATTTTCTTTTTTTTTCTTTTTAATTTTTTCATCATGTAAAATTTATTTACAAGCCCAGAATTTGAGCAATCTGCTTGAATTCATCCACCATTCTACTGCTATCAACGCACACCACAGCATTTGACCACTTATCCTTTTTTCTGTTTCCAGTCATTCCCTCTCCATTTCCAGTTGTGCTTTCTGTTTATCCTTCTCCTTTTCCTCTTTTTGAAATTCTAGCTCAGCCTGTTTCAACTTCCACTCAGCATCCCATTTTTTTTTATGAGTCAAACTCTTGGATTTCTGCTTTTGAAAATCAATGGCCAGTTGACAATCCCACTTCTTCTTTTTAAAATGAAGTTTTTCCAATTCAATTTTTAATTTCACTGTTTTTCAGAGGGGAATAGCAATGAGCTTAATGTGGAAACCAAGGAGAATTTAATGAGATTACCGGAATCTTTCTTCTCCATGATCTCCTCAAACCCCAGAAAATTTGAAGTGTTTCTCCTCTTTTGAATGCTATTGGGGTTGATGTTGGTGTAATTGGAGGCCTTTTGCTTTCCCTTTGCAGAGGAGGTTTGTGTGGGAATGTCATTGCTCTCATTTGAAGGGGATGTGGGAGGCCCCATTGGCTTGAGTATTTAGCCATTCAGGAAATGGATGAGCCTGTTTTTTAAAAATCTAAATCAGTCAGGATTACCAGACAGAACAGAAAAGATCTTGGTTCCTTACTTGAGCAGATGATGACAATGGTGGTTAAACATTAATAACTTGCTCCTTTTTGGCCAAGTTGCTAAGTTCTTCCACCCCAGGAAGAGAGAAATCCAAAGAAGGAAGTGAGGGGTCCAAGGAAGGGTTTGAATTGTTGATAAATGTTGATTTAGACTTTATTGGAGCTGATTCTGTTGGAATATCCTCCTCCAAATCAGATTGCCGCCACTCATAGGTTTAATTGGGATCATCATTTCTAGGACAAGAATCAACAGCCAGGTCCTCAGCATCAACTGAATCTGATTGTTGGGAATCAAAAGCGGCTAAAGGGGTGATATTTTCCTTCTTTCCAAAGATTTGCTCCATTTGAACATAAAAAGTACAAATGGAGTCCAACTTATCAACCACCAAGTTGATTCCCTTTGCTTTATCAGAGTTGGTGATACCAAAGCCGGTGGAGATTGACATGAAGTGGGCCTTTTTGTACTTGGCTCAATAATTCTTGAATCACTCCCTCATCTGTTTGAATGACAGATCCAGTGTACCTTTTGTTTTATGCTTGAGTTCATTGGCCTTCAGGAGATAACCATTAACCTTAGAGGATAGAGGTTGGCCAACTTGTTTGTCATTGTTGGATCCAAAGCAAGCATTGTAGTTGGATGGAATTTTGAGCCAGTTTACCAGGATGATGTAATCAGCCCTCTTGAGCTGACTTGAGCCTGTGGAAGCTGATGGGTGAGTATTGTTGGATGTTGAGTTCCTGGGGGATGTTTTCTTTGGTACATTAGATTTTTTAGTGGACTTTTGGGCGGAGGATTGCTGAGGGACCATTTAAAAAGAGTAAGGGATGAAGCAATGAAGCAATGAGAGTGATGAATTGATGAGAGTGATGAAGTGATGAGAGTGATGAAGTGATGAGAGTGATGAAGTGATGAGGGGATGATATTGATGAAGCAAAGAGGATAGAAAGAGATGAGATTGATCAATTGACAAGAGGAATAAAGAAATGAGAGTTAGGATTTGATGAAAGCATTAAATTGATGAGGGTGATGAAGTGATGAGGGTGATGAAGTGATGAGGATAGTGATGCAATGAGAGTCAGCTGGATGTGATGAAAGCAATAAATCAATGAGATTGATTAAGTGATGAGAGTTAATTGATGAGCGTGGTGAAGCAATGAGGATAGTGATTCAATGAGAGTTAGCTTGATGTGATGAAAGCAATAAAGTGATGAGGATAGCAATGAACAGATGAAGAGCAATGAATCAAATTTTTTTCAGATGAGGTTGGAGGTAGAATTTTTTGGAGTTTGGTGGAGGTAGAAAACCAGGGGTGTATGACGTGGACAGGTGGTGGAAGCCTTTATATACTTTACTTGAAAAAACCCACTTATTTCCGGGTAACTCTGACAGTTCTTATGTGAAATAAGTGGGTTTTTTTATTTTTAATGGCGGGTTTGAAATGGAATACTTGGTTTGAAACCTACCCTTAAAAACTTGTGGGTTTGCTTAAATCTGATATGCCCTAATTCTTTGTGACAAGATTCACAAAATCAAAATTTCTGCTCTTGAGAACTTGATCAAAATCCAAATTATCACAAAATTTTTTCCAAATACCTTGATAAAATTTATTATTTCTTTCCAATTAAAATTTTCATTTATTCCTGGCATCTAAAATGGTTCCCTCAACCCAATTTTTCAAAGAATAATAACTGAAATTATAATCCCTTTGGGGATCCTAGATAGATACATAGTTTCCAATTCAACTTTGAATATGAGAGAAAAATCTAATCCTCTTTTTCCTCATAGACATAGCTGAATTTTAAGATGATTGTAATTTCAAAGAAGAAATTTAAGATAATTGAACTGGAAGATGAGATATTCAACATAATTGAAATGTCTGTATGGCTTCATTGAAGTAATCCTGAAGGTTCTTGGAGAGAGAACAAGAAAATAAAAAACTACCACGCATCCAGCTTTTAGCTTTGAGTTTTTCTTGAATTTTTCTGGTTGCCAATTTAGTCTCAAATTTGATTTTATGCTTTCATAATTCTTTTGTTTAGCTTATTAATCTTCCCTTGGTTCTTGGATTCATAGATTTTAAAATTTTGCTTCAATTTTCCCCACACACCTATTTTATTTTCCAATTCTAGTTTTATTTTTCCAAACCTTCTTTTTGAATTAAAGAATCTGATCTTGATTTCACTAGGTTTTTTCAATCCAAAAGCTCATCTTTACTCCATAAATCTTTCTGATTTTTTCCTTTCCATTTCCAGTATTTAATTATTTGACTTGTTCTCTTTATTGTGATTTCTTTTTTCTATTTCTGATATTTTTTTCAGAATCAATCATGATTCAATCCTTTTTCTGCTTCCTAATTTTCTCTGATTTATTTGGGTTAATTCCCCCTGATTTCATGCTGTCCCTTTTTTATCCTTTGAATCTCAAAATCAATTTGTTTTTTGCCTTCTACTCTTTCAAACTCATCATTCAAATCTATGAATTTTGTTTCCTTATTTAGTATTGAAACCACTGTTCCTCAATTTAAAAAAACAAAGGAAACCTTCTTGCAGAAGACTGGCTGTGCATTGAGATTTTGATGTATTTTTTTCCCTTGTCGATTTCAGTTTCTCACTAAAACTTTTGAATTTCAGTTTCCAGAAAGAAACATCTCAATTTGTTCCAAAATCTTGACTTCCTTATCTGCTGCAAGATTTCTCACCCTTAAATTTATCATCTGGAAATTTGATTAACACTTTTAGAACACCAATAAAGTTCCAGATTAATCAAACTCAGTGGTCACATTAAGCTGCCAATTTGAATGAAATTCATGGAGATCAATAAGCCTGGAAGTGTGCCTGATGTGATCTCAAATATGGCTTCAAGGGATTCCCATGGACCTGAAAAAATGTCTTTTGTATTATTTATTTCTTGCTTTGGGGATATTTTAATATTTATCCATGAATTCAAAAAATTAATAATGAGATATTTTCCTGTGAAAATTATCAAATGCACCAGGTAAATTTGTCTATCTTTGCAAATATTGGCCATCTATGGTGGTCTGTACATCCTCTTTTTTATTTATCAGTGCCCTTTTAATTATTCCATGCAATTTAAATATTTCACCTGTGGAATAGAAAAAAAAGGCTTTTATGAAAAAATGGCCACATTCAGCCCTTTGATAGTGGTATTTTCAACATGCAAGTGGTTTGAAGTTTACAGGCCTGATAAAATTTTCTCATGATTTATAGATAATATCCCCATTTATGTACAGAGGGTTGGGGATTAAGTCTGAAAACTGGGGTATAAAATTCAGCAACCAGGAGATTTTTTTAAAAAAAAAAATCAATCTGAAAAGAAACCAATTGAATTGAAATTCAAAAAAATTTGAGTAAGCATAAATATGACAAAGATTGAAAATTTCTTAACCTTTATTTTTGAATATATTTGAATCTAATCCTGAAAAATAAAAAAATTATTCTCAGGAAGTTTTTAGATTTTTTGCCCAGTCATTTTCAAAATTTGATGCATCAGTTTATAACACAAACTTCTGGAAGCTCTAAAAAAGGCAAAAATTAAAATTAAATTACACTTTTGAACTCAAATATCATCAGGAATGAATTTTGCCTAGTTCTCATATACTCATCTTCATTATTTAATCAAAATATCATTAAACCAAAAAAGGCACATCAATCTAGTTTTCTTTCCCCATTGATGGAAAAATTAAATTTCACCATTTTTGTTTTTTATAGTGCAATTCTGGTTCTTCCCCCACCTTAAATATATTAATAATAACACTAACTGAAAAATAATGGTTTCTTTTTTTCTCTTTCTGGAAGATCTGTTTTGGGTTATTTTTTACCTTTCCATATTATCTATCAAAAGATTATAGTTGGATTATTTGACTCATCATTCAAGTTTTAACTCAAAGAACAGATGCTAAAATAAATTATTGTGAAATTTAAAATAAATCAATGTTTATTTTGGAATGGGAAATTTTTCCTCAAAAATTTGTCTAAAAATCAAACCACTTATTTTTGCCAATCAGTGGGAAGACTTACTTCCCTCCCTCCCTGTAATTTGGAAAATCAAGTTATTTTTCTTAGTGAATCCAATCTTTACAAAATGTCTTCATAGGCATCAATGGCTCTTGACCCAAAATATTTTTCCCAAAAAGAAATAAATGAATCCCAAAGTTCATCAGATCTATGAACCCTATTCAATCTGACTAAAATGTTCTTGATGATATCCAAGGTGAAAATTAGGTGAAAAATTTTGATGATTAATTTTTTCAATGCCATTGTTCACCCTATGAAGTAACTTTGGATCTGATTCCTTTTATTTAAGAGAATTTCACAGATTTTATAATCAATTTCATTCATGAAAGCCAATTATCTATCCATTAAAAATATTTTTGGGAAACATTCTTCACCCCAAATAATCTTATTTGCAAAAAAGAAAAATAATAAAATCATTTTCTTTCATGGCTCATCATGGAAAAATTAAATTTTAAAATTTTTGGTCTGCTGAATCCATTGCAGAAACTTGAAAAAAGGGAATTCTATGGAAGTTTTTATTTTATGTGAAATCTATTCTGCACACATGGTGTAATTTTCTAGCAAAATATACTGATGAATGGTAATAGAAGGAAAATTCTAACAAATTTTAATCTGATGAGGTAATAAGTGAAATTATCCAGTTCTCAGATGAGTTAATCATCAGTTTGGGGACATATTGAATATATTATTTACCAGAAATAAGTTTTTTCTTCATGTTAGTTTTCATTTTTTAAGAATCTTTTATTCTAGTTGGATATTTCCCAGCTTCCTGGTTCAAGGATTGAATTTTTTTTGGAGGGACACCAGATGAAATAATTCCTCTGAATTTTTCTTGAAATTTGATTTGAAGCACAACAAAAAACATCATGAAACTTACTAGAAATTTCCATAAAGGAGCTCATTTCCAATCAAAAGCAAAGCTCAGGTCAAGCTCCAGCCAAGCTCAGTCCCAGATTTATCCAAGCTCCAATTCACAGTAACTGTTCATTTTTCACAATGACTGTGCACCAAAAACTTGGTTGGAGCATGAGCATAGTGTCAACTATATATTGTACAGATTCAACCAGAGATTCCTTGATGGCACTAGCTAGCAATTAAAATAAAATTTTTCATGGTTATGTCTGAAATAATTTGATTGAACACTATAATCAAAGCTGGATTGTGGTTGAGTTCTGGATTCCTTACAAAGAATTAATTTTATCTTTAGTTGATTTTTTTGGATCCAAGAAATTTTGAGGTGATTTAAAACTCCTTGAAGATTTCTGAAATGATAAAGGATCAGTATTTCATTAAATATAAGCTCCCAAGGAGCATGTCAAATATATATTTTTTTCCCTGTGTGAATCCATAATTATAGATGAATACATTAAGATTTTGCTGTCTTGTGTGCTTGCTGAATTTTTTTTCCACTGACGCTGCAATGTCTTGGCTACATTTCAATCATTTCCTTATTTCAAATTCATTTTGCTTTGATTCCCTATTTCAAATATCTTCTGTTCTGCTCTGCCTGCGCGCACAACCAAGCTCCAATGAGGAGACTCTATTTTTGATACTGGATTGTGAATATTTATAGTGGACCTGCCCCAAGCTCACAGCTGATCAGACCATCACTTAACCAACTGAGGTTTCTGACTTCTGCAGGTTTTGGTTCAGGTACTCTAATCTCATTCTCCTTCTTTTATTATTTTGTTTGTTCTCATTTCAAGAACTCACCAGTTTGAAATCACTTTTGGGTCAGGCTCTGTCTCATTTCAAAATGGTGTTTCAAGGTCAATGTTCATTTTTTCTAGTGTTCCAAATTCATAGCTCTTTGCACTGCTTTCTCACTTCTCAGTCTTTTTAGTTATTTCCATTCTGTCAAAAAATTTTGTTTCCATTCCTTTCCTTTCCTGTTTCTGAAATAAATTGGTCTTTTTAGTCTCCCAAACTTCAACAGATTCAAATTCCCAAGAATCAATCAATCAAGACCAAGAACAATGTCCAAAAAGGAAGAACCTAAGTTTGACTCAAAAAAAAACATCCCATTGTTAAGTGAAGACAACTTTTCTTCCTGGTATCTGAAAATTATCAGCTATCTCAGACAAAATGTTCTGTTGGAACTAGTACTAGAGGAACTCAATAATCCATTGGCCACCCTCAAAAAGAGACAATACAAAGCAGCGTATATTTTAATCCAATATCTTTGAGACACTTCCTTTGATGCAATCATCAATCCCCAAAACAGAAATGATCTGCATGCAATTTGGAATGCCATACAGGCTTGGTATGCCTAGAAATCCTCCAACAACCGTGGCGGACTGTGGTTGAATTTCATCCAATATCAGTTTCAAGGAAACCTGACCCAATACATAGGAGAATTTTGCAAGCTGATGAAAGAACTGTCCGTGATAAAACTCAAAGTCCTGCAAGAAATTCTAAGCTATACAATACTGGCTAAACTCCTCATAAACTTTCACCACATAGTCAACACCATCTTGTTAAACAACAAAATTCTCAAAAGTCCTAAAAATTTCCTAAATAAAATGTGTGAAGTCATTCATCTGGAATCTGTCAAAACTCCACCCACTGAAACTACTAATCCCAATAATACATCCTCCACTGCACTCCTTGAGGTGAAACAAAAGAATTGCAAACCAGGAGCAAAACATCCATGTTCAAAAGTCCGCCATAATCCACTGGCTGAACACCCCAAACATAAATTTTGGATTTTACATGCCCACCTCAGACCAAATTGAGACCAACCCAAGTCCAATCTCCATGAAGGTCCCACCAATGATTCACCTGAAACTCAAAAAACAACAATTCCAAAGCTTGTCTTAATGTTCAGCTCTACCTATCCAAGACAATCTTTGAAAAAAGGAATTTTCTGCCAGTTTGTGACAGTGGTGCAACTCACCACATGATCAATTAAAGCAACTTCCTGTTCAACTCCCATCAAACAAAGATTCAAATTGGCACCAGAAACTCAGAAAATCCCTAAAAGCAACTGCAATTTGGGATGCCAAACTTCTCAAACACTTATGGAAAACAATCAAACTTACAAATTTTCTGCTTTTTCCAAACCTGAACCAATCCCTGATTTCTCTTGACCGTCTGTTCCAACAAAAAGCCAAAATCTCACAATTCAGAAGCTCTAAAACTGAGATAAATCTTGATGGATTTCAAATTATTGGTTTGTCTTGCAATCATCTCATTGAACTGTGTGGAATCAAATTCAAAAGATCCACCCAAACAGAAGCTTACCTCACCAAAATTGACCAAAACTTGTTATGGCATGCCCAACTGGGTCATCCAAGTGAAAAGATCCTGAAGTCTGTCATTCCAACAACCAAAGATGTCAGAGTCAATTGCAACATCTGTCACACTTCCAAATGCACAGCAACTCCCTTTTCTCACCACTTCAAAAGGGTCTCAAAAACTCTTGAAGCCATTCACTAGGACATAATAGGTCTTATCCAACCAACAACACCCAACGGCTACTTGTATTTCCTCACAATAGTCAATCAATAATCCAGTTTTTTTTTTGTTTCCCTACTCAAAAAAAAAAGTGACACCATCAGTGCCATCACCAACTACATAGCCAAGGAAGAATGTGCAACAGGAGAGCAAGTAAAAACTCTGATCTTGGACAAAGGGAGAGAATTCATCAGCAATGAAATTACCAGCCTGTTGAACCACAGCAGAATTTCCCATCATTTCTCTCTGCCCCACACTCCAAAACACAATGGCATAGCTGAATGGATGAATAGAACAATTCTCAAGAAAACTTGCTGTCTCCTACTTCAAAGTGGATTTCCCAAACAACTTTGGGGTGAAGAAGTCAACATGGCTGCCAATGTAAATAATGTACTGCCATCTTCCTCTAATCAAGGCAAATCCCAATATGAACTCTGGACCAACACCTCTTTCAATTATGATTTCCTTCAACCATTTGGTTGCAAGGTCTCCTACCTAGTTGCAAAAGACAATTGAGTCTCAAAATTGGATCCGCCTGGAAGAATCAGATTCTTACTAGGGTATGTACACAACTTTTCTAGCTACAAGATACTTGACCCCATAACCAAGAAGGCGATTGTTACATCAAATGTCATGTTCCACAAGGACAAATTCTACAATGTCTCCTTCAACAAGTAAGAAAATCTAGTGGATCTGTCAAATGACTGTGGAAAACAGTACCCCACCAACCTTCAACCAGGCAAATTTACCCCTTACTCAAAACCCTCAAATAAATTACCATCAGAACCACCAACTGACTCTGCAAACATCATTCCAAATGAAAGTCTCTCAAAAGTCTCTGCCAACCTGTCAAAAGCTCACATACTAAACCACCCTCAACAAGAAGGATCCAAGATCAGTGACATCAAGAGCTCTCTCCACACCTATGTCCAGAAAGAGGATCCTGTGACCCTGGATCAAGCACTAAAGTCAAAAAACCACCTAGAATGGATCAAGGCCATGAACAAAGAAATCCTGAACGTGTTGAACTTTCAAGTTTGGAAAAGGTCAATGAATCCCTTGTAACAAATCTAATCAAGTTAATTTGGGTCTTCTGCCCCAAGAGAGATGAGAAAAACAGGATAATCAAATTAAAAGCGCAACTTTGTGCGCAAGAATTTAATCAAAAGCTGGATATTAACTACCATGACTCTCTCTCCCACTGGAGATGGGGCCTCACTCAGACTTCTCATCTCATTTAAAGAAAAAAATCAATTCAAGTTCCACAAAATCAATGTGAAAGAAGCCTTCTTAAACACCAATCTTGAAGAAAACATCTTCATCTAAACACCCTCAAACATGAGCATTAGACAAGGCAAGGGATTTAAGCTGTGAAAAGCACTCTATGCATTAAAACAAGCCCCCAGAGCCTGGTACCACACACTCTCTTGATGGCTGCGCTCAATAGGCTTCAATCAAAGTGAAAACAACCAATTTTTTTTCTGAAATTCCAAAACCTGGCTGTATTTACATGTTGAAAACATTGCCATCTTCAGAAAAAAACCCTCTCTGCTTTTAAAAAAAATCAAAATCAAAATCAAAATCAAAATCAAAATCAAAATCAAAATCAAAATCAAGGACCTTGGACCGGCATGTTTGCTACTTGGTATGAACATTGAGCATTTGTCAGATGGATATAAAATCTCCCAGAAGACCTACATTTATGGGCTGGAAAAGAAATACAGCCTATCCAAGGAGAATAAATATTCCACTCCCTTCTAACCATATTCCAAACTTCTGCCAGTGACTGATTGCAAACATGGAGAATTTCTAAGCTCAAAACTTGACCACAGGAAATTAATTGGTGAACTTAACTATCTGAGCTGCAACATGCAACCAGACATCACTTTAGCAGAAAATTAACTCTCTCAATTTCTAAAAACCCCTAACATCCAACAATACAATGCAGGGCTTGGGGTACTCAAATACCTCCAACAGACAGGCAATCTGGGTTTGCTATACTCAAAATCAAATCTTCCCAATCAGTCCTTAGAAGCATATGTTGACTCTGACTGGGCCACTTGCCCATCCACTAGCAGATCCATCAGTGGAATGGTCACGCTCTGGAAAAGTCACACAATAAGCTGGAAAGCAAGAAAGAAACCCTCTGTCACCCTATCAACTACAGAAGCTGAAAAAAAATTGGTTTGTGACGCTACAAGAGAAATCCTTTGGCTCAAGGGGACAATCCAAGAAATATTCAACACCAGATTCCTTGAGCCAACCTCTGTATATGAAGACAATGACAGATCAATCAAATTGGCCAAAAGTCTATCAAAACAAGCATTGTTTCACACAAAGCACATCAATCTCCAACACCACTTCATAAAAGATGAAATTTCCAAGCAGGAAATCAAACTCATCAAGGTTGCATCTGATGCCAATTCTGCAGATTTTCTAACCAAGCCTGTGTCTTGCATCAAGCTGACCGCGTTGTTGTCAACTATTAATTTTGCGTGAATGTGAGTTCATCATGGGAGGGTTTTGAGATTTTGATGTCTTGTGTGCTTGCTGAACTTTTTGTCCGCTGACCCTGCAATGTCTTGGCTACATTTTAATCATTTCCTTATTTCAAATATATTTTTTCTTTGATTCCCTATTTCAAATATATTCTTTTCTGCTCTGCCTGCATGCGCAACCAAGCTCCAATGAGGATACTCTATTTTTGATACTGGCTTGTGAATATTTATAGTGGACCTGCCCCAAGCTCACAGCTGATCAGACCATCACTTAACCAAGTGTGGTTTCTGACTTCTGCAGGTTTTGGTTCAGGTACTCTAATCTCATTCTCCTTCTTTTATTCTTTTTTTTGTTCTCATTTCAAGAACTCACCAGTGTGCAATCACTTTTGGGTTAGGCTCTGTCTTATGTCAATGCAATGTTTCAAGGTCAATGGTCATTTGTTCTAGTGTTCCAAATTCATAGCCCTTTTCACTGCTTTCTCAGTTCTTGGTCTTTTTAGTTATTTCCATTCTGTCAAAAAATTTTGTTTCCACTCCTTTCCTTTCCTGCTTCTGAAATCAATTTGTCTTTTTAGTCTCCCAAACTTCAACAGAATACCCATGATCCTTTGCCCAATTATGGGGAAAATAAATCAATTGAGAATATATTTTAAAATAAGTTTCAGAAAGTTTCCTCATTTATGGCCTAGTTATTACAGAATCATATTGATTGTATCCATGATAAACAGAAGTAATTCCTTTCTTTTCCACTTCAGTTTCACCTCCATCATCCAGATCATCATACTGGGCCACCTTGGGGACTTCTGCAGGAATTTTTGGTTTCCTGATTTCCATATAATAATCTGAGGTAGGAATAAAAGGCCCAGATTCAAAAAAAAAATGAAAAATACAAAAACAAAAGAACAAAACAAAAATTTTCAACACTTATACTACTTCTGAAAATTCAAAATAAATTTTATATTCCTTGAGTGCCTGTGGGATAGGTGCTTCCAAACCTCTGAAAAGATTAAATTAAATTATAAATCACTGTTTTGATAAAATTCAAATCTTGGAGCTATAATTTCATAAATTTTTGAAAGGATACCTTCAAAAATACAGCTCAAAATTGAAAAAATTGGTCCAGCAAAAAAATCAAAAAATGGATTCAAGAATTTGGACCCCCCCCTTTTTGTTTGAAATTATTTTGATTGTGACCAATCTTTCAGGGGGTGGGGCTCTTTGACCCCAGAGAAACCAGAATTTTTTTTTATTTTACCATTTCAATGTTTTTCTGAATTCCTGAAAAAGAAAATTGAAAGGAATCTTTGAGCCTGATGTCAAAAAAAAAAAAAGAGGATGTGCTATTTTTTCATTTTTTCTTTTGAGTTGGTTCCAATTTTTGGAGGCAAAAAATACATCCAAAAATCACCAAAAGAACTTTTTAGCTCTTCAATTGGTTTTTAAACTGTTTGCCTTTTCCAAAAACCAAAATAAATTAGGCAAAAAAGGCAAAGGAATTGGTCCAAAAACTCATTTTTAAATATTTTTTTTTGATTCTTTTGATTTTTGAATGGATTTTTGAAGGCCTTCAAAACACAGGCACAAGAGGTGGGAATGAAAGAAAAAGAGAAAAGAAAATTTAATGGTTGAAAACAGCCCTAAATTCTAAAGAAAAATAAAGAAAGAAAGAAAGAAAGAAAAATGAAGAACAAATCAGTTAACTATATCCGCAAAGAAAAAATAAATAAAATCGAAATACTGATCAAACCTATGAGGCAAAAAAAGAAAAAATCAGTAAAATAAAGCACAATGCAAAAAAATCCCCTCCCCATTCATGGATTGAATGGATTTTCCAATTTACTTTGAATAAATTTGTGATCAATTGAAAAATCAAATCAGCAATCAATGGCAAATTCATTGGAATTTATTGGTATCAATCTGCGTGAGGAGTAGTTTTGGAGGAAGTGGAAATATTTTAAAAATTTATGCTTAACAAGGGGGTTCAGGGAGAAAGTTGGTATGAATGAGGGGTCTGGGGGGACCTAAAAACAGAAAAAGGAGAGGAGGATGGTTATTAGTGGACCATGAGCCTTTAAAACAAGTAAAAAAGCAAATTGACTGTTGGAATGGAGACAGTTGGAGTTTCAGGATGGGGTTAAGTTGATATTTGAAAGGGTTTATTGGGTGGGTGAGAAGGTTGAGGAGGTGGTTGAAGAGTTGGGTGAGGTGTATCTTTTGATGGATTTAAGAGGTTTTACTGGTGATATGTAGGAAATTTGGTAAGTAAGCTGGAGAAGGTTTGATTGATTACCTGGTGAGGTTTATATTCTGAGCTGGAGCTGGGGATGAGGAGATGGAGATTGAATAAGATTCCTTTTGGCTTCCCAGTTTATCTGTGACTTTCACTTTCCTCACCCCGTCAAATGAGAGCTACAGGGGTTTACAGGGGGTTAAAGCTACAGTTATATACTTTGGCTGTTTTGCAAGAACTGTATCCCCTCAAATTTGACTTTAACAGAATTTAACATCCCATGCTTCCCTCTGCAGGAAGAATTGACAGAAATTCAAAACTTTTTTGGCTTGTAAATTTCTGTAACCTTGTCAAAATGCAAGTTTACAGGCCGCAATCCCCTTGAATTTTAGGCTGCAGGGCCCCAGGGTGTAGCCACTAGCTAAATTTGAAAATGTTATGATTGGAGGATTTGTAAATTGAGGTTACAGTTAGAGCACCTCAGTTGCCAAACAAAGCCTAAAAAATTTTGAATTCCCCCCCCCCAAGAAAATTCAGTTTTTTTTGGGGGGGTGGCTGAACATAAATAAAAAAAGAAATCACAAAACAATTTGCCTGGTCACACCTATCAATCAAGCTACCTCTCTCATCAAGACAAACAATATCTCACCATCCATCCAAATGCACTCTAACATCCCCAGTCTTTCTTTTGATCCACAAATTCTCTGCTACTTTTCATGCTTTTACTTGAAGGATAATCACTCAAGCTGTCAGTCAGCATCTACATTCACTAGTGCCTCAACCCCTTCCAACCTTTCAGTTTCCCCTTAGTAATATTTTACACAACTTTCTGAACTATTCTACTATGGCACCTTCATTAAATACATAATCCATTTTGAGCCACTCTTTTTCCAATATTCCATTTTCTTCAAAGCACAAGCTAGTGTATACATAAATCATATCAAACTAGTTAGCATACTGTTCCCTCAGGCACTTATTTACTCAAGCGTGTAAAATCTAGCCACTTCCTTTGTTATTTGTGACATTCAAAATCCTTTTCAAATAAAATTTAGTTAGTACATTTTTGTTTTATATATTTAGTGACTATTCCTGTGTTCATGTGCATTCCTTGGATACCCACTTTTCATATTCAACTCTATTTTTTAAATTTTTCTTTTTTTTTGAATATTTGAGATTCTGATTTTCTTCCCACTTTTCATTCCTAACTATTGAATATTCTAAACTTTCAAAATTCTTTCTATCATGATTTATTTTTGAAAGTGTACACACTCCAATTTACTTTTGAATTGGATTGATTGAGCCCAGTACCAGCCTGAACACCTGAGAATCCCTTGAAGCATTCCCCAGAATTCTCAAGCTCCCTTGAAGCAACTCCTAGCTTCCTCAAGTATACCTTTATTCTTCATTATCTTTATTTTTCATTGTTCAAGTAGTAAAGCTTTTTCAGGAGACAAAGAAAGACCTACCACATTTTGGAAAAGACTTTCAAATTTCAAACTAAGCAAGATTCATGGGTAGAATTTTCTCTTGCATTTCAGAAGGTGGACCGCCATATCTGACTGGGATAGTTGAAGAGGATCAGGGATATTATCTGCAAATATATCATCTTATTCATCTTAGATTTTGGCCATTTATCAGAATAACATAACAGATGATCCATTTAATCATTATCTTCATTTCTTTTGAATATTGGAGCTGGTTCTGCATTTCTCCCAAGCTTTTCCGTCTTCCTTTGATATAATTTAAAGAATTTTGAATTTGTACTCTTTATTGGTCTAGATTATAGTTGAAATAAGTTTTATCCTGATCATTGGGAGAAAAATCCTGTTATTCTGGAACCAAATACTTACCACTGGAATTGGCATAGTTTGAAAGGAGTTATTGATTTTCATCAGAGTGGTCCTTAGTTTTTTGAGTGATCTGAAATTTATTTAAGATTTATGGATCATGAAATGGGGCTGGAAGAACAACCTGTAAAGAATAAAACTTCTTTTTGTTATCACAAAAAAGTTGAAAATCAACATAGTATGCAATTGAAAAAAAGGAAGGATAGTTTTCTTCAGTGTCTTTTAAAACAAATTTTAGAATGAAAAAATGTTTTTCCCTTTCTTCCAATAAATGTAGTGGGTACCATCAAGTTTTTTTTTTAACTCAAGGGGAAGGTGGTCCCATCAACAAATCTAATTCAACATGAAAGCCTATAGTCTTTATTACCTGAAATATCTCCTTTTTCTCTTCCTTTTTTTGAAGAAAAGGGTTGAGTTTCCAAATCCTAGGATATCTGTGATACCCTGTTGGGTTCACAATTTGACTGATTCATATCCAATTGAGAAAACACTTTCTAATCAATGAGAATCTGCTCCATTGCCACTGGATCCCAATCAACAAAGAGAAACTTCAAGTTGTATAGCTGGATCATGCTGGGGATTTTGGGATTACCTCTGAAATACTAGATGGTTTTTAATTATCTCCAAAGCTTTCATAAATGATTTCCAGGAAGTTTGAAAGATTTTCTGGAAGCTTAAGTCAGGAAGAATTTTGTGCTTTTTTCTTTCATGCAGTGGATTGTGGAGAGTGTTTATCTTGGGAACAAAGTATTTTTTTTCTAATAGAATTCTCAAGGTCAACCAATTGGATTCCAAATTCAATTTTGAATCAGATTAAAATAGTATCAAAGATAAAGCCAGATTTATTGCACTTTGAACTGACTGTCTGGAGAATGGTTTGGAAATTCTGAGAGTGATTGCATGGTGAGGTGATGTGGGATGACAAGTGTAGGTTTCATGTGAGTGATGATATTGGGTATGATTTGTGAAGCTTAAGAAGGCATATGTATGTCTGATGATTTGTGGAGCTGTGAATGGGTTTTATTCTTGTTTATGGATGATGATGCATCAATTATGGGTTTTATTATTGAAACCTGAAATTTTTATGAAACCTGCCATTCTTAAATACACCACTTAGTGGGTATGTGTTTCAGAAACCCACCTTTAAAAATGGCAGGTTTGGTAAAAAAACAGGTGTGTTTTACAAAATTGACACACCCTATTCTATATTAGAATCCCTTACAATTTGAAGCCAAAGAATTTTTGTTTTCAAAATTTCTGTTCAAAAAACATGTAGAAGAAATTTTTATCAAAAATTGTTAGTTTTGATTCAACAAGGCTATCCAAGTATTTTGAAAGAATATCTGATTGGGATTCATCATCACACCCTACCCCTGTCATAGCAAGCCTTGCACTTCTCATTAGGCCCCCTGGGGTCTCTCTCCTCACTCAAGGATGACCTTTCCCAACTCCATCCTTTGTTCCTCTTTGATCCTCCTTGCTTCCAACTTGATCTTCCTCTCAACTCTCTCTTCCCTTCTTCTCACCTCAAGTCTTTCAAATCAATCCTCCTCAAAAACATATTTTCTCTTCCACTCATCTCAAGTCTTCAAATCAATCAAATAAATCCAAAAACATCTTCAATCACATTTAAATTCCTCAGAAATCTCATGCTCACCACTCAAATCACAATCAAACCTTAACCACTCAAACCCAAACCAATTTTCTTTCTAATTTTCATCTGTCTTAATTTGAGGTTTAAAATTTGTTTTTTCTCTCTATCAAAAAAGCATGTATGCCTGTTGAATTAATATTCATTCTCTACTCTCTATTTGTAGGTGCCTTCTTCTTTCCTTGAATTTCTTTTGCTATCTCACATTGGGTTTCAAACCTCAGATTGGATTGCTACCTTGGAGCAAGAACTAAATCTGCTTCATTGCTCTATTTCTTCATTCCATTGCAGTCTCTTTTCAAATTCATAAACTTTCTCCTTATTCTGTTGGTTCAGGAAATATTAAATTTCAAACTCTTTAAGTGTTTCTGCATAGCAGGCTGGTGGAACAAGTAGCTATTAGGGTGTATCAAAGTTAGAAAAACCGCCATTAGAAGCGCACCATTTTTTTTTATCAAATCCACCATTTTTAATGGCAGGTTTCTGAAATACACATAACCCCTAACTGGTGTATTTCATAACGGCGGGTTTCATGAAACTGGCGGGTTTCAAACATCAAACCCGCCATTTCATCCATCCACCATACATGGCATGCAAAACACCCATCCACACCTCCAACTCATCAAATCCATACGCATGACACACATCTCATCTCCATTGCTTCACATCTCCATTGCTTCACATCTCCATTGCTTCACATCTCCATCACTTGACATATCCATTGCTTCACATCTCCATTGCTTCACATCTCCATCACTTCACATCTCCATTGCTTCAAATCTCCATTGCTTCACATCTCCATTGCTTCACATCTCCATTGCTTCAGACACATCCCATAATCATCACATCACCATCTTTCTCAAAATGTCCAATCAAACTTCCCAGCAGCAATTTGAAAACGCAAAAAAGCTGACTGCACTTTTTTTATTATTTGACTTGGATCCAGACTTCAATTTGGAATCAGCTTGATTAGCTTTGAATTCTCAATTTTAAAATCAACACATGGTTCCACAAAGACACACTCTCCAAAAACCTATGTATGAAAGGCAAAAGCTTCACCTATTGCCCAACTTAAGCTTCCAGCAACTGTTCTGAACTTTATTGCCTTCTTTCATGAAACTTTTGGAGATTATTGAAGAACACCACATCTTCCAGAACAACTCTTGGAATCCTCAACGCAATCCAGCTATCCAAATGGCTTTTTCTCTTTTTAGATTGGGATCAAATGGAAATGGAGCAGCAATTTGTCAATTAGAAAATCTATTCTTGGTCACTTATGGATCCATTGACTTATACACCAAAAAATTCATGATTGCTATCCTATCTTTCTGTTGCTCTCTCCTTTGTTGGCCAACCAAAGAAGACTGCAAGGATATATCTCAATTAATGGACACTGAAGGCTTTCCTGGTTGCATTTTTTTTGTTTATGGAACCACTATCCCCTTGAGTTAAAAACCCAAGCTATCTGGAAACCATTATTTTGATTGGAAAAAAGGCAATTGATTCATTTCCTTTCCAAAGCCTTTGATAATACACTGACCAATTTTTTTTATTGGTTTGTATAGGTACTCTGTGGCACTACAGCTTGTTTTTGATAAAAAAATAAGTTCATATCCCTCCATGCTGGCCTTCCGGGTTCTTTTCATGATTCATATGTTTTCAATTGGATGCAGATTTCCCAAAAACCAGATAACTACTTTGACCAAGATCAGTACCTTCTGGAAAATTCAGCTTATGCTAGCGGGAAATATGTGGTTCTGGAATACCGCAATGTTTCATCCAATGATCAAGCCAAAACTTATTTCAACTATCATCTTGCCCAATCACAAGTTTGGATTGAGCATGCCGTAGGAATCCTGAAAGGAAGATGGGCCAGCTTACGGGAGATGCAAAACCAGCTCCAATCTTACAAAGAAATGAAGTTCCTCATCAAATGGATTATCAGTTGTGTAATCCTTCACAACCTTCTTGCCAACATCAAATATGAATGGGAAGAAAGATTCAAAGAAGATATTTCTGATCCTCCTAAAGTCATCCCAGCCCCATCTTCTACCTCATCTTTGGCCATGAGAGAGCAGATTATACCCCTCACACTTGCTCACTTTGATGAGTAGCATTGGGTTTTTAAATAGGTAAAAAATAAAATCACAGAATTTTTTTGTTTTTTTTGTTTAACCAAGAATTGTAGGCTGACTCCTTTTTTTTTTTTTTTTTTTTTTTTTTTTTTTTTTTTTTTTTTGGTGGACTTAGGCAAAAACCAAAACTTCAAAACCACCTCATCCCACCAAACCACTGGTCCACCTTCACCGGTACACTTCCTCCTCCTCACCCACAACCACCACCTCACCCATCACCACCACCTCCCCATCACCTCCACCTCACCATCACCTCCACCTCACCAACCACCTCCACCTCACCCCACCTCACTCACTGCCTCCCCTCCTCCTAACCCTGGTAAGCCCCCTCCCCCCTCTTCCTCTTTGTGCCCCTCACCGGTTGCTGAGCCTTTGATCATTTAACCTTTGGGTCCCCCCTGGATCCCCATCAAGGTGAGCCCCTCCTCCTCCTCCTCTCCCTGCCCCTGATTGATAAGAAAGCAATTGCCCCTTGCCGGTGTGGTGTCGTATTTATAACCCCGGATCAAGAGCTGCGTCGCAGGCTGCGCGCTCAGCAGTTGGGTAGGTTGGGCTCAGCATCTGGCGTGCGCGCAGTCTCAGCAGTGCCTGCTGCGGGCTCAGCAGCAGCTGCTGCGGGCTCAGCAGTAGGGGCTGCGGGGCTCAGCACCAGGTATGGGTTGGGCCTACCTTAGGCGGCGCCGGGCCGCGACCCGCCCAGAAGAAGCGGATTAAGTGATGGAGCTGGCCCAACCAAGCTTGCGGGTGGCTAGTCCGGAAGGCGAGGGCGGGGTGATCATGGGATATACGCGCTGGGGAGGCCCGCGCGGGCATAAGCGTGGGCCAACCCGCAGATCGCGGGATCCGCAGATGGCGCGGACGGAAACACGGGGGGCTCCAAGTAGGGCGCGGCGGAGGGCCGCGCCATGAGAAGGACGAACCGGGCTACGTTAATACCAAAGGGCGCGGGTAATGGCGAGGGATGGAGGGATAGGGTTGGGCTAGGGTTCTGCGGCTTAGGGTTGTATTTCATCACTCGTTCTTGTTGTTTGTGGTTGTACTTAGGCTAGGGTTGAGGGGGAGGACTCAAGACCTCACCCTCAACTCCGGGTTGGGGAGATTCATCATCACCTTACGGAAAGAGAAGAAAGGAATTTCATCATATCATCACTCTCTCTTCTTAAAACTCATCGCGCCCAATCATCTTACAGATGCTAGACCAATAACTTCTGGAACTCAGGACAACTTGCAAAGGTAACTCTTCTTAAGTTTCCACATCTGGGGGTCTGGCCGGGAAGTCACCTTTTGTCTCAGTCTCTCAAAGATAGCGTATGCAATGTTGCCAACAACTACTCCAGGATTGACCAATCCGCCCCCATTTCCCCCCTGGGCGGGAGTCGGCGGACCAACACCTCCCCCACCTCCAACCACTCGGACCGGCGGCTTCGCCCCCCCTCGGTTGGAGCCTTCAGAGGCGGCCGAGGCCCCATGGCGGGTATGGCTTAGGCCGCAGAAATTTCCCCATCTTCCGTTTGACACTGCTGATATCGGGCGTTTTCTTGCGAGGTTCAAGGATATTGCAGACTCCGAAAACGTGACAGGCAAGGACAAGGTCCGCACTGTCGTTCTCTTCATCACAGACGAAAGTAAGCTGCGGGATGTGGAGGATATGGCCGGTTACGAGGCTTGGGACTGGACTAGGCTCCGTGGCAAGATGAGGGTGAGGTGGGGAAAGCAAGAACCCCTCTTCCGGGAAACGGATTTCAAGCGGGCGGCGGCGGATGCGATCTCGCAAGGTGGGGTGCGGACGCGGAATGATTTGTCCGAGTACAAATCTCTGTTTGACTGTATCTATAGTTATTTAGCAAAGAACCAGGTGGTGGCGGGTCAGACGGGAGCAATGAAATGGGCGTTCTTGGGTGGGCTTGCGCCACAACTTCGCGCGCGGGTTCAGCGGCACCTCTTTGAGCACGGGATGGTATCGCGGTCGATGGACCAGAGTGTCATCCTTCTCCCGGACCTGAGGGCAATCAACGGGGCGATAGAGAGCAAGATTGATCTGGAGGAACTGATTGAGGACACGGCTAGGGCGTTCCCGTCAGCCTCAAAGAGACCAGCGGCTTCCTCAGCCCCGCCTCCGACGCAGGAACTACACGCGGGCCCATCCACAATGAGTCGGCCGGGTACAATGGAGGTACCGGTGAATGAGATGACGGAAATGTTGAAGGATCTGCGGATACTCCTTAATTGGGTAACGGCGCAGCCCACGGCACAGCCCACGGCCCAGCCAACAATCCAGTCAACGGCTCCGCCCCCGCCTCCTTGGCGCGATGAGCCGCCCCACATGGTGGGGGGTCCTCGGCCTGGTAGCGGACCCTTGGGAGGGTTCACGGCCCGAATCTGCACATATTGTGGCGACAGAAGACATTGGAGGTTGGGTTGCGCGGAGTTGACAAGGGATATGGACGGGGGATTGGTCCGCACGTCCGGATTGACTTTCATATTTCCAACGGGTGAGCTGGTAAGTTTTGGGCCCGACCACCCGTCCCCATTGGACCAGGTCAGGGCGAGAGCGCAGTCTGCAGGGGCCGCTCGGGTGTCGCTTGGAATCGTCACCGGGCCCGGCACGTGGCGAGCTCCGCGAGTGGAGGCGGAGGTTAGGGCGTTGGCGGCGGACGAGCAAATCTTGTCAGAGAAGATGGAGGTAGACGTGAAGGAGCGGCTGACGACTCAAGCCCCGAAGACTGGTGCGCAAGGACCGTTGGCCGGCTCCGGAGGGAGAAGGAAGGCCGCGGAAGTGGTGCGGCGGGTGATGGGGAGCAAGATGCTGGTCCCTCTCACGCTACGGGAGCTGGCCGCGGTCTCTCCGGTGGTCGTCAAAGAGATGGTGCAGGCGTTAAGGGAGTACGGGCGCGGCAGGGTTCCGGCAACGGTGCAACGCGTGAACGCGGCGGAGGAAGGGGGGGAGCGCAAGTTGTGCCCACCCAAGGCCGTGTCGGTCCCGCTTGCCTACGTCTTGATGAAGATTGCGGATTGGAAGTTGTGGGCAATGGTGGACGGCGGGTCAATGGTTAACTTGCTCCCCTCGAGATTGGTAGACAAGTTGGGGTTGGTCCAGAGGAAGTTTGCCATGGGATTGCGGGCGCTCAACGGTGGTGAGTGTTGGGTGGACGGGGTGGTGGAAGGAGAGGAGGTGGAGGTTGCAAAGGTCTGGAAGCCGCTGTCATTCCTTTCGGTCGAGTGCGGCAATGTGATCTTGGGTCAACCGTTTATGTTTGGGTTCTGGGCCCGGATGGCGTTCAACAAGGAAGAAGGGACGGAGGCGCTGACGTTAGAGGACGCATCCGGGGCCAGGTTCGAGACGACAATCTCCAACCACAGGAAAGGGAAGTGGGTGCGGTTGGCGGCGGCTGGCAAGGAGACGGAATCCAACGGGGGGAACGGCTGCAAGGGCTGCCTCACGGGGGATTTTGCCTAGTTGACCGCGGCAACCGCGCGGGACAGGCTCCGGTCTTGCGCAGGCGGCCAACTAGGGAGGAGCAAGGGGGGGAGGGAAGCGCGCGGAGGGCGCAGGCGGCAGAAGTAAGTTCTTTTCCTTGGTATGCGTCACCGGGAGGTACCGCGTTTCAAAAACCCTACCATAGTGCCACGCTCGTGAGCAAAGGCAAAAGCCGCGGGTTGATTGTTGCCAGGATCCACGACGACGACGACGGACGCGTGCAGATGGTTAGGTGTAATGCAGGGCGGTATAAGCCTGTGGCGCAAAAGGTCCGGCCTTGGAACAAACCAATGCCGCAGGGGCTGAACGGGCCCCTGAGACCAATCATCTGGTCTCGGGATCCCTGGGTAAGTCCATTGAAGACGTCAGGGTGGGTAACCCGGTTGGCGCGGATCACGGATGAAAGGATTGAGGCGCTTAACTTTGGGCCGGCAGGGTGGTTCAGTGCGGAGGAGAAGGATTTGCTGGCATTGGTATTGGTGCTTTGCGAGAAGGCCCTTGCCTTCGGGCCGGACGAGCGCGGATTGTTGAAAAGAGAGATTGGCAACCCCTACCTAATCCCCACGGTGCCGCACAAACCCTGGCAAATCAAGCCGATTCCAATACCTTGGACCGTACGGGAGCCCTTTCTGGAGCTGGTCTGGGAGCGCGTTAGAATGGGTTTGTACAAGCAGTCCACATTGAGCTACTCTAGCCCAATCTTCGCAGTCGTTAAACAGGACGGGAAGTCGCTGAGGATCGTCCATGACCTGCAGCGGCTGAATTCATTCACCATCCGGGACGCGGGATTGCCACCGAGGGTGGACGAGTTCTTGGAATTGATGGTGGGGCGCGCATGTTACGGACTGGTCAATGTGATGGGGGGGTACAATCAGCAGGAGCTCCACCCCAATTCACAGCCGTTGACCGCGTTCGAAATAGGGCTGGGAAGAATGCAGTTGACGCGGCTGCCGCAGGGCGCGACAAACTCGGTGGAAGTTTACCAGGCTCAGATGACGTGGATACTACGGGACGACATCCCGGAGGGGGCTCTGATCTTCATTGACAATGCGGGAATC
This sequence comes from Puccinia polysora, assembly GCA_025617555.3. NCBI lineage: Eukaryota > Fungi > Basidiomycota > Pucciniomycetes > Pucciniales > Pucciniaceae > Puccinia > Puccinia polysora. The sequence goes on from CM062613.1 coordinate 42,165,115, forward strand.
AAGGGGCCAAAGACGGACTACGGGGGTGCGGTGTTGGAGGGAGCCCCAAGGATTTGCCGCTTTGTCTGGGAATACGCGAGGACGTTGGAGCGGATCTTGTTCCGGATTGAGGAGGCGGGGCTTACGGTGTTGGGGAGTAAGTTGGCGGTTTGCGTTCCGGCGCTGGAGGTGCTGGGACATGTGGTGGGCGCCGACGGCTGGAGGATCGCGGAGAAGACACGGAAAAAAGTCCTTGAATGGCCGACTCCACGGACGCCTTTGCATATCCTCCAGTTTTTGGGGCTGTGCAGCTACGTCCGCATGTTCATTGAGCGGTTCGCGGAGGTGGCGAGTCCGCTGCGGGCACTGACGCGTAAGGGTGCGGCATGGGAGTGGACGGCGGGGTGTGACACTGCCTTTGCAAAGCTCAAGGAGATTGTGGGGCGCGACATTGTCCTCCGGGACCTCGACTATGATTTGGGAGGGATCCGCCTGGCCGTTGACTCTAGCGAACTTGGCGCGGGAGGCGTTCTGACGCAGGAGGAGGATGGTAAGGATAGGCCGGTTCTTTATGAATCCGTAACCTTCACCGCAACGGAGAGTTGGTATTCGCAACTAAAGTTGGAACTGTGCGGGGTCACCAAGATTGTGTGGAGGCTGCAGCATTTGCTTTGGGGGGTGAATTTCAAACTCTTGGTGGACGCGGAGGCTCTGGCGCAGATGATCAATTCGCCGACGCTGCCGAACGCCCCTATGACTAGATGGGTTGCGTTCCTTCAGCTCTTTGCCTTTAGTGTGGTTCATGTTCCAGGGAAGGCGTTCACAATGCCAGACGCGCTGTCGCGGTACCCGCGCAAGGATCTGTTCAAAGGAGCGGAACACTTGGACGTGGAATCTCCGGTTATCCGGGTGGGCATGATCGAGACAGAGGTTGCCCTTCCGCTGCAGCAGCCCGGGCATTACGCAATGTTGTGCTTCTTTCTGCAGGGTCTCCGATTTCCGGAAGGTACGTTGGAAACGGTAATTTGGTGGGCAAAACGGCGGACGACCAACTTCTATTTGCAGGAGGGGCAACTGTGGCGGCGGTGCACCCCCGTGCCCCTGGTGGTCCCAACATTGAGGAGGGACCAGGAGGTGATTCTGCGGTGTCTTCACAACAACCTTGGGCATTGGGGCGAGATAAAAACGCGGCGGCGGGTGAAAGCAAGGTTCTGGTGGGGGGGGGTGGCACGCGCGGTGCGCGAGTGGGTGAAGTCATGCGAGGCTTGTCAGAGGCGGAGTTCTAGGCTCCCGAGGGAGGTGGGTCACCCTACGGGGGAGGACGCCTTGTTCGGACGGGTCTCCCTTGACGTGGTTCACATCAAAGCGGGGAAGTTTGCGTACCTGCTGGTTGCGCGGGACAATTTGTCGGGTTGGGTTGAGGCGCGTCCGCTGGTCAAGCTGTCGGCAGAAAGGGTCACCCAGTTTTTGGAGGAAGATTGGTTTGCGCGGTATGGTTCGCTCCAACTGGTCACCGTCGACGGGGGCGCGGAGTTCCGAGGCCGCTTGATGGGGTTGGTTCAGAGCTGCGGGGCTAAGTTTGGGCGGGTCACAGAGTACTACCCCGAGGGTGCCAGGATGATTGAACGCGGTCACCAGCCGATCAAGGACGCGCTGGTGAAGATGTGTGGCGAGGATGGGAAGCGGTGGCAGGAGACCCTTCAGGTGGTCCTCTTTGCGGACAGGATATCGGTCAAGTGCTCGACGGGCTACTCGCCTTATGAACTCCTCTATGGACAGCGCCCGGTCCTTCCAGTGGACATCAAACTGGAGACTTTCTTGGGCATCGATTGGTGGAAGGTGAAGACCTCCGCAGAGCTCGTGGAGGCGCGCGCGGAACAGCTTCTCCAGCGGGAAAAGACCCTGGCAAAGGCCACGGATAGGTTGCAAAAGACCAGGACGGCGTCGGTCCGCTACTGGGACGAGCGCTGTTCCCATTGTCTCCGGGATCCATTGCGGAAGGGGGACTTAGTGTTGCTGTACAACCGTAGTTTGGAGTCTCAGTGGGGTAAGCTTTTCGCCAACCAATGGAACGGCCCCTTCCACGTGGCATCCAAGTTCAAAGGCGGGAGTTATCAACTCGAGGAATTGGATGGGGCGCCGCTCAAACGGAAGGCCGCGGCTTCGCACGTGAAGCGCTTCTTTGCACGCGGCTCCACCTCCTTCAACAAGACGGCTGGCAATGGCGCGGACGCGCGGGACAAAGCCGAGGGTCCAGGATCAATGGGCGGGTCGGGTTCGTTGGTTGAGGAGGAGCCCGCGCTTGACGGGCCGCCCCGGAGGAGTAAAAGGCTACGAGTCGCTGGGGACAGTCATCAAGTCGGGGGGGCGCGAGTAGGGCAAAAACCTGATTTGGTGAGGGGGTGTTCTAGCCGGTTCACAGCCGGGATGACTAGACACCCCAGAATGTCCGTTTTCCTATTTCTTGTATAAATTGGTTTCGCGAATTGGTACTGGTGTCGGCTATGTTTGGTTTTTAGGGACGCGGACGCGGCGCAAGCCGGGTCCGTAAACGCGAGGACAAGCCCCGCGGATGGGCATGCGGGACAAGGAGCGGAGGCCCAATCATGAAAAAATATATATATATATATATATATATATATAGTAATCTTTTTCTTTAAGGTTTGGAGGTTTGGATCTTTTCTCTGTTTTTCTCTTGACCTGTTGTCTTGTGTATGGAGTAATGGGTGCGGATTATGGGTGGAACACGCATGGGACGAGTCTGATTTGGTAAGGGGGTGTTCTAGCCGGTTCACAGCCGGAACAGCTAGATACCCCAGAGTGTTTTTTTCCCTTATGTCCTCTTTCTCTCTCTTGGATAACTGTGTGCGCACGCTGGTGTAGGGTTGTTTTGTTTATTGCAGGTTGGGTACAGGGAACTGTGTGGCAGTTCGGCTGGGGCGGACCAGGTACCTTCCGGAAAACTTTGTTGGCTCAGTGCACGGGCGGGGCGCAGATCTCAATTTTGTCTCATTCTCAACCTCGCTCTCACTCTCACTCATAACGCGCATACGCGGAATTCTCTCAAGGCTCTCACAAGATGGCGCGGCAAAAGTCTTTCTTTGCAAAAGGGCGCGGAATAGGAACTATGGAAAAAAAATAGGAAAAGGGGGGGCGATCCGTCTAAGTCAAGCGGGTCCTCATCATATCCTCCGCATCCGCGCGAGCCGCCGCGACCAGGGTTTGGAAGGCCACCAAGAGTTCCCGATGGTCATCAGTGGTGTGGGCTCAAGGGACCGCCAGGAATTGCCGGAGTAGCCCGTCTGCGTCGTCCGCCATTGCATCAAACCTCGCAAGCGGGAGAGCCGGGAGGACAGGAATGTCCGGAATCTTGGGCGGGTTGGGGGGAGGCGGGACCAGGGAGGAGGCAGCCTCCGGGGGACCATCTGGACCGCTTGGACTGACAGGAGGCAACGACGGGATAATGATGGGTGACGCGGGCGGTTGAGGGGTGCCTTGTGGGGTGGGGGGCCTCTTGTCCGAGTTCAACGAGTGATGGGAGGCCGGAGGAGGGGTTGGGCTCGGAGCCGGGGCTGGAGGAGCGGGAGCCGGAGGAGGACCAGGGGCACGACGCCGGAGAATCTCATCAAGGCGCGGGTCCCTCGCGCCTTGCGTCACTTGAACGGGGTCCGCCCAGAATTGCATGGCCGCCCGGTACGCCGCAAAGTTTGGGTAATTCTCCTTGCGGGGAGGTCCGGCGCAACGGTATGGAGAGGTGGAGTCGCGGTCCGAGCTTGGGGAGGGATGGCCAGGGGGCGATCCAGGAGGAGTCCACGAGTGCTCCGAGACCAAGTCATTGTCCGAAACCACGAACGAGTCCGGACGGGCCCTCTTGCGCGGCCGGGGACGAGAGCCGGATGAGGGTGGAGGGCGTGGCATACCCTCCCCCAGCGAGCAGCGGCGGTGACCGCAATGGCAGGAACCGCAGGCACGTCAACCAGGGACAATCGTGCAGACTAGCCCGTTCCGGGCACAGAAATCGCAGAGGCTCATGGCAATGGCGGGGAGCGGAGGAGGAGCGTGGCTAAGACGGCTAGGGGTGGACTGGGGGTGGGGTGGAAGCGGTTCGGTAGGTGCGGCAGGGGCAAGGTGATGATGGAAGGACCTCTGGGGACAGAACTCAACTTGGGGGGGATGTGGTGTTGTATTTATAACCCCGGATTGAGAGCTGCGTTGCGGGCTGCGCGCTCAGCAGTTGGGTAGGTCGGGCTCAGCATCTGGCGTGCGCGCGGTCTCAGCAGGGCCTGCTGCGGGCTCAGAAGCAGCCACTGCGGGCTCAGCAGTAGGGGCTGCGGGGCTCAGCACCAGGTATGGGTTGGGCCTACCTTAGGCGGCGCCGGGCGGCGACTTGCCCAGAAGAAGCGGACCAAGTGATGGAGCCGGCCCAACCAAGCTCGTGGGTGGCTAGTCCAGAAGGCAAGGGCGGGGCAATCATGGGCTATACGTGCTAGGGAGGCCCGCGCGGGCATAAGCGTGGGCCGACCCGCAGATCGCGGGATCCGCAGACGGCGCGGACGGAAACACGGGGGGCTCCAAGTAGGGCGCGGCCCTCCGCCGCGCCATGAGAAGGACGAACCGGGCTACGTTAATACCAAAGGGCGCGGGTAATGGCGAGGGATGGAGGGATAGGGTTGGGCTAGGGTTCTGCGGCTTAGGGTTGTATTTCATCACTCGTTCTTGTTGTTTGTGGTTGTACTTAGGCTAGGGTTGAGGGGGAGGACTCAAGACCTCACCCTCAACTCCGGGTTGGGGAGGATCATCATCACCTTACGGAAGGAGAAGAAAGGAATTTCATCATATCACTCTCTCTTCTTAAAACTCATTGTGCCCAATCATCTTACAGACGCTAGACCAATAACTTCTGGAACTCAGGACAACTTGCAAAGGTAACTCTTCTTAAGTTTCCACACCGGTCAACTGGAAAAAATTGATCTTGCCAGTTGATCATTCCATTGGTTGACCAACCTGTGATGTTCCCCCCCTTCTGCTCCTCCTCCTCCTCCCAGTTCTTGAGAAGTTGACTGACACTTTTTTTTTTTGGTAGTAAATTACCGGTAACATTCTTTTTTTTTGTATGTTGGTGGATCATCTAAGTGGTTTATACCGGACTGATGATTTTTTTTTTTTTTTTTTTTTTGGTAGGAGAATTGCTGGTATTTTTTTTGTTATTTTCTATGTTTTTTGATCATCTAAGAGTTTTATACCAGACTAATGACAGTTTTTTTTTGCTTTTTTTTATTCAATGCAATGCAATTGGACATTCCACCACTTTGAACACCCTTTCTTGATGGCCCATTCTTCACCCACCAAACTCAAAATGTTACAACTAATGGATTTCCATCTTGATCCTCACCCCAATCAAACTATAAGGTTGGGAGGGAAAGATATGGAAGGATATAGTTTGAAAAACATACAGAGAAGTGGGAAGAAAAGGGCTTGCCAGAGAAGGAGGACTCAAATGTGGAATTTGGAAATTGCATTGTAATTGACTGAGGAAAAAATCAATGAAAAGGTTGTTTGGTCTTCACGCAAAATACGTCCCTTGAAACTTTATTTGTCCATTTTCAATAAAAGTCAAAAACCCACCCCTGAAGAGTTGGAACAGGCCAAACAGAAGATCAAACTGTTCCATTACTTCAGCTCTGGAAAAGTATATGTTCAAGATCTATTGGATCATGAGGCTATGGTTGCCATCATCCAATTTATCCCTTTGAATGAACTCTCTGAGAAAGAGAAGAAGGATGTCAACTCAGTAACAACATTCCTTCACCAATCCAAAAAATTTGTCAACACTGTTGGTCCCTCAAGATCTTGGGGTGGGAAAATGTGGGCAATTGAATGGAAAAAATTGATGGACCTTTCTGAATTATTTGGACAATATTTGAAGAAAGATGCTGTCAAATCCTCTCTTAAAGAGTGTTGTTTTTTGAACCTTAGGTCTGAAAAGGTCTCTCCAATATTGGGCCAAATGTTTCAAAAATTAGCCAAAATTGTGTTCAATTCCAACTGCAAAGCTATGATGGACAACAAAATCCCTTCCTTCTCCTCATTGGAATTCAGATCTGGCCTTACTTCTTTTGACTGCTCACCTCAGACTCCTTCTGCAACTTGCCCCATATTGACCAAGGTGATGTCTCTGACTATTCCTTTTTTACTTGTGGTCCCAACCAAAAAATCAAATGGGAAACTTATCAACCAGAAGGATGAATATCAAGTATCCAACAGCCAATTTGTGTTCCCAGACTTGGGTTTTGGGATTTATTTCAAACAAAAGGGTATTGTGAAAATTTTTTGGGAAGAAAACAAGTACAAGCACTGTACTTTTCCTGCAGTGGATACTGCCACCCATACTAGGAGGGCCATGTCCATGCAAATCAATAGAACAACTCAAAAAACTAGCAAGTACTTGGCCAGGTACAAAATATATCTTAGGGAAAAAAATATAAATAAAAATAAAAATAAAAATAAAAATAAAAATAAAAAAGATTTTTCCATTGGTGGTGTTAAAAATACTCTGAAACGTTTTTGCAATCAAAAATAATTTTTTTGTTTTTTTTTAAAATTTTTTTTATCAAATTAGATATATTTACAAACCAAGCAATAAAGTAATTTCCTTTATTTCATCCACAGTTCTACAGCTACCAATACATGCCATGGCTACCAATAACATATCTTTTTTTTCTGTGGCTAGCCTTTCCCTCTCCTTTAAAAGTTGGTCTTGCTATTAATCCTTCTCCTTTTCCTCTTTTTGAAACTCCAGCTTGGCCTGTTTTATTTGCCACACAACATCCAACTTGTTTTGATGAGCCAAAATCTCATCTTTCCACTTTTGACAATCAATAGCCCGTTGACAATCCCACTTCTCCTTTTCAAAGTGAAGTTTTTCAGATTCTATTTTTTATTTCACTGTTTTTTGGAGGGGAATAGGAATAAGCCTGATTTTGAAAGCAAGTACAATAAATCAATGAACTAACTTGAATCTTGCTTCTCCATGATATCCTCAAATCCAGGAAAATTTCAAGTGTTTCTCCGCTTTTGATGGCTATTAGGGTTGATGTTGATGGAATTGGAGGCCTTTCTCTTTGCCTTTGCAGAGAAGGTTTGTGTGGAAATTTCATTGCTCTCATTTGAAGGGGATGTGGAAGGCCCCATTGGCTTGATTATTTAGACATTCAGGAGTGGATGAGCCTGTTTTTTTAAAATCTAAATCAGTCAGGATTAACCAGACAGAAGAGAAAAGATCTTGGTTCCTTACTTGAGCAGATGATTCCAATGGTGGTGATACAGGAATAACTTGCTCCTTGTTGGCCAAGTGGTTAAGTTCTTCAACCCCAGGAGGAGATCAATCCAAAAAAGGAAGTGAGGGGTCCAAGGAAGGGTTGGAATTTTTGATCAATGCTGATTTAGACGTGATTGGAGCTGATTCTGTTGGAATATCCTCCTCCACATCAGATTGGGGCCACTCATACGTCTCATTGGGATCATCATTTCTAGGCCAAGAATTGACAGCCAGGTCCTCAGCATCAACTGAATCCCATTTTTGGCCATCAAAAGCAGCTAAAGAGGTGATATTGGCCTTCTTTCCAAAGATTTCATCCATTTTAACATAAAAAGGAAAAATGGAGTACAACTTATCAAACACCAAGTTGATTCCCTTTGCTTGATTGGAGTTGGTTATACCAAAGCTGGTGGAGATTGAAATTGAGTGGGCTTTTTTGAATTGGTTCAATATTTTGTGAATTGCTCCCGCATCTGTTTGGATGAAAGATCCAGCCTACCTTTTGTTTTATTCTTGAGTTCATTGGACATCAGGAGATAACCATTAACCTTAGAGGATGGAGGTTGGCCAACTTGTGTTTCATTGTTGGATCCAAAGCAAGCATTGTAGTTGGAGGGAATTTTGAGTCATTTTACCAGGATAATGTGATCATCTCTCTTGAGCTGACTTGAGCCTTTGGAAGCTGATGGGGGAGGATTGTTGGATGTTGAGTGCCTGGGGGATGTTTGCTTTGGTTGAGTGGACCTGTGGGGGGAGTGTTGCTGAGGGGCCATTTACAAAGAGTAAGTGAAATGAAGTGATGAAGCAATAAAGCAGTGACAGTTAGGATGTGACAAAATGGGGGATGAAGTGATGAAGCAATGAAGTAATGAGAGGATGGATGTGATGAAAGCAATAAAGTGCTGACAGTGATAAAGCAAGGTGAGAGTGATGAAGTGAAATGAAGCAATGAGATTGATCAAGTGATGAGGATAACAATGAAGCAATGAGGGTGATCAAGTGATGAGGATAACAATGAATCAATGAGAGTGATGAAGTGATGAGGATAGCAATGAAGCAATCAGGGTAGCAATGAAGCAATGAGGATAGCAATGAAGCAATGAGAGTGATGAATTGATGAGGATAGCAATGAAGCAATGAGAGTGATGAAGTGATGAGGATAGCAATGAAGCAATGAAAGTGATGAAGTGATGAGGATAGCAATGAAGCAATGAGAGTGATGAAGTGATGAGGATAGCAATGAAGCAATGAGAGTGATGAAGTGATGAGGATAGCAATGAAGCAATGAGAGTGATGAAGTGATGAGGATAGCAATGAAGCAATGAGAGTGATGAAGTGATGAGGATAGCAATGAAGCAATGAGAGTGATGAAGTGATGAGGATAGCAATGAAGCAATGAGAGTGATGAAGTGATGAGGATAGCAATGAAGCAATGAGAGTGATGAAGTGATGAGGATAGCAATGAAGCAATGAGAGTGATGAAGTGATGAGGATAGCAATGAAGCAATGAGAGTGATGAAGTGATGAGGATAGCAATGAAGCAATGAGAGTGATGAAGTGATGAGGATAGCAATGAAGCAATGAGAGTGATGAAGTGAGGAGGATAGCAATGAAGCAATAAGAGTGATGAAGTGATGAGGATAGCAATGAAGCAATGAGAGTGATGAAGTGATGAGGATAGTAATGAAGCAATCAGAGTGATGAAGTGATGAGGATAGCAATGAAGCAATGAGAGTGATGAAGTGATGAGGATAGCAATGAAGCAATGAGAGTGATGAAGTGATGAGGATAGCAATGAAGCAATGAGAGTGATGAAGTGATGAGGATAGCAATGAAGCAATGAGAGTGATGAAGTGAGGAGGATAGCAATGAAGCAATAAGAGTGATGAAGTGATGAGGATAGCAATGAAGCAATGAGAGTGATGAAGTGATGAGGATAGTAATGAAGCAATCAGAGTGATGAAGTGATGAGGATAGCAATGAAGCAATGAGAGTGATGAAGTGATGAGGATAGCAATGAAGCAATGAGTGTGATGAAGTGATGAGGATAGCAATGAAGCAATGAGAGTGATGAAGTGATGAGGATAGCAATGAAGCAAAGAGAGTGATGAAGTGATGAGGATGGCAATGAAGCAATGAGAGTGATGAAGTGTTCCAATAAGGTTGGAGGATGAAACCAGGGGTGATGATGTGGAATGATGCGTGGTTGAGCTGTTGAAGGCCTTTATATACTTTATTTAAAAAAACCCATTTATTTTCAGGTAACTTTGACATGTCTGATGTGAAATAAGTGTTTTTTTTTTATGTTTAATGGTGGGTTTGAAATGGCAGATTTGGGTTGAAACCCACCACTAAAAAATGGCAAGTTTGCTTAACTTTGATATGCCCTATTGATTTGAGCTCAAGTTCCAGGCTGTGAATATGTTGACAAGGTCTTAGGTTTTGTGATGTGCTTCAAAAAATTGCAAACCAGTTTTCAGAGATCCATTTGATTGAGTTGCAGCTTTTTTCTGCAAGCTTGATAGAAAGATAAAGCTTTCTATTGATCTATGAAGAGTCTCATACGCTGGGTTATAAGAAATATGAAGTGCGTTGCAGTTCTGGCGCTGTTTAGTTAACAGAATGATGACACCTCTACCTACTTTTTTCATGTCGGATTCAATATTCACCGGTCTTTGGCAACTTGCATTCATAGATCTATCTCGCTTTATGAGTGAAAGACATTTGGAAGAGCATGTGAACCCCGTGGATGCCAAGCTGATTTTGACAACAAGCCGCAGCCGCCGATCAAATGACGCAGCCTGCAACCTCGGCGTGGAACTGCTTGCCACCCGCAGGCCGTGTGACCCGAGCCATTCGCCCGACAGCAGCAGAATTCTCGAGCACTCCAACTATCTATCGGCCACCTCTCAGATTCAACTCAAATCCCACCAAACAGATACCAATCTCCCAGAAGCAGACCGAAGGAGGAAGTGCGGTGATACTAAAACACAAGAGATAATCTAACTCGCCAACCGTGTTGATCGATTCAATAAAGCGTTGGTTAAATCGTTCGAATGGTCAGTCTACGGTCCTTACGAGCTATCCTAGCGAATATCCAGTGCGACGTGCCGCCGCATCAGTCCATCTTTTGAATTTCCATTAACGCGTAAAACGGTTGATCATACTTATAAAGGCTGCTGTCTTCATCATTCGTCGCCTTTCTAGCTCCCATTGGCATTGCTCCATGGAGCCCAAGGAAAGCCCATGTTGGTAGAATTGAAGAATGGCGAGACGTTCAACGGGCACTTGATTCAATGTGGTCAGTTTTATTTTTCCAACAATCCCCGACATCACTTTTTCTTTTAGAAACAAAAAATAAGCATTCGCACAAGTTGATAGGAAGGCGCTAAACATTGTGCTAACTTTCTCGCATTTTTTGGCACTTGCCGCGTCAAATATTGTGACATACTGCTTGAAATACGGGTTTGATCCCACGTGAATCCAATGGATCGGTGAAGTTTAGATAATTTTATGAATTTGACTATGAGAGAAGTCTATCAAACCAGTGCGGTAAGTTGATTCTGAACTCTAAGATCTTTCGATACCCATATGCAAAGCTAGTGTCTCGCTCTTTGAACAGCCGGAGGATCTGATTTTCATTTTAGAGGTCTTTTGACTTACTTTGATTCAATTTTTGTTCATCCTAAAGAATGGTGAACAATTTTGGAAGCTACCCGAATGTTATATTCGTGGCAACACGGTAAGCGTTATAACCATTCTCTTGCTCTCGTGTTCATCACTCAGGGTTCGCAAGGGGTGACCTCCGTGATGTTCATTTTTCAAACAAATCATCGCAGTCAACCCATAAGAATTTCACTGAATCATTTGACTCTTATGATAGATAAAATACATTCGAGTAACGGACAATGTCATCGACCAGGTAAAACAACAAGAAGATTCATACAGACAGCAGAATCGGACGTCAAGAGGAGGAGGTAATCAAACCAACGATCGAGGCGGTAGAGGAGGTTCGGGTGGTAGAGGTTTCTCAAATTCCAATAGAGGTGGCCCGGGTATGAATCGAGGAGCAAGAGGCAATTCAGATCGCGGAAGAGGTAGAGGTTCCTCAGAGAGGGGCCGTGGTCGATGACCCTTTTCTCTCTCTGGTCTTTGTCCCCCTTGGCCCACACGTAAACCCCCCTTTTTCTAAATTGGAAGTCGGCTTGTTGCAAAATCCCAGTCCTCATATATGTATTCCTGAGCGGGAGGACAGTTGATAATCAAACTTCAAAACACAATTTGTTCATCGGTCGACTGAAAATGTTGAAGATAAATTGATGGGATTGACTCAGTCGTACCCTATGGCAAGCTCATTTACGAAAGCAATGGATATCACTACGTGAAATCATCTAAAATATCTGAAAACTTTGTGACCCAATCTTTAGTCCGATGTATTGCATTAATAACCCCCCGCCTCCTGAGTTCGTTTAGATTCCTTCATCCTCGTCGACCCATGCCTTGACACCGTTTCACTTTTCCATTGCCTGACGATGTTGATCATTTAACCTGCCATTTTCTAATGGGTTTATCTTTGTGCCCATGCCTCCTAGTAAAAAAACGCGCGCATAACTGGGGCCTTAACAAGTGTTAGCGAAACTCCGAAAGGTTGTTTTCAACATCTGTGCAAGCGCTCCGACAGGGGCTATTGCCCCCCCCCATGAATTGAGCATCACCAGCTTCCAAGGTGGATGCAACATTGATCAGGCATTGGGCTTGTGAACATGTTGAACAAAATTTTGTGCGAAAGGAGATTCATGCAGTTTCATTCAAAGCCCCATAGGAGCATCATTCAAATTGGCTTCGATGGCAATAGAATTGGAATAAAGTAAGGACGCCGAGGTTTTTGACATCATTCTTATCTGATTATTTCTAACTAGGGTCCAGCAAAACAAATGTAACAAATGATATCATGGAGCTTGGACCTACAAAATTTGAGGAATAGTCATGAGAGGGGGGATGAACTCTGTAAGAAACTATTTAATAGAATATACAAATGCCAAGCCTATCTTCTTGGCTTGGAATTGCCACAAATACCAGACATTTGGGTGCATTGTCATGCTTTGAACCCAAAGATTATTGTCACAGATCTGCTTTCAGAATTTACCTTTACATCCTCAGTATCTAATTTCAAAGTTGAAAGCATGGCACCAACTCAAAAGCACACCAATCACTTGGTGCTTTCTGAAACCAAATCTGATCTCCAAGATTGAGGAACCATCTAATTTAACTTATTTCCGCCATCATCTTTGATTGGTCTTTGCACCTCTTGGGTTACTTTGGACCCACAATGATGACATTTGAACCTTGTTAACTTGCAAGAATCTCATGCCTGATTAATTCATTCCATTACTTGTCACCCTTGCACTTTGTGACTCAAACTTCTTCTATTCTTTGCATAGCTTCCTCATCACCAATAGTGCTTCCTATGCCCAGACTCAAATCATTGGATCTGTTGTCATTCCATTGCCCTTACACTCACCACTAATACTTAGACTAACACTTAGCATCACATTTGCATCTATTTTAGTTATGATTGGTTCCTGGAACTCACATGCTGCATATCTCTCTAACTTCATATGTTACTATTTGCATTGTATCCTGTATTACTTGTCATGTGTATGTTCTCTTTAAATGTAAGCAGACTTTATTCATGTTCTACTTTTTGAACTAAGGTTTCTATTCTTGAATTTAAGTGCACTGCTTTCTTTTTGTACTGTTTCATTGGCCAGTCCATTTCATAAATTCTTGCATTTTCTTCCTTTCAAGAATTACATTGGGCTTGTACCTGTTTCCTCATTAACTGAAACAATTCATCTTAACCTCACACTTTTCTTGAAAGATCAATTCAGACTTTGAATGAAGTGACTTGAACCTCAAAATTACATTGAGACTTCTTTCACAGGCTGTTTATCTCATTTGTGCAATGCTCATCTAAAATCCTCCCTCAATTCCTAAATTACCTGGGGTGAGTGGGTGACATTGAATTAACTTACTCAATTAAAGAACAGTAGACTAATAATTCATCTTTGGATAGTTATTATTTACAATTTTGCAAACTTACTTGACCAGGGATGCTACCTTACTTCCTTCAAACAATAATTTTGAAAGGTTTTTTATGGTAGAAGCTCTTGAGCTTCAAATCCCTCAGACTCTTTTGAAGCTTAAGTTGAAAACTAGAGAGAACTTCTGGAATACCTGAAATCATGTAAGTAAAAATCACTAAACACTTATGTGTTTCCACTGGAGAAGATACCAAGCTCTTTGGACTCCATTTCTCTAAAAGGGGAAAATCCCAGGTATTCTTAAATCTTAATGATGAACCAGTCAAAGCCATGATAATTCTCATTATGTTCATCAAAGCACTTTATAATGCTTCAAACATAGGGAATTAGGGTTTGAAATTTAGAAACCCATCAATAAAGAATCCATATCACTTTCATGGGTAAAATCCACATAAAGTATACCCCTATATTTAATTCTGTAAAATCATTTTTTGAAATGAACCTATTAACTTCCATAGTGGCTAAAATAATTTCATGTATGCATTTTTTTTTGGGAAGAAAAGCCTTGTAGCAGTTCAAATAATATCTTGGAATACTTGGAAAAGCCAGTTCTTTGTGTATTCTTGAAAATTTTGATAATTTAAAAAAACCAATGTTTAAAGCATTTTTCAATCCAAAAAACTTTCAAACACAGAATTCAAAATCATAAAATTGATCATAAAAGATCATGTTCATGGTTTCATTCAAATTTATAAATTTGAAACTTAAGATATTACATTGAGATCTGGGGTATATGAATGGCTGGATATGGAGGATCAACACTAGAAATCTTTCTAGATGTGAATAAATTGATGGGAAATCCAGAAAACTTAGGGAGATTGCTTGCTAGCAAGGTCTCATTTTCAAAAAATTGTTGAAATTGCTTGGTAACCTTGGCTAACAAGTGGGCTTACCAAGGTGATTGGGGATACCCCTAGAAAATTATGATTTTATTGAAGAGTGGAAACCTCCAGCTCTCAAAATCTTCTTTTATCAAGGTTCAATTTTTTTTATTTTCAAATTTCCATGCATTTCTCATAATTTTTGATCTGCACTTTATTTATAAATTTAGACAAATCAAGACACATTTCAAGGTAGCACTCCAATTTGGATCAAATGAACTCATAATCCTTAATCCCAAAAATATTCTCCAATGGGAAATAGAGGCATCCCAATAAATAATCTTCAGATATTTATTTAATTTTTGATCTGGATAGAATACTTTTTTTTGTGTTTTAGGAGGAAATAATATTGAAAAATAAATATACAAGTTTTGAACTCCTTTTTTTCCCTGATAAACAAATTCTGAATATCTGGGTGTTTCTTCCCCGGGGAAAACTAAAATGATGCTCAATAGCATTCATTAGGATCAGATATCTTTTGGTTAAACAAATTTTGGGGATCTCCTGTTTTTTCTAAATGGGTCTGAGCTGGGACAAAATCCAAGAAAAGCATCTTTCCATTTCATCAATTATTCAGCAGAAATAAGTTGAGAAATTTGTAACTTATGATTTCATTCCAAAAATGTTCAAAAGCAAAAATCTTTATCAGTTTTTCTTATATTTTTTATTCATCATTCATTTATGGACTTGGCTGGATACAAAACTTCAGATTTAATATCTTTGTACATTTTTCATTTTTGTTTGAGAATCTGTGATTTTAGAATGTTCCTTTTTTGTCAAATCAAATATTTTTTCAAAATAATTTAGTGGATCTATATTTATAAATATTTTTTTTGAAGGTTTTGAAAGCAAAAATGTGAACTTCCTTCAAAAAACATTTCTTAGCTTGTTTTTTCCTCCATAATATTATTTGCAAACTGGATGCAGGCCATGCATCTAATTCACTCAAGCTTTTGCACCAGGAAACAGGCTTCCCTCCCCCAATTTGGGGTCAATATACACTAATTAATATCCAAATATTTCACTAAAAAAATGCCTCCTGGAAAGCCTTACCACCCCCAACAAAGCATCTAAACCTTAAAAATTCATGAAAATTGAAAAAAAGGCTTGATCATAAAAAAATATGGCTTGGAACACCTTTTTGATTTTCAAAGGAATTTTTGCAGTGGGTAAATATGCCTTTTGAGGATGTGTGCATTCCCTCTAAGTTTCAAAGGGCACCTGTATCAAGGAGACACAAAAAATAAAGAGAAATGTGCCCTGTGGTTTTCTCAAATCTGTAAAAATCACTGAGTTCCATGTTTTCCATTGCTTAAATTATTTTCAAAAGCTTTCAAATATATCAAAAATTTGGACTGCCTCTGGTGGTCACCAAATAAATTGTCAGGTATCTCCCTCTCCCATGGAAAAGCCCTGCAGCCCCCCCAGATTTTTCAAAAGAGTTATGCTCAAAATTTCCAACACAATTAAAGGCATGAAAGGCTTCATTAAAGTCAAAAAAGGAATGCATCTTCAATTGGATTGATGTTTCCACACCTTCCTTGAGTTAAAAATCAAAATAAAAGCCAAAAAAGTATTACATCAAGAAATTTATTTGTCATTTCTTGGATGAATCAGTGCATTGATGGTAAATTTAATCTACTCACAAATTTTTGCTTTTAAAAAAAAATATTGTTAAGTTTTCAACTTATTTTAAGTCCTTTATTTGATGTTTTAATACCTTCCTTGCTTGTTCAAACATGCTCAAAGTAATTTTTTTTTGGATCCATGAATGATTTTATTTTTTCTTGAATGAATCCATGTAAATTAAAGATCTTCCAATCTGGGTGAATTTGCATTAATAAACCATCAATTTGAAATTCATCAATTTCAAATGTACCAATACATCCTGAGACCTCCACATCTTCAAGATCATCCAAAAACTAAAGAAGAAGAAAAACAATCAAATTTGCCTACCAAAATGATGCATGGTCTTCAAATAGCTTTTATATAGGTGTGGCCTTGGCTGAACATTTTGCCATACAGTGTAACATGGCCCTTCAAGCAAAGCCATACTCCCTCAGTTACCTACTCTCCCTCAGTTAATTAATTTCCCTCAGTCACCTATTTTCCTTCATTTATTAAAAAATACTTCAATGAAGACTAATCAATCCTAATCTCCATGAGAAATTTCATCATACACATTATCTAGTTTTTCTTTTGACTATGACCAGTGAATTTCAAGTTTTATAGACCATGATTTATCTAAAATTTTACATGATTATTTGTTTTTGATTGATTTAGTCCTTTATTTATTCCAAAATGTGGTAAAATATTTTCCTTTTCAATTGGTCTAGGCTGCTTGCCCTTTCAAAATTCATTCACATAAAAATGGTGTATTCCACCACCATAAAAAGAGTGATGGCACTTGCTAGCAAGTGCCATCAAGGAAGCCCTGGTTGAAGCTCTCTCCAATCTCTATTCAAATGTATTTTCATGCTCTAAAAAGGTGCACAGTGACTTTGAATTGGAGCTTGGATAAATCTTTAACTGAGATTGGCCAGAGCTTGGCCAGAGCTTGGCCAGAGCTTGGCCAGAGCTTGGCCAGAGCTTGGCCAGAGCTTGGCCAGAGCTTGGCCAGAGCTTGGCCAGAGCTTGGCCAGAGCTTGGCCAGAGCTTGGCCAGAGCTTGGCCAGAGCTTGACCTGAGCTTGGTCATACCTTTGTCATGTGCTCCTTGATGGCACTTGCTAGCAAGTGACATGCAGATTTCTGTGGTGTACCTTGCATGTTTTCCTTTCTCACTTGGTAATAGACTTTCATGTGCACCAACTCTTTTATAAGCTTCAAAAAACCCTCTCTTTGTTCTTGTTTCTGCTTTACTCATAAAATGAAAATTTATCAGATTGTTTCCTCAAATTTACGCCTGCTACACACCACAGAATTGGCTCTTCAAGATCCACATTCTATCACTTCTTTCAAGCCCAATCCCAATTTGAAAAACCTTTTTCTTCCTGCCAACTACGATAAAAAAATCCTCTCAAGCTATCTTTCAGCTACTCATAGCAGAGAATGCCATTCTTACCAGAAGTCAAAAAAAAGTCCTTTTACCCTTTTTTTTGTATCCCTTGGGCTTAGTGCAACCCGATTGGTTGAGAAATAGGGAAAAAAAGGTGACTTGATTCTGAACCAAAAATATATTAAAATTAAAAGGGTGCTAAAATTGATGAACTCTTTCAAAAATATTTCACATTAATCAACTTATTTAATTTGAGAAACATATAAATCTTGCAACACCACAAGTATCTAAAAAGTGGATATATGTATTCAAACCAAAGAACCATCTTCAAAAAGAATCTACCTAGTTGATGAGCCAAAAAAAAACTATTTGGTCTAAAATAACCAAGAAAAAGTTACAACTGGAAGACCAATATAATGCTTGGACATCATCACTTGGATCAAAAATTTAACATCTGGTGTAATACTAGGCGAGGAAAACCTAAACTTTGAATCAATCATCAGTTTTTTTCCTGAAAGGTAAGTGTTCAGATAAAAAAAATGACTGCTCTAAGCCAGAATTTCAAGCACTGATGATAAAGGGTACATATCGATGAATACTTTGCGCAAACTTGATTAATTGAAGAATTCTGTTTGCCAGTCAAGTGGTGGTGGTCAATTGCTCCATCAGAAGCACTGACCGAGATGACCGAAGAAATAAATTAAGAATCTCTTCTGTCAGACTCGAGGCGTTCTTCACACAATCTATGATTGCCCCAATCTAAGTTTACAATTCAAATCATGGGCCAACATTTTCAAGTTGTCTTGTCTTTTATTTATGTATTTATTTCTTTAGGGCGGTGAATCACATTGTTCATCCACAAGTCCTTTCATAGTGACACCGATCCTGTTATTCATGAGTTGCGATTTTTGAAAGCCTATCCACGACTCTATCGTGGTGTTTTTCTAATTGATTGCCGGTAAGGGCGACGTGATCTGGAGGTAGTGGTGATCAACTTGAGCTCTGGATCGATGTGTTCTGTCATTCTCCTGGGGGTGAGCATTCTCTAGGTATGAGTTTTTTTTTTTTTTTTTTTTCGTTCCATGGTTCTAATCGTTAGCAAAGGTATGACTCCATCGTTCTGCCCCATGTGATACATAAATGTTTAATATGACTTCTGGAGAGGGGTTAAGTACTTCGTTGGGCGCGCGTTGCGGTGGTGGGAGATGGCGCAAGAGGGTTTAGCACCAGGGGATGCATAACCAGGTCTAAGTGCATACATATTTACATACTAAATACATAGCTGGAAACTTTCCTAGCCACAGGAAATCCGAATGGAACCCAGGAAATCGAAACCATCACCATCACCATCACCATCGAGGTTGTTTTCTATTCGAAGGAATTCCCTGGAATGCTCATGATCGATCCCAATCCGATTATCTAGATCAAGATGGCCAATCAGCCTCGCCAACAGTCCCGTCATCAAACCGATCAGGAACTCGTTCCTCAGACTCAAGTCTCGTCGAGTAAGTCCAATTAACCTCATCTTCCATACACCCCTTTTCGAGCACTTCTTCTCGTCGAAATCGAGCTAGACTCTTGCTAACCATTCCTTGCTCGACTTCCTTCATCAGCTTCTGCCCATTCATCCCCACCAATTCCATTCTGGTCCAAACTGTCTCCAACCTCACTGTCAGTTCTCGTACTTGGTCTATTGACGTTCCTTCACTCAACCGCTCTCTATATATTCTCTCAAGGTTTCCTGTTATCGAGGGTCACTCTAGTCGATCGATCGGTTTGCGATCCTTCATCCCAGCTCACCTCTCCGGCCATCGCGCCGAGTTGTATGGTAGAACCTAGTCATTCTAAGGCTATCATCATCTTGATCGATGCCCTTCGATATGATTTTATCCTCCCCCACTCCTCCAACTATTCCATCGATCCATTCAATCACAACCAACTTCCTTTACCCTCTCAGCTCACTCTTAGCCGACCAAATCACTCTCGTCTCTTTCACTTCTTGGCTGACCCTCCAACGACGACCCTACAACGTCTGAAAGGCCTCACCACCGGTACGCTGCCGACCTTCATCGATATCGGCTCAAACTTTGCAACGACGAACGTCGGGATCGATGAGGACAGCTGGCTGGCTCAGCTGAAATCGGCCAAGAAGAAAATCGGATTTGCCGGTGATGATACTTGGCTCAAATTGTTCGGCACTCCCTCTCAATCACCCCAGTCACACCTTGCTAGTCTTTTTGATCCCAACATCACGTTTGGCTACGAGAGCTTCAATGTCGAAGATCTCGATACCGTCGATGATGGAGTCCAGGCGAAGTTGTTCCAAGTCTTGGGTATAGATCACGATCAAGCACATCGATCTTCCCAGCCGGATTGGGACGTCCTCATCGGTCACTTTCTAGGTCTCGATCATGCCGGCCATCGTTTTGGAGCCTCTCATCCTACTGTTCGTGCCAAGCTACATCAGTACAATCGATTCTTGGAGAAGATTGTTGCCAATTTGGATGATGATACCCTTTTGGTGGTCATGGGCGATCATGGAATGGATTCAAAGGGAGACCATGGAGGTGATAGTTTTTCCGAAGTCTCGACGGCCCTTTGGGTTTATTCCAAGTCCCGACCCCTACTCAACGAACAAGATCCCTTGCCCTCCTGGGCGCTGGATGAAAGCAGTTTTCTCAACCTGGAACCCTCCCTCGGCAAGACCCGAACGGTTGCTCAGATCGATCTCGTGCCCACCCTCTCGTTAATGCTTGGTATTCCGATCCCCTTCAGTAACCTTGGCCTCATCATCCCAGAGTTCTTCTTTCGATCAACCCTTCCACCCGGTTCTTCCGCTAGTCGCGCACGTAAACCGGAGCTTTTATCCTCTACCGAGACGCTGTTGCTCTCGGTAGCCATCAACTCTGATCAACTCTGGAACTTTGTGGAGCGGTATGCTGGATCCCCCAATTCCCCTGGTCACGATCTAAGTGCCCACGTCCCCGAATTAAAGATACTTTACAACAAGGCTGCCGAGCTTTATCGTCAGAAAAGTTATGCAGAAGCTTTCCAAGCTAATCGATCCTTCGGCGCTTCCTTGCTATCGACATCCAGGAGGATCTGGGCCAAATTCGTTCCAAGCCTGATGTTGATCGGGATCATAATCATGGCAGTCTCGTTGCTTGTTTCCTGGAAATTACTGAGGTGTATTAGATGGACAACCGTAGGCCCACATGCTCCCGCTCGGTTGGCACTCAGAGCAGGATTTTCCATGGGGGCCCTAGGGCTTGTTTTGGGAGTACTGGTTCATCTAAGCCGAGCGATAGCCGATTTAAATCTCCATTCAAGCCTACTCGCTGGATCATCTCTTGGAGCTTGCTTAGGCGTCCTCGGTCATCGTTCACAATCTCTTGACCAGGATGTCTCTTTGAAAATTCCTTCACCCAACACACTCGCGAAGCTGTTTCCAGTGATCCTCCATGCATTGGCACTGGGAAGCAATTCGTACACGGTTTGGGAAGACCAAGTCATCCTTTATCTGATCTCGATTTCGGTATTTTTGCCAGTCCTCATTGTTTCATTCAGTGCACCTCAAAAACGTTTGAGAAACCGACTTCTGCTGTTTAGTTTACTCTTTGGGACCTGCGCCAGACTGATTTCATTTTCGACAGTCTGTCGCGAAGAACAACATGGGGAATGCTCGGTAACATTCTATGCCAATTCGACTACTTCCAATGCCCCGAACTGGGCTATGAGCATCCTCATCCCTCTTGCGTTAGCACTTCCCCTGGTACCGGCATGGTTTCTCGGCTTCTCGGATTCGTACCGTGGACCGGCATCATTTTACTTTGGTAGCGCCTGGCGATTTATTCTCTTGTGCGGAGCTCAATACTGGATTACGGATTACATCATCTCTCATGAAGACCTAAGTCTAACTTCAAGCTTGGTAAATACGGGTGTTTGGATCAAGATGGTTGTTGCCCGCGTGGATATCATTCTCTGCCTATTTTCCGGTGGGCTTCTATGGTTTGTTCTACCACTCTGTATCGATGTCAAACGAGACGAGCCCGAAAAAGAACCAGGTCCCATGGACGGGAAAAAGCCACGTTTGTTGGTCATCGGATTCGCCAATGTCTATGGTTCTTCATACCTGATGTTTTTTCTAGCTTGCTTTGGAATTTTGTTCTTGGTTACCCCACCGGTTGGTCAGGTGGTCTTATCGATTGGATTGGTGGCGATGCTTTCGCTTGTTGAGATAAACGACTCGCTTGAGGACGTCGGCAGACTGCAAGGATCATTTCACAAGGCCGTTGAGACAGCTGCAAAGGGCTATCAAGCTCAAACCCATGATGGAACATCAAGGGTGACCAGTGAAACCAACCTGGGAGTTCTGGTGGGATTGAACTTTTTGGGGTATTTGATCTTTTTTGGGACTGGTCATCAAGCTACATTTGCTTCGATTCAATGGAAAACTGGCTTCATCGGACTCGACTCAGCACATCAGTTATTCTCTGCCATTTTGATTGGGTTGAACACTTTCTCTGGATTTATCTTGACTGGATTGTCGATCCCGTTATTCAAACTCTGGAACATGAGTCCCATCATCAATCTAAGTAAAAAGACTCCAACAAACGAGGACGAGAAAGAAGAAGGATCCCCATCAACGGATGCTCCGATGATGATCAACAAGTTAGATAGCTCGATGATGGAGATCGAACTGAAGTATATGAACTTGCAAGTCTTTATCGGCTTAGTGGATATGATCTTTATCTTCGTCCTTCGGAGACATCTGATGGTCTGGAAGATTTTCTCACCTAGATTCTTAATGAGTTGTACTTTGATCATCCTGGTCGATCTTCTCTTCCTCTCTTTTGTCTTGCTCGTTTTGTCGTTCGTCAAGTTAAAAGTGTCACGGAGCTTTGGTAATCAGTTATCGATTTGATTTATCTAAATCCTCGCTCACTCACCCAAAGTAAATCCTCCTCCATAAATCCATGCATACATACATACATACCAGGCTTCCAACTTGGAATCGTCCCTTGAATTTGCCTGATCTTGCCAGATTCCTGAGGTCAATCAAAAATTTGGTCTGCCCTCAAAGCCAAAACGTCTATTCAGCTTGACTGGTATACCCCTACTATCTGATTCCCTTCCTGTGAGGTGGGGTCGGGGTGTTCTTCATGAAGGTCGTCCGTCACTGATACCATCAAAACACCCCCAGGCACACTCACTGATACCTACCATAAGAAGCCCTCGGAAGTTCGGAGATCGAGCTGAGAACCATTTCCGGGTTCTCGAATGGAATGAGCTGGGTGGCGTCCCAGGCGAGCATCGATGTTGGTTTGATGCCGGCCGTATGATCGCTCGAAGTGATCTCGATGGATAGGGTGGAAGGTTCGTTCAAGCAAGCAAGCAAAGCTCTCTGAAGATTTATTATGTATACCGATCGAGTTAGTCCCTAGCCTCCAGGTATGTATGTATGTACATACGTACATTGATATGGATAGTCATCATATGTATACCCCCCTAAACGTTTCTTCCCTTCGTCCTTTTCGAGTGAGGATTATTCCAAGAAACCATGACGGATTGGAGTCCCAAAAGAGTTATAGATCCATACGACCTCCATGGTGATGAGATCTATACATACGTACTTTGAAGACACCTCGATGGATATAAGTAAGTCCTTAGGTATCTTATACATCAATCGATCCCTCGATATGACTTCATGGGCCCAAGAATAAGTTGAACAGAGATCTGAAATCAGAACTCAATCATCGATCTATCGACATCACCCTGACATCCAATTCGATCGCCCCAGTCCTTCAACGCTCACTCTCAAACCTTGACGAGAGCTCGAAGAGGAATTTTTTTTTTTTTTGGATCGGCGAGAGAGGGATGGTGGAGAGAATCCATGAGCACAAGGACCAACGAATCGAGTTATCTTCCAAGACTTTTTCCACCTCCACCTCATCTACATGCCTGAAACCAAGCTCGATTCTCTCAAGTTGACAACTTCGATTTCAGATAAGTAAGAAAAAAAAAATGCATCAGATTGGGGATAGGTGAAAAAAAGCTCAAGAAAAGAAAAAACACAAGGTTTCTTTTTTTTTTCGTTTCGTTGTCAATCAGAGTGGGGTACGATTCATTCCAACCAAGGTTGAAATCGATTCGGAGGTTGAACTTCATTTTCACCTTACAAAAAAAAGAAAAATAATAATAAACGAAAGAGAGAGACCAAACAACTAATCAATGATCTTTTTTTTTTTTTTTTTTTTTTGTCTTTCTGATGTATTCAACCTCTTCAGGTTTGATCGAATCGGATCGGTTTGAAAGCTTGTTTTGAAAAATAATTAAGTATGCACATCTTAATCAAAAACCTTCTTCCACTCAACTGGTGCCATGAACATAAATATGTATGTATGTAATATAAGGTGTATCAAGCGCGTTTGGGCGCCTGTCGAAGTTTGACTTGGCGGATGCCGCGCGGCACTTGGATCGGCGTCCAGATCGCTTGTCATTGTTTTTTTTTTCATTATCATTTACCCTGATAAAATCAATCTCTTCACTAAATTCTGAATCTAGATCTTCTTTGATGCTTTGAAAATCTTATTTTATGCCTTGAAAATCTTATTCTATGCCTTGGAAATTTCATTTTATGCCTTGAAAATCTTACTTTATGCCTTGAAAATTTTATTTTATGCCTTGAAAATTTTATGTTATGTGTTACAGTTTGAAAGAATGCTTCAACACTTTGAAAGGTTTCTTTCATCAACTGGATCACTTCTTTGACCAATTCAATGCTTTGGTGGGTTGGCTTGGCTGATTTGATTTTTTTTTATTTTTCAATGTATTCAATATTTGGATGAATTATAATCAAAACTTGAAATCTTTGATTCAAATTCTATTTGATACATACCTGCCTCCTCAGAATTTTACACAACTCATGAAATTTCTCAATATAATCAAATCAAAAACACCATCTCAATCTTTTTGATGTTGTTTTCAATTGTTTTTTCTAAGGAAATCTTTCCAGAATGAAACAATTGATCTCTTCTTTTATGGTTTATATTAAGTCTTTCCCTGATTCATTTCACCAGATTTTTTTTTGAATCTTATCAATAGTAATTCACTTTGAAGCCAGCATTCAATTATCACTAGAATCCTCACAAAATCTTGTGGATGCTGCCACAATCATGACATCTTCATTTAGTGTTTTTCTTATGACCAATTACTGACTCTTTTATTTCAACCAAATTTCTTGCATTATTTTTTGCTTCTGTTCCTTTTAAAACCACACAGAAATTCATACTGCAAAAAGAAAACGCAACATTTTGATGAATGAGGCTTGATACTGGTGGTGCATGCATTTCCTTCCTGTCTTGATGCACATTTGAAAATTCAGCCATTATTGGTGAAATGTGTAGTTGTTTTTGGCCTTATCCATGCAATAGGTTGGTGTGGTTGATCTGTTCAAGGAGGATAATTATGGTGATTTTGAAAATCTTGGTGAGGGTGAAATATATGGTTAAGTTAATCTTAGGCCAGAGGTTGGTTAAAGAAAAAAAAACATCAATCAGAGTCCATCTTTATTTTGATTTTCAGCAGGAGATTTCCCCTGTGTTTCCCCAGGGGTTACTTTCACTCTTGAAAAAACTAAGGAACTGATTGACTCAGGCTCCCAATCAAAATCAAGACTGCAGGAAAAATTGATTTAAACTTTTTCAGCCTCAGTAACTCTCTCAGCAAACTCTTAGCTGTATCTTCCAACTAGTCTCCCAGGCTTGCAAATTATTCAACTCAAATTAATCTGCTCAATTATTTGTACACACCTTGTATGAATTGTGGGAATTGTTATATAACTCTCAATTTGAATAATATCCATAGATATAAATAGTTTATTGAATAAATTACATCAGCCTCATATGTGAAACCTATTGGGTAAATTTTAATTAAAGTAAATTTGCCATTCCAAACTTAGAAATCTCTCTTGAAATCCGCTTACCCCATTGAGAATTTATCATTTGATTACAACCTTTAGCCACAAGATTTCATATTTGAATTTTATTACTTAGAATTACCCAGAATATTATTCCCTTTGAATCAAGTTCTATCTTATAAAGCTCACCTCTCCTTGTAAGTTTGAAAATATGAATTCTTGTTCTGTTCAATATTGGACTCTCTTTCTCAATTCATGATCATTTCCCTCAAGAAATCATTCTAATGCTTCTTATTGGAAAATAATTCCAATCAATAGGTTTCACTGGGAAGTTTTAATTATTCATTAACCTTTCTAATAATCATTGTCAAAAGGTTTTTCCCATTTCAAGAACCTTAGGGCCCATCCAAAAATAAAATGCATATCTAAAACTGAAACTTTTGGTGCTTATTATTTTGAGTAGAGTATCCCATTCAAAACCCCAATTTGCACAAGGGTGTATCAGAATTAAGATCTTGAAAAAATTAAATGGTTTATTTCAGCTATAAACCAATTTTTCTTCTCATCAAAAAACAATTCTCCATTTAAAACAAATCTTCATTCTAAAATTTTAGTAGAAAAAATAGTTTATCAACATAAATTATTTTCCAAAAATCAGTCATTGGAAATTCCCAAATTCTTAAGTCTGATATTCCCTATTAAATCCCTAGTGAAAATGGGTGGAATACCAGATATATTTTGGTGAAATTTCATTTGTATGGCTTTCCTCATTTTTACTCCACAGACAATTTCCCATTTGTTTCAGAAATTTTTCCATTATTCTTGAGATTTAAAATGTTTTCAGCAATAATTTTGGATATTTTTTGAGACAAGCCAGATAAATTGAATATTAAGCAGATAATCAAATACTCAATCTGGTGGAATAGAAAGGGATTTCTCTGCATCAGTGAGTATGAAACTGGGTTTTATTATCTCATCTGGTATTTCCAGAATTTGATTCAGGTCCCAAAAATACTTCTCTTTTTTTTCTTCAGAGAGAAAAAATAAATCCACATCAAATTTTCCGATAAAACTGTTGAAAAACTAGCATCAAGAAGAGCCATTTGATTGTTTTTTTGGTTTTCATATTTAAATTCCAACATAAAACTAGAGGGGAATTTTTTGGCTAAATTTATGTAGTCTTGATTAGAAATGGATAAGGATTGAATTTTATAATTATTAATAGAGTTTATTCTATCATTGAAATCATATTTTGTCATTTATAAGATTAAGGCTTCAATATTTGATTCAAACTCAAGAAAAAGTATATGAATTTGATTAATTTTTTTAAAAAATTTTACTAAATTTCATATGGAAAGGACTGAAAGACTATTGAATGGAATTATCTAGTACTTTCAAATTTGGAACTCCAGATTTATTTTTGAAAATAGTTTACATCTTATTCCTGAGACCACTGAACTATTATCTGCATTGGATGGGTCAATGGGATATCTTATGGAGGATGATTGTGAGTAGCAAATTAGCTTTTGAACTTCCAGAATCTAATTTTTTGTATTAATTACCAGAAGATATGAATTTTTTTTTGTTTTTTTATTTAATTGTTTTTTGGAATCAAATATGGTTTTGAATTCCCCAGATTTATTGTAATTTTAAATTCAAATTTGCTGCTGTCTTTTGTAAAAATTAATTTAAATAGCATACTCCTGGTACTTTCTTAACTTTCAATAGACTCAAAAATCTCTTCAATTTTTCTTATAATTTTTCAAGATTAGGATACAATGGGATGAATTAAAGCTCTAATTTGAATGATAGGGATCAGGAGCTGTGAAGCCAGACAAATGATTCTGAAAAGTGAGTAGGTTTTTTGTTGAGAAATCTTTAAATTATTTTTTTGGTTCACTTGGGTTTATTTTCAAGATGAATTTTTTGGAGAGGTAAAAATCAGGTGGTTCTGATGAAAGATTTGAATTCATGAGTATTCATTTAGTGATTTTGAAACTTTGAGTTGGTTTTCTGGAGTTGTTTTCAGAAAAATTGAGTTGTGTTTTTATTGGTGTGGATTGGTTTTTTATGTTGTTGAATGATTGAAGGCAGGTGGTTTTATGTTTTAAATTGAAAGAGGTCAAAAATTCATATCAGAATCAGAGAACGGTTATACTTCCAAGGGGAGGGGGGGTAATAGCCTCCAAAATTTCAAAATATTTTTTTTTGCAGGGGGTTTTTAATAGCTCTTTACAAGATTTTGGTCTCAGATCTTGCAAGAAATTATTCCAAAAAGGTTCAAAAACTGGTTTTAAATTGACCACAAGCCCCTTTCCCCTTCATTTTATTACATTTGGAGGGTTCAGATTTTGAAAAGTCAATTTGATCTCCAAAATATTTTGAAAAGCTTAAAGTTTTATTGAATTTGAGGCACTCTACCTACAAAAATCCTTGAAAATTTGAACTAATTTGCAGAAAAATTTAAAAATATAATTTTTTTCTTTCATCATTTTTGGAAATTTTTTAGATTTGAAAAGGGAAAAAAGAAACTTCTAAAATGACCAAAAATAAAGTATTTTTATGTTACTCAAATTGATTTGGTAAATTAATGCTTCATTTGTTTAGGATGTAATCCCTGTTGAGGTAAATACATATGGAAATATTTTTTACAGAAATACAAATACATTACCAAAAGAAAGAGGAGAAGCTTTAAAGCATGATAGAAAAAAGAATCATCACAATATGATAAATAACATTGAAGTTATTGACAATTAAATTCCTGCCAAGTATGAAAAAAAAAAATTGTCATAGGATATAAGCAAAAATTACAAATCTGGGTAAAAGATAATAATGATGAAGAAAATATGAAACAGAAATGAAATTTAATAGATTCTTTGAATGAAGAAATGAAAAGCAAACTAAGGAGTAATGCTTTAAATACATTCCAGTTCAAATCCAAATGCTGGAACAAATCCAAGAAAAGAAAGCTCCACCACAGGTGGAAACCAATGAAAACGTTGAGAAAGATAAAAGAAGTTTAAGATTTCCAGTTCATAGCTATTACCAGTGTATCACCAAGTAAAATAAAAGTAAAAAATTTTATAAAGATTGCTCAAAAGAAAGTTCAGACACTAACTCCTATTGTTTCTATCTTGTAGCTTGTAACCAGGAAAGTATCTGTGAGAGGGATCATGGGTATAAATACCCCCCCCCCCCTACACGCTTGTTTTGTTCCTATTCATTAATTCTTATACTTACATTTTCATTGTTTAAAATCTCATTTTTCAGCTATACCATCATTTTCAATAAGTTGCACCCATTATTTTATTATCATAAAAATCACAAAAAATATTGAATAAAAGTAAATCAAAACAAGTTTAAGGAACAAATAAGGATCCAAATTTTTGTGGAACTTTGGGGGACTTTATTAAGAGTTTAAAACCTTTTAAAATATTTTAGCAATATTACATGGTATTTTTAAAAAAGGGAAGGAATAAACTTTCAAAAATTCAATTTTTGAAAAAATGAAACCAGTGGGATGGAAAAATTTTCAAGGATGTGGAAACCACATCAATTGAAGTTTTAGGGATGTGAAAAAAGTAATTTTTTATAATTTTGTTTATGCTATAGGTTTATTTTTATTTGCTTTTAAAATTATTATATATTTTTGAATTGTTAATTGGTTATTTTAATCATTTTTTATGTATTTCCATTCAATTCAATTTATTTATTTTAATTTTAATTAATTATAATCCAAGTTTATTTATTTTGATTTTTGATCCCTTCATCTTGTGAATATACTACAGGTTTATATTGCCACACTTTTTCAGCCTACACATGGTTTTCTTGACATTGATGCAGTTTTTTGTTTTCTTTTTTCTTTAAATCAGTTATTTCTTGAGTGATTTTTGAAGCCCAATAAAGATAATTATATTTTTTTAAATTTTTTAAACCCCTTGAAAAATAAACCCAATAAAATAAAAAAAGAAATAAATTCCAATTTTCCAGCCCTTTTTTAACTTCTTTGGTGTAGATAATTTTTAACATTAGAGATAATTTAATTCAAAAATTCAAATAAGATATTCTACAAAATGTTTTTGGGGGTTTTTTATTCACCCTTAAAATTGATCTAAAGCATACCACTGTTCCTGGTAAACAAGTCCAGTGGAACAGAAAAACCTGTCCAGTATTCAACTGTGGAAGGACGCATAAAAACTAATAAAGACCCCTGTTCAAATAATTCAAGGCCATTAATAAACAGAATAAGGCCTTTCAACAAGGGATTGAAGGCCCCTTGAAAATTTCTCAATTCAACTCAACAAGGGAAGGAAGTCCCCAGGACAAGTGAAGCAGGCATTTTGGTTTTTGAGAAAAAAAATAAATCAATAGATAAAAACCCTTGATGGGGGCAGCTGTTTGTATTAGAATAAGTAAAATGGGATTGATTAAAATGAAAAAAAAGGTAAATAAATCTATTTGGAAGATATTGTGTGGTAGATCAAAGATTGATATTGTGGTAGACCTTGTGGCTGATCCTGTTGACCACCAGCCTTCACACTGTGGTCAGCAGGAATGGTTTGATTGAAATCATGATTTAATTTTTCAACAGAAAAAGGAATGCCTTCAAGAAAACAAGGCTTCAAAACCCAGTAAAAAATTTGGCTGGAATTGATCTAATTTTATTTTGGACTTGTTTACTGTGAAAATTTGTATATATGGGCCTGGATGGCCTAGAAGTAACCATCACCCATGGAATCTTGTTACCTCCCCTGAATAATTATTTACATCAGAAAGCCCAGGAGTCCAGTGGTCAAATTCCAGAAGGTTCAACCCCTGGCTTCTACCTCACCTATCTTGAATAGCTATGCTCACCAATTTTAAACATCTTATAATTGTTATCAAACTGTAATTTGAAATTTGAATCTGGGTTTAAATTTTAATATCTGTGAACCATTGGAGTCTATCTGAAACATTCTCTGAACAAAAAACACCCTTCCTTCCACAAATTAACCTTTTCCTGTATATATTGTACCCAAAATTGAATCTCAGGAGTGATTTTAGGTGCCCACCATCTTTTGTGATAACCCCATTTTTATTTTTTTAGGTCAAGAGCCCCATTATTCAAATTCATAGGGCTCAATGCTAAAATCAAAACCACATTTTTTCATAAAAAATACCCCCAAAAAAGCCCCCCTTTTTTGAATATTGTATACTGGGCTCTGCTATTTCAGTTGAAAAGAAGTCCAAGATATAATAATTCCCTCAGGTTTCCTAAATCAATGCTTTTCTTCCAAGAAAGGCATGATTTTAGATTTTTTTTCACCAAATTCAAGCCTTCTTTGGAAAAAGGCAAGAATATAGCAAAAAAATCCAAATTCATGCCTTTTGGTGTTCTTTCCCACTCCTGCAAGGTGTGACAACCTTAGAAATTTCTTCCAATTAAAAAAAGTGTGAATATTGATATTTAAGGTTTCACCTTTTTGAGGTTAAAATAGTTGTATGAGGTGGGAAAATGTCATACTGACACCAAACTCAGTCTAACCTCAGTCTAACCCTCAGGCCTGATCTACTTTCTTAGGAACTTCAACCCCAGGGCTCAGGAGACTTACATCAATATGTCTCAAGTAACTATATACCTCAGCATCTTCATGCAGTACATATCTACATATAGTCTAACCTCATACTATACACAGATAGACTCCATAGGCTTGCACATACTCAATCTCCCAGGCTCTACTCTACCTCTCTGTCTAACCCATACCTCTTTGGGTTACCTCTCTGTCTAACCCATACCTCTTTGGGTTATCTCTCTGTCTAACCCATACCTCCTCTGTGTGGTTTATCCTTTGGGAATCTTTATGTACATCCTCCTGCAGATTGTATTACATACTCTCTCTACTTAGTACATAGTGTCATGACTCCCATGGACACTGTACATCCTTCAACTGTACTCTCCCAACTTAGATAGCTCAGACCTGGAACCTTGTCCCAATGTAGAAGCAGCCTAACCTAATGTAGTAGCATCCCTGATCAGCCCTCTCTGTTACTTAGACTGTTCCCATGACATCATGTGTGTAGTCTGAGCCCCAATCACTTGTACCTCTGTTGTAGTTCCAACCTCTTGTCTATTTAATAAGCCTCCTCTTTCCTCTTCCTGATGCTTCCCCCAGAAATCAGTTTACTACTTCTTACTAGGAGATCTTTCCCAGAAAGTGTCATTCAGCACCATTCAACCCAATCCTCCTCTGCTCCTGTTAGCCTCCTTCAGTAACCTTGCCCCCAAGCCTACTGTGGGTAGAGACCCCTCTGTGCCAAGCCCTGCTTGCATGTCAGCAGCCCTTGTGACATTAAACTGATTTCTTCCCCAATAACCCCTTCTTCACCAACCACACTCCCTATCCTTTTAGACAGCATCAAATATTGCTATTGAGTTGTGGCAATTTTTGTTTGCTTTATTTCTGTCCCAACCTTGAACTTGGCTATTTGATTTGTGGCCATTTTCATTGCTTCCCTTACCTTACTGTCAAACCTACTCAAAGGACCCAGATCTCCGTCCTCTAAGTATCACTTCGACGCTTTGATGCTTTGACGCTTTGATGCTTTGATGCTTTGACACTTTGACACTTCAACACTTTGACGCTTTGACGCTTCGACACTTAGACAAGGTATAGTAACCAGTATTTGACTGTCCCATAAAGGTAATCAGAGGAAGAAAAAATTCCTTTTTAATCATTTTATTCTTGCTCCAAGGTGAAGAACAACTTTTGGGTAACTAATTATTCTTAGAAGTAAGAATGCCCCCACAACGTGCTCTCTTTTCTCACATTTATAGCCCAGAAGTCACCCGCAGCTCTAGGGGGAGAGGTACCACTGAACCTACTGACCATTCTACCCCTAGATCTTGTGGAACAGGTAGGACCTTTTCTAACCTGGTTGCACCAGTGGCTACCACTTCCACTCCTATGGATACAGGTTTATTGGAACCTATTCCCCAAGTATCCCTTTCTACTATTCCTTCTTCTGACAATGCTAGCCTCCACAGGATCACAGGTCAGTTTCCAAGCCCAGGTTATCATGGTTTGGACTCTCCTGCCTATGACGCAAGCATGGTCCCAATCCCAGGAGAAGGTGAGGAAGATGAAGAGGATGAAGACTCAGGAATTGATTCCAGAATCTTGAGTGGCCTGGGTTCACCATCCCCAGAGGGTAATCCTAGTAAAACTTCTAATGCAACAGCAGTCCCTTCACCTTCCACACACACCAAACTTCCTTCCACCACTCAGGCTCATTCAATTGACCCTGCCCTGCTGGCCATTCTTCAGCAAATGACCACCGCAATGACTCATCTTTCTAAACCTGCTGACCATGGACCCTCTGCTAAATTTAAATCTCCATCTATCAATGCCCCAGATAAATTTGATGGAACTAACCCAACCAAGCTTAGACCTTTCCTTCAAGCTTGTGAACTCATTTTAGCAAATGATGAGAGAGTTTTTGCTAATGACAGAAAGAAAGTATTTTTACAGTCTCTTACCTTTCAGGAAATGCCAGTCAATGGATCCAACCCTATCTTGCTCACATTGGTAATCATGAGCCAGACTTCATACTTAACTCCTGGCTTCTATTCACTCAACAGCTTCATACCCTTTTTGGGGATTGTCTAGAAATCCAGCGTGCTGAGAAGGAGTTAACCCTCCTTAAGATGAAAGACAGTGGTTATGCTACTAACTATATCACTGAATTCAGGACACTTATGACCAAGGTCTCTGGGTGGGGTGATAAAGCCTTTTTCTTTCATTTTAGACAGGGTCTCCCAGCCAGATTACTGGACCAAATAGCTGGTTATGATGGATCTCAAGAAACCTTGCAAGACCTAATGGATATTGTTCTTAAGTATGACACTTGTTACCATGAAAGGATCTGGGAGAAGTCCTTCACTCTCCCTCAGACCTCAAGACCTGGACCCAGTCTTCCAAATCCTCAGAAATCTCAACAGACCAGCCAACCAGGTAGGTTTAAGGGGAAGACCAAGCCAACCCCTACTAATTCTACTCCAACCTATGTCCCCAATCCCAACATAGGAGAGGATGGACACCTCAAGGCTGAAGAAAAAGCTAGGCGAGAAAGAGAGGGTTTGTGTAACTACTGTGGAGGGACTCACAAAATTAGCCTCTGCAGGAAACGTCCAGATTTTAAGCCTGGCCAGAAGCCCAATCCTATGAAGCCAAAACAGGGAAAAGACTAGGTGATGGGAATGTGGTACTCCTTGACCATCACCCTCCCAATATTTGAGTACAAAATTTGGAAAGAAAAGAAGCTAACCCTCCTTCCAAAGACTTACGTTTTGTTTGCTTGTCCAATAACCAGGCTTACAGTGTACTTGTTGACTCTGGATCAACTCAATCTGTTATTTCAAAATCTATGGTTTTAAAGTTTTCTCTATCACTCAAACCCCTGACCACTCCTATCTTCTTATTTACCTTCAGTCCTTCTGACTCACCTTCCCAGGAAATCACCCATAAGGTTTCCTTCAATTTCATTTGCCCTCTTTTCCCAACTTAGAATGGGATTTCTTGGTTGTTGATACTCCCCCCAAAGAAGAAATTATTCTAGGTATTGACTGCCTCCATTTCTGGAACCCAGAGGTAAATTGGCAACTGGGATTGATCACCCCAAGACACCAACCAACTTTGGATCATTCCTCTTCCGTTGAACTCTCCTTGGCCACTACTTCCTTTCCGCCAGTGAACCTGCAGGTCACTGCTCCTGTCCCCTTTTCAGAATCTATGCACTCACAACACTTCCCTTTGAGTTCAACAACTACTTCTGTGAACAGGATATTCTTTGGACATTCTCTGAAATTTTTCAAGGATATGGAGAATGATCTATCCATTCAAGTTTTGCGTATGATTATTTCCACTTCTGACTCTGACCCAAAGCAGGCTACTTCAGAAGGTTTGGATGAAGATGAGGAAACTGATGAAATTGAAACTG
Organism: Puccinia polysora; assembly: GCA_025617555.3. Lineage (NCBI taxonomy): Eukaryota > Fungi > Basidiomycota > Pucciniomycetes > Pucciniales > Pucciniaceae > Puccinia > Puccinia polysora. The sequence goes on from CM062613.1 coordinate 42,199,288, forward strand.
TGATGGAGAGAGTTCCTGATGCTTATCATACCTTGTTAGATGTTTTTTCCAAGGTCAAAGCTGATAAACTCCCTCCTCATCGCGCTTACAACCATCATATCAAACTGGAAGGCCCTATGCCTCCATTTGGGCCTATCTACTCCCTTAGTCACCATGAAAAGGAGGCCCTACAAGCCTATATAGCAGAAAATTTAGAGAAAGGTTTCATTTGCCCCAGCACTTCCAGCACTGGAGCACCTATCCTCTTTGTAAGAAAAAAAGATGGTGGTTTGCAATTGTGTGTTGACTATCGCAAACTCAACGCTGTGACTTGAAAGAACCAGTATCCCATTCCTCCCATGACTCACTTATTAACAGTCTTTTCTGGTTCTACCATTTTTTCCAAAATTGACCTCAGGGGTGCTTATAATCTCCTTCAAATTAAGGAAGGGGATGAACATCTTACAGCGTTCAGAACTCAGTTTGGGAGTTTTGAATATTTGGTAATGCCTTTTGGACTCACCAATTCCCCTGCCTCTTTTCAATGTCTTGTTAATGACATTTTTGCAGACCTTCTGACCATCTGTGTGGTGGTATACCTTGATGACATTCTTATTTTTTCCAAAAACTTAACAGAACATACAGCTCATGTGTGTGAAGTCTTGAACAGACTTTGGAAAAACAACTTATATGCAAAAGCTTCTAAGTGTGAATTTCATGCCTCCTCAGTGGACTATCTAGGATATGTCATTTCCAGAAGTGGCATTGAAATGGACACCTCCAAGGTCCAGAAGATCTTGGACTGGCCACCACCAACAAACAAAAAGGCCTTGCAACAGTTTTTGGGTTTTTCTAATTTTTATCGCAGGTTTATCATTAACTATTCCAGAAAGGTGCACCTCCTCACTGCTCTAACTGGAGCAGACCCCATTTTTCCTTTATCCCCAGGGGCTCTGCAGAAGTTTGAGGACCTCAAGGTAGCCTTTACTAAAGCTCCTGTACTCAGACATTTTGATTTTTCCTTACAAACCTTTTTGGATACTGATGCCAGTGACTATGCCCTAGGGGCTGTCCTCACACAAGTCTCTCTTGATGGATCCAAACACCCAATTGCTTTTGAAAGCAGGAAATTGGGTAGTGCTGAACTGAACTATGAAATCCACGATAAGGAACTCCTGGCCATTGTATGGGCCATCAAGATCTGGAGAGCTTACCTCCTCAGTCTTTCTTCTCCCTTTGAAGTTCTCACTGATCACTTATCTCTTAAATATTTCATGACCTCCAGAGTCTTGACTTGTTGCCAAGCCCATTGGGCTGAGTTTCTGTCTGAATTTGGCTTCACTATAGTCTATAGACCTGGAAAGCAATCAATAGTGCCTGATGTCTTGTCACGTTGAGACAACATTTATCCCAAGGAGGGGATCCCCTATGCAGAAAAGAATCCAGCAAATGTCAAACAACTCTTGAAACAGACTGACTTTGAACCTTCTAGAATTTTCTTTATCTCTGCAAAACAGGTTGACAAACAATTGGAAACCTTAATTCAGTCCCAGATCTCCAACAAATCAACCCAGCAGATTATTCAGAAGCTACATAAAAAGGAACAAGTAAAGAGTTACCTTATAGACCCAGACACTGGACTCCTTATTTTCCAAAATAGAATAGCAATCCCCAAGGAGGATGAACAACTCCAACTTGAAATACTTTGACAAAGACATGAATCTCCTCTCTCTGGCCACCCTGGACAAGACAAAACAGCTGATCTAGTCAAAAGAGATTTCCATTGGGAGAATATGACTTCCTTTATCAAAGATTATGTTTCTTCTTGTTACCTTTGCAGCAGAAACAAAGCCAGTCACCAAAAAAAGTTTGGACTCCTCCAACCCTTACAAAATGCAGATTCTCCTTGGAATTCACTCTCTATGGACTTCATCTCACAACTGCCCTACTTTACTTCAAGACTCCCATACACTCTATCCCTCAAAACCAAAGTCATCCTTAAAATAAAAACAATACAAACCTTACTCTCCTCTTCAAATATATATATATATATATATATATATATATATATATATATATATATATATCAATAACATGATAAAAAATAAAGATTCTTTCTCCTTTTTCCCTTTCTTCAACCTTAAAAAAAAAAGAAAAGAAAAGATCAATTAACTCCCCTCTAAGAAAATATAAATAAAAACAAAAAAAAAAATAATAATAATAAAATAAAAAAAAAATTTATATCAAAAACAACTTTTTAGATAGCTTCAAACATCAATTCTTCCAACTCTTTTACTCTAGACATCCAAGTATTTACTAATTTTAACTTGGCAACTTGATAAGAATTTGGCCCTCTTATAGTAGTCCCTACTTCAAAAGTATGCCCAGCTAAAGCCAAAATATCAGCTAGTCTTTTCTTTATCTCTAAAACTTTTTTCTTTCTAGCTTCTAAAAACCATACTTCTCTTTTCTTATCTCACTACCCCAACCCTTCTTTAAACCTTCCTGAAAATTTGAATTTAAAGTCCTAGAATTCCTACTATAAATCTCCAAAGAATGATTAACTTGATCTTCATTTAAAACAGAATTTTCTCTGAATCTTCTTCCTCCCATCATCTCCAATAACCTTTCCCCACTTTCAAATTCCTCCAACCAGACCTCAGTTTCACCTCTTCTTTCAATTCCTTTCCTTCTATTCCTTCTGTCTTCCACCAACTTCATCTTCACCTCCAAATCCTTCATCTTGTTCCTCAAATCTTCTAACTCCAAAGATTCATCTGATCTGCCCCCTTCTTCAACGATGATCTCTCTTCCTTTTCCTTTACCTATCTCTTTGGTGGTTCCTCTATCTTCATCCATATCACTTAATTCCATCTCCAAACTCCCTTTGGCGTCTTCATCATCATCTCCACTTTGACAATCCGCTTCAACGCTTTGACGGTTTGCTTTGATGCTTTGACGGTGGTCTTTGACGCTTTGACGCTTTGACGTTTGACGCTTTGATGGTGGGCTTTGACGCTTCGACGATTTGCTTTGACGCTTTGACGGTGGGCTTCAACTCTTTGACTATTTGCTTTGACGCTTTGAGGTTTGACTCTTCAATGACTTGCTTTGCCGGTTTGACAAACCCCTTCAACACTTTGAAAAATCCCTTTGACGCTTTGACCAACCCCTTTGAAGCTTTGACAATTTCCTTTGACGGGTTTGACGGATTCCAAAATACCCTTGTTTTGTACCCTTTTTGGGGGGACCTCAACCACCTCCTCGTCCAAATCTACATGAGGGGTTCCCCATTGTATAAATGCCTCACCGCACTCCTCCTGTGGACGCCTTGACCTACCATCTATGGCCAAATTACCGGTTCAACGCAGTGCCTCCCTCTTTTCTTGCGTTTTTTTCAATCTCTCCTGCATGAAACGGACTATTGCAAACCTTTATCAGCACTCCAGCACCTCCAATACTAAATCCAGAAGCACTTACCTGAAGATTCATCAAGTCTGGATGAGTAACCCAGGATCATGGCATCATCATCTGGAGCCTCTTTCACTTCAAAGGGTTGACTCTTCTCCAGGACCCATAAGGTTGGCCCCAAGGCCTTTCTGCCTTGCTTATCCATATCACACATTCTTCCATACTGCCTACAACTTTCACATTTGGCAGAATTGTGCTTGATACTGGTGGTGCAGATTCTTCCAAGCTTGACGCACCTATCACAACTTGGGTAGTATTGCTGGACTGGATGATAATTTTTGGTCTTCTCCATTGGATAGGTTGGTGTAGGTGATCTGGTGTAAGGAGATAAAGGTGGTAATGGGGTGGATGGTGGTGATGGTTGTGGGTAAGGGGAAGGAAAAATCAAGTTAGACATGGCTGAAGGACAACCTGGATGGCCTCTTCAACCTCTCCTTTTATGGTCATCAGGAGATGCCCTCTTCTTCACCAGGGGGTACTGTCATACTGACACCAAACTCAGTCTAACCTCAGTCTAACCCTCAGGCCTGATCTACTTTCTTAGGAACTTAAACCTCAGGGCTCAGGAGACTTACATCAATATGTCTCCAGTAACTATATACCTCAGCATCTTCATGCAGTACATATCTACATATAGTCTTACCTCATACTATACACAGATAGACTCCATAGGCTTGCAGATACTCAATCTCCAAGGCTCTACTCTACCTCTCTGTCTAACCCATACCTCTTTGGGATACCTCTCTGTCTAACCCATACCTCTTTGGGTTATCTCTCTGTCTAACCCATACCTCCTCTGTGTGGTTTATCCTTTGGGAATCTTTATGTACATCCTCCTGCAGATTGTATTACATACTCTCTCTACTTAGTACATAGTGTCATGACTCCCATGTACACTGTACATCCTTCAACTGTACTCTCCCAACTTAGACAGCTCAGACCTGGAACCTTGTCCCAATGTAGAAGCAGCCTAACCTAATGAAGTAGCATCCCTGATCAGCCCTCTCTGTTACTTAGACTGTTCCCATGACATCATGTGTGTAGTCTGAGCCCCAATCACTTGTACCTCTGTTGTAGTTCCAACCTCTTTTCTATTTAATAAGCCTCCTCTTTCCTCTTCCTGATGCTTCCCCCAAGAAATCAGTTTACTACTTCTTACTAGGAGATCTTTCCCAGAAAGTGTCATTCAGCACCATTCAACCCAATCCTCCTCTGCTCCTGTTAGCCTCCTTCAGTAACCTCGCCCCCAAGCCTACTGTGGGTAGAGACCCCTCTGTGCCAAGCCCTGCTTGCATGTCAGCAGCCCTTGTGACAGAAAACAGACCTATTGAGGGCATGAACAGGCCTTTTAAGGTTAAAAGGCTGCCTGGGGCGGGAAAACATGCCCCATAAGGTTAAAAAGAGAACTTGTGCTGGAAAAGCACACATTTGAGGGACTTACTTGGCCTATGGAGGCCTTTGAAAATTAATTGACTCTTCAGAGGGCTACAACAGGGACCCAGATCACAAATGGAGTCTGTCTGGGATATAATTCTTTGGGGAATTCAATTTTGCACATCATATGAGATAAGGTAACATTTAAAAATACACTAAATATAATTTTTCAAAAATCAATTGGAATCTTAGCTTGTATTTGAAACAAAAAATTCATTTATTGTAAGAAAAATATAAAAAAATGATCAAAATCAATTTTTTTTTCAAAAATTGATAATTTTCCAGTGGGATATAAATACCTTTGTACCAAATTTGAAAAAAAAACCTGAAATAATGCTACACACACCTGGTTCATGAGGGTAATTCAAATATTTTTAAAAATTCAACAAAAATATCCTTACGTTCAAAAATGATGATGGAAAAATATCAAAAAGAGGGGGTCCCTGAAAAAAATTAAATTTTTCTGATGGAATGTAAATAATTTTGTGAAAAAAAAATGAAAAAAAATAGAAAAATTTTATTTATACATTTTTTACAAGGGTGATACAGATATTTTCCAATTTTCCAATAAAAGAATTATGAAGTAAAAGAATAAAAATAAAAATAGAAAAATATTGATTTCTTTGAATAAAAATCAATGTTTCTGATAAAATTTATATTTGTTTTTACCAAAAAAAAAATGAAGAAAATTGAAGTGTAACTAACTAACAATAGGAATTGATTTTTTTTTTTAAAAAAGAATGTATTGAGTGAAAAACTAATGAATAAAATATAAGAAATTTATTTATATGAATAAAAAGAATTTTTTTTATTTTTATTTTTCATTGTGCTCATACTTGATGAATTTTCTGTTGGAATTTTGAAGATTTTTTGAATTCCTGTCTGAAAATATGTGTATCAATAAAATTTGAATAAACTTTTACATTTATTGAACCTTTTTCACTAAGTTTAGATACAGTTACATTTAGTGAGACTTTATCTAAATTACATCAGAAACATTAGTTTTTTTTTCAAAGAAATCAATATTTGATATTTTCTTTATTATTCTTGTACTTGATGTATCTTTTATTGAAAAATTTAAAATTTATTTAATTATCCTTCAAAGAAGTTATTTTTTTCTTTTTTAGTTTGTTATTTTTGTACAAAAGTTATTCACACTCTATCAGAACAATCAATTTTAATTCAAAGATATCAATTTTTTTGTATTGTTGTTATTTTTTCATTTTATGGAGTTTTTTTGCACATTTCAATGGGATTTCATTGCTCTAATTACATATTTTTATGTGGATTTTTTTTTATATTTTCCAAAACTTTACCTCAATTAAGTCATGAATATTAATTTTTATTAAAATAAATTAATTTTTGATCTTGCAATAATTATTCTTTCACTTAATGATTTTGTCCTTGTTATATTTCAGAATATTTGGATTCACCAATTGAGAGGCAAGTCCTAACCTAAAGGCTATGAGACTTTCTGAATGAAAATTCCATTTTCAGGTTTTATTGTGTCTTATACCACCATTTGACACTCTCATAAAATATTTATCCAATCTAAAATTAGAAAGAATCCAATTTTTGACAAAAACCGCCATTAAAAATGGTAGGTTTCTCAACTACACATAAGCCCTAGCTTGTTTCTTTCAAAATGGAATCTTTCATGGAAACAGAAGATTTAAAACATAAAATTCACCATTAATGCATCATAGTAGATCCACCATCCATGGAATCCAAACAATCCATCCACACCTCCACACCATCCATTTTGGAACTAGAATTCTAACTGCATCACACCATACACCTCATTACTCCTGGTAAAAATCACCAAGACTCACACCTCTTCAATTCAAATAAAACACAGTACCACTCCTCATAGAGATCTTCTATCTCAGAATGTCTAAACGTAGCTCAAGACAGCTGATGGAAAATCTACTCAAGCTGACAGAATTATTATCACTATTTGAATATGATTCAGACTCCAATTTGGAGTCCAATTGGATATCCTTGATTTCTCTATTTTAAATGCACTACTTAACCCCCCAAACACAGTAATTTGACAATCCTATGTATCAAGGGTAAAAGCTTCATTCCTTCCTGAATTTTAAACATTTTTTAGAAGTTTAATTCAGGAAGGATATGGAGATGAATGAAAACTATAATTTCTTCTAGAATTAATCTTGAAATAGCTTGCTATCCAAATTTCAGTTTCTCTTTGATTATTAGGCTCAAATTTCAATTTATAAATTATTCACTGTTTAGAAAATATTTCCTCAATTTTTTATGGAAAGTTCCACTCATCTACCCAAATATTTATTGGTTCTCTCCTAGGATTTTTCCACCAAGTCTTTTTCTGGAAAAACAATGAAGATCACACGGATATTTCACATTCAATGGCAAATAAAGGATGTACAGGCTTTATTGGCTTTGTTTATGAAACTAAAATACCCTTGATTAAAAAAAAAATGATGGAAACAAATATTTTGCTTTGAATAAAAGCCATTCTATTCTCTCATCCTCAGCATATTTTTATTAAAAGAAACTCAACAACCATAATTCCTTTGTTAAATGAGATATTTTGTTGATTTAAAACCTTTCTGTTATGAAAAAAAACCATTTTCCATGATTCACATTTCTTCAATTGAATGGAAATTTCTAAATAAACTACAAACTAATTTGATGAATATTAATAAATTCTGGAAAACTGTCTCATGCCAGTGATAAAAAGTTTGTTACAGGGTACAAAAGATTTTCCTCTGAAGATAAAAATCACAAAAATTTCATATATAATCTAGCCCAATAAATATAACAAACCAAAAATTTTATGGGGTTCCTCAAGGGTAAATGGGCCAGCTTGAGAGAAATGTTGAAAAAGCTCCAAATTCAAAAGAAATGAAGATACTGATAAACTGGATTTTCTTCTGTGTTATTCTACATAAATTATTGGCTTAAATCAAAGATTAATCCAACAAAATATTTGAAGATTAAATCCCTGATCCTCCTCAAACCATTCCTGTCTCATCTTTTTGTTCCTGTTTTTCAATGAGAGAGGGTATTCTACCTCTCACTATTGTTCAACTTGAATCATGATCATTAAATTTAAAATTAGGAATAATTTAAACAAACAATTTATATTTTTTTGTTTTTTGGAATTGGTTTACAATTTATATTCAACAAATAATCCTAAACTGATTTATTTATTTTTTTGGTGGAATTTGAAATTTTTTATTCAACCTCCACATTCACCTCAGGATCAACCTCCACCTTGCCACCAAACACTATATCCTCCTCAACCCACTTGAATCCAAACCTTCACCTTGCTACCAATGAGTTCGGTTCCAACTCAAAACCACTAACCTCTCCAGCACACCACAGGACAAAAATAATTTCACCCCCCCCATTCCTATTGATCTCATCCTCTCCTCATCCTCCTCACACATACTGACACCCTTTCCATCTCAACCTCGAGGAACATTTATTTCTCAATTGCTTGCCACCCCCCACTTATTTTTACTTTTTTTTTCTGGCCCCCTCCCAATTTACCCCTTTCCAACAACCATGGCGACCCCCCCCTAACTACCCCCAAAATCCCTTACCATTGGTTTCTGGAGACTGAACCCCTTCTTGGCTTTCCAATTGCTTGCTGCTTGGCTTTAGGACTTCTTACTCCTGACCCTGGCAAGTCAACACCCCCTATGTTTCCCCGCTCCTTCCACCAATTTTCAGTGATTGCATGCTAACCACCTTGCTCATTTTAGGCACACCCACCACCATCTCCAGCATCCATGTGGCAAAAAATGATTCTTAAAATATCTCATGAGATGAATGCAAAAGGGGATAACTTTAAGGGGAAATTTGATATCAAAAATTTTCTTAGTTTTCCCATGAAATATTCACTCTCTAAAGACTCTAAAGACCCAGAAAAACTATCTGCTAGGGCTTCAAGCAAACACCATTATTTTAATAATAGAGATGAGAGGAAGATGGCTGCTTTGAATTTTAATAAAAAAGAACGATTAACTCAGATGACAAATTTTTGGCCTGTTTCCATTCATTTTCTAAATTCTGATTGGCCAATTTGTTTGTGTAACATAGAAAGATGTTCATAAAAAAAAAAAAGTGGTTGCGATTTTTATCTTTACTCCATCTTCCAAACTGAGTTCAAGAATAAAAATTCATGCTAAAATATTCTAAAAATACTCAATGCATCAGAGAAACTTCCAAAATCCAAATAAATGAATAAGGAAAATCATGGAATTATGTATATACAACTTGTGGTGGCAAAAATAACAAGGGAAAAAGAAATCATTTAAGTATCAGTAATCAAATCAAAATAATTAAATATATTGAGGGATATATTGAAATGAAGAATGGCCTGGAAAATACTGAATATTTTATTTACTTTATTTTTCATTGAAATTCATTCAAGATTCAAGCAAGCACAAAAAGTCAACAGAAAATTTTTAGTTTACCATCTATTTCATAAGCTTCTTTTGAAGATAAGAGTGATATTATTTTGATTCAAATCTGAATCATACACTTAGAAACTCTAAAAATCATCCTGTAAAGGATAAAGAGATTTCAGAATTTACTTTTGGAATTTGGTGACCCATTGATGAAAAAAAAAATAGTGCTATCAGTTTCAAGAAAAATGTCCTCTTTTTTCATAATTCTTGTCCCAATTTGCAGAGTTTTTTTTCTCTGTTTTATTTCATTTTTGGGAAATTTTAAATTCACAGCTCATTGAGCCGTGAACACGGTTCAAAATGTGCTGTGTGGCACGCCACACAGTCCAATCTGAGCCTTGTACAACCCCGGATGGCTCAAAGAGTCATGCAGCCAACCCAGCCTGGTCTTCTGGCGTGTTGAGTCCCACAGGACTACATTCAAGCCTTGTGGAGTTGTACAGGGCTCAAATGTAGTTGTTTGGCATCCCACACGCCACTGGAACGCAGTTAGCCAAAAAGAAAAAAAGGAATGAAAGGGAACTAACATAACCCATGAATCAAATAAACCTTCCAAAAAACAGGAATCAACCAAAAAATCAAATAAATCAAAAAATGTTGATTTTTTGGTTAAAAAAAAACAAATAAATAAATAAATAAATAAAAAATGGGACTATCCAATGTACTATCCCTAAAGTAAAAAGACCTTAAAAAACACAAGTAACTGGACTAGCCCTAAACTAAAAACACCAGAAAAAAAGACAAGTAACATGACAAGCCCTAAAGTTAAAACACCAAAAAAATACAAGTAACTTGACAATCCCTAAAGTAAGTTCAACTTGACTAGCCCTAAAGTAAAAGGGCCCAAAAATTAAAGAAGTCTTTTGACCAGCCCTAAAGTAAAAACACCAAAAAAAAAACCAGTTCAACTTGTGTTAAGCTGATCCCATCCCAAGCTTAACATAAGTTAAGATTGTGATGGAATCAGCCCAACACAAGTTGGACTGACTCTCATTCAAAAAACTCAATATAATGATGTTAACTCAAAACACTCAACATAATGATTTTCGAAATGTGATAACCCTTTATATTAATAGAACTTGTTAGCTGCATTAGAATTAAAATTTATATGAAACCCAATGATGAAATGAAGTCAAAGTCTATAATCTCTATAATCTAGAATAAATTTTCAGTTGATCTTTGAGATGATCAACCCAACCAGAGGATTTTTTAGAAATAAAGGAACACATTTTGGCTCCAATGGACGGGATTGGAATCATTTCTCCCTCAAGTACTAATAGAACCCAGTGGTTATTGTTTAAAATGGAAATGAAAATTGGATCTGATTGATCAGTAACACCATTTTTCATTGAATTATAAGTATCAAATGAATCCAATGAAATGAAAAATATAGGTCTGTAATATGTGTCTGCTATGATTTTACCCATATCTAATTTAGCCAGCCATTTTGAGAAGGGAATATTTTCATTGATGTTGAAGACATCAAGTCTTTTTTTAATCTTTTCAACCTCCTTTGCACCACCAAGTATCTTAATTTAGAATGCTTTATGTTTCTCTAATTTTTCAATCATTCCCTTCCTAACTTTAAACCAACCATGTTCTTCATAACCAAGAGATTTAGAAATGACTCTAAATCCGCAATTCCCATCTTGAATTGGATCCCAAACCTCACCCAATAACTTATGGAATTTCTTGGGTATTTGATTGAGTTATTTCACGTTTGGTTCCTATCATGAAAACTAACTTAGTATTCATTTCTTTAATCAGATCAATTATATGAATACTCACCAAAGATGAGCTTCTGGTTGAGCTTTGCTGCACGTTCTCTTCCTCTGAAGAGGATTCTGGTTCCAAATTAAGTGATCCCAATTCCCTTTCAGTCTCTTCCTCTGAACTATGAAATTCAGATTCAGATTCTGACAACTTTGACTAACAATTCATCTTTAGTTAGTAACTAAGTTCATTAAACCAAAAAAATGAACATATCCCAAAAGAAAAGACTCAAAATCTTTTGCCTTTTCTTATTTGGAGCCCTTCTAGTCATTTTTTCCCCCTTGAGGTGTTTGTCAACAAGCTCAAACCAAGATGGTTCTTGCTGCGTATCTGTCAATTTTGGCCTGCACCTACTTGATCATAAGACTTTAGGTTAAATTCTTGGCTTTGATTGATATTTTGTAATCTTCAAAATGATACACTTCAACATGCCACTTTTCTCATGATCTTTAGATTCCAAGATTATTGCATTCACTTTTTCACATAACTGAGGAATGCTTAGCATTTCATCAACATTGCACTTGAAAAATTCAAAAGGATCAACCATTAGTTAATTAGGATTGATTAATCAAAAAGCATTAATCACATAGTGATTTGAACAACCCAACTTAAGAGCTTCAAGGGTCATAGTCCAACCTCCAGTGAAGATGAACATCTTTGGGTACCATGGATCCTCTGAATGCTAGACGGTCACCTATTTGGGGGGAACAGGGCAAATCTATAGTCTTGGAATATGAAATGGTGCACACTTTGCCATCATGATCATGTTTGAATTTCTCAAATTGTTCCCTAATAACATGCATTGCCTCAAAAGACAATTTGTAACCCAATGGTAACAGTTCAGGTGGAAGAATCGTCCCTAAATTGATCTGAGAGTTATAAAGTGATGCATGAACCAATTTCATTTGATTTGAAACTGTTCTGTCAAGGATTTTTGAAACATCCAACAGGTTTCCCAAAGAGTTTGCAAGGAATAATTTGATAGTTGCATGGGCCTCTTCAACCCAAGACATTGTTTTGTTTCCAAAATCTAGGTTTATACAAGTCCACGCTGTTACAAACGTCTCTTTGATAGGGAAAATGTTATTTTCCATATACTTGAGTACATCCTCATAGTCTTTCAAAAAAAACTATACAAGTCAAATCAGAAACCAAAACTAGGAAGAATAAGAAGCATTGATATGGGCCTACTCTGAGTTCCCCTTCATTTACCTCTGCCTCCTCCTTGTTCTTTGAGGCCCCATGCTTTGCCCACAGAGTCATAAATATTTTCCATCCTTCAACATCATTAACAAAGTGCACTTTACAGTTTGATTGTATGTTTTTAGAAAAGTGCCAAGTGCAACATTGTCTTTATGACTCAGGGAAACTATATTCAATAGCACAAATCAGAGCTTTTTTGTGGTCTGTCACAAAGACTTTTGGAAGTCTCTCAGGATCATCAGCCAACTCCTTCAATGCATTTACAGACCAAATGTAGAAGTCAAATGCTTCTTTTGTTATAGAGACAAGAGCTTTTGTGAAAGTTTTCCAATTGGCTTTCATTCCTACAACATGCAATAGTGGGTTTTTGTACTTATTTGTCTTATAAGTATAATCCAACATAGCAATATGATGGAATTGTTTTGAAAGCTTTACTGCCTCAGGATGGGCTAAGTACAGGGCCTCCAAGTGCCCCCTCTCCACTGAAATTGGACCATTGAATCCAACTTGTTTCTTCAAGCTGTTCATAGAGTACCTCCATAACAATTTTACCCCTTAGTTCTGCAAGTGTTACCTTCTGCTTAGTGTTATAGATTGTTTGGTCATCAACATAATCCCATCCATTGATCTTGCTAAATTTCCTCTTAAGTTGTAATGTATTGAGCCCATCTTTCATGCCTTCCTTAAGTAGATCCAAGGCTTTCCCAGAGATTCTCCTCAGTTGAGGATGCACAGAGGGATGTTCAGATGGTTGATGGTTATGTTGGGTTTCTTCATAGGAGATTTTCCACAAGGGTTCTGCCTTTGTGCAACTTGCATGGATTAAAAAATTACACCCAACCTTCCTTGTGTGAGTTTGTCTAGAACGTTTGGTAAGAAGTTGTCCTGAATAGGAACCATGTCTATCACAGGCCAAATCCACATATTTATCTTTCTTTGAGTTAAAAACCATCAGAGCACAACCATGCTTCATAGCCCATGTTTGACAATAGTTTTGTGCCTCTTCCCTAGTAGGAAAAGCTCTCACAGGAGGTGGGTCAAGTGGATCTTTCATAGTTACATAGTTATATTGATGGCATGCACTCCATCAGTTTCAATCAAATTAAATATGGCAAGGACCAGTAACATAAAATGCTACTCACAACCAGAGGTCAAATCCCACTGTGAAAATTTTGTTCCTAAATTGTAACCCTTGATGAGGATGAAATTGGGGCTTCCAATGTTTCATTACCCAAATCCTTTTTTTCTTTTTCCAAAGCTTTTTTGATGGCACTATCAATGTAGACCTTCCACGCAGCCATTTCAGAAGAAGGAGGGCTTGCCACTGTTCCCATGCAAAAAAATGCAATGGAGTACTTCAGTATTCAATTCAAATTTCAATTGAACAAACTAAGTTTGCTCACTTTTGAGTTGAGAAAGAATTGTTTTCAGAATTTGATATGATTTCAATTTTCATTTTACTTTCACTTTGGTTTCACTTTAAAGTAAATTTTGAATTTCTAGGTGTGGAACAACAGTCCCAAAAAGTATGCATTGATCCCAAATTTGGGTTGACAGAACCCAAGTGTGGTCCAGGGGGTGCCCAAAATTCTGGCACAACTTTGGGGGGAGGGGTCATTCACCCCCAAACACGGCGGTTTTGAGCCATGTATGGGGGTACATGGCTTGAAATTTCCGTGTTTGTGGGGTAAACAGCTCCTACACAACCACCCAGGGGTTGGGAGTGTTTTAAATGGCCCTTTTTAGTCGTCTATGGGCGCCCACATCTCATTTGAGCTGTTTAGGGCCCTAAACAACTACCACACAGTTGGAGCCATGAATTTAACATTGCCCTTCATTTTTCCTACAGTTTCAATTTATTGTGCTATATTAATTTTTTTTCCTACTTTTGAATATTTATTTTCTGAAATGAAAAAAACCTGTCCTTGCCATAAAAAAAATTCTGTCCAGTCTTATATTGTTTTTGTCCTGAATTTTAAGTTTTTCTGTCTGCCTGTTCATTATGGTGGATAAGATTATTTTGTTGCAAAAATTGAGCATTGAAAATATTTTAAAAATCATTTCTTTTTCATTTCAAACAAAATGAAATCTTCTCTTAAGTACTTAAATTACAGGAAAATAGTTGAGTGCTTTACATGATCAAGTAAAAGCAAACCAAAAAAAAAAAAAAAAAAAAAAAACCTCAAAAATAGGTCAACAGGGTCTCTTCTCCAAGTCTCAATCAAAAGATTGATTACCATCTCCTCAATCTTCTCCTTCCTCATTGTCCAGCAAGCCTGTTGAGTATCAAGAAAAAAGGTTGATATCTTCCCCATCCTCATTTCTTTGGTTGCTGTTGTCCTCTGTTTCACCTGATTCAGCCATTGATTGACTTACTTACTTAATTAGTTTCCTTCTCATCTCCGCTTCACCACTCTTGGCCTCTGATTTGAATGCTGCTAGACTGAAAAGGTTGTCATTGACTAAAGAACTTTTGAGTTTTGAGGGAGGATTGGATGATGAAGATCTTGATTTGAGATTGGTTCAAGATATCTGGAAGGTTTATTCACAAGTATAGACCTCTAACCTTTGATCATCTTGGATGGTCTTTGATGTCAATCGATTTCTCAATTGATTTCTCAATCAATTTCTCAATTGATTTCTCAATCAATTTCTCAATTGATTTCTCAATCAATTTCTCAATTGATGTGACAAATCTGTGGAATATAAATCAAATTTGCATAGCAAAAGACTTTCATGAACTAGAAAAACAAACTGTCCCTTCAAATTATCTGGAAGCTTTTACAAGAATTCTGTTCTTTTGTAAAATAAAAATTCAATGCCCTGATCACAATCATCCACCATCAACTGATCCATCCACCCATCCAGTTCATAGAAGGATTCAGGGTGATCAAGAGGATATGCTCAATTTTTTTAACCAAATCTGGGGTTCCTCCCCTAAAAATTCTTAATTCCTTAATGCAGTCCTCCAATTCTCCTGTTCACACAACCCTTAGTACAATCTATGACAAAAGATCAAAAATTACAAATTAAAAAATGGAAGGAAAATCACCCATAGAAGCTTTAATAATTGAATTAAGAAACTCTTCTTTCACATATGAAATCAATAATCAAAATGGTCATATTAGTTCTTTATTCATTTCTCACCCAGATTCTATCCAATTAATCAAACTCTTTCCATCAGTATTGATGATGGACTGTACCTATAAAACCAATAAATTTTCCATGCCTCTTCTTCACATTGTTGGGGTCCACAATTGTGCTAGAACATTCTCTGTTGGTTTCTTTTTCCTCTTTCAAGAAAGAAAGGAAGACTATAAATGGGCTCTCCAACAACTTCATAAATTATTAGAACATGAAGAAACCAAATTAATTGTGACTGACAAAGAGCAAGACCTGATTTGTTCCATTGAAACTGTATTTCCCAACTCTCATCATTAACTATGTGTCTGGCATATCTTCAAAAACATTCAAACACGTTTTAGAAAACACTTTAAATCTGAAGAAGAATAAATGATATTCAGAAAACACTGGAATATGCTGGTCAAATCCAAATCTGAAAATTCATATCAAGATAATTTTACCAAACTGAATGTAGTCTGGAATCCCCCTACTTCTGACTAACTTCTTGAAAACTGGCTTCCTCTAAAAATAAAATTTGTTTGATATGCTCAAAACAAGCACCTGCATTTTGGAAATACCAGCACATCTAGAATAGAAGGGCTTCACTCTTATGTCAAACAATTTATCACAACTTCTTCTGGTTCCTTCTCTGATGTAGTTCACCAAATATATCATTCAGTTTCAATTCAACTCAATGAAACTGCCATTGAAACTTCTCAGCAAGACTTCAAGAACTTGATTGTTCTCCTGTATTGTGTTGAACACCTCTCAGGAAAAATAAGCCACTATGCTCTCAAGATTGTGCATTCCTTTCACATTTCAGCAGAAAAATCAACCACCTGCTCTGATTGTGATTATTCTTCTTTCATGGGTATTCCTTGTTTACACCCATTGAAGACGGAAAATCTCAAAAAGCAACAATTTTTTTTCTTGATGATTTTTATCCCCAGTGGCATTTCAAACCTCCAATTGCAGTATGTTTTCTTTTCTTGGAAAAACCAATAATTCTAACATTGATCTATGAAGTTTTTTCTTTTATTTTTGAATTATTCATAGATTTCTGAGAAGGGTTCATGTCAACCTTCTCAATCATCTCATGAATTAACTTCCCAATCAACCAAGATACACCAGTTTAAGAATGAAATATTTGAAGAATTCCTTAAATTGCGCCCAGGAGAGCAACATTTTTAACTTGGGGAAATGATGAAACTTTTAAAAGGGAATTATCAGCTGACTCCCATTCAAGGGCCCCTATCAAAGGAAGAAAGGAAAATTTGGGGAAGACCCAAAGGAGCACCCAATAAAAGCAAACAATTTTCTCATTTTTCATCTTAGAGGCATCCATCTGGGTTTGAGTATGTTGAAGTACCTAAGAGAAGAGGAAGAAGAAGGAAGCCCCAAGTGGTTAACTCAATGGTAAGTTTTTTTTTTTCTTCTTTTTGTGGCTTTTTTTATCCCATTCTGTTGAATGGATTTTAAAAGAAGAGGGTCAGAAATTGGTTTTCTCTAATTTCAGAATCTGAGGAAAAGGAAAGTAAAGGAAGATCATGAAAAGGCCAAGGGAAAAAAGAAACAGGGATGAGAGGAAGAGGTGATTTTTTTTTTTTTGTAATTAGGCCAGCATGACATGGTGAACAGGATGAGTTTATAATAGAAGAGGAGTTGAGTGGAGAAGAACTCAAAGATTTTGAAGAATTGGATATAATAAAGAAAGTGAGTAATTTTGTTTTTGGTTGAGGGGGGGGGGATCAGGATTGTTTTTCTATTTTCCATTGATTGTCATAATTTCATTTGTCACTCAGAGGTCAGGAACCATGATTGATAAGAGGTTTCATTCAAGAAATTTGAGTCCTGGGACTTTGAAGAGGATAAAGAGAAGAAAAAAACAAGTTGAAGATGAAGATGCTTATAGGCCTCCAGGGAATCCAATCTTTGCTCCCAAAGCCACAGCCTCTGAAATAGAAAAGGTGAATAAATTTTGGATTTAATCTTGCTTTATGGTTCACTTATTAACCCCTTGTTTTTTTGGGATGAAGGTCACAACATTTTCTGTTTCATCTTCTGATAATTTTGAAGTGGTGGCTATTCATAAACTCAATATGAATGGTTTTTTTTTTCCCTGTTTCATCTTAAACAATACTGATGTTTTTTTCCTTAGTATCAATAGAAAAAAAAAATCATTTTCCCAAAGACAGCCATACCAAAAATTTCACATGTTGAAGATGTGATGGGTGATGGGAACTGTGGGTTTAAACTAGTAGCAGTTGATTTGGGACATCAATCTGAAGATTGGATTCCAATACATCAGCAAATGATCAAGGAAATCAAATCCAACTCCATCTTCAAGGATGAAAACTTTATGGATCAAGTCTGGGATGAAATTTTTTTGACAAAGCAAGAAACCATCTCAACCACACTTCTTGACCTGCCCCTCAAAGTTACTGGATGAAATTCCCTTGCCATGGTTTCCTACTTGCAGATACATACAAAAGGTCAGTGATACTTTTATCTAAGTTGATGCCATTAACTTATTTTCCACTCAATTCACCTCCAACTTCCAATTCTCAAACATCTCTCATTTGTTTAATTATTTTTGAAGATTTTTAGCACATAGTTTCTTCACACTATAATTCTAAACTGTGGACAGATCCCCAATTAGATCCACTTTGGAAGGCTTTTGCTAGAAAGGAATCACAAAGATGGGAAGATTTGATTCATAATAACTTGGAACTTTAGAGCAAAAAAACATGACTTTTGTGTTTTCAATTATGCATTCTTTGGGACACAATAAGCTACAAAAAAGTCCCCAGATGATTTTTTTTGGGGCCCTTCACGATGCCCACTAAAATACTGGAAACTGAAAATTTGGAAGATCTCATGGAAGAATAACAAAAAAAAAAATTGAAAATAATGTCTCATTGTTTATGTAAATCCCATTTTCTGGGGGGAATGTGAAGTACCAAAATTCTGAAAAAAAAAATATATGATTGAATGGCCTGCCATATTTGGAAACTTTTTGTCTTTTCAGATTTTCCAAAATGATCAACAAAAAAATATTAAAAATGTGAAAAGATTTGAGATGTGGAGCGTTTTTTTTTTTGCAGTTTTTTTGGGGGTAACTTTGAAGGCCTTAAAAATGGCCCCAAATTCTTAGGATTTATTCTACAGGGGTTTGAGATGCCCGGCTATCCCCCAGTATTTTTTTTTTTGAAGACCCCCCAAAACCGCGTTTTTTCCAGGTTTACCGCGAGGTCGGAGGAGGTTGTGGGGACATCCAAACCGCGTGTTTTGGAGGTTTGGGGGCGTGAAAAACCTAACACGCTATATATAAGAGAATGAGTGAGTAGGAGGATTCCGGTCAGAAAGCTGGTGTGGGGTTGTAGAAAGTTTTAACTCAAGGTTTAGCTAGGTATTCAATCATTCAGCTAGGGGGAGTGGTCAAAGGTCGATCGGAGATCTCAAGTGGGGCAGGGGATGATGGCAAAGGTGGAGGAGGTGAGCGGATCGTTCGAGGGCGGAGGCGCCTAGAAAGAGCAGCGCCTGACGGCTTGGAGAGTGTCCACACCGGCTGAAGCAGTCAGACCCTGGGTTGGAATCCAGCTCGGGGGTTGGTAAGTATTTAGTCGATCCTAGGCTGGCACGGCACGGTGAGGTCAGTCGGTTGTTACCGAAGGCACCAGCAGAGTAGGAGGGTGAGAGGGAGACAGACTGAAGACGACTACTGTCAGAAGACAGTCAGTCGGTCAGTCGGTTCGGACTGAGATCCGCCGTGAGGAGGGAGAGAATTTTGAATACACAAGATAACATCTATCCATGCACCGAGCCAAGCCAGTGGTATAGGTGTCATACAGAGTCATGTCAACCAGACAGTACTTCAACAGATTATCACCGATTGACTCTCCAAAACCGAACTGATCACCAAAGGAAAGAGAAGGCATCGATCGAGCGAGACACACAAGTAGATACCCCCACCAGCGGCCATCGAGAGGCATCATCAGGACGAGGAGGAGGATATCAAGAGACGACAGGGAAGCCATCACTCGCTCAGTCTCGACCCACCTCGAAACGAGATCGAGCCAGCGAGGAGGAGGAGCGAGGAATGAGAGGAAGAGAGCCAGCGAGTGAACTTGGATCGAAGGCTCAAGGGCCAGTGAGTTGAAGCCTAGCGAGCGAAGAGATCAAGCTGCACTGTCACCCAGGTGGAAGACGACCAGGAGGAGCCCAGCCAGACCAGGAGCCGGCAGCTATCGCAAGCTCGAGTCAGCCAAAACGACCAAAAGCACTTGACTCACTCCAACACGGGGTGCCACCCAGACCCACGAACAACATCATCACATCCAGCCAGCCAGCCAGCCAGCCAGCCAGCCAGCCAGCCAGCCAGCCAGCCACTAGTTTCGCGACTCGAACGAGACAAACACCCCTGGACCTGGAGCCAATGCAGCTCACCAACCAGCCAGAACTCAACCTACGACGACCACGACCACCACCACGACCACCACGACCCCTAGGACCAGCGAGTCAGCAACAACCACGACCACCAACGAGTCAGCAACAACTACGACCACCACCATCACCATCACCACCACCACCACCGCCATCGATCTATCGAACCAG
This sequence comes from Puccinia polysora, assembly GCA_025617555.3. Classification (NCBI taxonomy): domain Eukaryota; kingdom Fungi; phylum Basidiomycota; class Pucciniomycetes; order Pucciniales; family Pucciniaceae; genus Puccinia; species Puccinia polysora. Next base: position 42,219,345 of record CM062613.1, read on the forward strand.
CCCATCAGCAACTCATCCACCACCATCCCAACCCAGCCCACTACCACTACCACTACCCCTACCACTACCACTACCGCCACCTCATCCATTCTATCAACCACCTCCATCTTACTCACTACAAGAGCATCATCATCAACAGCACATCCATCCAGTCTCATCTCAACCGTTCCAGTCTCAAGCTCAACTGACACCCCAACAACAACAACAACAACAACAACAACAACACCACCACCACCACCATCCTGATCAACAACGACTACTTCAACCACCACCACCACCACAACAACAACAACAACATCATCATCAACATCAACAACGACAGATCCAACTTCAACCAAACCCTCAACTACCCAAGCATCTCCAACCCCAGCAGCAACTACCCCATCACCTACTCCAGCAGCAACAACCACCATCCCATCTAACCCCTACCATCCATCATCATCCATCCCAGCCTCCACGGACCTCAAGTCACCCTAACCTACAGAGATCCTCCTCGACCCCCCATCCACGCTCTACCACCCCGACCTACTCGGCCCAACAACCTACGTCCCTCACCAATGGTCATCATCATCGTCCCACGCTCCCCAACCTCGAATCCCCCTCCTCGAGCTCATCCTCCCACTCTCCCTCCAAACCGGCCAGACCTCCCTCCTCCTCCACCTCGATCGTCCACCCACCCAATCACATCCAATCACCCTCCAACTCGATCGATCCTCAACCCAATCCACCCTCCCCTTCCTCTTCTCATCACCTGTCTCCTCAAAAGGTAACCCACCATCTCATCCCATCCCCGAGACCACTAAAACTCGGATCTGACCTCCTCATCCCTTCAGCACCTGACCGAATCCGATCAACTTAAACTTAGACGATGGGCATCCAAGGATCAATCCTACGAACATTCAGCTTACTTGGGTCGAATCCAAAAGAGATCCGTCTTTGGTGAACTCTACGGCGATGCATTAGACTCCGGTCGGTACGATTGGTTGGGTGATCTAAACCCTAATCGACCTCCAAGCCGATTTCGACTTCAGATGCCCATCGAACGCGATAGGATATCTGCATTCGGAAAACGTAGGACGAGACCGAAACTGAAACTAACCAAGAAAGATCTCAGCTTGATAGCCAATACCAAAGAAGTCCTAGTACCCATCAGGCTCGAGATCGAAGTCGATCATTGGAAGTTGAGGGACACGTTCACTTGGAACCTCAAAGGTCATCTCTCCAATTCCTCTCCCGATCTCAGAAAAACCACGTACTGATCCATCAATTCTGCCATCTTCGTCTTTCTCCAAAACTAAATAAATAAATAGAGCCCGTCGTCACTCCAGAGCAGTTTGCCATTCATATCTGTGAAGACTTGATTTTACCCATCCAACACTTTTCCGCTCCGATCGTCAGTGCCATCAAAGAACAACTAGAAGAGTACAAGCTTCACGAAAACTTTGAAGGTCATCTGGCTACTCATCATCTACCTCTTGATTCCATTCAAGAAGGAAATTCTTGCCACAAGAGATCCAACGCTCCCACGGCTGGTATCGAAGAGATTAAAATGGAGGATGATGACGCCAAAGTTATGAACGATGATCAAGATCGATCCCTTGCCGAGTCCATGCAAGAACTCTCAGAACGACAGAAGAAGCAGGATGAGTTATGGTGGTCAGAGTGGAGGCGGAGAATCCTGAGTGTCGACGAGGTAGAGGAGCAGGGGCTGGGATTACCATGGGCGACGGCGGAGGAGGAAGAAGAAGAGGAGGAGGAGAAGGAGGAGGAGGAAGAGGAGGATCGTCGATATCCTGTTTCGAACGACTTATCAGAACAACGTCCATTCGATTCTCACAAACGGATCAAACTTGATCGATCCACTTCTCCCCCAACCCTCTCCAACCTACCCCAACAATCATCGTTCAAAACACGGTTGATAGACGATAACGATTCAAAGTTCAGACCTGAACCAGTCGATTCCTTCAAGCTCTCGATGGACATGCGAGATGACGAACTAAGAATACCTATCAATTTGGACATCATCTCTGGTAACATTCACTTAACCGATCGATTCGAATGGGAAATCAGTCAAGTCAATAATTCTCCTGAACAGTTCGTCGAGGTCTATGCCAACGATCTAGGTCTCGCTGGTGAATTCAAGTAGGTCTCCTTTACTTGACGCCGTTTGATTTTCACCTTCGATTTTATTTAATCTCTCCTCTTTTTTCTTTTCCCCAACCCGGAACCAAATGAAATGCAACTATTATAGGACGGCAATCGCACATTCGATTCGTGAACAAATCGAAACCTATGTGAAATCGTTGGCTTTGGTGGAACATATTAATGGCTATCCAGTACCTAACGATGAGTTACGTTATGCGTTCCTGCAAAGAGTCGTCGAACCTATTCGGACCGGACAGGTCGATGATTATACGCCATTCCTCAATCTTCTCAACGCTGACGAACTCGATCGTCAGGAGAAAGAACACGATCGAGAGGCACGTCGGAAGCGTCGTCAGACTCGTAGTCGTCGAGGGATCACCTTACCAGATCGGGAGTCCCAACGTACCGTTCGAAGTATCGTCCCAATCCAAGGCATCAAGATGGTCGTTCCTTATCAAAATGATAACGAGGACTTGATCGTACCCCCTCAACCTGTGGCCGAGCCATTCGCCATCAAGGAATCGGCCGTCGAGATCCCTGATCCAGTTGGTTAGTTTACCTTTCATTCCGTGAAAAAGCCTCTAGATGACTTGTGCGATCTTAACGCGTTGGATCGACTACTCCTCTTGCTAGAGGTTCCTCCCAGACGACATATTCCAGCCCCCAAGGAACCTCCTCATGTTCCTGAGAGTCAGCTTGGTACTCCAAACAAAGCTACCGCCAGTCGAGTCTCTCGAAGGTTACGTGGTGCCACCGCCGATGTGGCCCCTACGGTTACACCTCCTTTGGTCATGAGAACGAACGATTCTAACGTCAACATCGATAAGGATGAAGCGCCCACTCCTAGTACCACTAGTACACCCGTACCCTCTCAAGTCAACAAGAAGACTAATAGATCAGATCCAGCGACTCAGTCCAACGTGCCCAAGAAACCATCAGGAAGTCGCAGTCGTGGAATCAATTGGGAGGCTCTCGGCTTACATGATCCCATGGTCAATGGTGCCTGGCATTGTAGCAATTGCGGTTGTCCGGGGGATGTCGCAGTGGGTAGGAGGAAAGGCTTGGGAGGTAAAGATACCTTATGTGGCGAATGCGGTCAGTCTTTCGATCCCCTAAACTTTCTCTCAAGGGTGGATCTTTTGTCGCGTGATCTAACGTATCCACTCTACTGTAATCCCACCGATGCTCTATGGTACGGGACCACTCTTTCAGGAAAATACATTCATCGCTTTAAAAAAAACCGACCGACCATCTATAATACCTCGGCCGAGTATCATACAAGCCTCAAGCTGGAGGCTGAAAAGGCTAAGCAGGCGATTGCTGCCCAAGAACTGGTCCGCAAGGAAAGGAATCGGTCCGAGAATCAGAATCTCCCAAGCAGTGTGAATAATAAGAAGCGCAAGAAGGATGGAAGCCATAATAATCTCTTACCCCAGTCCGAGAAGATCATACGTAGTGAAGAACGAGCCGATAGTGTCGTTAGTAGCACCAAGAGTGCTGGCTCGAGAGACTCCTCACCTGACGCTTCGAATCGGTCTGCTAATAATGGTGGCTCCGAGAAAGCGCCCTCTAAAAAGCGATCACGAATCCATGAACCCTCCGATCCTGCTCCTCCACCTACCACCAGAGCTCAGCAGAGAAGCCTCTCAAGGAATTTGATCGCCAATTCTCCGGAAATCGGCAACTCCCCCGAAGCTAACTCACCTACTCACTCCAAATCACAGTCTACATTAGGATCCCTACCTCCTAAATCGACGCGTGCTAGTAGCCGTCGGGGTAGCGTGAAAACCGATCAGGTGAAGAAAGTCTCTCCCGACCAAGTGGTCGCTCAAGCAGATCACCCAGTACCATCCGTTGGACCAACGCCCGAGCATCAAAAGACCAAAGAACTCCGATCGAAAAATCCGGAGAAGACCAAAAATGGTGCCAAGGTTCCTGATGAAGGGCAGAGTACAAACCAAGTTCCCTCGGCTCTCGTCCCCGGCTCTGTGATCCCGGCCAAAGACCCTCGGGGAGAGCTTCGGCGTCCGATTGGGAATGGACGCCCAGTATCTGGGACAGCGGTCATCCCGAGATTTCAACCTCCTGAGTGGACGAACGCCGCACTGGCCAATATCAGAACTTCGTATCCCTCTGATAAAATCGAGCTCGTACCCAAGCCGAGAAAGGAAGTTCGAACCCCTGGTCAACCACCGGTTCTCGTCGGCTGTGATTGGCGCCTGAAATGTTTGGACTGCCCTGGCAAGGTAATTATCTCCTCTTCCCCAGATGAGATGAGAGATCATCATGATTAACATCTCTGTTTTTCTCATCTCCAACAGCTTTACACGATTGGGCCTGGAGAATCATTTACGAACTTTGACGTGCATTTGAAGAATCGAGTGAGTTAGAGGTGCCAAACCAATCTACTTGCACATGAACCAAGACCGAATATTTAATGACCGAACCTTTTTTTCTTTTTCATTTCGAAAAAAAAAAAAAAAAAAAAAAAAAAACTGAAATCGCACTGATCGGCAGCAACATCGACAAAAAGTAGATGAAAGACTAATTGCCTCAGGTTTACCGCCACTTCAGCAGCATCAAATATCACCCACTGGTCAACATCAAATATCACCTACGGGTCAACATCAAATATCACCCACGGGTCCTTCAAACCCACAACCCGAAACATCAGCTGCCACAAGTTCACAACCTGCGTCTCAAGGTCCACCTTTGGGTAGCTCCGAACAACCTCAAGCCATAGCAGCGCATGGTTCTCAGCAGGCTCCATCCGCAGATAACCTTCTGCCATCCCCAGTACCACCAAGTAGTTCTTCCCAACCCCAATCTGAAGCTTTAATGACTCCAAGTTTGCACCCTCAACCCCAAGTCTCTCCAACTGATCCCTTCCAACATTTACCTCAAATCATGCTCGCTGAGAATTCGCAATCTCAATCCTCAACTGATCAGAGCTCTCAATTACCACCAGTCTCCACCATCGCGGCCTCGCAACAAATCCCAATCCTAGCCTCTCAAGCTGCCTCGGTTCAGATGGACCAACATCCACCTGAGCTTTCTGAAAACGTTAACGTGATGTCCACCAATAGCGCCTCTGTTGGCCATCAAAACATTATAATTTCTAATGACCCCGATCTCACTACTGCTATTACAAACTCGTTACCCGTTCCGGCGACTACACCCATGGTCGAACTCGGAGCATCAGGCGGCGATACGCAATCAGCGGGTACAACTCTTCGAGTGGAAGCTCCACAGGCTGGTCCTAGTGCCCCTGAAACTTGTGATTCAATCTCCCAAGTTTCAGCTCCATCACCTGAAGCGGGTGAGATTCAGAATGATGCGTTGCCTGAGGGCGCCGCTGAAGTGGTTCTGACTAATCCAGCTGAGAATCCCCAAGGGATCGAGCTCGATCATCGGTCGGGGGTTTCTGGAACACCATTGTTATCACCACCCTTGGAAGGTATTCAGCCTGAGTCTCCGATCGGCCCATCGAATCACTCGATTGAGCCTAGTTCAACAGTCGAAGGGGCAAGTGAAATCGACTTGCCACCTGCAGAACCGGCGATGAGTGTGACAGTGAATCCCAAGGAAGAAATGGTTGATGTAAATAAGGTCGATCGGGTCACATCTATGGAATTTGAAGGACCTAGCTCGAGTCTCTCAGGGCCATCGATCGATGTAGTGATGAACACCAGTGAACCGACGCCCAATAATCGGCGATCATCATCAATACCGAGTCTTCCAGTCGTCTCAACCGATCCGAAGAATTCTTCACCCACCCCAACTCGACCTGGTTCATTATCCCCAACGACCCATCTATCACTTCCTCCTAGACCTTCACTTCCCTCATTATCTCATCCACCCGGGCCATCGATGCCGATCAATTCATCTCACCGCCCCCATAATCTTCTCATGCTCTCCCATCCACCCCCAGCAGCGCCATCTCCACTCTATCATCCTAACCACCATCCTAACCACCACCACCACCACCACCACCATCATCACCATGGCAACAACAATAGAGCTAGTGTCACCGGTCATCAAAGTAATCATCATAATGGGAACATCAATCCGGGTGGGCCGATTCTCAACAATACTTCCTCCTCCTCCGCTTCCGCTTCATCTACTTCCACTTCGAACAACGGAGGTGGGAATGTTGGTAGTACTAGTCATGGACCGCCGCCGCCTCCTGCTGCTCCCGGTAATAGTAGCAGTAATAGTAGTAATACTCATCACCAACCCCCCTCGATCTCCTTACGTCACCCTCCACCTGCGAGCCTGGTCCATCCACTACCTAAGAAACCCACGTTTGATTGATTTGTTGACCCATGATCCCTTCAAGCTTCCAATTGCTTGTCCATTTGGTTTTTTGTTTTGTTTTGTTTTCGTTCTGGTCACCACAACCATCATAATAACAGACACCCCCCCCCCACCTCCAACAGAAGATGATTGTAAATTAATCCTCTTTATTTCATCATCGCTCATCTTCAAGTCCATCCATATATGTATATCTATATGTATATGTCGTGTGGTTCTACGGGAGAGATGGAGAGTGACTGTATGTGTGTGTGTATGTGTGTGTGTGGGTGGGTGAACAAAACGTGCATATTGAAAATCTCCTGCCCCCCCTTCCAAAAAAAAAACCCTGCTCGTCCTCCCCGCCGGCTGAGAGGAACTTGTTGATGATCGTCGGGATGATCGATGAGGTATGCGCACGTTAGGTGAACATGAAGCACACTCAAAAAAGAAAAGAAAGAAAAGACGGGGTTTTCTTCCATTTTGAACATCTATTTATTTTCTAAAAAAAAAAAAAAAAATCTTTTTTTTTTTTTTTTTTTTTTTTTTTTTTTGCGGGGGGGGGGGGGGTCATCCCTGTACGTACGACTGTTGATGAAGGGTGGGGATGATGGATTGATCGGAATCGGAATCGGAATCGGTGATAATTTTTTTTTTTTTTTTTTTTTTTTTTTTTTTTTTGGGTGGAGGGGTGAGGTTGATGGGATTGAAGTTCGAGTTAGGCCTAAGGTTACACAACGATAAAAACCCTAGAGACGTATGTGTCGTTGAGGTCAAGTATGTATGTATATACATCTGGTCGAACTCGACGAGCCTGAAATTAAGAATGGTTTATCCCCCTCCCCTAGATAGAAAGAAAGTGATGAAGATGATGTGAGAGTGATAATACTTGAATCAATTATGAAGTATTATTATTTTGTTTAGAAAAAAAAAAAAAAAAATAGTGAAGAATAATAATAAGGAGGAGGAGGAGGAGGAGGGATAGGTTAAGAAACTGTTGATCGAACCGACGATCCCAAGACCGTGATTTGAAGGCGCGGAGGACCTAACTACCTACCTACCTACCTTTTGCCCGGGCCGGACCGACTTGGATCATTGACGTCCCCAACGTCGATCGTCAGTCGCTCTCGCTAGGTAGGTCGGTTGGGTTGAGTACTTGCTACGAACGATCAGGGGTCGAAAGGGTTTGGATGAGTGAGTGGAAGAAAAGAGAAGAAAAGAAAAGAAAAAAGAGAGAGAAGAGAGAGAGAGAGAGAGAAAAAAAAAAAAAAAAAAAAAAAAAAAAAAAAAAAGAAAAAGAAAGAAAAAAGAAAGAAAGAAAGGAATGAAGATGAAGAAGATGAAGGTTTCGACGAGGTTGAGTGAAGGGTATTTTTAAGCTAGTTAGGGTAGAAGGAACTCGGTCGGTGAGTCGAATCGGTCAGATCGAGTGATTGAGAAGATAGACTCAACGAGTCAAAGTAATTCAGTCTCTACCCCAGCCATGAGGGGAGCTTGACTAGGCTCGAATGGATCTTAGAACGGGTCCGGTCGGAAGATCCATTGGACTCGGTCTTCGAGTCTCTCTCGACTCACCTCCTCTTGGGTGTACTCATGACCTCACTTGCTCCAGAGATCTCCCTGAGGAATTCATCACCTCAAGTTTGAAATCGTCGTTTGGGATGGATATCATTTGATTTAATTTTATTTTAATTTTTTTTTTTTTAAAAAAAATAAATAAATAAAAAAGGAAAGGAAACGAAAGGAAAAAAAAAAAAGAGAGATCGAATGAAGATAATTTTTTTTTTTTTTTTTTTTTTTCAAAGGGGAAGTGTCAAAAAAAAAAAGAGAGAGAGAGTGAGTGAAAATTTAGGGTTCAAATAAGAATGGGTGGGGCGGGGGGAAACAAAGGTTGTTAAGTGGGGAGAAAAAGGAGGAGATTGAATGAAATTTGAAATTTGAAATTTGAAATTTGAAATTTGAAATTTGAAAAAAAAAAAAAAAAAAAAGAATTGATGAGAAGGTTTATCCTTGATATTTCTTTGGTTGGGTTTGTTTATTTATGATTCTTGATTCAATCAATCAATCAAAATAATAATAATAATAACAACAACAACAACAACAAAAAAAAAAAAAAGTCATATCAAATTTAAATTCAAAAAAAAAAAAAAAAAAAAAAATTAAAAAAAAAAAAAATAATTAAATTCTAGGGAGGGGGGAAGGGGGGATAATGTGATGGGTAAGGATGAGTTTTGAATCAACAAGTTTAATCTCAACCCTCAGAGTCTCAACAGTGAAGTTTTTTTTATTTTTAATTTAATTTAATTTAATTTTTTTTTTGGTTTCTGGATGAGGGAAGTAAGAGAAGATCAAAGGATCCTAGGAATCCCCATCTGACCATCATGATCAAGCTTTGAGAGATTGAGATTGATTTGAATATGAGACTAGGATTGAAAAATCTCATGGATCAACAGGTTTAAACTTTGCAAAGAGAAAAAAAAAAAAAAAGAATTGATGAGGTGGAGCAGGCAAGGGGGGGGGGGGGGGGGATTGGGATTGGGATTGGGATGGGATGGGGAAGAAGGATGAACTAAATTGAGGATTTGATCTTGGTCTTTGATTGAGTAGAAGTGATCTCAATGGGAGTATTCCAACTCAACCAAACCTGCAATCCTTTTCATTGGTATCTCAAGGTCATGATCATGATGATGTGGTCATGATCATTGTCCCTTATTGGCTTGGCCTTCTTGAATATATATATATATATATATATATATATATGTATAGATTCTCTTTGAAAGATCAATCAAGTCATCTTTATAAATCAATCATCATATTAAGATCCAAAGAGTTTTTTTTTTTTTTTTTTTTTATTTTTATTTTTTATTTTTATTTTTTATTTTTATTTTTTTATTTTTTATTTTTTTTATTTTTTATTTTTCTTTTTTCTTTTTCTTTTTCTTTTTTTCTTGGATGTTTTGATTGTTTGACTTGACTGAAATCAAAAATTCTTCACTATGCAATTTAAGAAAAACTGTCCTCTATATTTTGTAAATCCTCTTCACATTTTCTTTTTCTTTTTCTTTTTCTTTTTTTTCTTTTTCTTTTTCTTTTTTTTTTTTGGCCTGTTTTATCTTAAGTCTTTCCTATCTCTATGGTTTTTGTCCTCAATCTGATCAAATCCAGTCAGTAATTCATTCACAATCAACCATCTTCACTTTTCTTTGACACTTGTCCTCATTTTTTTTTTCTCTCTACATCAATTTGTCTTCCTTTTTTTTTTTTTAATTTTGGTTGACCGGATGTTTTTTGAACACTGAATATGCTGGGAAAAAATCACAAAAAAAAACAATTTTTTTTTTGTTTAACTGCAGAAATTGAGGCTTGAAAAAGGGAAATGTTAAACTCACAACCCCAGGGTTACAAACAGGTGTGGATTGCTGTTCAAAATTCAACAAGCAGCAAGCAAGTCCTTTATGACTTGCGCATCACCCAGTTGCAACCCTTGTTGAGTTTTAAATGGGGATTTGCAACCCCCCAGGGGATGGGCAAGTTATGAGCAGGGTTGCACCTGTTTTCCTTGCCCATTTGGGAAAAAAAAGCCCCAAATGAGCCATTTGAGGGGGGTATTGGGGTACCTAGGCACCCCCAGACCACATCTGAGTGAAGTCAAACCAGATTTGGGGATGTGGCATACTATGTGGGACTATTATTGGACCACAAAAAGAACTTGGGATCACATTCTGCCTATTGGCAAAACAAAGACTTGTCAAAAATTGTACACATCACTTGCTCATCACATAATTTTGTTTTTCTCAACCCAAAAGTGAGCTAACTTTGGGTTTGTTTGATTGAAAAATTGAATCAAATACTAAAGTTCTGTTGAATTTTGTTTGTTCATGGGAATAGTGGCAAGCCCAAGCCCCGCTGGTTTCACCATGGCTGTGTTAACAGACTTGATTGAAAGTGTTGTTAACAAAGCTTTGGAATCTAGGGATTCGGGTAGGGAGTTGGAAAAGAAGAAACATTGGAAGCACTGATTGCATCCTCATCTAAGGTTAAAATTGAGGCACAAGATGTTTCTTCACAACTGGAATTGACTCACAGTGGTGGGTCACATTTAATATGCCACTGGACTGAGAATGATTTGCCTTGATCAATACTAACATAACCATGGAGGGTGTGACTATGTAACTAAGAGGTGCCAGAACCCCTTGAAACTCCTCCTGAGAGAGCCTTTCCTAGTAGGAAAGAAGCCAAGAACTATTTTAAAAAATGGGAAGCCATGCATGGCTAACCATTGACAACATTCAAGTCAAAAAAGGAAAAATATGTTGAACTAGCATGAAACAGATTTGGAGTATCTGAAGGGCCATGCCTCCCCCAATGGCAAAGGCAAACTCCCACAAGGAAGGTTGGGAGTCAATTAATGATAACTTAAATTTCCACAGTAGCAGATCCCACGTGGCTTCTCTCGATTAGAAATGACCAAAAAAATCATCAACCATCTGAAAACCCCTCAGTGCATCCTCAAATGAGGAGAATCTCTGATGTAGCCTTGGATCAAATTAAGGAAGGCATGAAAGATGATCTCAATAAATTGAAACTTAATAAAAAATTGAGAAAAATTGATGATGGAGAATACATTAACAATAGAAAAATATAAAACACTAACTAGAAGGTAAAGCTAGCAGAACTGAATGAGAAAGGTGTTATGGATGTTCTATTAGAAATTCTCCAGGAAACCCAGTGGTTTTCCAGTTCAAAATTTGATGGAGATGTGCGCTAAGAGGCCCTGTTCTTGGCTAATCCTGAGTCTATAAAACTTTGAAAAAAATTCCATCATATTGCTTTGTTGGATTGTACTAATAAAACAAATAGCTATAACATCCCTCTATTGCATGTTGTAGGAACAACAGCCAACAGGAAAAAATTTACAAAGGATTTTGTTTTTATAACAAAATTAACTTATGAGTTCTACAGTTGGGCTTTGAATCCATTAAATAAGTTGGCTTGTGATTCAGAGAGGCTTCCCAAAGTCTTTGTGACAGACCATGGAAAATCTCTGATTTGTTCCATTGAACATAGTTTCCCTGAGTCATCCAGAAAGTCATGCTCCTGGCACTCGTATAATAATATTCAAGAAAAATGTAAAGTTTCCTTCAGTAATGAAAATGGAGGATGGAAAAGTTTTATGAATCTTTGGCCAAAGTATGGGGCCTCTAAAAACAAGGGGGAGGCAGAAGTCAATGATTCTTAACTCAGAGTAGGCCAATTTATTTTTCTTCTGTTCATCTTTTCTGGGAATGCTTATGTTAAGAATTGTATACAGTGTTTCTTGAAAGACTGTGAGGATGTGCTCAAGTATATGGAAAAGAACAGTTTACCTATCATTGAGAAATTTGTAACATTTTGGACTTGTGTGAACCCAGAATTTAGAAATGAAACAATTTCTTGGGTAGAAGGGTCCCATGCTACTTTCAAACAATTATTTGCAGGATCTTTGGGGAACATTTTGGATGTGTGGAAACACCTCAAAGTAAAAATTGAAAGAAAAATCAAATCAGTGCATTCCTCACTTAGAAACTCTCAAATAAAGTTAGGAAACTTTCTTCCAAAATAACTTTCAACTTTGGGTTACAAATTGTCAATTGATGAAATCAAACTAATTTGGGATCAATTTGAGAAGTTAAAGCACCACCATGATGGCAAGGTTTTCTCAAATTCATATTCAAAAAAAATTAGCTTTCCATGTTCCCACATCTTAGCAGAAATAATAGCATCAAGAGGATGTTCACCCTCAGAGGAGGGTAGTCTATGACCCTTCCAGTCAATTAAGTTGTGTTTTTGGGTTTTTGAAGGGTACCAATTATAGGATTGACAGCAATCATAGGATTGAAAGATTAATTATTGATTTTCTTCTTGAAAGATTCACTCAGATCCAGTACTTGAAAAATACTAATTGTTTAACACGTTGAATCCCATGCTTATGGGAAAAAATCAACAGGTTAAATTGGGGATTTTAAAGTCCATGGTCAAGTATACAGCAACTTTAATTGTCAAGCCAAGGCTTGAGCCAAAGGTCTTAAGGTACAGCCACGGTTGAACCAAATTAAAAGCTACTTGTTGTGAACTTTCAAAATTTGAAAAAATTGAAAGGGAACTTGAGAGGGAAAAACATATTAGAAGAGAAAAAAAAATACCAAAGATAGTAAGGATTTTATTTTGGGAAGTGTTCATTTTTATGGTTTAATTAACTGATGGGAAAATGATTTCTGTAGTGCAAGGAAGGCTCGTCATCTGAATTTCATATTTCAGAGGAAGAGACTGGAAGTGAATTAGGCTCCCTTCATTTGGAATCAGAATAATTTTAGGAGGAAGGAGAATAAATGGACAATTCAAACAGAAGCTCATATTTGGTGGGTGATGTTTTCTTATTTTTTCTTTAATGAGATTAAAATTTTGGCTAAGTAATTTTTAATTGTACAAACCAAAATTTAAATACCTCAATCAAATACCAGAGAACTTACATAAGTTTTTGAGGGAGTTTAGGGATCCAGTTGGTGATGGGTATTGTGGATTTGAAGTCATTGCAAGATCACTTTGGTACAATGAGAATGGTTGGTTTTTTAAAGTACAAAATAAAATGATTGAAAAATTGAGGAAAAATAAGACATGCTATTCTAAGATACTTGGAGGCATTAAATATTTTTAAACTGAGTCCAATTTGCATGCCATATGGAGCAAAATAAGAGATTTATGCGCCACTGCAAAAATTTATTCCATCTACAGATTATGGAAGCAGTTTGAAGCGGTGAAGTAACATGGCACCATTCAAGCTTTTATTGCCAACATGAAAGGTGCCTTGGCAAATTCCAGTATAATAGGACTGACTGTTCCTCCTCAAATACTAGCGTGCTGCATAATATAAAGGATAACTGACAGGTAACCTTGCCTCATGCAGACATTATTGTGTGATGAGCTGCTACTGGAAAACTCCAAGAAACTCCTATAAGTGCTGACTAAAATAGCCAATCAAAATGCAGATTTGGGCCCCTATGTACCTCCCTTAAGCAAAGCCACTGATCTAATCAGCACCAAGCACAAAGAGCATGGCAGAGAAAATAAAAGGTGCAAAGCCAGAAAACACAACCTGAAATTGGACCACACGTCAGAACAATGCAGGACCTTAAAACATGAATTGAGGCCAATCAAATGCACAAGGGGAATGGAAATGGCAATATAATGAGATATACCTGAGTATGAAACCATGAGCTTTGGAACAGGCTTACCAAATGTAAAAAACACTGACAAAAAATCCATTTTGTTGGGTTCAGCCACCAGCCACCACCTTCTTAATGAAAAGAGATGGTTCAAAAGCATCTGGACCATAAACATGAATATTTCAACCAGAAAAACTGGGGCATCACTAGTGGAAACCACTGAAGGAAACACCATCATCTATTTGGGAAACAACAGGTCTCTAAGGATCGGAAATTGCCTGTACGTACCTGATCTGAGCCAGATCCTAATCTCCCTTTGCCAGCTGATCAGAAATAAGACCATCATTGTGGTAAAAGATGGATTGGCTACTTTGCACATTGACCAAGTGATGGCCCTTCAATGTAGCATCAAGCATGATGTTTTTGCAACGGAGGATTTGGGAAACCTGGTCCAGGAATTTACAGAAGCTGTGCAACCCCACTCCTTGGCTCACTGGCATAACAGACTAGCCATGCCAGCCTGGCAAAGATCCAGATATTGATTCCAGAAGCCCCAAAACTGGATTTTCTGTTCCAAACTTGTATGAGGGCAAAAATGGTCAGGAAGCCTTTCAAAAACAAGTCTTGCAATGCACAATGCCCTCTTGATGTAATCCATGGAGACCTTTGTGGTCCCATTCTCCCCTCTACCAATTGAAGGATGAAATAATATCTCACAATGGTGGACCATTTCATGGGCTACATCAGAATCTCATTGCTGAAGCATAAAAGCAATGCAGCTGAGGCCTTTCTAACCTTCAAAGCACTCCTTGAAAGAAAAACAGGACACATCATAAAAATTTCAATAACTGATGGAGGTGGCAAATTTTGTAGCCGCAGCATCTCAAACTTCTTTGCCCACTAGGGTATCATCCACAACATCTCTCCAACCTATAAAAACTAGAACAATGGATTTTCCAAACAAGCCAATTGCACTGTTCTCAAGATGACTTGCTGCATGCTTTTCCAATCATAAATCAGACCAGAGTGGTGGGGGGATGTCATCACAACAACCACAACCCCCAATAATGCCCTGCCATCCCTGTCTAGCATCAGATCCTCTCCAATGAGCATTTTACTCAAATAAACTCCAAAAATACAGGCATTCAGAATTTTTGGTTGCATAGTTTGGTTCTCATATCCCAATCAGAAGTGTGGATTGAAATTTAACAAGATCAAATGGGAGGGTGTATTTGTGGGCTACACAAACAAATTCACCAGCTAAAAGATCTCAAGATATGAGTATCTTAAAGTGGTAATCACTAAGCACACTATCTTTTACAAAAACAAAATACCAATTCTCAGAGCATCCAGGCAAAGAGTCAACTTCTCATCCAACTACAGTTAGCCTATCTTTTTCAAGGATTAACCTCTCCCTTTCAATGAGGAGGACAAGTTTAAAAGAAGAAACAATGCACCATTAGGTATGCAACCATTGCAACTGCCCAAGGTCCCTATTGAAGAGGAGAAGCTGCCCCCTTTGGGTCCTACCCCCTTAGACATCTGCAAAAAAACCATTCAACCTCAATAGAAGTAAAATAGTTGTGAAGCTTCTGAGGAATCCAAACCTCATCAGCGGTGAACTGCTGGAAAGAGACATCAAAAACTTGAAGAGGCCCATAAAGCTGGCAGCATTGCTAATGAAAAACCTGGTAAATCCAAAGTTTCATAAGGAAGACATGAAAACAGCCAAGGCCGGGAACTGGATTAAGGAAGAGAAGAGGGAGGTGCTAACTATAGAAAAGCACATGGTTTGGGTTGAAAGAGATAGAAGGATCACAAATCATCCAATTGCCACAAAATGGGGGCATAGAAGGAAGCTAGATGCAAACAACCATGTGACCAAGTACAAGGCAAGGATCTGCACTCACGGATTTAGAAATATCCAGGTCCTCAACTTTCAATCAAAATGTGCTCCAACAGGCTGGCCTGATTTTCTGCAAATGCTCATGGAAAATGCCACAAAGCATGTGCTAAAAATACACCAGCTAGACGTCCAAAGTGCATTCTTAACATGTGAGTTGGATGAAGAAGTGACCCTTCTTACTCCTCAAGGGTACAGAGCCACCCCCAAAACAATCTTTGAACTCAAGATATCCATTTATGGTCTGAGGCAGTCATCAAAGGTATGGTACTTGATGATTAGTGGATTCCTCAACTCAATATTTTTCCATACATCCAAGTTCAACCTGTTTGTATTTTAGAGACTTTGAGGGTGTCTGGTATGGATCTTCATACAAATCAAAAATACAACAATCTTCAGTCACAATCCAGAGCTTTTAAAAGACAAAAGAACTCAGTAGTTTGATGTTAGTTATTTTGGGTCTGCAAAATTTTTCCTGGGAATGAGAAGACAACAGTCACCTGGCCATATTATTTTCATCCAGGAGTAATACATCAACAGGAAACTGGAGGAGTTCAACCTGAAGGAAGCCTATTTGGTAAGCTCCCCAATGCTGGTAAGAATTCAATAAACTCCTGAAATTAATGAAGAGCATAAATCTTACCTCATGGGAAAACTACGGGGCTCTTGTGGTGTCAGCTTGCTACTTACACAGAGAAATCTGTCAAAGTAGACAAAAATAAATAAAAAATAACAAATACTCAAAAAAAAAAAAAAAAAAATTGTAAGAAATCCAAAATTATTATTACAGGAATGGATTCCCCGCCCAAAATTAGGTAGTTTCACTCACTGAACCCACCCTTGAATGATTAATGCTTCATATTTTGAATAATTAAAACAAAAATTGACAAGAAATCATGGCACTACTATGGCACTTTTTGGCAAAGTTAATATTTCACATGTGTTGTCATGTATGGGTTTCATAACTAAATTTCAGTAAAAAATGAGGTTTTGTGTATATTTTATGAGATACATGCCAAAATATGTTTTTTCACAATTCCTGCACCAGCCCCACATCCCTACATGCAGTCCCTGCATGTCTTCCTTTTCCTGTATGCATCAATTAGCATATTTACATGTGCAGATTTGCTGTTGTGGTAGACCAAACCTTTCCTATAGCCATCAGAGTCAATTTTCTAGTATAACAACAGCTCAAGCCCTCAAATTAACCTCATAAATGGATTCTACATCACAGATAACGTATAGTCACTCAGCCAAATTACCCCCCTATCTCTCATGGATTAGAAGATACAGCCCAAGAAACCTTCAACTGTTGCAAACTCATACCCAACCAGGTGTCACATCTCTGTGGAAGACATAAGGCATAACTTGAAAACCTTAAATTAAATACTAGTGGAAGCTTATCCTCAACACCAGGACCATACATCAACCCTGTCACCTCAGTCAGAATATAGCAATACAGATCCAGGAGGCAGTGCAACCAGTCCAGATCCAGTCACCTCACCCAGAATACAGGAATACAGATGCAAGAGGCAGTGCAACCATTCAGATCCTGTCACCTCATCCATAATACAGAAATACAGATGCAAGAGGCAGTGCAACCAGTCCAGATCCAGTCACCTCATCCAGAATAAAGAAATACAGATACAGAAGGCAGTGCAGCATGTCAGATCTGGTCACCTGAACCAAACAAGCATGCAAATACACATACAAGAGGTTGTGCAGAAGTATAATGGAGAAATATAGGCAGGAGGAAGTCAAACAATTCTTAAGAAGAACCAAACAAATGTGCAGCAAATAAACGTTCAAGAGGCTGTGCAGAAGTAATACAGGAAAAATATACATAAAGGAGGCTGTGCAGAAGTATACAGGAGAAATATATGCAGGAGGAAGTGGAACCAATCTTAACTAGCACCAAACAAAACCACCAGTATTGCACAGCAATACATGTGGGTAGAATCAAGTAGCACTAAAAAAACCACCAGTACAGCACAGCAATATATCTTATCTGCACTACACAGCAATTTATGCAAGGTTGTGAATGCATGAAACCCCTGTACAATCTTTTTCCAACCAGCAGAAATGCCTCACGTAAATATAAAAGCTTTTTCCAACCAGCAGAAATGCCTCATGTAACTGTATCTCACTGTTCCTCACCAGAACAGGGAGAAACCTCAGGGGAAGCCTTGAACACCCCCTGAGGCAGGATTTGTCTATTTAACAAGGGCCTCTCTGCCCTATCCAAGTTGTATCCACATGCCATCTGGCCCCTCCCATCATCCCATTACCACCACCAATCTCTACTCACACATCAGTACCCATCTGTGGTACCTACCCAGATAAAATATTATGAGTGAACCAATTATAAGGAAACAAGAAATCAGAGACCAAGTTATAACCAACCAACAGGTGCTTGAATAAGGGTTCTTCTGTGGCCTAAATATTCAGCACCAAATTAAAAAGAACCACCAATAAATCAATAAATAACCCTTTCAAAGAAAGAGATCACAACCAAAAGCAACTAACAACCTTTCCTCTACCCAGCCCCCTGCGGGAAAACCCATCCTTGGGTCCTCTCCTGAACCATCCATTTGATAAAACCTTGAAACCTTTAATATTGGGATATTGGTTAAGATCAAATATATCTGATCAATAAATAACCAATAACCCAATACATCTGGTCCATTCTTCAACCAAATCATACCAATAAAAGTTAATAATTAATCTAGGTCTGATCTGAGACCTATTTTAAGTCTCAAAGAAACCACCCATTAATTTGAATAAATTATTGTGCAGAATTACTATAGTACTAGAAGGGAAGGCAATTAAAAACCACCCTGAGTATTTACTAATACTCTAAAGGACTAGGAGTAATACTAAATTCCCCTTCAAGGACTGCCAGCAAGCTATTTGCTACTTTATATATATAATCCCACAGGAGTCTCTACACCATAAGCAGCCAATCCTTCCTTGAATGCAGAGGATCATTCCCCGCACGCAGTTGAACTGACTGATCCATGCATCAAGATTTGTCAAGACCAAACTGACAGGTGGTACCACCACTAACAGCTACAAACCAGAAGGATCAACCATGTATATGTAATAACATGATAAATGCATGATAGATAGTCTAGAAACATCAATTATTCAATGAAATTAGCATAAACTAATTTTTGAAGTATTTTAATTGGACAATCAAATATTGAGAATCATCACAACAAAGACTGATCCAGATCTTTAATGATCACAAAAAATATCAAGAAATGATCATAAAATCATTAAAAATTATCAATTTAATCACTAGGTTATGGAAAATCAATGGAAACCAATCAATGATCACCTTTAGTCAAATAATAATATTCCAAGTCAAAGATACACACAGAATCATCAAAATGATCCAATTAACATATTAACAGATCCTGCAGCTAAAAATACACAGAAATCCAGCAGATCTGGGATCAGCTGATTGAAAGAACCAAATGGAAATACTAATCCTGTCCTGGCTGGCTTGCTAGCCTTAGCCCTTGAGCCTTAGCCTCTCTATGTTCCCTGAGAAGGATCATTTCCACTCCAAAAAAGGAATTTATACAGACCTTCTTTGGATTATTGTTCCCCAGTTACCTAGAAATTTATAAATTGTTATCCAGAAACCTTTCCATCTGTGATAAAGTTATAAAAAGATTTAAGCAATTGATTTATGGCCATGTCTTATCTATATTGAAGTTATTTCTGAAACCATTGTTGATTGATTGAAGTTTAGTCAGCAATCAACCCCACCTTTGTCCCCAAACCCTTCATATGAATCTCTGCAGGTACCCCCCCTTTTTTTTTACTCAAAGAATTGAGTTATTCCACTTCTGCCTTTGCTTTTGTGATTTTTTCCCCAGCCATTATCACCAATTAATTCAATAAATCCTTCTTGAGTATTTCATTAAGGTTCCCATTGATTCCAGGGTTTTATATGGTCCAAAGTGATCCCCTGAAGAGAGGTTTTCTAAAGAAGTAAATATTCCAATTATTATAATACTGTGGCCCCTCCTCATAAAATATTTAAAACCATTTAAACAAACCTATAAAACCTTGTACTAGCTCTTCACATATTTATTATTGGAGATTTTCATGTGTTTATTTTTGTGAATATTATTATTCCATTGCTTCATCACTCTCTGTAGCTAAAGGAATGCAAGGTTCCTGGTATCAGATATCTGAAAACTGGGGGTCTGGCTGGGAATTATCCCTAAATAGTTAATTTTTTTTATTATTTATTCCTTGGACCAGGCATTTTTTGTAACCATTAAAATATGTAACAATAGTTATTATAATTTTTTTTATTTTTATTTTTTCCAGTGGATCAAAAGAACAATTGACAATTAATAAAATATTATTTGAATCTTCTTAAACAGAAAAAGGAAGAAGAAATCCGCAACTTTGTGCCCAATTATTCAACTCCTAAGCAACAACAGCAAAGGCTTCTTTATTACAAACAAAAAATGGATGGAAGAAAAGGAGCTTGAGTTAGAAATAATTTTCAATTTGAATTCTTTATTGAGGCAATTCAAATTTTTTAAAATGTACCAAAAAAAACTTAGTCTATTGTGAAGAGAAATAAGAAAAAGATAAATCATAAAAGTGATTATTAAATTATTTTTTTATAAAAATTAGAAAAGAAATTAAGAAGAAATAAAAATAAACATAAAAACTTATATTTTTTATTTTTTATATGATTTTAGTGGATTACAAATTTGATTTTGGGGATTCAATTCAGCAGGACTTTCCTGAAAACACCCAAGAACTTTTATCCAAGGATTTATCCCAAGATTGCATTGGTACTCATTCAGAACCCCTTGGAATACCCCAAAAAGATGGCATTGACCCCAACCAAGTGTTGGTTCCCTTGAATCTGAACTTAAGTGAGTTAAAACCCTTAAAAGAAATTATAAAAAATAATAAAAACACAAAAAATATTATTATATTTTTTATTATTATTTTATTTTTTTGAAAAAGTTTTGAAAAAACTTACAACTTCTTTGTGTAATGTTCCAAAACAAGTGCAACACCTGTGCAAGCTTTAGAGCCCCTTCCTATGGATCTTTTCCCAGTGGAAATTGCCTACCCAAGGACTCCAGTTGCAAGCACTATGAGGGAAGTCAAACCCTTGACCCAAGTGTCACACAAGACAATGGCAAAAACAACAGCCACCAACTTGACAAATTCAATGTTGGGGAGTCCTCCTTTGCAGCGCACCTTATCCCTGGTGGGCACAGATCAAATTCAGCCACCCCAGCCAGACCCAGCCAAGGAGGACAAAATCAAGAAATTAGTAAAAGAACAAGTCCATCATTGAGAGTAGTTCAAATTGGCTCAGTCCCAGGAGGACATGGTAGCCATGAGAAGGGAAATTTCTCTGGAAAAAAAGTCACAGATACCCTTTCAAAAGCTAGTCCCCAAGAAAGAGGTAGAATCCTACATGCAGAGTTGGAATCCTTGGGATCAATTAGCCAGCTTAAAGGGAAAGGACCCTAAAAGGAAGAGGTTCTCATCTCATCAGAAGCTAAAAGGGTCCAAAGCGTGGGACAAGATTATTTTTCTAGCCCAGAAATTGAAGAAAGTGTGCCACAATTAGATGTACATACTTTTAAATCTTTTACCATTGATACTTCCCATAATTTCAAAGTTATAAAAACCAATTTGGATGGCATAGATGAGCAATTGGATAAGTTAAATTTAAACATTAACAAAATAATCCAATCCCAATCTGTTCAAACCAGGAACCATGATAATGAGTTTAAACAATTAAAATAAAGTATGAATATGAATGGATTAACTCTAATCAGGCACCTAGAATCCAATTATTCTTCAATAAAAGAAGAACTCCTCTTATCTGTTGAGCATATTAGAGAAGAAGTTAAGAAACTTAGCAAAACTCTTTCTACCCATTTAATCAACAAAATAGACTTGTTGAATAGCGAGCTCAATCTGGAATTAGGTATGATCAAGAATGATCTCAGAGATCTTAAATTAAACAGGACTAATCCACTAGTAAGTAATCTGGAGGAGCCAAGATCTACCAGAATTCCCAATACTCCTAGTATGCCCCCTAGATCCAGTTTTCTTAGGCATGAATCTTACAGGCCCAGTCCTACCCCTGAAGTTGAGAAAGATTTGAATTTACTCCCTCCCATAACTAAATGGCCCCAGTTCTCAGTAGAAGGAGAATACAATGATATCAGCTTCATTAATTTTATTGACTACACTCTTGCTTCTTATGAACTCCCTGACAATATTGCTGTGGTAAGACTACCCAGATTATTTGAAGGAGTAGCCCTTGATTGGTTTATTTGAAAAAGGGAAGAAGTAGGCTTTTTGTCTTGGAATTCCTGGAAGGGACTGATTAAATAACAGTTTGTAAATAGGATATGGAAAATAAAAAAGATGAAGACCTTTGAGAAGTCCTTATTTGACCCATCTAAGGATTAAACCCACAAGTGGTGTCTTGACAAGAAATGAAGGTTGGACTTTTTTTACACTGATGCTGATAAAGAAGAAGTAAATGAGAGACTTCTCAACCTATTCCCAGGAAATCTTAACCACAGCATAAGATGCAGAATGCCCATGAACTCTGACCTTTCTACACTGATTGGTGTGTTGGAAGAGACTATTGACAAGAATGGTCTAGATAAAAAGGTTAACAAACCCAGAGATCTGAACATTAGGAATAAGGAAGACTACAATGCCAAAGCTAAGGAATCTGTCCCTAATCCTACTACTCTTGAGGTTAAGAAAACTTCAGAACATAAGGAGAAGTTATGCTGGAGCTGCAACCAGTCATACCTGATTGTCCACAACCTAGGAGAGGGATGAACCCCATTGAAGGAGAGGAGTATTAAAACAACCCTGATCCCTAATATTATTACACTGATGAATCAATTTCTGAATGTGGATTAATTTTCACTAACCTCATCAATTTCATTGAAGGAAACATAAACTCTTCTTTGAATATTAATACTGTCAATGAAGATTCAAACTTAACTCAACAATGGAATCCTAACGTGAAGATTCAACATGTTTCTGAAGCTAAAACTCTGTCCCTTAAACACTCTGGCAGTAAAAGCTACACTTCTGGCAAAAATTGTTATGCTACTTGTCTAATCCAAAATTCTCCAGTAAGAATACTCCTGAAAAGTGGAGCTTTCTGTTCCTGTGTTGGATCATCCTACCTAGAGAAGCAAGACCCTAATTGGAAAATGAACTTACTACCAGTACCCCAAGCTAAGTTAAGCAGCTGAAACTCAAACCTTAATGCTTTTGGATTATGGACCACCAACCTTATACTCCCTCACAATAAAAGATCTCCCAAACTAAAAATAGAGTTTCTAGTGCTTTGAAATTGAGTGTGACTACTTCATTCTAGGAAATGGCTCCCTCTGCTTGTATGGAATAGATGTGTTCCAAAGTAAAGGTAGATACTCCACAGTAGGAGGTGACTGGAACAAGAAATTCCAGATATTTCATATCAATGCTCAAGCTTCTAAATCTAAATATGAAAAACACTTGCAAACTTTCAACCAAGAATATTTTTCTCAAGTAGCTTTGAACTCCCAGCTCAATGAAGAACAAAAAAGGGATATACTTCAAGTATGCTTTGAAAAATAGAATGCTTTCTTTACCAAAGACCAACCCATTTGTAACATAAAATGAAATGATATGATTCTAAGCTTGAGCATTAAACCTCCTTAACCTCCCAAACTCAGGAGAAATGCTTACCCCTCTATTCCAAAATCTAGAGCAGCCCTTGAAGTTCACATCCAAGAATTAATTGATCTACAAGTCTTAAGGAAAGTAGGGAATAATGAAAAAGTGGATGTCACCACACCAGTGATCATATCTTGGAATGATGATAATTCAAGAATGGTTGGAGAATTTAGGATTCTTGATAACTATACTCAAGCTGAATACTATCTTATACCAAGGATTGACCATGCTCTCCATAGCTTGTCAAAGGCTAAGTTTATTACTACCATGGATATGCTGAAAGGTTTCCACCAAATACCTATCAGTCCTGAAAGCAGGAAGTTCATGAGAATCATATGTTACCTAGGTATATATGAGTATCTAAGGATGCCCTTTGGAATCAAGAATGCCCCTTCTCACTTTTAAAGAATGATGGATACTTTTCTAGGTTTATTCATCAGAAAAGGATGGATGATGGTTTCTATTGGTGATGTTATCATTTACTCTGATTACTAGACAACTCACATGGAAAAAGTAAGACTACTCCTTAAAACTATCTCTGCAGTAAGGTTAAAATTATCTATGAAAAAGTGTAACTTTGGATATGGATAACTTAAAGCTTTGGGACATATAGTATCTGGATCAATTCTAACTGCTGATCAAAGCAAAATAGCAGCTTTTATGAACAGACCCATGCCCCAAAACAAAACTGAACTCCTGTATTTTTTCAGCTTCTGCAGCTACTACAGCAATTACATACCTAAGTTGGATTTACTCACCAAGTGTTTGTATGGAATCTGCAACAACAAGACATTATTTGAGATGACTCATGAAAGGTTGAAGAACTATGAGGAACTCAAAATAGCTATGACTACTGAACAAGTGTTGATTCAACCAGATTACACCAAGTCCTTCAAAATATACATAGATGCTATTATGGAAGGTCTAGGAGTTTCACTACACCAAGAAGTAGTAGAAGATGATAAAGCAGTGGAAAATACTATACTCTTCATATCCAAGCAACTCAAGGATACAGAAAGGAGGTATGGTGCTAGCCATATGGAATGTCTTGCTCTGGTTTGGGCCTTAGAAAAAATCCACTATTAAATGGAAGGTACCAACTTTGTGGTAATAACTGAACATAATGCTTTCAGGACTTATGAATATCAAGAATCCCCAAGGCACATGTTAAGGTGGCAGATAGCCATACAACAATACAGAGGAAAAATGACCATAGTCCACCAAGCAGGGATTAAACATCAGAATGCTGAAAGCTTGAGTAGGAATGCTTTAACCAATGACCCTAGCAATCCTGCTCATGATGCAGAAGATAATGGTATATTCCCCATACTGAAAATTAACCTGTTTGAAATTGAAATTCTCCTTCTAGGAATTTAAATCTGTGAAATTGATGAATCCCTGTTCAATTCAATCAAAGAAGCTTATCACTTGGATATGAAGACTCCAGTTTCCATCATGGAAAGTAATTGACCTCCATCTGAAATAATTAACAGTTTACCTGAAACTCTTCTGAAGCCCTACAAAGATGGAATATTTACAGTATTGGATGGTTTAGTATACTATATGCATCAACACTCTAGTGTAATAATACTGACTAAGGAGGAGCATATCAAACATGTCCTAGCTGAGTTTCATGATAACTGTTCCTCTGGACACCTATCCTCTGAAAGGACCTTTGATAAAGTCAAACAAACTGATTGGTGGATTAATTGGAGAGACTCCACAATCAAGTATTTCTCTAGGTTTTGAACATGCCAGAAATCTAACAGAAATACTTGAAAGAGGTTTGGCCTCCTTTAGAAGATTGCTGAACCCCAGAAAATATGGGATAGCATCAATATGGAATTTGTAACAGTTTTACCCCCTGGAGGAGCTTACTCCTACAACTCAGTCCTATTAATAGTAGATGGGTTTTCTGAGGAAGCTAAGTTTGTACCTAACCACAAAGAAGACACAGCCATGGAAGTAGCATTGCTCTTTTGAAACTGGCCCATTGCAGATGTGCTATTCCCCAAAATTATTATCAGTGAGAGGGACCCTAAGTTCACTTCTGAATTTTGGAGAAACCTTAGTGATATGTTAGGAACTACCTTAGCCTTTTCCACAGATTATCACCCTCAGACAGATGGATTAGCTTAAAGAATGATCCAAACCCTAGAAGACATGATCAGAAGATTCTTTTTCTTTGGATTGGAATAAAAGAATGCTGAAAGATACTGCCATGACTGGGATAGCCTCCTACCTGCCTTAGAAATGGCTTATAAAAGCAGCAAGCATTCCACCACTAAGGAAGCCCCTTAAATACTGGAAAAAGGAGGGATCCCTAAGTTACCAAAGGATAATCTCAACAAAAAGCTGACTAATATAAATCCAGCATCAGTTGATTTCAAGAACATGATAGACATGTCTAACAAGCATGCTGCTAAATGTGTTCAAGAATCTGTTGATTAAAACCAACAGAGATGGGAAAAACCCCACAAAGAACCTGATTTCAAGATTGGTGAGAAAGTCTTAGTTTCTACCACTAATTTCAATAACTAAGCTGGGAATGGATAACTTAGAACTGCCTTTGTTGAAACTTTTACAATTGAAAAGCTCCATGGGAAGAATGCTGTTGAAGTAATCCTGAATGATTAACTATCTAGAAAACACCCAGCCTTCCCAGTAAGCTTGATCAAACAATTTCACCATAGAGAAGGAGATAAGACCCCTTCACCAGAAATACCAGTTGAAGAAGATTCTTATCAAGACAAAGGAAAATTAAGTAATATCCTCAAAGATAAAAAATAAAGGATCCAAGGAAAAGATTTCAGACTTTAACTATTCAGATATAAAGGAGAATCAGCTGATAAAGATGAATGGTTTCCTTAAAACAGCATTCCAGATGTACCTATACACCTGAGGAATCACAGGGCCAGAAAAAGAAATTAGGCCCAGAAACCTTTGGCTCAGATCTAGACATATCTTGGAGTGGGGGAATGTCAGCTTTCTACTTACACAGAGCAACCTGTCAAAGTGGAAAAAAATAAATAAAAAATAATTAAAAAACTTAAAAAGTTGTAGGAAATCCACAAATATTATTACAGGAATGTATTCCCTGCCAAAAATTTGGTAGGGTCACTCACTGACCCCACCCTTGAAGTATTACTCCTTCATATTTCAAATAATTGAAACAAAAACTGACCATAAATCACAGCACCACTATGGCACTTTTTGGCCAATCTAATATTTCAAATGTGTTGTCATGTATGGGTTTCACACCTAAATGTCAGTCAAAACTGATGTGTTTTTTATATTTTAGGAGTTACACAAAGAAATATGTTTTGTCACATTTCCCCCTTCCAGCCCCGCATCCCTACACGCAGTCCCTGCATGTCTGATTTTCCATGTACACATCAATTAACAGATTCATACATGCAGCATTCCTGCAAGAAGCTGATCCTTCCATGTGCGCAGCAGATCCCGCCCCACACACATTTGAAATGACTGATCCATGCATGAAGATCAGTCAAGACCAAACTGACAGATGGTACCACAAGTAACAGCTAAAACCTAGAAGGTGTTAAAATACGGATGCACTCATGTTATGTGAATTTTAGTGTGTAATCCAAATGGGATGCACAAATGGGCCTCTACAGCCCATGAGACATCACGTGGGCTACATGGGCCTATGGCAATGTTATTGGTTTTGGAAATTTGGGCTCCAAAACACGTTTTCCAGGTCTTTGGGGACACGGGCCTTAAGAGGCCTTCCAGGGTGGATGACCCACCTTAGCCAGATGGGTTTATTTGGGAATAAATGGGCCCAAGGTTTATTTTGGACACACTTGGCCAGACGCGCTGGCCCGCAAAAGTGTAGTTTCTAGGTCTTTGGGCCTTGGTGGCCCATTGGGGCCGCCACCCGTGTCTTGGCCCGCTTGGGGCCGCTTTTTTCCTTTTTGGGCCCAACAGCACGCACAGGGCTGTTTTACAGGGCAGGGGACTCCATTTGGAGTCCTCCCACCCGCTGTGTGCGAGGCCGCGGCCCCAGTTGGGCCACCCGGCTGGTTGCGGCTGCGGTGGCTGGCAGCCCCTGCCTCCCTCCTTCCCCTTGCTTGGTAATGAGGAGGAGGGAGGATGGCTGGTCCTCCCTCCCATCCAGACCAGCAAGGACCAGCCACGACAAAGCAACTGGTGAGGTGGGGTGGGATTTGACCGCTCCCTCCAGGATTTGAGAGGGAGAGGGGGGGGGGGGGGACACACATGCCTGCTGGTTACACCTCCCCTCCTGTAAGTTTGAACGGACCCAGAGTGTGACTGGGTCCACCCTGGCCAATCTGAGGGCCAGGGGCTGGTTGCGGTAGGCAACCAGCCATGTGAGTTGGTAATAAGGACCAATACAGTCAAGAGGGAATTGTGACCGGGTAACAGGGCTGATTGTAATAGACAACCAGCCAGGGTCTGAACAGCAACAAGGGCTGGTTCAGCCCAGTAAGGGTGGAAACACCAAACTCAACAGGTACAAGCTGGTCATAAGGGTTCAGGGACTAATGCCAAGTGGGCTGAGTAAGCCCAAACCAAGTAGCAAGGCTTGTAGAGCCTGTAGAGCCCATTTAGGGCGGAATTTTTGCCTTTTGCTTGTCATTACATGAGCTCCACATGAGCACCATCTTTTTTATTTCAGGAGCTGTTCTCCCTGCTGTTTTCCATCCATTCATTCACCAATTCATTCACATTCACCACTGCACCATTGCCTCTGCCTCATATTTAGGATCAATCATAAGACATTATTTTCTGAGCATTTCTTTTGCTTTAAGTACTGATCTTTGACTAAGCTTGTGGGCAAATAATTCTCACAAATTATCAGTACCATTTTCATCATTACTTCCAAGCAGAATAGACCCTTATAACTTACTCTGGAAAACCTCAAAGACCTCAAGTTTTCCAAGAAGATGTCCTATATCCCAGAGTCCAGCTCCACCAAGATTGTTTTGAATGGTCAAAACTATAGTGCTTTGTCTGTCTTAATGGAAAGTGAGTTGGTCAACATTTGTTGTGGGGAGTTTATGGATGCATATGATACTTTTATTAGTTCAGAGGTAGAGAAGAAGTCTTATCATCTCATTCTTAGGCATTTGGATGAAAGTCATATGGCATGGGTTTCTGAGACATTAAAGGAGGAACAGAAGAGGATTGGTAGCATTGTATGGAAAATGCTCAAGGCCAAGTATGCTGGTAACTCTTTCCATCAGAAGGGGATTGCCTTCAATAAGTTGTTCAAGTTTAAATTTGAAAACTGCAAACAATTTGTGAGGGAGGCAAGATCAAGTATTGCTAAGTTCAATTCATCTGGGCTGGACATGGATCCTGAGTGTTTGTCACTCTTAATTCTTCAAAAGCTACCAAAAGAATATGAGTCCTTGGTTTAGATTATATCTCAATTGGATCCCCTTCCTGGAGAAGAGGATGTGCTTATAAGGATTGAAAAGGATGATCTTCAATTTAAGATGAAGGAGGCCACAGGAACTGCTCTGGGGGGAAATACAGGAAAATCTGGGAAGAAGGCAAAGTCCAAAAGGGATTTATCAAGGGTCTTGTGTTATAATTTTCAGAAGAAAGGGAAATATGCAAAGGACTTCAAGGAGGCCAAGAAGAGGAAGAAATCCAAGGAAAGTGAAAAGGAAGACAAAGAGGTCAACCTTGCCATGGAAAATATTTCTATGGTGGCATTGGATTTTTCAATGGAACAAGCTGTTGAGAAACAAGTCCCCAAAAAGAAGGCTAAAATAAATGAGGATCAAGAAATGGACTTGATTGATTATGAAGAGAGTTGAAGGAGGATGTTCTTGTTTTGATTGATTCTGGTTGTAAAGACCACATGTTTTTTGAGCCAAATTTTTTTTCAAATCTTAGAGATTATGATGGTGTTGTAAATATTGGCCAAAAAGGAAGAAAAATTCAGATTAAAGGAATTGGAAAAGTTATTCTTGAAAATCACTTGGGTTTCAAAATATCTTTTGAGAAAGTGTTCTATGTACCAGATTTGCCTTATAACCTTGTGTCTCTTGGAGTTCTCTGGAAAAAAGGTTTCCAGATTTTTTATCTTAAAGAACATAAGTTTGTTATTGAATTGAATGGGAGAACTATCCTGAGTGGACAACTTCAGAATAAGTTGCTCTGTGAAAACTTGTTCAAGTTTTTTAGCTCTGAGCACTGTTGCTCACAATAGAAGTGGCCATAAGGTAAAGGACAGCAACTGCGAAAGTTGTACTTTAGGGGCCAAGACCAGGAATGTGTTCTCAAAGAGTAGAGATTGCACAGAAGTTCCAAGAGAGGAATTTTCCATTGATTTGGCAGGGCCATTTTCACCAGTGTCCCTTGGCAGGGCAAAGTAATTCATCAATCTGGTTGATACAGCAACTAATTATGTTTGGGTGAAAACAATAAGATCAAAGGATAAGACCACAGAGAAGGTTTAAGTAATCTTCAAAGTCTGGAAACAGAATGGTTTGATGAGCAAGATCAAGAGGATTATTACTGATGGAGGGGGTGAGTTTGTGAGTAAAGATTTTGAGAAACTATTGAATGTTTATGGTATCACTCATATAGTCACTACTGCTAGTACTCCACAAAACAATGGAATAGTTGAGAGGATGAATAGGACTTTATTGGAAAAAGTCAGAACTATTATGGCTCAATCTGGTCTGCCAAATTTTTTATGGGCTGAGTTTTTGTGCACAGTGTGTCCATTGCACAATATTGTAAGTGTTAATGGGAAAAGTCCACATTATCTGTTTTGGAAGTTGTACCCCAAAACATCACACCTATGAAAAATTTGTTGCTTAGTGTATTATAGTGTCCACCATAATGAAGTGATTGGAAAGTTAGATCCTAGAGCCAGAACAGGGGCACTTGTAAGCTATGATTTAATAAGTAAGCCATACAGGATTTATTGTTGAGGGACAAGAAAGGTTATCAGTAGTAGGGATGTAGAATTTGAAGAAAGTAACTTTCCACTCAAAAGGAGTGAAGATAGTGCTGTTCAGGAATCACAGCAGGAAATAGAATTGGAGCCTATTTTACCTGCAGATGTAGTAGAGAATATAATTAGTGATGATTTTGAGATGGCAGACATGTCACAGGAGGTTTCAGAACCCGCTTCAGGGGAGTCTGTGGAATCAGAACCCAATGAGCCTCCACCTCCAGTTAGCAGTAGTGGAAGGAAAAGTATACCTGTTCATAGTTATGGGGAATGGAAGTCCCATTATTCTTCTGCAGAATATAAACAAGATATGTTTTGGGAACAATGTATGCTTAATGAGATTCTACAGTTAAGTTCAGAAATGGGTAATAGGGTTAAACCAAATAGCTTTGGGCAAGCTATGAATTCTGATGAAAGAGATAATTGGAAGACCGCTATTTTTGAGGAATTTTATTCTCTAGAAAATAATAGTGCTTTTGAAGTGGTTAAGCAGGATTTAGTTCCAAAAGGAAAGACCATTGTTGGGTCTATTTTTGTGTTGAATAAGAAGTTTGATACTAATGGGTTTTTGAAGAGGTTCAAGGCTATATGTGTTGCACAAGGCTTCAAGCAGAAAGAGGGTATTGATTACAAAGAGACTTTTTCACCAACTGGAAGGCTTTCCACCTTCAGGTACATGATTGCCCTAGCAGTGGAGTTGGGTGAAGAAATCAGACAGGCTGATTTTGTGACTGCATACTTGAATGCAAAACTTGGAGAGGAGGAGACTGTTTATATGTCAATTCCTGACAGTTTCAAGGAATGGCTGGTAGAGAACACGCGAGAAAATATGAAGAAAATCTGTGTGAGAAGTTTCCTCTCAGCGGATAAAGGGGAATATGTCCTCAAGCTGTGTAGATCCCAGTATGGATTGAAGCAAGCAGCTAGGTCATGGTATAACACCATGAGTAAGAAACTGATAGAGATTGGTTTCAGGAAAAGTGAGGCCAACCCTTTTCTCTTTGTGAGAAAGGATGCAGTTTTGTTTTTATGGGTTGATGAAATTATCATTATTGGGAATGGTAAAGAGAGAGCCATGGAGCAACTCAAAAAGGAGTTCAAGATAAAAGATCTTGGCCTGGAACAACAGGTTCTGGGAATGAAAGTTAGTAAGAGGGATAATTGGATCAAGTTGGATCAAAACCATTATGTGTTAGCTCTGCTTAAGCAGTATGGCTTAGAGGATGCAAAGGAGTTTGGTACTCCAATTCAGTCTAACATTTAGTTATAAAAGTCTACAGATGAAGAGCATCTGGAGTTTGTCTAATCCGGGAACAATTATAGTTCAGCTATTGGATTGCTGAATTATTTGGGGCAGTGTACAAGGCCAGATATTGCTTATGCAATTGGCATCTTGTCACAACACTTAGAGAAACCAAGCATGAGGCATTGGTCAGCATTCAATAGAGTTATGAGGTATCTTAAAGGAACAAGCAGTCTGGGACTGCAGTTTTCAAATTCAGAAAACTTTGATTTGGTTGGTTATTCTGATGCAAGTTGGGAAGATGGTATCACTAGGGAATCAACAAGTGGTTTTGTATTCTTTTTAGGAAAGAATCTAGTTTCATGGATGTCTAAGAAGGTCTCAGCAATAAATCTTTCATCAACAGAAGCAGAGTACAGAGCCTAACTGTCAGCTTCACAGCAGGCAAAGTGGTTGAGGAAGGTCTTAGAGGATACTAATAAACCACAAGGGTTTGCGTTTTTGTATTCTGAAAATCAGAGTGCAATTGCATTGGCAGAAAACCAAGTGTTCCATTCAAGAACAAAACATATTGATGTTCATTATAACTATATGCGTGATGCAGTGAACTGCAGAGAGATAGTTTTAAGGTACATGCCCACTGGAGAAATGATTGTGGATATCTTAACTAAGGCGTTAGATAGGAAAAAACATCAAGGTTTTGTGTCTAGTACGCATATGGCATCCCTTTTGGATTAAGGGGGTGTGTTAAAATATGGATGCACTCAGGTAATGTGAATTTTAGTGTGTAATCCAAATGGGATGCACAAATGGCCCTCTACAGCCCATTAGACATCACGTGGGCCACATTGGCCTATGGGGATGTTATTGTTTTTGGACATTTGGGCGCCAAAACACGTTTTACAGGTCTTTTGGGACACGGGCCTTAACGGGCCCTCCAGGGTGGATGGGCCACCTTATCCAGATTGGTCTTTTTGGGCATAAATGGGCCCAAGGTTTATTTTGGACACACTTGGCCAGATGGGCTGGCCCGCAAAAGTGTAGTTTTTAGGTCTTTGGGCCTTGGCAGCCCATTGGGGCCGCC
Organism: Puccinia polysora; assembly: GCA_025617555.3. Lineage (NCBI taxonomy): Eukaryota > Fungi > Basidiomycota > Pucciniomycetes > Pucciniales > Pucciniaceae > Puccinia > Puccinia polysora. The sequence goes on from CM062613.1 coordinate 42,251,928, forward strand.
ACCTGTGTTGCGGCCTGCTTGGGGCCGCTTGTTTCCTGCCTGGGCCCAATGGCCCACACAGGGCTGTTTTACGGGGCAGGGGACTCTGTTTGCAGTCCTCCCACCCGCTGTGTGCAAGGCCGCGGCCCCAGTTGCGCCACCCGGCTGGTTGCAGCTGCTGCAGTGGCTGGCAGCCCCTGCCTCCCTCCCTCCTCTTGCTTGGTCCTGAGGGGGAGGGAGAATGGCTGGTCCACCCTCCCATCTAGACCAGAAAGGATGGGCCGCAACAAAGCAACCAGCAAGGTGGGGTGGGATTTGACCACCCACCCAGCTCAAGCATAGCGACAACAAGTCACAGGGGCCATCTCCCCCCCCCCTGTTACCAAGGGGGAGGTGACCTGGGGCTGGGTGGGCTTGACCACCGCCCAGCCCACTCATTGTTTGAATTCCTCTGGGCCTTATCAACCTCCAGGGCTTCCTGGGGGAGGGGATTTGACTGCTCCCTCCAGGGATTGAGAGAGAGAGGGGGGGACACACATGTCTGCTGGTTACACCTCCCCTCCTGTAAGTTTGACCAGACCCAGAGTGTTTCTGGGTCCACCCTGGCCAATCTGAGGGCCAGGGGCTGGTTGAAGGAGGCAACCAGCCATGTGATTTGGTAATAAGGACCAATACAGTCAAGAGGGAATTGTAACTGGGTAACAGGGCTGATTGTAATAGACAACCAGCCAGGGTCTGAACAGCAACAAGGGCTGGTTCAGCCCAGTAAGGGTGGAAAAACCAAACTCAACTAGTACAGGCTGGTCATAAGGGTTCAGGGACTAATGCCAAGTGGGCTGAGTAAGACCAAACCAAGTAGCAAGTCTTGTAGAGCCTGTAGAGCCCATTTAGGGCGGAATTTTTGCCTTTTGCTTTTCATTACATGAGCTCCACATGAGCACCATCTTGTGTGTTAAAGGAGCTCTTCTCCCTTCTTTTTTCCATCCATTCATTCACAAAGTCATTCATTCATATTCACCACTGCACCATTTCCTCTGCCTCATATTTAGGATCAATCATAAGACATTATTGTCTCAGAATTTCTTTTGCTTTAAGTACTGCTATTTGACTAAGCTTGTGGGCCAATAATTCTCAAAGAAGGATCAACCATGTATATGTAATAAAATGACACATGCATGATAGATATTCTAAAAACATAAATTATCCAATTAAATTAGCAAAGAAAAAATTAAATTATTTAAATTGGAAAACCAAATGTTGAGGATCATCACAACAAAGACTGATCCAGATCTTTACTGATCACAAAACATATCAAGAAATTATCATAAAATCATTAAAAATTATTAAATTGATCAGTAGGTGATGGAAAATAAGTGTAAACACATTACTGATCCCTTTATTCAAATAATAATATTAAAAATAAAAGATTCTTGCAGAATCATCAAAATGATCAAATTAACACATTAACCAATCCTGCAGCTAAAAAAATGCAGAAATACAGAATATCTGAGATAAGATGATTGAAAGAACCAAGCAGAAATGCTTATCTTTTCCTGGATGGCTTTCTAGCCTTAGCCCTTCAGCCTTACCCTCTCTATGTGCCCTGAGAAGGCTCCTTTCCACCCCAAAAAAGTTATTTATACAGATCTTCTTGGGATTATTGTTCCCCATTCACCTATAAATTTATAAATTATTATCCAGACACCTTTCAATCTGTCATAAATTTCTGAAAGATTTAAACAAGTGATTTATGGCCCTTTCTTATTTATATTGAATTTATTTCTGAAACCATTTTTGATTCATTGAAGTTTAGTCATCAATCAACCCCACCTTTGAACTGAAACGCTTTATCTGAATCTCTGCAGGTACCATGTGTTTGATTACTCCAAGAAGTAAGTTTTTCCACTCTTGCCTTGGATTGTGTGCTTTTTTTCCTGGAAATTATCAAAAATTCAGTGGATAACTCCTTCTTGAGTAATTCATCAAGGTTCCCATTGATTCCAGCGTTTTATATGGTCTAAAGTGATCCCCTGAAGAGAGGTTTCTAAAGCAGTAGATATCCCTAGTTGTATAATACTGTTTCCCATCTTTATAAAATATTGAAAACCATTTAACCAAATCAATCAACCCTTGCACTAGCTCTTAGCATATTTACTATTGGAGATTTGTGAATTTTTATTTTTGGGAACATTATTATTCCATCACTTCATTGCCTCTGTAGCTAAAATACTGCAAGGTTCCTGGTATCAGATCTGACATGTGGGATCCCTAAACCAATCTTTGGTCTTAACCAGAACCAAAATTTCCTTTTCAGTTGGCCATTTATTCAAGTTCATGGAAAGGCTGTCCATGAGGAATTGCATGGTGGCAGTGAGAGTTTTCCAATAATTATCTGTAACCAAAACAATTTGTCTCACCTTCAGAGGTGGAGACCATCAGTTAGTAGCACATGTGGAGGTGGATTATGAAAAATGTCAGGCAACACAGAGGTTTGTAATGGGGTTTGCCATCACCATGGGTCCAAACCTGATCTCATGGAAGACCAGCAGACAGACAACTTTCTTTCTGTCAACAATGGAAGCCAAATACAAGGTTCTTTCCAATGCAGGAAAGGAATTGTACTGGATAAAACAAGGAATTGAAGAAAAAATTGACCCCTATTACAACCTGCCAAGCATCATATAAAAGGGGAACAAAGGTGCCATTGACCTAGAAAATATCAAATTTAGTCAGAATGGATTCCGCACCAAGAAAATTGATGTGAAGCTGCATTTCATTTTTGTGCTAGTGGCAATGGGCAATATAAGAATGCTTCACATTGCAAGCCACCTCAAAAACAAAGACATCCTCACAAAGCCTTTTCCAAGGGCAACCCTAACCAGGGTGTTGGCAGAGCTGGGCCTGAAAAAAAATACTCATGACATGCCTTCCAAGAGCACAGGGGCATATAAAGATGCCAAGAGGCACAAGGCAGCATTTGAGAGCAATTCTCCAGGTGATACAATCTATAAAGCCAGGTGCTTAGGTGCTGAAGTGAAACCATCACACTGATGCCATCCAAAAGCTACTACCTCAGAACAGAGAAAGTTCCAAATTCCAAGACAGACCAGCCTAGACACAATGAGGTTAGACCCAGAGGTGAGAAAAAATCTGCCTAAAACACAACAAGCCAAAAGGCATTCAAGGATGGGCACTGATTACACTGTCACCGTGCGCACTAACAGGAACAATGAGATTGAGACAGCACATAAATCATGGTTTTTGGAGATTTTGATTGTTCCTTTTTTCCTTCTTTCATCCTTTTGCATTATTTTTTTTTCACATTTCTCAAATTAATAAGCCTCCTGTTTTTTTCATTTCATCATGAAACAAAAACATTGTGTTATTCAAGTTCCCTGCTCAATCTTAAACAAAGGCAATAACATAATTTTCTCTAATAACTCTTAACTCCTTTTCTCTTAAAATCTTTCCTGTCAACTTTAATGCAAAATCAATCTAAGGCCCTATTCATCCCAAAATTCCAAAGATAGACTCCCAAATTCCAGGCTTAACTGAGCTTGGAATATTACAAAATCAAGTGACCAATATCATCCCCCCTGATCCATCATGGTTGAGAAAAGTGAGCAAACAACAGAAGAAAAAATTGAACAACTTTTGTAGAGCTAGCAGAGGAAACCTTTCATCCCACCACTTTTCCACTTTGGGATTGAGTACACAACCTTGATTCAAGGAATCTTTATATCCATTCATCCAAAAGATGAAAAGTGAAGAGACAAGTGATGGTTTTTACCTAAAACTCTCAAGCTTTTGTCTCAATATATGAAAGCAGAAGGCATGTAGATAGTGGGGAATCCATTCAGAAAGGTTCTGGATTCCAATTTTTTAGAAATCTCATCTCATGACTCAATTTGATAGAAGGAGTCATGATAGATAGAAAAAAAAAGGATGGGACAAACTCAATTAAAATTGATCCAATTGAACAGAAATTCAAACATATGATAACTGAAGAAAACAAAGATGTAAAAATGTAACAAGTTGATTCAAAATCTCATGATGGGAAAGGAGTCCAAGATTCCAAAGAAAATATGCCATGTCCTCAAACACATTGATTTGAGGGCTTGAATTTCCTTGTGAATTATTGATGGAATAGATTAATATTTCCAAATTAATCATGATGGGATATGACAGATGGATGGAATTTTATATCTTTTTTGGCTGTGATTTCTATTTTTTTTGTTTTTTAATTTTTTGATAGGATGAGTAATGGGGTTTTGTTTGATGAGATATGAGATGAAGAGGATAGTAGTTTGATGATCTTAAAATGGGCTGGTTGTTCATGGGGAAGCATGATGGTATTTTGTTTTTTATATATAGTTGGAAGGAATTGAGGGGTGGAAGGGTGTTTGGCATCCTGGTGGATGGAGATGAATAAATTGAGGGTTTGGTGCTTGAAACATGCAATTTCTATGAAACCTACAATTTTTAAATAGAAGAATTTAAAGGGTTTTTGTATTTCAGAAACCTTCCATTCTTAATGGCAGGTTTCTAATGGTGGAATTTCTAACTCTGATCTTCCCTATTGGTCTTCTAATTTGGATCAAAAATGATTTTTTCCCCTTAAAATCCCACTGGTTTTACCCTTGAGTTCCTCTATAGAGCTCTTATTTTTAAAATCATAACCCTCTCTAATTCAATCCTATTCATAGGGATCCTAAACCATTCCTAAAATTCAAAAAATTTATATTTGGAAAAAAATGGAAATAAGAAATGAATTTTGAATTTATGGTGTTGATTTAATCTCATGATCAGAAATTTTTAATTTTTAGTTTTATGATATGATTTGTTTTAATTATTATTATTTGTTTTTGGAAAGAAATAAAATAATTTATGGAATGCTTTTTTGATATGATGGTGTAACCTATATCTTTTAAATTAGTTAATTAGCCATAATCAGGTTCTGCTTTTGAATTGTTGTTTCTTGACAATTTTATATGTAATATATTCCATGAGGCTCAAAAATAAAGAACAATTAATTCATTGTATTTTCATTGAAACCACTTGATTGATTAAAGAGGTTATAAATATTTTGAATGATCCTCTCAAAATAAAAATTTGATTCCTTTCCACTTTACTACCTATTGAAAATGAAAATCATCTAAGAGTAATAATTTTATGGATTAAATCTTGATCAACTAAGATTTTAATTTTAAATAATGATTTTTGATTTATGATGTATGATTAATTTTCCAGTTCAATAATTTTTTAAAAGATATTATAAATTTTGAGGATAATGAATTAATCTTTGTAAATTATCAAATGATATTTTTTCAAATAATACATTAATTAATTAATTTTATGATTAAATGATGGAATCTTTTGAAGTGGGCGGAGGTGTGGGAATTCTCCCAGCTTACTATTTGGTTTTTTAACCCTTGCTTATTATTAAATTCATCTTAGAAAAATGCAAGAATTATTCAAAAAAAAACTTTCAAAACATCAAATATAATTCCAATAAAGAAAATCCTAAAAAAATATTGGAAGCCAATTTGCATTCCATAGAGTGATATGCATTCAGACCTCAATATTTCATTGGATCAACCAAATATTTCTATAGCACAGATCAAGGAAACCATAAATTTCAATTTGAGTTGGATGATTAGAAAATTAATCTGGATTCAAGTAATCAGATCAGTCATCAAATTACTATACCTTTCAATCTCAAGAGGACTATTGATAAATTACCCAAAAAAAAATCTATTGAATTATTAGAAAATCTGAAATTTTCATCAATATTTTTTTCAAATTTTCTCCTATTTAATCTAGTTGATTTATCTCCTGTTGGTCTTTTCCAGTCACATCTCATTTATTTCATGCTTATCTCCTTTAATATTTTTTCAATGTTCTGTTGTAATTGAAATCAAAGAAAGTTTTCTGTTTTTAAACTCAATTCTCAAAGGAATTAACATCCTTATTTAGCATTAATTACCAGATTTATCCATTTTTGGTTACAATTGATCAATATGCTGGGTAATTTGATTAGAAATGAATGGAATTTTATCTTTTCTGAACCTTTATATTGTCTAAATAAAAACAGTGAGATTTCTTTTCAAAGAAAAATACCTGGAATATTTGTTTTAGTACAAATTTAATTTCTATGGAATATTCTCTTCAAAGAATAATTGTATTTCTCATGATTTGGATATTTATTCAATCTAATAAAAATCCAAGAATTAAGTTTATATAGCACATTATCATGTAGGTTACTTTTGTCAAATGTTTAATTTTTTTAATTCTGGAAGTTATCATTTTTTGTTGAAATATTTTCACATATTTGATTTCTCTTGATCAAATAGTTCTATGTAGAATGTTTTATGTGTTATTGTGCTTCAAATCAAGTCATTCAGATCCTATCAGAAAAATCAAATTTAAATTGAAAACATCAAATTTTGATATATGTTTCTCATTATTTTAATCTATGAATTTTCTTTGAAAAATTACCTGAAATTTGATCTCCTCTCATTTCATAGGTAGATGTGGGATTTTTCATTTGTTTTTTACTTTTTTTTTTTTTAAAAAAAAAAAGAATTGTAAGATGGTATTTTATTCACCTGGAAATATTCAGTTTTTTTTTTCAAATAAAATTCTTTTTCAACCTTTTTTGTTACAATTCAAGAACTTGATGTTTTTTTTTCTCACATCTGACAATGAATTTTGAATCATTTCCAAAAATAAGCATACACAGAATTTTTTCTATGTTTTGTTCTTTTTGGTAAAATTTCATTTACATCCATCCTGAAATATTAAATTTTGTCAAATGGAATTGATTTTCTTTCAATCATTTCTCTTATCATTCTTATATTTAATTTTATTTTTCAAAATGAAGGAAAGAAATTGATCTCCAATTTTGATTTCTTTCAAAAAAATTATATTTATTTTATTCTTTTCATTTCAAATTAACTCAATTGACTCCCATATTTAAATTCTCCAAACAATTTCAAACCACAAAAGGTCCCACAGGTTTTCTAGAGGCCCTATGTTAGCTCCAAAAGGTCCAAATTGATTTTTATGGCCTTTATCAGCTGAGAAAGGCCTTGAAAGGTGTTTTTACCACAGCAGGAATTCCTTGGAAACTCAAACATATTGTTTAGTGAAAGAATATGGCTTTTATGTTAATTTAGCCAGACCTTGCTTTGGTTGTTTTGGAATAACTCTAAGTTGTTATCTTAAATCCTCTAATCTACCTCTGCATTGCTTTCTAGTTCTAAAATTATTTTCAACTCTGATTTTCTATAAATATTCAATCTGCAATAGGTGTATTTTGGATCACAATCTTCAAAATTGTCCTCCAATACCAATTACCATTAAGACTGGCTTAAGTATACTCTGCACTTTCCCTACCAATTTTTATGCACCAAGTATAGATAAATATATGCTCTATAAAGTTTATCTGGGTACTAGTACAAGTTTGGCTTGGAAAAAAAATAAGCAGGAATTGAATAGGCACCCAAAGTGCTTGATTGGTTTGGGCTTGTGGGGGTAAAATCTTAGTACCTTACCAAGTTCCTTTGGATGAAAATCAGAGAGGGTTGCACTTTGATTGCCAGATTGCTTCCACTCCTCTCCACTGTTTGGTTTCATTGCAACTCAGATTCCAAAATCTGAACTTTTTGTTTTTTTCCTTTAATTTTACTTGCAGTGATATCAGCTAACATGGCCAAAGACATCAAGTTGTAATCTCCTTAACCCTCCCCCTGAATATCTGGCCTACAAACATCTTTCTCCAATGGAAATTTCTGATCCTGTGGAAGATTAAAATCAAAACCTCAATTTTACAACATACTTTTCCATTGCTTCAAATAGTATGGTTTTTAGATAGATGGCTTAAAATTGAAAATAAGAAATTAAAATTATCATGTTTTTCATATTTTCTGAGATAAAAATGCCAAAAATTAAGGGTTTAGGGGGTTGTTACCCAGGGGAACTTAACAAGGTTCCAAGGTAATTTGGCAGTGTGCCAACATGCACTTCAGAGGGCACCCAAATCACTTGGCTAGGTGCCAAGGGAGCTTTTCAGGGTGCCATGGGCACTTTACAAAATTCCAGAATAAATTTGAAAACCACCCAAATGAGGTTTACACACCATAATGAATGTAAGAAATTCTACTTTCCTAGCCTATCCAATTCTTCCTCTTTGATGAGATTAGATGATAAGTTCCCCCTCCTCAATTAAAAAAAAATCATTCCTTAAATATGAATTAAAACAGAAAAAAAAAGAGAAAACCCATAACACTCACATTTGCCATTCCTTGGAGACTCAGCCACATCTCTCAAAAGTCTGCAGAATTCAAATTCATCAAAGTGTGTTTTGGAAATGAGGTAAACTTCCTTGTTTCCTTCTCTGACCAAATGTTTTTCAATCAGAATTAAATTCCAAAAAATTTCCTGTTCTTTCAAGGGAGACCTGCCATTTTTTTTCATCTCCAAAATCTTACTTGTTAATTCACCTTGGTAACACTTCCCATGGATATTCTCCCACAAAATTTCCAGCATCCTTGGCATCCTTGATTTTCCCCTGCCCATAGTCCCAACAATGAACTTCCCAATCAAGTTACACACTTTTTCCTAACTCATCTGTCTAAAAAAAATTGTTTCTTTTGTTTTCCACACCTTCTATCTGTGCCCTGTTTTGTCTTCCAGTCATGACCAATAGTCTTTTGTTTCCTGCATCATGGGACAATATTACTTCCTTTGGAGTTTCATCCTAAGATTCACAGAATTGTCTACTTTTCCCTTGTCTTTGCTGTCAAAGGTTTCCTGCTGCAGAATCTGTGGTGCTTTTTTTTTTTTTTTTTTTGGCTCAGCATTTCATTTTTGTGAGTCCAGAGGCTTTTTGCACCAAAGGTTGGTTGGCATGGTGCACTTGTGCATTGTATCTAAAGATAGCCACCAAATTATGCACATATCCTCAAAAGGGATATTTTCCCATCCCAGGGAAGTCCTTCAACCTTGAAAACCCACACACACCCCTCCTGGGGTGGTAAAACTTGTAAAAAAAAAGTATGGATTTAGTCAATAAACAACTAAAATTCATGAATTTTCATGCCTTTTTTGAAAGTGGGTTTGAGTTTAGCAAAAACAAAACAAAAAATGCTAAAATCCTAACTTCTTCTTCTTCATCAAAAAAAAAAAAAATAAGAAGAAGAAGAAGAAGAGAAGAGAAAAGAAAAGAAAAGGTGTGGATTTAGTAATCCTGAAGGGGTGAATTTAGCCTGGGCCTTGAGTAGGTAGATATGAGATGATGACCCAGGGGGAAAGGCAACAAGGATGATGTATTAATAAATGTTTTCAATGGTATGTATTTGCCAAACGGCTGGCTGACAATGAGAGTTTCCCCTCTTGGTAATCAAATTGATTTATGAGGGGATGGAGAGAGAGATTTAGCTGAAGGCTTAACTGGTGAGGGAGACCAAGTGGAAACAGAGGGGCCAAGGAGCCATCAGTCCTGGTGGTGGTGAAATGATAGGGTGAGGATTTTTGAGGAAGATAGATAGAGAATCTTGGATGATGGTTGTGTATTTATTTAATGATCTTGGGTTTCTTTTCTCTTTCTCTTTCTTTTTTTTATTTTGATGGATGATGCTCCATAAATTGTGAATTTCATGTTTGAAACACACTCATTAAGCGGTGTGGAAACCAAAGGTGGGCTACACCCCTTAAGTTGTCCTCAAGTCTGGAAGCTATTGATCAAAGCGTCTGTAAGGAGATTGGATGCAGCCAGTCAAGAGAGAGAGATAGAGTAATAATAAGATGAATTCCTTCCTTTCCAATCCAATCCAACACACGTATTAAATTGATAATCCCTCCCCCTTACAACCCAGAGTTGAGAGTGAAGTATTTAAGTCCTCCCCCTCAACCCTAACCTAAGTACAACCGCAAGTAAGCAAGAATGATGGAATACAACCCCTAAGCCACAGAACCCTAGCCCAACCCTATCCCTCCGTCCCCCGTCCCGTAACCCATTCTCCACCTCCCCCTGCCCCATTCCCCGTGCTTGTTGCCCGCTGGTTTTTCCTTCTCATGATGCATCCGCCCAACAACCCGTTCCAGGTATCCGGGGCATACCCGCATGATCCAATCCGCGCGTCTTGTGATGCGCAATCCACTTGATCCGCGCAAGCCGTCCAATCTGCGCAAGCCGTCCGATCCGCGCGAGCCTTCCAATCCGCGCAATCCATCCAATCTGCGCAAGCCTTCCGATCCGTGCAAGCTTTCCAATCCGCGCAAGCCTTCCAATCCGCGGAATCCGCGCAATCCGTCCGTCTCCTGTCTCCAGGTGCTGAGCCCAACCCAACCGCTGCTGAGCCTACCTGACTGCTGCTGAGCCCGCAGTGTGGCTAGCTGCGGCAAGGCCCTACCCATTTCTGAGCGTGCCGCCCGCAGCCCTTTCCCGACTCGCGTCTATAAAAGAGCACCACAGCGGTAATGTGTATCTCAGAAGCCCACCATTTTTGATGGTGGATTTGCTAACTCTTGTAGACCCTATGGATGCCCCTTCAATTTTTTTCCCCCATGGTTTTATGGGTTGAACTAGGGGATTGGCGGCGCAGCCGCCCCAACTTATCTTGAGAACAGAGGCCTGAAAGAGAAATAAAGATTCATTTCAAATAGCCTGATATTTGTTGTGTTGTAAAGAGGAAACGTTCAAGCTAATAAGAGAGATCTATTAACAATTTTTAAAGTATTGTTGACATTTTGAGGAGACAACAGTCCAAAAACAAGATTCCTAAACGTCTTTGCACATGAGAGTGCAACATACAACTGGCCATGAGCAAAGACAGCTCTCAGCAACATAACGCCAACCGTTTGCAAAGACTGGCCTTGAGCTTTGTTAATAGTCATGGAAAAGGCAAGGTTGATTGGGAATTGATATTGGTAAAATTGGGCTAGCACGCCTTCTTTGCCATTGCAAAGTAATTGAATCTTGGGTATGATGACCTTGGAACCAACTTTTGAGCCGGTTAAAATGACGCAATTGAGGGTGTGAGGTTGAATGTTGGTAATGATTAGTTGAGTGCCATTACAAAGCCCTCCTTTCACATTCAAGTTTCTGAGGAGTATGATTGGACATCCAACCTTTAATTTTATATGATGGTCAGGGAAATTGGGCATAGATAATGAATTTAGAACTTCTTTGGGTAAAGGTTCTTCCCCTTTATTGGCGTTGTGATTAAGACTGTAAGAATGGACTAACTCTCCGGGGAAGATTTGCAAAGTATATTCATTGATCATTTTGACATTGACATTGAGAGGCAACAATACACATCAAGATGTGAAATAATCTTGCCTTGCCGTTGGGTTCATTTGAGGAAGAAATTGCCTGAGATTTTTGTATACACGCGTAACAATGTTCCGTAACAATGTCCAATCATCAGTTGAATTTATAACTTGGCAATGCACAAGCTTGACGTTAGCAATATCTGCTTGTTGCGATCAACCTTCTCCAATGTTCAAGAGAAATTGAGCTTGGTTGGATAATTCTACATTTTTGGGATTGTCAAGCATCAATCTCATGTTATTGTGTAAGTAAAATTTTGAAACATGAGGCCAAATTGTAGACATTTTCATACATGCTTGACTTTGATCGTACATGTTACCTTTAGGGACTATTGGAAGATTCTGTCAAAAATCACCAGCAAAAATAACGGAAACACCTCCAAAGAGTGATACATTATTGTACAAGTTTTGAAGACTCCGTTCAACTGCTTCAACAGAAAATTGATTTTGAACAGATATTTCATCCCATATGATTATTTCAACATTAAGAAGTTGTCTGACTGGCTTAGTGAAGGGGGTCCAAGAACAAGTTGTAGATGAATCAACGTCAAGAGGTATCCCAAGACCCAAATGCACAGTCTTGCCTCCCTCCAACAGTAGGGAAGCAACCCCAGTTGATGCAACAACCATCGCCTTCTTGGATTGACTACCTAAATATTGAATGACGGCGTTCAAGAGGAAAGTTTTTCCAGTTCCTCCTGGGCCATCAACGTACATCATAAAGTGATTGGATTGAGAGACTGCGTTGGTAATATGATTAAGGACCGCTGCTTGACAAGGATTCATTAAAGGCTTGAGTGCAAGGAACCTTTCAGAGGATATTGAAGGGAGGACGTTATTGGTTTCTGCGGAATCAAATAAGTGCCAAATTTCTGGCCTCACAGGATCCAGACCAAAATCATTGAGGGTTCTGTTGCTTGAACTCAACTTGTTGGACAACAAATAGCTGCAAAGACTCTTTGCGTTTTCTGGAGACGGATCAACATTAATATAATTGTGAGTGATTTTGTATAAACAGTCATCTGAGAGATCATTTTCAAAAATATTGTATAAGTGTTGAGGAGAGGATGGCGGGCTGAGGGTAAGAATCACAGCAAACATTAAGCAAAGGGAATGCCCAGTTATCCATATTGTAGCTTCTTTTAATGCGTCTTTGTAATGTGAATTGGACATTAGGAGTCCGGCGGCGTAAGAGGCATTGCGGAATGTTTTGTGTTCAACGCCATTGATTGTCCGGAGACTTGCAAAAGAAGTAGCTTGGGGAATATGCAATAGTAACAATTGCAAAAAATAACGTTTGCCCTCAACAGGCAAAGAGAAATAGATCCAGCCAACAGCTTGATTAAGAATACGGCTCCCTTTCCACCCTTTCTTTCCGTCCCACCAGAAGTAGGTGGGGAGTTCTTGATAAAGCAAATCTCTTGAGGTTTGTCCATATCCAATAGCATTGATTGAATTAAGTCAGAAGTAATCTGTTAGTTTAGTCTGACGTAGGGTGCCATTCTGGATTTGGGTTTGAACTGTGCTCAAATCATGGTAATAAACTATTTGCTGGTCTGGAAGATGAAGAGCAAGACGTTGAACAGATGGATTACAACCATGCATGTCAAACTGGAATAGTTGCCATGCAGCTAAAACATTGCGTCAGCATTGAATAAATAAAGAAATAAAGGTAGGGGCTCACCTTTGCAAGGTCCTATGTATTGGCCATCAACATATGCCTTGACTTCATCACCTTCACAAAGCTTTAGGAGCAATCAATCAGAACCTTTACAAATGTATTTATAAAGACACTTTAGAGCGGAAATTCCAAAAGGAATCTCAACATTAATATGGCATTCAAAACGCAGAAGGAGGTATTTGTTATAGGGGATTATAGAACCATTTGAAATTTTTTTTGAATTTTTGATAACAATCCGACCATCATTGGGCCTTTGGTAAGAAGGATAAAAATTTTCAACAAAGAAAGTTTCATTGCAAAATGGCTTTGGGAAACCTAATTTACATTTTTCATCCTTCCAACAGGGTCAATCTGAGGAACAGGGACCATGAATCATGAAGGATTTAACAATTTGGTACAGCCATGGTTCTGAGACAGGATCCAGAATTGTTGTGTAAAAAAGACAGTCAACAGCTTCAGGTGTTTGGGGGATGTCATGTTGAGCAAGCGTGAACATTAGATGAGCATGTGGTAGTCCTTGTTTCTGGAATTCAACTGTATAGACATATGACACAACAGCGCCCAATTGCTTTTCTTGCACAATGTCTTTGATGAGTTCTTTTAGCTTTGAATTGAACACACGCGCAACAATATTGGGCCTGTTGGTTGACTTCTGAGAACCTTTAAGTTGAATTGGGATCTCGGGCCATCTAGGATTAGCAGTCATGGTAACAAAAAGAGAGGGTTTGCCATGGACTCTCATGAGAGCCATGGCATCCTGGTACAGTTGCAACATTGCTCTGGGACCACAGGAAAACAATGAGGGCAACACAACTTTCTGGCCAACAACTTTGGCTTCCTGGTGTAATGATTCCCAGATTTCAGCATAAACTTCTGCTCTCAAAGTTTCTTGGTTGCAGCGGATAAAATTCAGTCAATCTCTTTTGACACAGACATACATGTCAATGATCAACTCTTGAAATAGATCGCGCGAGTTTAGTATTAGTGAAAAGTGGTTGTCTCAATTAAACAAATAATATGAATACCACTCAAGTTGTGATACATTTGTCCCTGTGAAAAAATAGTTAACAGTTAATGCAAGAGGACATTTAGACAGTAGAGGGGAATCTTACATCTGCCATTATAAGCTTGATAGTTTTGAACCCAGCCTTGCTCACCCCAAGGAAACAAAATTTGATAACGTAACGGGAAATATGCTGAGTGGGTATTGGTTATATGAATGAAACCTCCTCCAACTTCATGTAAGACAATATCCCGTGGGTTAATAGTTTCATCATGGTCATCAATAACGTAAGCAATTTTGTTAAATTGGGGACAATTATATGTATTAGGATTTTGTGTTCCAATTGGTACTGAGCAAAGGACCATTGAGCGCGTTCCAGTCTGAGTAATAACATCTTTTGCAAGGCAATATGCTTGTGCATAAGGGTTGTTATCATTTAAAAATGATTGAAGAAAAAGAAGAATTGATGGATTGAGTTGTATGCAACATGCACAAATTTGACCATTGACCTCTTCAAGATTGTTTGAACCGACCAGAAAGATTTGAGAAAACAAAGGATTTTCACCCGGGTTTGGCCAGAGTGCTCCAATGTCATGAGTCAATCCACCAGAGATGCAAAATGTCTGAACACCCGGCTGACCTTGGACAGATCTGTCAATATTTGAACCTAAGGAAGTAAAAGATAAAGCGTTGTTGAAGTGGCAAATATGTTTTTGGAAGTTTATAGCGTCTAACAATTGGATTTTCATTATAAGAAAAACTGGTATTCATGATGACATATGAAGGGTTTCAAGCTTGGTTTTACCTGGTGTATCTGCTTCAAATAGGGATTGTAATTTGGATGGGTATGGCCTGTGATTATGAGCTGAAGGAGGAAAAATATAACCCTTCTGACAACGTGCACTATACAATGCCTGGTTTCTGTCTAAGTCATCAAAAGTATGCTCTTGAATCCAATGCAAAGCTAGGCAAGAGATGCATTTATCAGTACAAGACCCAATTGATTGGGGAAAGGAGTTTGGGTATCTTGAGAGAAGCGCGCTTTCATTATTGTTAATGGACCTTGAGACAGCCACGGAGGGTGGCATGATATGATATATAGAGAAACAAGTTTGATTTCAATGAAACGTAGAGAGGTTACGTGGTTTTTCATGTGTGGAAGAGATAGCAGGTGCTGAAAACAAGAGTGGGGGAAGGGAACAGCCGGCTTTATAAGTTGTGACTGCAAAGAAAATAACATCATGCTGTTAGATGACAATCCAACGCCAGTGGGGATAATCAGACATGCAAAGAACTACTTTGAATCCAATTTGATGTGTAGAATTATATAGGATTCATTCCATGCTTGGTGACAAACATACAGGTTTGGCCTACTGACAAAGAACCATTTAAAAGTATGGCATGAACCAAATTCCAGAAAAAAGATCAAGGCTTTCTCAAGCGCTTGCCAGCGTTGCAGAGAATGTCTTGATGAGTCCTTTTCTTTGGGAAGGTGTTCTCAAAGATTTGGCCTTCTTTGGGAATGGTGATTGCTTCCTGATTGTGGATTGAATTTTCTTCAGTATTCATGACAATGTTGTCATGAGGCCCTGGAACAATGTTGCTTGAAGAAGTTGATGAACCTATGGTATGACCAGCGCTAGGTGACGAGGATAGTGAATTGGAGTTGGAGATACTTTTGGAACAATGCGACTCAAGAACAAGTCTAAAATATTTTGCGTTAGTTAATCACATTGTAGAATGAGAGAAAGAAGACCTTACCTATTTTGTGCGCCTGCAGTTTTCATAGGACTAATAACTGCTGAATTTCTAGGGACTGACCCGGAAGTGACACTGACAGAATGAACCTAAAAATAAAAGAGTTAGTATATAATAGGTAGATTGGTTAAATAGAACGTTGCTTACATTGACAATCCACATTAGGTTATCCAGATCAAAACTGTGAATGATTTCTGATAACATCATCTCACAACCAACATAAAACAAGGGCAAGGTCTTCAAGAGGTGGCCTCTCCCAGCAACTTTATAAGCAACATCAAATTTTAAGATTGTTCTAGCCTGGAAATACAAAGGACTAAGTATGTCAAATTTGAATTTTGACTCTGGTAGATACTGACGTTACTTTTCCAATCAGAATGAGTTATAACCACAACCAGTTCTTTGAAAGTATTACAATTACTGGATTCACAATTGGAGTCTTTAACGCTTTTAACAACTCCAAGGCAATAACAAGAAACCACATTGGAGTGAGTAGCAGCGGATTCAGGTGTTGGACCAATGGGGAGGATTGAATTGAAATTAAAGAAATAACTCTGGGTAACATTATTGTTAACGGCAAGCAATCTCCCCATTAGGAAATAACTTTTCCCAAGAGACAATGCTTGATTGATTGAAGCATATGAAGAAGCCTTTACTACAATTTCTTGTGGTAAGCCATCTTCATTAATATAACTGATAGCTGATTTGTAATTAAAAAGACCATAGTTTGACCCAGGAGTTATGTTACTATTGAGCTAAAAGATTATAAAATGAAAAACAAATAGATCCAATAAGTATTGAGGTCACAAAATTTGAGCAATGGTAAGGCAAATAGATTGGGAATGGAATAAAAATTTGAAAAATGTTAAATATGAATGATAGACTTTTTCAAAAATTGCAAACGGGCCCAAGATGTGAAAAGGGTGGCTTGGCAATTGACTTGAAGACATTTATTGTTGAGAATTGTTTTGTGAAGGTTAATAAAACTGGAAATTAAGTAGTTCAATGAATTGACAGAACTGTTTGCAACTGCTAGCGTCTCTCATACGTGCTTGTAGAAAACTCAAAACGCTTCATCATAATATCTTATAACTATTTTATGATCAATCTGAGATTTGCTTTCATACCTAGCATAACAATTGTATGACTTGTGCAATCTGAAGCCAAGAACCAAGGATGAGATTTGGGAGTGTCTGGAGAATGTTGAATCAACATATTGGGAAGATTGGGAGGACCTTCAAATATTCTCAAGAGGAGCAAATATTAGTTGCTGAATCAAGACATGAGAGAGAAAAAAAGTGATACAAACATACATCAAGAGGTCATTGTGGGATTTGGTGCAAGTAGGCAACGGTAACCGGAAGATGTGGTGTAATTATGGAGGAGGTAGTAACATGATCTGTAAAACAATGTGGATGATTGTGTTTTTTATTGTATTGACAAACACAAGAGATTTTGATGTATTGAGTGCACGGTGTGGAATAAGAGAGATTTTAGTAATATGCAATCATAATTGATAAGCTCAACAACGGATAATCAGGTGATTGAAAGCCAGGCAACGTACCAGCAGGTTGAAATGATACAAATAATGCAATACAAGAATTCTGAAAGTTTTGTTGACAATGAGGATATGATGACTGTAACAGAAGATTAATACCTGAACGGAAATCTGTAGCCCCTGTCATAGACAAAGGGGATAGAAAGGCGGTAAGAGTCTTGTTGAACACAAAAAAAAAGTGACAAGCTAAAGAGAAAGGGAAGGAGATTGAAGAATTGGCGGACTCACCATAAACATGAAAGTGAGAGCGCAAGAATATGTACTGTCAGCATATTGGTGTGGAGAGGTTTGGGAAGTGTTAGGGAATCAACGGGTAGCTCCTGCGGACAAAAAAAGAAACATCACATAAGGAGTGGACCCGTAAGCAACAGAATGCTGAGATTTGTATAAAAAGGAAAACACAATTGTAGATATAACAAATGAACATATAAATCATAAGGGAATGAAGCCGGCTACTTACAAAGTGGGGGAGGAAGAAAGGAGAAATAAGACAAGGCAAGAGGGAGCAATTCAAAAACTGCTAAGAGAATCAATAGCAAAACCAAGGCTTCTGTACACAATGTCCGGCGAATAAACAAAGACCTTATTAAGTTAGAAGAAGAAGAATAAGTTAGGGATTGGCCAACGCACAAGTAGCTGAAAGAGTGGAGACGCAAAAATGGAGGAGAGAATGTTTCAATGTTGAGAGGTGGCGGCAGTTGAAGTGGATGAACGTTGTCATAGAGCGGTGTAACTCCTGTAGACAAATAAAAGAACGCAAACAATAAGCTCGCATGCGGCAAGCACAGATATTTGTAAGATAGAGCATAGATAGACTACAAAAAGAATCTATTAACAGTTGAGTAATTAGCAAACAAACAAATGGCTTGGGAGATGCAAGCAAAAAACTGAGCAGTAATCACATGGAAGTAGTGGGTAATTCAAGAACCAGCGTAGGTCCTGTAGGTGGAGAGAAGAATAGTCCATCAACACAAAACCCGTTGACAAGTTAACGCGCAGTGTTAATTGTTAAATGAATTACGTATGGTCATATGACTAAGGAGGATTTGGGCATAAGCAATGATATAGAGTGAACAATTCACGCTTAAGTGAAAGAGACCGTTGAAGTTGGACTTAAACAAAAAAGGAATTGTGCAAGTTGGATGGGTACTGGTAGAGATGAGTGATTGATGTAGGACAAGAACCAAGCAAACAACAGCACAATGACAAAAGGACTCTATTAAGAGTTGAGTAATTAGCAAACAAACAAATGGCTTGGGAGATGCAAGCAAAAAACTGAGCAGTAATCACATGGAAGTAGTGGGTAATTCAAGAAACGGCATAGGTCCTGTAGGTGGAGAGAAGAATAGTCCATCAAGACAAAACCCGTTTAAAAGTCAAGGCGCGGTGTTAATAGTTAAAGGAATTATGTATGCTCATACGACTAAGGAGGATTTGAGCATAAGCAATGATATAGAGTGAACAATTCATGCTTAGGTGAAAGAGACCATTGAACTTGGACTTAAACAAAAAAAGAATTGTGCAAGTTGGATGGGTACCGGTAGAGATGAGTGATTGATGTAGGACAAGAACCAAGCAAACAACGGTGCAATGATGAATTGAAAGGGATTTTTCTGTTAGGTAAATAAAAATGAAGGATGCCAGGAACAGTTGAAAGAAGAGAATATGAAGGATTGGCTCAGCAAAAGACGGATGGTAGGGGAGGGGTTTGATGAGACGGACCTACGTGTTGCAAGTTTATAAATAGTGAGCTCAAAACAACAAAAAGAGACTTGCTAGTCATAGCCCCCGTGCTGTTTGAATATAGAAAGGCTCTGATCCTTGCTTCAAACAGTGCCAGAACGTAGGGAAATAATGAAAAAATGAAACGAAAAAGTGACAATTCTTTTTTGTAAATGATTCAATGATCATCATTGTTTGTTTTCTTTTGTGGTGTAGTCAGGCCCCCCCCCCCCCTTGAATCCAACATGACTTTAAACTCAAGCATGGTCCCTATCTCTTCTCAGTATCATCCTACAATTTTTAACCTTGCGAGTCTTTCTCAGTCGTACCTCTATTTCCATCCACCTTTGAATCTGATCCACTCCTGTGCCATCCAGATCTTTGATACATGGTCGAGTAGGTCAGTTTTGGTTTTCATATTTTGACTGCTTGTTTTCTCCTCAGTTTAGATTGGGATGATACCTTCCTTGGAGACAGACATCTTCTTGTAGCATACAAAATATTCATGCACGATCCTGAGTTCATCGTACTCCTCTTTGATCTCCCAAGAGTTTTTTCTGGCTAAGTACATACACACAGTAGACGGTTTAACTTTTTTTTTTTTATATATTTTTTTTTTGGGCGGGAGTCAGATCAAGTGGTGAGACTCGATCAAGTTGACAGGTCGATGATGATCACTCGGTCGAAGGAGTTCGAGAGTCGAGTGGATAAGAGCATCGAACTGGTCTTACGAATCTACATCATCAATCCTTTCGAGTCGAATTTGGGAGGATGGATGAGTTCAATCTTATTCGAGGGGCTAGTGCAGTTCAACTGAGATGATGTTGGTCTGATGAGATCTCTGATTGGCTATATTATCCATAGTTTGTAGACATGACCCCCATAGCTTCATCATAGGTCTAGTTACATATTAGAGTTGTCAGAATGAGATGATCGACTGGATTAACGCTAGTTGAAGAAGAAGGAGATGAGGCCAGTCGTCGTCGTCGATGATCGCCTCGAGGAGAGAGGTTTCTCCCTCCCTCTGGTGATCCAGTGAGATGTCATTCTAATCGGGTTGGATCTCCTCGAACTGTTTCCAAGTGGGAGTGAGTGATGGATGACCGATGAGTCGTGTAGATCTCTCTCTCGATTTATGTACATTCACTCTGAGGCCAGGCCCTATGCTGATCTTCCCCAGTTACTTTACTCTCCATCAAACTCAAGAGATCTTCCCGATGATCTTCAAACCATTTCCTCGTCCATCGAACTTCTACCCTATTCTCCCTCCAGGCTGATTATACTGATAGTAGACATAAAAACCAAGTTCGATTGGGGCACTCATCCATCTCACTACCCATCCAATTTCGTACTCAAATTTCATTTTAGATTAGCAGAGATCTCCCGAATCTCCAGATGGATCTATTGAAACTTGATCCGATATCTTACATATTGATCATGAAGATCCTCATCTAACCCCCCATCCAATCCAATCGAATTCCAAGATAGATTGGAAACTACAGTCTATGATCATCATACTCAAATACTTATCATTGAACTCTTGATCTCTAATTCAGTCTTCATCCCAACAGCTCCTTGGGAGTTCGATTTCAAGAATTAAGAAAGATTGTCTTCTTCTTCTTCTTCTTCTTCTTCTTCAATCCATCCTCTCCTCTCTTCTCCTCTCCCTCAATCCTGATTTACTTCATCATCATGGATCTCTTCTCATTCTCATTCGTCCCTCTCCTACTCCTACAAGCTTCTCTCATCCATCCTTCCTATCAACCCGATCAGATCGCAACTTGGATTCGTATCTTACTCGCTCCGATCATCATCCTCATCGCCATCTCCACCCAATCTCAAAAGTTATTCCTACCCATTCAGGACTTCCTCCATCTCAACTGTCAGTCAGCCTTCGACCCATATTCTACCCCTGATGAGATGAAGAAGTACTCATCTCAATACTCGGTCCATCCCAAACCTCCTACTCTTCTTCCTCATAATATCATCTGCTTATCTCCTAGATGCTCTTGTCGCCGTGCCCACCTTCCACGTCTGTTGTCTTGCCACCCAATTTGCACTCCATCGTGGTCCAATCTACAAGCATGATCCTAACAAGGCCTCCAACCCTGTCCCATCATCCTCCAAACTTGGCTCCTCCCCCTCCGTCTTCAACCTCATCAAATTCTCCCTCGCCATCCTCTCGAGGTTCGTAAGGCATCTAATCTATAACTTGCACTCCCCCCCCCCCCCCCCCCCCCCCCCTCTCGCGATCATCATATCTAGTTTTGTCATCGTTTCATTTATCTATCTCTCTCCCCTTAATAAAATCCCATCGCTCACAACCCCGCCGCCATTCTCCAGTCCAAGGGGTCTACAATACTCATGGGCTCCACCCCAAGCTTGTCTATCCAAAGCACCCAAGATACCCTTACGATCGTTCATCTATCGAAGCTCGATCGACATCCTTTGGAATCATACCCTATGCATCATCGCCTCGATCTACTTACTCCCAGTTAGCCATCATCCTAACGGATCGGTCGGTTGGTTCCAAGATGTGCTCGGTATCAACGAGCTCGATCGATCCAAGATGTTCATCATCCCAACCCTCATCAATTACGCCACCGCCTTCATCTACACCTTCTTGGCTATCAAAGCATTCACCTTACTCGGTTTAATCCTCGATCTCCTCCACATTCTGTTCATCACCCTCGCCCGTCTCATCCTCCCCTCTGATCTCCGTCCCGATCCTATCGATACCTCCCTCTATCCTCCCATGTTTAATCGACTCGGTTCGAGGGATACACTGGGTGACTTTTGGAGTAAAGGTCAGTCTTAGTTGTAGAAACACTCTCAATTCATCATCCTCCAAGATTTTTCTCATGTCGGTTGTGAGAAGAAAACCGAGGGCTGATACGGGAGAGGTTTTTTACGATTCTAATGTTGATGACGTAGGATGGCAATGCGTCTTTAGACGAGATTTTACGTTTTGCGGTGGGACGCCTGTGAAAAAATTAGGGACTACCTTATTTGGACCCAAGGCCGCTCGTCCGTTCGCAGTCATGGGATCGATGATCTTTAGTGGAATTTTCGTCAGTATATTCTCTCATCATCATCACTCAACATGCTTAATATCAGACGTGTCGTTCGCGGTCAGTCCAAACTCATGAGGTTTACTGTTGTGAAATCTGCTTTTTTGGTGTGTGTGTGTCTATAACGGATGGTGGTAGCACGAATGGGGTATGTCTTCTTTGATTCCACTTTTTTCATCAGCCACCATAAAGACCAGCTTAAGTCACGCATCCAACTTAACAAGACAAGCAAGCGGACAAACCCTATTGATCCCTCTCCCCTCCCTTTTTTTTCTTGGAATTTATGCAGGTATCCTGACAGTTTCCAAACCGGATTTTAAGTTTAATACGTGCAAGTTCTTCATCGTCCAAGGTATTGGTCTTTTGGCCGAAGAGATTCTCAAGATCAATCGACGATCATTCACTCTGACCGATCATCCCATTTTAGGACGTCTTGAGACGTTCTTGAGATACTTTCTCCTATATTCCTGGTTATGCATTACGAGTCAAGGGATGTTTGAGGCCTTGTGAGTAGTATATTCCATTTTGCTCTTTTAAAAATAAAGGAACAAGGGAAGCAAAGCAAACCGAGTCGGGGGAAAGGGTCAAATCGCGACTGATGTCGGTTTGGCGGACGTCGATTGACACCCGTAGATACGAGAGAGGATTAGGTAGATCGGGTATCATCGATCCCGACTTTAGGAACTGGTATTGGTTTCAATACCTCCTCCCCTTCGGCCCATTCCTACCTCGGGGGTTGGTCTTCAACTCTATGATGACCGATGTCGCTTGATCAGCTCCCCTCGACTTCAAAAAATCGACCGAAAATCACGATCTTAAGAGTGGTTGGTGTAATGTTTGATCAGATACTCTTGTAGCGCTACTTTGAAATAATGATGGATCGAATTCGATTCTTGAAAATCATCAATCCATCGTACCTTCAAAAACCTCTTCCACTTCTTCTAGTATAGAAAGAAAAAATATCTCTGTTGGTTGCATTTCGCAATGAACCCTGATCTCTCTCTCTCTCTCTCTCTCTCTCTCTCTCTCTCTCTCTCTCTCTCTCTCTCTCTCTCTCTCTGTCTTGGCTGTTTTGTTTGGCTCGAGTTAGTAGATTTTCTAGAAAACAGCTCCCTCTTCAAATTACTTTTGATGTTGTAGAGGTCCTACTTGTTGTCTTTTTGATGTTTGAATTCTGTAACTAACAAATTTAGTTACCTTATTGCTATCTTACTGTTTTCATTATCTCATTACCCATGTCTTAGGCCCCCTCTGGGGCTCTCTAGTTGTCTCTAACCTGCTGCCTTAGGCCCCCTTTGGGGTTCTCTAGTTGTCCATAAATACTGGTCCTTCCCTTGGACCATGAATGACAATTATCTGATTACCAGACAATCAAACCGGAGTGCCCCTTCCTCCTCTTCAGATCAGTTCCACTTGACTTTACAAGTAATATCTCCTCCCCTTTGGCTCTTTTTAGCATTATCAATACTCCTCCTTTGGCTATTCAGAAGCCTACCGTATTCCTTCCTTCTCTAAATTACCCTTCTCCACATTTTAAACTTTACACTACTTGTTAAAATTTCTGGAGTCTTCCTGATTAATAGATTTTAGGATCTTTCTGGCTGGAACCCAAGCTAGTATTTCAGATCTGATTTTTTTTTTCTTAAGCAAGTAAGAAGGTGAATCTTTGATCAATTAATTGACCCTTAAGCTCCAAAAAAGAGCCCAAGGCTCTAGCTTGAGAAGCTTAACTTCCAATGTTTATATCTTGGGCTGGGTTTTAGCCCATACAGAGCTCACATGAAAGCCCACCCTTTCTTGGAGAAGTCCAGATGTGAAGAGGCAAGGGGGGGGGGTCTAGGTTTTGGCTGGATAAAGAAGCATTCAAAACATGCACCTCAGGTACAACATTTTTTTCTGGGTTTGACCAAAAGATTCTAATGGAATCCACACTTAGTGTTCATGGGGCCAAACTTTGTGGTGTTGTAAATCTATCAACCTCACTTGCTTTGATGATAAATCAGATGATTTTTTGGGAGTTGAGATTGTAATTTGGTTTGACTGAAAATTTTAAGATCCTTGGTTGTTAAGCTCTTGATCCTCTGGTGATCACAAGTCAAACTTTGAAATTGGGACATTCTTCTAGATTCATTTGATCATTAGTGGTCAGGATTTCTGAACTACTGGTCAGTGTGGCTGAGTGAGTTGGTGAGTTTGAAAGATCTGAGTGAAGATGATGATTAACCACTTATTAAAAAAAAAATGTTGATTTTTTATTCATTGGTCATCAACTGTAAAAAATTCAAAACAGTAACTCAATTTAGGGAGTTTAAAAGATTTTTCTTTGAGATAGGTCTTAGGTTGGTGTCTCATTCCTCTACCCAGGACAGCCCCATGAAAAGGGAAAGAAGAGAATTGAAAGCTCCCCCCTCTTCTTTTGCATCCTCAACTTGCCCAAAGTTTCTCACAGTTAATCTATATTGAACTCAAGAAATAGAGACCAGAAGATAAAATTGAGTGAGGCATGGACTTGGAAATTCTGAGGAAGGCAACAGAAATAAGCACACCTTAAAACCACCAGAGACAAGTGAGTGGGGAATGCTTGACTGGTTTGAGGAAGGAAACATGAATGATTACACCTAAAATGATTGATGAAAAGAAAAGATGATTAAAGGAAGATGATGCACAAGAAAATTGAATATTGAGGCAGATGGATAGGATTATAGTGCAAAGATCTTAGGAAGCAATATAAATAACAAGAATGAGGAGATAGAAGAGATATATCACAAGTAACAGTATAAGGTAAAGTTTTGTCTCTTGCCAGATTAGGTTTCGGATCCAGGATTTTATCCTCATCTTGTGCTCCACAGGGGTACAACCAATGCAGTAGTCTTTGTCAGTACAATTTAGTTCAATAATCCAAAGTAATCATTCTTATCATTCAATTAATCAAAACATCAACAAGTCAACCATGGTGTCACAAATGCCCCTGGCATGCAAGGGGCTGAGGGCACAGGCAATACTGCTCACAGAAATCAGGATAGAGAAGGTGAGATTGATTGAAATGATAAGAGGTAGAGTAATGAAAAGGATTGAAGGAGTTAAAGGATGAGAGGAATCCAGGATTAAGGCTCTTGAGGAATACTGATGACTGAATCCTATAAGAGTAAAACCAGAGGGATAGGTGAGATGAGTAAGGTAGGCTAGATGGCTTTCTTTTTCTTAGATGACACCCAATTGAAGGGAATAACCAAAAAGAAGTAGTATGCTGATTCCTTGAAGGGAATTAGTCCAGGAAGGGAAGAGTGGCCAGTATATGTGAGAGCTGGGAAGAGGCCTTGAGGAGGGATGACTGGTGTTGGGCTGGGATGCCCCATGGAATTACATGTTGATCAATTGAACTGGAGGCAGTAGCTTGACAGATTGGTTAATGGGCCTATCCAGGAAGGTGTGGCATTTCTGAGCTGGAAGTGTGGGTTGTCCAGCCAGGAGTATTTATGGTAGTTCAATCTTGTCTGGGCACATGCCCAAGTTAGCCTGATTTTTGCTAAAGTGCGGTGGGAACCCCCTAAAGCCCGCTTGACACCCCCTAAAGCACACTGGGCACATAGCCAAGCGCAACTTGGCACACACCCAAGTTTGGGTGGGTTGGGCCAAAGTTTGGCTTGGCCAATACCCAACCCAATTTTCCATGCCCACCAAATTGATGATTGGGGCAAAATTTTTAACATTCTTTTTTTATTTCTTTGATAAACAATTAAATAAAATTTTATTAAAAAGATGTATTTTTTTTTTTGAAAAAACAAAAGTAAAAAAATAAAAAAAATTTAAAGAAAAAACAATCTAAAAAAAAATAAGAAAAATAAAAAAAAAAACTAACCATCATTCTGTTGGTTGAGGCAAAAGCAAAAGTGATGGTGAGAGGAGCAAGGGAGCAAGGGAGCAAGGGGGGATGGAGCAAGGGAGCAAGGGTGGGAGGGGATGGAGCAAGTGAGGGGGGGTGCCAACAGCTTGGCCTTGGCCAAGCGGAACTTGGCTGTGTCCCAAGATCTGCAGCACAACCTGATGCAAAAATCAAGCCTGCTGGGCACTCATCCAAGCCCGCTGGGCACTGTGCCAAGCAGTACTTGGGCATGTTCCCAGACAAGCTTGCAACACCATACTATGAATTTACAGTATGGGATTTGTATTTACTTCTCATACCAATTAGGCTGAAGGAGGGATGGAGGATGCACCAAGCCATAGAGGGGGAGGAAGAGCCTGGGAGATTGCCTAGGACCTGCAGGGAGTGCAGGGGGATACTTCAGGAGGTGCAGCTGGTAGATCCAAGGGTAGAGGTTGACTGTACTGAGGTTGAGAGTGGCTTAGGAGACTAAGTATGGAGAATCAAGTTGTGTTTATGACACATGGGTAATAACAACAAAACCTATGATTATGATAGAATGAATTAAGGTGAGGGAGATCTTCATTGTATTAAATATTGATCAATAGTAACTAACATGATCCCTATTCTTTTTAATCAATTTAAATGGGTCCTTGTATTGATACCATTCTAGTTCCTAAAAATTTTCCAAAATTTCTCCAGATTTCTGATGACCTCCTGGAACAATCATTCTAAGATGACCTCTAAAATTACCATATCACTTTCAGCCATCCTTCATTCATCAAGAAATCCTCCAAATCATTCAGAAATCCTTCCATGTATCAACATCAAAAAAATTTCTTTTGATTCAAGATCATGACCAAGTCCTCCCCCCCTCCCACTCCAATGCCATCCTACCAACAATATTCTAAACTCAAAATCCCAAGCAACTGAACCATCATCCCAGACATAATCAACCCTCTTAAAATCTCATCATCCACACATATCATGATTCAGAATTCAAGTTCTAATATTGTTGTTGGAAGAATGAATTTGGTTTTACACACCTCCATCAACTTGGAATCTAATTTGGAAACCAAAAGGTTTGATGGCTGGCTCAAAATCACTCTAATTACTTGGTGGATTTTTCTAAACAATTTGGAAACCAAAGAAGAGCAAGGGTCAATTTCATGATGAGAAATTGGTCATCAATTTGGAATTATCTTTTTTATCTCCTGTCAGTGTTCCCATCAAATCATTCACCTCAAAAATTCACCAAAATTCAAATTATTAAATTTGGAATTTGAGGATAGTCTCCTAAGGTTGAGTTTTATTCTAGGGTTTGTTTCTTCCTTTTTTTTTCAGGTCCACCTAGTTCCTTTTTCTCTCTTAGTTAAGTGGGTGCATGGTTGAAAATTTCCATTGGCTCAAAATACCAATTCATAATTTATACATCACTGAAATCCTGTATTGCCAGAGTTGTCTCACAATTCTCACAGTAGATCAAGGTATTCATTTTTTAATAATATTTTTTTTTTACATAAGAGAATTTTGATTCAGCCAAATCTTTTGGTAACAGTTTTCCTTATCTGATCCAAAAATGGCTTTCTTAACTCATCCTGGGTGCTGTATTGAAATAAAAATCCAAAAAAATCATCATTTGTATCTAATATTGAATAATTCATCCAATTAAAACCTGATGATTATTATTATTGTCTTTTTCCGCTCCTTAGGCTTATATTTCTCCACAAATTTAACCAAACAAATATCATAAAAAGAAAATCTATAAATCTTTTATTTTTCTTAATTCATGATTAAAAAGGATTGATTTATGATTAATATGAGCCTTTCTTGTAGATCTGAAAATCCAATTGATCCCTCAAATTCCTCCCAAGAAATAATTAAAGCAATATTTGCAACAAATCTATCTATTATATCTATTAAAAAATTCATTAACTTGATATAATCACAATTCTCAGAGGAATTTCAAATCTATATTTAAAAGGAAAACCTTTTTAAGATCATCATAATATAAAATAGGAGAAAATTGAATTGAATTCAGCCCCCATCACAATCATTAAAATCATTGAAATAGTAAAATCAAAAAATTAAAATGAAAGTAAAAATAAAGATAAAAAAATCAAACAGATAAATATAAAAAAAAATTGGGGAAGGGAAAAAAAATTCATTCCAGACCACTACACCAACATTTTAAAATTAAAAAAAGAGAAGGAAAATGAGAAATAAAGCTGAATCAAGCCCCACCCCCCAACCCCCATTCCAATAATGACAACTGTAAAACAAAGCAAAGACCAAGGCATAAAATTGGTGAAGTATGGCCTGGGTGAACATTGGAGTGGTATAAAAACTCTTCCAGTTCATTCTCCCCCTTTGAAATGGTTTTTGGAACCCCAAAATCTTCAAAAACCACAGATTTTAATGGGTATTTTTTTTGGAGAAGCTTCAATAGCAACCAAAACTGCACATTTTTACTGCAATTTAATTGTTTCTTTTGTGCCTGTGGAAGATCCCTGAACCCCCCCACCTGCAATACACATTGAAGATGAATGGGAAAAAATTACCTCCAGGTGAGAAAGTTGAAAAAAGGGTTTTCAATAGAAATGTTTTAAATTGTTTTTTTTTTAAATTGTCTGAAGCTTTAAGTTTGATCCATGATAAATTCACAACCCTACACAACCCATAAACAACTCAAAAGGGGTTTTTTAAAACATTTCACAAGTCAGATGGGTTGTGAGCTGCACCACATGACTCATTTTGAGTTGTGGCATACCATTCACAACTCCAGGTTTGTGAGCAAAAAAAAAATCAAACAAAAAAAAGCATCAAAAAAAGTTAAAAAAAAAAAGCAAAAAAAATTGTGAAAAAATTAAACAAAAATGGCAAAAGTTTCACAAATCCAGGGCCATGAATGCACATTCATGGCCCTATGAATACATAAAAATTGAAAAGTCTAAACAAATCAAAGAATTGTGCCCAAAAAGCATAAAAAATGGGTAAATAAAAAAAAGTAGAATATACATACAATACAGTGCTGAAACAAAGTACAATGCAATAGGGCCTATCAGAGTTAAAATTTTAAAATTTCTCAATATCTTATTTTAGGCAAAATATCAATTTGTCAAAAAATATCTTGTTATCAAAATGAACAATGAATCAATGGTTTCAACTGAAAAAAAATGGATAAGCCTGAAATCACCCATTTAATTTTTTGGAAATTGTAACTCTGATACACCCTAATATAATTTTTTGAATAAAATACGTTAAAATACAAAAAAATAAAAATGTTTTGTTTTATGTTGAAAAATAAATTGAATTGAATCAAAAAAAAAATTCAACTGAATCAAATTAAAAGAAATAAATTTAATTCATATCATTCCATTTTATGATTTCATAAATTCAATCAATAAAACCCCAAAAAAGAGGAATGTAAGTCCACCTCAATGGAATTTCCATAAATTAAAAACACCAAAAAAAAAAGTTCAACTTGTGTTAAGCTGATCCCATCCAAAGAGGTAAAAAGACTTCCTATTATGGGATCTTCCTAACACAAGTTGAACTGACTTAACAATAAAACCTCATTTGAAATATTCAACATAATTGTGTTAAAAACGTGATAATGCTTTATATAAATTGAAGTAAAAGATCAGCATCAGAAGTACATTTTAGAACAAACCCAAATGAAAAAATGAAAACACAAATGATGAAATGATATGTTTTCTACGAATTGGAATAAAAATGCAGTTGATCTTTGACATGATCCACTCAACCAGAAGCTTTTTTTGAATTCAAAGAAGAAGGTTTTGATATAATGAGCAGGATTGGAATCATATCTCCCTCAAGTGATAAATTAACCCAGTGGTTATTGTTAACAAAGGAAATGAAGATGGGCTCTGATGGTTATTTTACACCCATTTTAATAGGATTATAAGTACAACATGAATACAATGAAATTAAAAAATTTGCCTGCCATAAGTATCTGCTATTATTTGACCCATATCCAACTTTGAAAGCCATTTTTAATAGGGAATCCTTTCATTGATGTCTTTAAAATGAAGTCTTTGTTTTATGCTTTCTAGATCTCTACTTCCACCATGTATCTTAGCATAGCATGCCTTATTTTTCCCCAATTTTTCTATCATTTACATTTGGAAATCAAAAAAGAAACATCTGTTTTCATCATACCAAAGTGATTTAGCAATTACTCTAAATGCCCATTCAACATCAGAAACAGGATCCCAAACCTCACCCAAGAACTTATTTAATTTCTCCAGTATTTGATTGAGTTATTTTAAAATTGTTTCCTAAAATCTAAACTCACTTAGCAAACATTAAAATCACATCAATAAAACAAATACTCACAAAAGATGCGCTTCTGGTTGACTTCTCCTGCACATCTTCTTCCTCAAAAGAGGATTCCAATTACAAATGAAGGGATCCTAAGTCAATTTCATTCTCTTCCTCTGAGCTATTAAATTTGGATTCTGAGCCTGAGGAACTGGAATATAAAAATTATATCACCATCAGTTCATTAAGCAATAAAAATGAAAACTTCTGAAAATAAAATAATTTTAATTCTTGGTCTTTCTGGTGCCCTTTTAACCTGCCTTTTGATCTTAAGTTTCTTTTCAACATTTTCTAATCTTAAAATTTCACAATGGTTTTCTTTCAATTTCTGTTTACTCCAGCTGGAATGTAAGATGTTTGGCTCAAGAACTGAGCATCTCAAGCAATTAAGAATATTGAAGGACTGGATCAGTTTCAAAATTTCAAAAATAAAAAACATCACTCATCATCAATTAAAAAAAACATTAAAGCAATACAACAATCCAACTTACTGAAATGGAAGGGTTATAGTCTAATCTCCATTGAGGATGAAAATTCTCAGGAAAAAAATATACTCTTGATACTAGTATTTTGCCTGATATGTGGGAAAAGGCCACGTCCAAGGTCTTGGAATATGACTTGGTGCACACTTTTCCATCATGATCATGCTTTAAATTATCAAATTGTTCCCCAAAAAGTTGAATTGCCTCAATTGACAATTTGTATGACAAAGGAAAAATTTCTGTTGGAAGAAATGTTCCTAACTTCATTCAAGATTTGTTAAGAAACACATGCACTGATTTTATTTGGGTTTCAATTTTGCCATAAAAGTGTTTCCACACATACAAAATGTTCCAAAATGAACTCTCAATTAATTTTTTGAAAATAGCATGGGCCCCTTCTACCAAAGATGTTGTTTTACTCCAAATTCAGGTTTGACACAAGTCCACACAGTTACAAACATCTCTTTTAATCTCTTTGATGGGGAAATTGTTATTTTAAATATACTTGAGCATATCCTCACAGTATTTTAAGAAAAACTGTATGAAATTTTAATAATAAGCAATAAAAGTAGAGATGAACAGAAGAAGCAATAAATTGGCCTAATATGAGTTCAGCATCATTGAATTCTGACTCCCCCTTGGTTTGAGAGGCCCCCTATAACTTTTCCCGCAGAGACATCAAACTTTGAAATCCTTCAACATCATTACTGAAGAAAACTTTGCAATTTTCTCAAATATTTTTAGAAAAGTGCCAAGGGAACAACTGTCTGGATGACTCAGGGAAACTATTTTGAATAGCACAAATCCCTGCTTTTTCACAGTCTGTCACAAAGACTTAGGGAAGCCTCTTGGATGAACCAACTCCTTCAGTGCATTCACCACCCAACAGTAGAACTAAAAAAATTCTTCTTTTGTAAAAAAAAATCCTTTCTAAATGACTTCCTGTTGGCTGTAATTTCTAAAACATGAAATACAGGGATGTTTTACCTATTTGTTTCATAAGTACAATACAACAAAGCAATATGATTTAATTTTTTACAAACTTTTATAGACTCAGGATGAGCCAAGGACAGGGCCTCTAAGTTACCCTCTACACTGAAATCTGCCTTGGGTAACCATTGAGTTTCTTGAAGGTTTTCAAATAGCACATCCATAACACTTTTAACCTTGATTTAATCTGCCCTAAAATTGCACTTAGTGTTATAGATTGTCATATTTTCAATGTATTCTCCTCCATAAATATTTCTCAATTTACTTTTGAATTGGATTTTATTGAGCCCATCTTGCATTCCTTCCTTCAGTTGATCTAAGGCCACAAAAGAGATTATCCTCAGTTGAGGATGCACTGAGGGGTTTTAAGATGGTTCATGATTGTGTTGGTCATTTCAAATGGAGAGGCACCAACCATGTGGGATCTGCCACTGTGCAACTTGCACAGGGCATGAATTGACACCCAACCTTCCTTTTGTGAGTTTTCCTTTGCAATTTGGTGAGGAACAGCCCCAAATATATTCTGTGTCTGTTGCATGCCAGGTTCTCATATTTCTCTCTATTTGACTTAAATGTTTTCAAAGCATAGCCATGCATGGATGCCCATTTTGGCAAAAATATTTGGATTCTTCCCAACTAGGAAAGGATCTCACTGCAGGAGGTTCAAGGGTTTCTGGAACCCCATAGGTACATGGTTACATCAGCCACAGTTCAATTAGTTTCCATAAAATCAACCCAATCAAATTGCATGTGAAATTTTACGCACCACAAAAAGTCAATTCCACTTGTGAAACATCTTGTTCCTCAATTTTAATGCTAGATGGGGATGCAATTGGGGCTTCCAATTTTTCATTTCAAAAATACCTAACTTCTTTCACAGATTTGTTAACAGCATTATCAATTAAGTCCTTTAATGCAGCCATGTTCAAACCAGGGGGGCTTGGGCTTGCTACTGTTCCCGTTATAAAAAAAATAGATCAATTTATTATTCAATCCAACTGTTTCAACAACTCCAAAGTGTACTCAATTTTGGGTTGAAAAAAGGAAATTATACAACAGGAAAGTATTGTGTAAGGTTTGTTACAAGAATTTGTTTTCCCAATAGGCAGAATTTGAAGTAGAGTTTGCAATTTATTTTTGTGGTCCAATAGTCCCACAATGTATGCAAAATCCCCAAATTTGGGTTGAAGGAACTAAAATGGGGTCCAGGGGTGTCTAGGGACCCCCAATTCACCCCTGAAATGGCCCCTTTTGGGCTATTTTGCCCCAGATGGGCCAAAAGTGTCATTCACAACATGCACAAGTACTGGAAAATTTGGTTTGTAACTATTTGAGTTGTGAACCCCCATTCACAACTAAAATGGGTTGTGAAGAGCCTTTCATGCCTGTTCAAAAAGTGGGGTTTTGAATTCATCACCCCCCTTTCATTTTTTCCTTGGTTAGTATAAAACACGCAAAATTGTTTATTTATGGATTTTTCTTTCATTTTGATTAATCTTTGGCATTCATGATTGTGTTTTTTAATTCCAAAATTTGTGAAAATATCAATTAAAATGCATAAAAAAGTGGTGAGTTTTCTGGGAGTACCTGGTGAAGAACCAAACAATAGAAAAAAAATATCAAAAATGATTTTTTATTTCTTCTTTTTTTTTTGTAAAATTAAAGAAAAATAAAGAAATTTCTTACTTGAAAAAAAAATTGGTTCCTTTCATTTTATGCTGAGCTTTAATTTTTGAAAAAAAGGGTTTATATGGATAAAAAATGATCTAAATTACTTGATTGATGTGTTTCTAGATGGATTTAGTTTATAGTTAGTGGCCCAGGATAAAATCATTCCTCAAAAATTTTTAAATACATGCCCTCCTTTGAAAAAAGGGGTGATTTTAGCATATTTTTTTTTTTGGTAAAATCATGGCTTCTACACAGAAGTTTGCAGTTATAGTATTTGCTTTATTACAAAATTCAGCCTTTTGGCCTGCTTTCTCATCCCAGGAAAGTGTGGAAACCTTAGAAATATGTTCAAATACAAAAAAGGCATGAATATGGCAAATTAAGGTTTGAAATTCCTTTTTAAGTTTTACAGGTGTTCCTGGAATGGTAGAAAATGCCATTTGAGGACACTTTGGGCCCTTCAAGACATGTAAACATTAGGTTCCAGAACCGCTTAACCCTCCTCCTGCAAGAGCCTTTGCTAGTAGGAAAGAATCCAAGATTTATTTTCAAAAATGGGCAGCCATGAATGGCTACGCATTGAAAAAATTTCAATTCAAGGAAAGATAAATAGGTAGATCTAGCATGTGAAAGATTTAGGGTATATGAGGGGCCATGCCTCACCAAACATCAAAGGCAAAAACTCACAAAAGGAAGGTTGGGTGTGAATTCATGATCCATTCAAGTTGGACAGTAGCAGATCCCATGTGGCATCTCTCCATTAGAAATGGCCTAAACAATCATCAACCATCTGAAAATCTCTCAGTGCATCCTCAACTGAGGATAATCTCTGGTCAAGCCTTGGAAAAACTTAAAAGAAGGAATGAAAGCTGGGCTCAATAAAATTAAGCTTGAAATAAAATTGAGCAAGATTGATGGTGGAGAATAAATTCATGATAGAAAAATCTATAACACTAAGTGTAAGGTAAAGATTTCTGAACTGGATTGGAAAGGTGTTATGAATGTTCTATTGGAAATTCTCCAGGAATCCCAGTGGGTTTCCAGGGCCAAATTTTGTGGAGAGGGTCACTTAGAGGCCCTTTTATTGGCTCATCCTGAGTCTATGAAACTTTTCAAAAAAATTCCATCATATTGCTTTTTTGGATTGTACTTATGAAACAAATAATTACAACATCCCCCTCTATTGCATGTTGTAGGAATGACATCCAACAGGAAAATTTTTACAAAGGATTTTGTTTTTATAACAAAAGAAAAATATGAGTCCTACAGTTGGGCTTTGGATGCATAAAAGGAGTGGGGTTATGATCCTGAGAGGCTTCCCAAAGTCTTTCTGAAGGAATGTGAAAAAGCCCTTATTTTTTCTATTGAAAATATTTTCCCTCAGCCATTCAGACAGTTGTGCTCCTGGCAATTGTCTAAAAATATTCAAGAAAATTGTAAATTTTGCTTTGTCAATGAAGATAAAGGATGGCAAAGTTTTATGACTCTGTAGGCAAATTATGGGGCCTCTAAAACCAAGGGGGAGGAAGAAGTCAATGATGCAGAACTCAGATTAGGCCAATTTATTGCTTCTTCTGTTCATCTCTGCTGCAAATGCTGATGTTGAAACTTGTATACAGTTCTTCTTCAAAGAATTTGAGGATGTGCTCAAGTATATGGAAAAGAACATTTTTCCTATCAAAAAGACGTTTTTAACTGCATGGAATTGTGTCAACCCAGACTTTGGAAATAAAACTATGTCTCAGGTAGAAGGTGCCCATGCTACTTTCAAAAAATTAATTGCAGGATCTTTGGGAAACATTTTTGTTTTGTGGAAACACCTGGAAGGAACAATTGAAAGCCAAATAAAATCAGTGCATGCTTCACTTGAAAAACTCTTGAATAAAGTTAGGATGTGTTCTTTCAAGTAAAACTTTCCCTTTGGATTAAAAATTTCCAATTGAGGAAATTGAACTCATTGGAAAAAAATTCAAGAAGTTAAAGCGCAACCATGATGGTGAGGTGTGCTGAAAGTCTTATTCAAAAAAAAATGTTCTTTCTGTTCTCCCACATTTTAGGTGAAATACTAGCATCAAGAGGATCTTTTGTTCCTGAGGATGTTCATCCTCAGTGGAGGTTGGACTATGACCCTTCCAGTGAATTAAGTAGGTTTTTTGGGTTTTTTGAAGGGTACCAATTATAGCATTGACAGAAGTTATGGGATTGACAGATTAATTATTGTTTTTGTTTTTCAAAGAATCACAAAGATTCAGTGCTTGAAGAATCCCAATTTTTCAACAAGTTGGATTCCATGATTATGGGACAACCTCAAAAAGTTAGATTGGAGATTATAAGGTCTGTGGTCAATCTTACAGAAACTTAAATTGCCAAGGCAAGGCTTGAGCCCAAGTTCTTAAATTCAAGCCATGGGCAACCAAAATTGAAAGGTAATCTTCATGAACTTTCAAAATTTTAACACTTTGAAAGATAACTTAAGAGGGAAAAAAGGGTTAAAATGGATCCAAAAAGACCAAAGATAGTAAGTCTTTTATTTTGAGTGTTCATTTTTATGGTTTGATGAACTGATGGGAAAATGTGTTCTGTAGTGCAAGGAAGCCTCTTAATCTGAATTTCATAGTTCAGTGGAAGAGACTGAAAGTTAAATAGGGTCCCTCCATATGGAATCAGAATCCTTTTCCAAGCAGGAAGAAGAAGAAATGGAGGATTCAAACAGAAGCTCATTGTTAATGAGTATCAATTTCTTTAATGAGATTAGGATTTTGGCTAAGTAATTTTTTATTGTAGGATCCAAAATTGAATTAACTCAATCAAGTACTTGAGAACTTACATAAGTTCTTGGGGGAGGTTTGGGAGATGGTTGATGATGGGAATCATTGATTTAGAGTCATTGCAAAATTGCTTGGGTAAGATGAGCATGGATAGTTTAAAGTACAAAAGTAATTGATTGAAACATTGAGGAAAAATAAGACATCCTATTCTAAAATCCTTGGCAGAAGTAAAGATTTTGAAAAGATAGAGAAAAGAATTGATGTTAATGACATCAAAGAAAAGATTCCCTCTTAAAAATGGCTTTCAAAGTTGGATATGGGGCAAATAATAGCTGATAATTATGGAAGATCAATAGGGTGTATCAAATTTAAGAAAACCCGCCATTTTTTAATGCTGGGTTTCAACCCAAATCTCCCATTTCAAACCTGCCATTAAAAATCAAAAAAACCTCACTTATTTCACATCAGACATGTCAAATTTACCTGAAAATAAATGGGTTTTTTCAAATAAAATATTTAAAGGCTTTCAACACCACAACCAATAATTCCACATCATTGACCCTAGTTTCAACCTCAAATCTCATTGGAAAAATTCTACCTCCAACCTCATCCAGAAATTTGATTCATCACTATACATTTATTCATCACTTGATCACTCTCATTTCTTCATCACTCTCATAACTTCATCACTCTCATTGCTTCATCACTCTTGTCACTTTCTCACACATTATTGCTTTCATCACATCCAAACTCTCATTACTTCATTGCTCCATCCCTGCTTTCATCAAATCCTAAATCTCATTGCTTCATTGCTTCATCACTTCATCCCTGATTTCAACACACCCCTTCATCCCTTCATCACTTCATTGCTTCATCCCTTCATCCCTCTTACTCTTTTTAAATGGCACCTCAGTGATCCTCCCCCTGCAAGTACACTAAAAAATCCAATGGACCAAAGCAAACATCCCCCAGGAACTCAACATCCAACAATCCTCCCCCATCAGCTTCCAAAGGCTCAATTCAGCTCAAGAGAGCTGATCACATAGTCCTGGTAAACTGACTCAAAACTCTGTTGAATTACAATGCTTTCTTTGGCTCCAACAATGAAACACAAGTTGACCAACCTCCATCCTCTAAGTTTAATGTTTATCTCCTGATTTCCAATGAACTGAAGAATAAAACCAAAGGTAGGCTGGATCTTTCATCCAAACAGATGCAGGAGCAATTCAAGAACTATTGAACCAAGTAAAAAAAATCCCACTCAATGTCAATATCCACTGGCTTTGGTATAACCAACTCCAATAAAGATAAGGGAATCAACTTGGTGGTTCATAAGTTGGACTCCATTTGTCCTTTTTATATTCAAATGGATGAAATATTTGGAAATAAGGCCAATATAACCCCTTTAGCCGCTTTTGATGCCCAAAAATAAGATTCAGTTAATGCTGAGGACCTGGCTGTGGATGCTCAGCCTAGCAGTGATGATCCCAATGAAACCTATGAGTGGCCCCAATATGATGTGGAGGAGTATATTCTGACAGAACCAGCTTCAACCACGTCTACATCAGCATTGATCAACAATTAAAAACCTTCCTTGGACCCCTCACTTCCTTCTTTGGATTGCTCTCTTCTTTGGGTGGAAGAACTTAAAAAATTGGCAAATGAGGAGCAAGTTATTCCTGTATTGCCACTAAAATCAACATCTTCTCAAGTAAGGAACCAAGTTCTTTTCTCTTCTTTCTGTTTAATCCTGACTGATTTAGATTGTAAAAAAACAGGCTCATCCGTTCCTGAATGTCCAAATACTCAAGCCAATGGGGCCTCCCACATCCCCTTCAAATGAGAGCAATGAAATTCCCACACAAACCTCCTCTGCAAAGGGAAAGAAAAAGGCCTCCAATTCCATCAACCTCAACCCCAATAGCCATCAAAAGAGGAGAAACACTTCAAATTTTTCTTGATTTGAGAATATCATGGAGAAGAGAGATTCAAGTAAGTGAATCAATTGATTTTAGTTGCTTTAAAAATCAAGCTCATTCCTATTCCCCAAAAAAAAAACTCAGTTAAATCACAAATTGAATCTGAAAAACTTAAATTTGAAAAGGAGAAGTGGGATTTTTTAACTGGCTATGGATTTCCAAAGCAGAAAGCTGATAGTTTGGCTCATAAAAAAAAATTGGACACTGAGTGGCAAATGAAACAGGCTGAGCTGGAGTTTCAAAAAGAGGAAAAGGAGAAGGATCAAGAGGGAGACAAACTCAAAAAGGAGAGGGAAAGGCTAGCCATGGAAAAAAAAAGATGGTTTGTTGGCAGTCATGGCATGTTTTGGTAGCAGTAGAACTGTTGATAAAATAAAAGAAATTACTCAATTGCTTGGCTTGTAAAATATTTGATTTGATAAAAATTTTAAAAATAAAAGCAAAACAATTATTTTCAAATACAAAAATTTTTGAGCCTTTTTTGAGCCCCACCCATGAAAAAATGTTTTTTTATTTAAATTTTTTGGTCTAGAACATATTTGACCGCTTTCCAAGTCTCTGCAAGTGTTGAGAGTGGTCTTGCTAATTTGCAAAGACATAGCCATCCTAGTATGGTTTGCAGTCTCTACAGCAGGAAAAGTACAATGCTTGTACTTGTTTGCTGCCCAAACCATTTTTAAAATACCTTTTTCTTTGAAATCAAGCCCAAATCCCAAGTCAGGAAAGACAAATTGGCCATGGGATACTTGATATTTGTCCTTTTTTTCAATAATTTGTCCATTTGATTTTTTGGTTGGGACCACCAGTAGAAAGGAATAGGAAAAGATTTCACCTTTTTCAATGTGTGGAGAATTGTAGAAGGGATTTCAAGTGAAGGTGATTTTGGATGCGCAGTAAAAAGGAGTGATTCCAGATCCATATTCCAATGAAGAGAAAGAGGGGATATTGTTGTCCAGCATGGTTTTGCCATTGGAATTGTATGCCAGTGTGGCTAATTTTCTGAAGATGTGGCCTAAAATTTGTGATACCTTGTCATACCTAAGATTCAAAAATTTAAGCTCCTGGGGGGAAGATTGAATAGATGCTTTCTTCAAATAGTGTCCAAAAATTTCAGAAGGGTGCATCAATTTTTGCCATCCAATTGCCCACATATTCCTGCCCCAAGATCTTGAGGGACCAACCGTGTTGAAAAACTTTTTGGATTGGTGAAGGAATTTTGTGGCCAAGTTGATGTCCTTCTTTTCTTGCTTGGAGAGTTTATTCAATGGGAAAAATTCAATTCTTGCAACCAGAGAGTGGCAATTGGAACAATCAAGAACAACCACGTTTCCAGAGCTGAAGAAATGGAATTTTTCAATCTTATGTTTGGCTTGTCCAAACTCCTCAGGGGAGGTTTTTTGAGTTTTATTTTTGGCAGCAATAGCAGGGTACAAATCCAAAGGTTGTAGTTTTTGTCAAGACCAAACCACCTTTTTGTTAAACCCATTTTCATTTACTTCCAAAGATATTTCAGAAGCTCTCATTTGAGCCATCTTTTGCCAAAGAGCCCTCTTCTTGAAACCTATCTTTACATTTTTCAAAACATCTCCTTCCATCTTGATCCCTCCCAGGAACCTACTGCCCTTGGGGTGTGGATCAAGAAGGAATTGATCCATTTGTATAACATTTTGAGTGCAGTGGGATAAGCATTGGCAGTCCAGAAAATGGGTGTGTTCCACAGAAAAAGGGGTCAAAACTGGTTTGCATTACATGTAATCCAAAAAAACAAATCAAAACCAAAAAAAAAACAATCATTAGTATGTTATAATCAAGGTAGATGATAAAAAAAAAAACAAAAAACAAAAAACAATACAGGTCAAAGCTGAAACCCCCCCCCCAAAAAAAATAAATGTCAGCTTCATCTGATTACAATGACAAGGAGAAGGAGGAGGAGGGGGGGGAGCTGACCTGTGATTAATGGCAAATCAATTGCTCAATCAATTGAAAATCAATTGCAAATTAATCAAGCAATCAATTGCAAATCAATTGATCAATTGATAACACAATTTACTTGAAATCAATTTCAAAATTGATTTGCAAATCAATCAAGCAATCAATCACAAATTGATTGCTCAATTGATTGTGAATTGATTGAGCAATCAATTTTCAATGAATTGCACAATTGATTGTGAATTGATTGAGCAATCAATTTTCAATGAATTGCACAATTGATTTGAAAATTGATTGAGTGATCAATTTGCAATTTATCCCTTGATTGATTTGCAATCAATCTGGAGGGGCAGGGAGAGGAGGAGGAGGAGGGGAAGGGCTCACCTGAGGGATTGAGAAAGGCAGTCAGGGGGTACCTAAAGGTTGATTGATCAAAGGATCAGCAACCAGTGAGGGGCAGGAAGAGGAAGAGGGGGGAGGGGGCTTACCAGGGTTTCCAACCAAAGGAGGAGGGGAGGCAGTGAGTGAGTTGAGGCGAGGTGGAGGTGGTGGGTGAGGAGATGATGTTGGGTGGAGGTGATGGTGAGGTGGTGGTGATGGGTGAGGTGGTGGTGATGGGTGAGGTGGTGGTGGTGGGTGAGGATGTTTGGTGAGGAGGAGGAAGGAGTGGAATGGTGGTTTGGTGGGGTGATTTGGGTGGTTTTGAAGTTTTGGTTTTTGCCTAAGTCCACCAAAAAAAAAAGAAGAAAAAAGAAAAAAAAAAAGCGGAGTCAGCCTTGGATTCTTGGTTGAACAACCAAAACCAAAAAAAATTATGTGATGTGATATTTCACCTATTTAAAGAACAAATGCTACTCATCAAAGTGAGCAAGTTTGAGGGTTATAATCCGCCCTATCATTTCAAAAGATGAGGTGGAAGATGAGACAAGGATGACTTGAGGAGGATTGGGAATATCTTCTTCAAATATTTTGTCTCATTCATCTTTGATGTTTGCAAGAAGGTTGTGAAGGATTACACAACTGATAATCCAGTTGAGGATCTTCATTTCCTTGGAATTTTGAAGCTGGTTTTGAATATCAGGTAAGCTGGCCTATCTTCCTTTCAGGATTCCTATGGAATGCTCAATCCAAACTTGTGATTGGGCAAGATGATAGTTGAAATCAGTTTTGGCTTGATCATTGGATGAAACATTGCAGTATGCTGGAACAAAATATTTCCTGCTAGAATAAGCTGAACTGGCCACAAGGTATTTATCTTGTTCAAAGTAGTTATCTGGTTGTTGGGAAATCCACATCCAATTGAAAAAATATGAATTGCAACAAGAAACTGGCAGGCCAGCATGGAGGGATATGAACTTCTTGTTATCAAAAACAAGTTTTAGCAACACAGAGTATCTATGACCAAATACTTTTTATGTTTAGTGTATTATCAAAGGCTTTGGAAAGGAAAGGAATTTATTGCCTTTTTTCCAATCAAATAGTGGTTTCCATCTAGCTTGGGGTTTTGACCCAAGGAGATAGTGGTTCCATCAACAAAAACAATGCAACCAGGAAAGAATTCAGTCTCCATTACTTGAGATATATCCTTTCCTTCTTCTTTGCTTGACCAACAAAGGACCAAGCAACAGAAAGATAGGATAGCAATCATGACTCTTTTGGTGTATAAGTCAATGGTTCCATAACTGGCTGAGAATAGATTTTCTAATCAATGAATTTCTGCTCCATTTCCATTTGATCCCAATCTACAAAGAGCAACATCCAGTTGGATAGCTGAATTGCATTGAGGATTCAGAGGTTTTGTTCTGGAAGATTTGGTGGTCTTCAATCATCTCAGAAAGTTTCATGAATGAAGGCAATAAAGTTTTTAACAGTTGCTGGAAGCTTAAGTTGGGGAGTAGGTAAAGCTTTTACCTTTCATACATAGGGTTGTGGAGAGTTTGTCTTCATGGAAGCATGTATTGCTTTTCCAATAGAGAACTCAAAGGTAACCATGTTGATTCCAAATTGCAGTCTGAATCAGAGTCAATTAATAAAAAAAGTTCAGTCAGATTTTTTGTGTTTTCAACTTGCTTCTGTGAAGTTTGATTGGAAATTTTGAGAAAGATGATGATTTGATTTGGGGTGATGAGATGATGATGGGATGTGTGTGATTTGATGGAGATGTGAAGCAATGGAGATTAGATGTGTGTGATGCGTATGAATTTGCTGAGTTGGAGGTGTGGATGGGTTTTTTGCATGAAATGGATGTTGGATGGATGATAATGGCAGGTTTAATGTTTGAAACCTGCCATTTTCATGAAACCCATCATTTTGAAATACATCATTTAGGGGTTATGTGTATTTTACCAAGACGCAATTAAAAATGGTGTGTTTTTTCAAAAAAAATGGCGGGTTTCTGATGGTGGTTTTTCTAACTTTGATACACCCTAATATGTTTCATTTCATTGGATTCATGTTGTACTTATACTCCTATGAAAATGGGCGCAAAAGAACAATCAGATCCAATCTTCATTTTCTTTTTCAACAATAATCACTGGGTTCATCTTTTACTTGAGGGAGAAATTATTCCAATCACACCCATTGTTTACAAAACTGCTTCTTTGAATTGTAAAAAAGCTTCTCTTTGGGTTGATCATCTAAAATACCAACTGAGGTTGTATTCTTAGTTATAAAAATCATTTTAATTTCATTGTTTGGATTTGGGTTCTGATTCTGATCTTGTAATTCTATTAATATAAAGGGTTATCACATTTTGAACATCATTATTTTGAGTGTTTTGAGTTAAAAAATTATGTTGAGTGTTTTGAGTTATAATCATTATTTTGAGTGTTTTGAATGAGATTTTATTGTTAAGTCAGTTCAACTTTTTTTGGGATGATCCCATCATAAGGAGTATTCTTACTTCTTTTGATGGGATCAGCTTAACACCAGTTAAACTTTTTTTTGGTGTTTTTAATTTAGGGCTAGTCTAGTTGGAATTGTATTTTTTGTGCTTTGACTTTAGGGCTAGTCCATAGACTCTTTCATTTTTTATTTCATTTTTGGTTTTTTTTTAATTTTGGGCTGGTCCATATTGTTTGATTTTTTTCCTTTTTTGGTGTTTTTGTGTTGTTTTTTCAATCTTTCAATTATTTTGATCACTCATTTTTTTTAAATTTCTTTTTCTTTTTTTGGTGTTTTTGTTTTATTTGTTAAATTTTTAATTTATTTCAGTTTTTTTATATCAATTTATATCAATTTATTTTATTTTTAATGTTTTTTTTTGCACACTTGGAATGAATTGTGAACAGCCACTCACGAACAAACTGGGGCTTG
This sequence comes from Puccinia polysora, assembly GCA_025617555.3. Taxonomy (NCBI): domain Eukaryota; kingdom Fungi; phylum Basidiomycota; class Pucciniomycetes; order Pucciniales; family Pucciniaceae; genus Puccinia; species Puccinia polysora. The sequence goes on from CM062613.1 coordinate 42,295,374, forward strand.
TGGCCAGCCTTTCACAACTATCATGGGTCCCAAGTGGCCATTCCCAACTGAGATGGGTTGGGAGCGCCATTTGTGACTAAATGTAGTTGTTAGTTGCACCACACAACCCAATTTTGGTTGTGAACAAGTTTTTTAGGGTTGCAAATTTAAAATTTTCCTATTTCTATTCCATCAAAAATCTTCCATTTTCTTCAAAATAATGTGTTTTTCATATTTTGTAAAATTTTTCTGTAATTGATGTTATTTTTTTATTGAAACAATTCAAAAAATTTGAATTCCCTTCATCAACGTTGTCTTTAGAATTTTTCTTTTTTTGTTTATGTTTGATAGAAATTTATTTTTATTCCACTGGAAACATTCCATTTTTTATAAAGAAAATGAATTTTTATCATTTCTCTTACATTGAACAATTTTTTTTTTCAAATTTAATATAAGATTTGAATTGATTGCAAAAAATTGATTTCATTTAATTCTTGCATACCAAATTAAATCAATTTGTATATATTTTTGTATTCTCCGGAAATTTAAACCCCAGAGAACCCCCACAGGCAGTCTGGAGGCCTTAATTAATTCCCCCAAGGGCACATCTAATTTTGACATACCTAGAGGGGCCCAAAGGGCTCTCAAAAGGTGTGTTCCCACACCACACAAGCTTCTGTAAGCCTTTAAAAGTTTTTCCAAACCTAAATTGCCTATATTTATGCCTTTTTTTAGTATTGTAACATATATTTGAGTTTTCTACACCTTCCTGGGGTGCAAAAACATGCCCAAAGACTTGAATTCAATAAAATGAAAAATAATAATCATGCATTTCTTTTCAGAAAAGGCATGAATTTAGCCAGCACCATTTTAAGTTTTTTGGGGGGGACTTTAAAATTTCTAATTTTCAGGTTTATAAATTTTGATGAATAATTTTTTTCTTGTTTTTAGAATTTAAAAAAAAAAATTTGCAATTTAATAGTATTTTTTCTTTAACAAAAGGAAGAAATTCTACCAAATAATCATAGAATTCCAAGGAAATAAAGAAAATAAGATATTTGAGATTTTCTTAATTCAAAAATCATTTTAAATTTCATCTTTTCCTTGATTTTTCCATGGATTTCATATTGTTTTTTTTATAAATTAATTATAAGAAAATTTCAGAAAATATGCAGGATAAATGACAGAGGTATTCAGGGTGTATCATATTTAACAAATTCCCACATGTTTAATTTTTATTTTCATCCAAGGTAAGAAATTTGAAATCCATTTCAAAACTTCCATTCAAAATTAAAAAAAATACATATTTCATAACAGGGGTGTCTTATTTAACCAAAAATGTATTATTATTTTTCAGATATAGTACATCAAGTTATCAAATTAATCAAATATGTATTGGAAGGCATCAAAAAACCCCTTATGGCCACTTTAATCCAACTCCGACATCATTGTGGACTTCCTCATCCACTTTAAACATCAACCACTCAAGAGTATGTCACCATAACTCTTCAACTTCATCCTCAAATCTCAATTTCTAGATCTACTTAACTCATACTTTCATTGGTTATACTATTTCTTCAAATAAATGAGGCTGTTAAAAAAATCCAGAAGTCAATTCAGGAGAAAAAACTTCTCCAAGGGATGAAAAATTGGCAATTAATCCTTCAAAAAATTCCAAACTATCAGACCAACTCAAGAGGGCTGATCATATCATTCTTGTTAACTTTCTAAAAATTCCTACAAACTAAACACTTGCTTTGGTACTGAAAATAAAACTTTTCCTTTGAAAACCTCCAAAATCTAAGGTCAATGGTTATTTAGTGATTGATAATTATCTAATTCAAATAGAAAAAGTTAGCCTTTTTCTTTTTCAAAATACATGAGGGACCAGCTCATATAAATTAGGAAAATTAAAAATAAATTTATTCCTTATGAATCCCCAATTTATTTTTAATAATCATACCAATCAGAAAAATTGGAAAAAAAATTGAAGATAATTCAGAACCAATCTTTCCTAGATATAATCATATCAATCAAAAAAATTTTGCAAAATCCAACATCACCCCACTAACTCATCTTGAAGTCCAAAGATCTGAGTACATCCATCTTGGGGAAAAAGAGTTCAGTCCTGGAAATTCTGATGTAAATAACAAAAAGGCCCTAAAAAACCTTGGATGGCCAGCAGCTGATCACAAAGAGGGTAATACAACTATATACCCACCATTAAAATTAATATCAACATCCTCAATTCAGTAAGATTCTTCCATGGATCCATCAATTCCCTTCTTGGACCAATTGAAAATGAGTTTGTAAACCTTCCAGGAGATTGTCAAATTTCACCACCCCCTTTACAAATAATCCAAGATATTTCAAAATCAAAATTCACCCAGGTAGGTAAAATAAACCTACCATTTTTTGAATGATTATAAGTTTAGTTCAATGAGGAATAAAATCTCAAATTGAAAAAATATTCATGATTCTCAAAAACATTCAGCCTCAGGAAAAAGAACATGAAAGGCCTGAAATTAATGAAATATCAAACCAAAAAAGCTATGAAAAAAGGGGAAACACCTCACACTTGGGTGTCTTTGAAGGTAGTATAGGAAAAAAAGAATCAATCAATATGGTTCAATATATAAAAAATTGGTTAATATTCATTCATAAAAAAACATTGATCTAATATGTAAATAATTTAGCTGGGAGATTTAAATTAGTAAAATTGAGATTGAAAAGAAAATATGGAATAATCAAGAATCTATTGATGAATTAAATTTCAACTCTGATATCATGGTTCAAGGGAAAAAACTTTGATATCCAATTCAATCTGAAAAAAAAATCTGAGGTGGAGTTTCAAAAATCAGAGAAGGAGAAAGAATTTTTTTATCAGAGAAAAAGGGTTAATATGTTTTTAGCCAATGTTTTTTGTTATTAGCAGTTAAATTTTTGATGAAATTTAAATTGGAAACTCATATAAAATTTGATTTTACATAAATTGCTTCATAATTTTTAGAGAAAGACCAAATACTGAAAGAAAGACAGTTTTCTTACTTCAGACATGAATCTAAAGATTCCTTTTTAAATAAAATGAAAGCTTCAATATTTCTAAAGATCTTAATTCCAATCATAAAATCTTCATTTTTACAATTTTTGATTTTTTTTTAAATTTTTGATTTTTTTTTGAATTTCTGTGAAAAAGCTATTTGTGCTGTATCATAAATGTTAAGATTTATTTAATTAAACAATTTTTCAAATATTTTACAATTATTATTTTTATTATTTAATGAGCCTTTATTAAAATATTTACAGATAGCTGAATTCCCTACATAAATTTATATCTGTAGAATTTCTGAAAGGGTGATGTTAAATTCACGACTCCAGTTGTGTGGGAGTTGTATAGGGCCCTACACGGCCCAAATAAGCCATGGGGGCCCATAGACAACTACAAAGAGCTGTTCCAAACAGGCGCGACCCTCAGGGAGTTGTGTAGGAGCTGTTTACCCCCAAAACACGTCATTTTGAGCCGTGTACCCCTGTACACAGCTCAAAAGCGCTGTTTTTGGGAGTGCGCAACCCCCTGCAAGTTGTGCCAGAATTTTGGGCACCCCCTGGACCACACTAGGGTTCAGTCAACCCAAATTTTGGATCAAGGCATACTTTGTGGGACTGTTGTTCCACACCTAGCAATTCCAAAGTGACTGCAAAGTGAAACCAAAGTGAAAGTAAAGTGGAAATTAAAATTATATAAAAAACTGCAAACAATTCTTTTGCAACTTCAAAGTGAGAAAACTTTGTTTGTTCAATTGAAATTTGGATTGAATACTGAAGTATACCATTGCATTTTTTTTGCATGGGAACAGTAGCAAGCCCTCCTTCTTCTGACATGTCTGCGTGGAAGGTCTACATTGATAGTGCCATCAACAAAGCTTTGGAAAAAGAAAAAAAGGATTTAGTTAAAGAAACATTGGAAGCCCCAATTTCATCCTCATCAAGGGTGAAAATTGAGGAACAAAATGCTTCACAGTGGGATTTGACCTCTGCTTGCGAATAACATTTTATGTTACTGATGCCTTTGCTGGATTTAATTTGATTGAAACTAATGGGTGCATGTAACTGAAACTATGACTTAATCAATGAATGTTTACTAGATCCACTTGACCCACCTCCTGTGAGAACTTTTTCTACTAGGGAAGAGGCCCAAAACTATTGTCAAACAAAGGCTATGAAGCAAGGTTACGCTCTGACAGTCTTTAGCTTGAAGAAAGATAAATATATTGATTTTGCCTGTGATTTCCCTGGTTCCTGTTCAGGAAAAATTCTTACCAAATGGTCTACAAAAAACTCACAAAAGTAAGATTGGGTGCAAGTTTTTGATCCATGCAAGTCACACAAAGGCAGAACCCTTGTGGCAAATCTCCTATAAAGAAACCCAAAATAACCATCAACCATCTGAACATCCCTCTGTGCATCCTCAACTGAGGAGAATCTCTGGGAAAGCCTTGGATCTACTTAAGGAAGGCATGAAAGATGGGCTCAATACATTACAACTTGAGAGAAAATTGAGCAAGATTGATGGAAGCAATGATGTTGATGACTGAACAATCTATAACACTAAGCAGAAGTTAATGCTTGCAGAACTAAAGGGGAAAAGTGTTATGGAGGTACTCTATGAACAGCTTGAAGAAACAAGTCGGATTCACTGGTCAAAGTTCAGTGGAGAGGGTCAATTGGAGGCCCTGTACTTAGCACATCCTGAGGCAGTAAAGCTTTCAAAGCAATTCCATCGTATTGCTATGTTGGATTGAACTTATAAGACAAATAAGTACAAAACCCCGCAAATGCATGTTGTAAAAATGACAGCCAATTGGGAAACTTTCAAAAAATTTCTTGTGTTTATAAAAAAAGAAACGTTTGATTTCTAAATATGGCCTGTAAATTCATTAAAGGAGATGGCTTATGATCCTGAGAGACTTCCAAAAGTCTTTGTGAAGGAAAGTGAAAAAGCCCTGATTTTTGCTATTGAATATAGTTTCCCTGAGTCATCAAGACAATGTTGAACTTGGCGCTTTTCTAAAAACATACAAGCAAACTTTAAAGGGCGCTTTGTTTATGAAGTTGAAGGATGGAAAAGCTTTATGACTCTGTGGGCAAAGTATGGGGCCTCAAAGACCAAGCAGGAGGCGGAGGTCAATGATGCAGAACTCAGAGTAGTTCAAAATCACTGCTTCTTATTCTTCCTAGTTTTGGGTTCTGACCTTTTGAATTTTATAGTGTTTCTTGAAAGACTATGAGGATGTACTCAAGTATATGTAAAATAAAATTTTCCCTATCAAAGAGACGTTTGTAACAGCATGGACTTGTATAAACCCAGATTTTGGAAACAAAACAACATCTTGGGTTGAAGGGGCCCCTGCAACTCTCAAAAAATTCCTTGCAAACTTTTTGGGAAACCTGTTGGATGTTTGGAAAAGCCTTGACAGAACAGTTTTGAATCAAATTAAATTGGTTCATGCGTCACTTTATAACTCTCAAATCAAGTTAGGGACAGTTATTCCACCTGAAATGTTACCATTGGGTTACCAATTGTATTTAGAGGCAATTCATCTTATTAGGGAACAATTTGAGAAATTCAAATGTGATCATGATGGCAAAGTGTGAACCAAGTCATATTCCAAGACTATGGGTTTGCCTTGTTCCCAACAAATAGGTGAAAGTCTAGCATTCAGAGGATGTGTGGTACCCAAAGATGTTCATCCTCAGTGGAGATTGGAATATGACCCTTGCAGTTCTAGTTCTTTAAGTTGGCTTAAGTTGGATTGTTCAAATAACTATGTGATTAATGCTTTTTGATTAATGATTCCTAATTCACTAATGGTCAATCCTTTTGAATTTTTCAAGTGCAATGTCAATGAAATGCTAAGAATTCCTCATTTACTTGAAAAAGTGAATGCAATGATCTTGGAATCTCCAGATCATGAGCAAAAAGTCCTATTGAAGTATATCATTCAGAAGATTAAAAAATATTGATCAAAGCCAAGACTCAAACCTAAAGTATTACAATCAAGTAGGGGCAGGCAAAAATTTACAGATACACGGCAAGAACCATCTTGGTTTGAGCATTTTGAAAAACAACTCAAGGGGGAAAAAAGGACTAGAAGGGCTCCAAACAAGAAAATACAAAAGATTGTAAGTCTTTTCTTTTGGGATATGTTCATCTTTTTGTTTTAATGAACTTAGTTACTAACTAATGATGAATTGTTAGTAAAAGTTGGCAGAATCTGAATCTGAATTTCATAGTTCATAGGAAGAGACTGAAAGTGAATTAGGATCACTTAATTTTGAATCAGAATCCTCCTCAGAGGAAGAGAACGTGCAGCAAAGCTCAACCAGAAGCTCATCTTTGATGAGTATTCATTTAATTGATCTGATTAAATAAATGAATACTAAGTTAGTTTTCATGATAGGAACTGAATGTGAAATACCTCAATCAAATACTCAAGAAATTCCATAAGTTGTTGGGTGAGGTTTGGCATCTGATTGGAGATGGGAATTGCGGATTTAGAGTCATTTCTAAATCTCTTGGTTATGAAGAACCTGGTTAGTTTAAAGCAAGGAACAAAATGATTGAAACATTAGAGAAACATAAAGCATGCTACATTAAGATGCTTGGTGGTGCAAAGGAGGTTGAAAATATTAAACAAAGAATTGATGTTGAAGACATCAATGAAAAGATTCCCTCCTCAAAATGGCTGGATAAATTAGATATGTGTCAAATCATAGCAGACACATATTCCAGAACTATATGTTTCATTTCATTTGATTCATGTGATAATTATACTCCAATGAAAAATGGTGTTACTGATCAATCAGATCCCATGTTCATTTCCTTTGCAAACAATAACCACTGGGTTTGATTAGTACTTGAGGGAGAAATGATTCCAATCCTGCCCATTGTAGCCAAACCACATTCCTTGATTTCTAAAAAATCCTCTAGTTGGATTGATCATCTCAAAGATCAACTACAAATGTATTCTAGATTATAGAGATTATAGAATTTGAATTAATTTCATCATTGGGTTTCATATAAATTTTAATTCTAATGCAGCTAACAAGTTCTATTAATATAAAGGTTTATCACATTTTGAACATCATTATGTTGAGTGTTTTGAGTTAACATCATTATATTAAGTGTTTTGAATGAGAGTTTAATGGTAAGTCAGTTCAAATTGTGTTGGGCTGATTCCATCACAAGCTTAATTTATGTTAATCTTGGGATGAGATCAGCTTAACACAAGTTGAAATTGTTTTTTTGGTTTTTTTACTTTAGGGCTGGTCAAAAGACTTGTATTTTTTTTTGGAACTTTTACTTTAGGGCTGGTCAAATGACTTCTTGTATTTTTTTCCTGGTCAAAAGACTGGTATTTTTTTTGGCACTCTTGCTTTAGTGCTGGTCAAAAGACTTCTTTTCTTTTTGGGCCCTTTTGCTTTGGGGCTAGTCAAGTTGAACTTAATTTAGGGATTGTCAAGTTACTTGTCTTTTTTTTTGGTTTCTTTAGTTTAGGGCTAGTCCAGTTACTTGTGATTTTTTTGTGTCTTTTTACTTTAGGGCTATTCCATTGGATTTTCCCAGTTTTTTTGTTTTTTATTTATTTATTTATTTATTTATTCATTTATTTTTTTTGTTTTTTTTATTAACCAAAAAATCAACATTTTTTGATTTCTTTGATTTCTTTGATTTTTTGGTTGATTCCTGTTTTTTGGAAGGTTTATTTGATTCATGGTTCATTTTAGTGTCCTTTCATTCCATTTTTTTTGGCTCACTGAAGTCTGGTGGCGTTTGGGATGCTACACAACTACATTTGAGACATGTAAAACTCCACATGGCTTGAATGTAGTTGTGTGTAATCCAACACGCCGTCTGACCAGGCTTGTTTGGCTGCGCAAATCTTTGAGCCGTGGGCGGTTGTACATGGCTTGGATTGGACCATGTGGCTTGCCACACAGCCCCTTTTGAACCATGTCCACGGCTCAATGAGCTGTGAATTTAACATTTTCCTTTCTGAACATATATATATATATATAAATTTCATGTTGTGTAAATATTTATTAAAAATAAATCAAGAATTGTGAGTTTCCTTCAAATAAATGAATAATTGAAATTTTGACTATGATTTTTTTAATTTATGAATTTTTTGTGTTGAAATAGCTCCAAATATCTTAATTCTGCTAATAAGGTACTTAGATGCAAATTTTCTCATGTCTTTTGTATCTTTTTTGAAAATTAAGTTTGATTCCCATCAGAACTTTCAAATTTTATTAAAAAAAAACATAATTTTGAGTATACATATATACATATATATATATATATCTTTACTTTATGAAGTTTTTCAAAATGATTCATGATATTTGGACTCACCTCATGAACTAAGTATATTTAAATATCATTTCCCCAAGTTTTTTGTTTCTTATATTTGTTAAAAAGTGTATTTATATTCCACCAGAAATAATCCAATTTGTTCAAACAAATTAATTTTAGAAATGACTTACTATGATTGATGTACTTCACAATTTTTTTTCTCTAAATCATCTGGCAGTAGATTTGTAATTATCTCCAAAAAAAAAATTATGAAATTTAGCATTCTTTGATTGTGGTGGGTACAGTTGTGAATACATCTCACCGGAAACATTCAAATTTGAGAAGAGATGGATTGACACATTGAAAAAAGAAATTCTGATATTTCATGAATTTTTTATTTATTTTTTTATTTTTAATAAAATCTGAGCATTTGAAAAGATTGAAATCTATAAATTTTTTGTACATGTTAGATTAACTCACTTGGTGTCCAAATTTGGATTCTCAAAGATAAAAAATTCTACTCCAGAGAGATCTCAAAGGGGGTCTGAAGGCCTTTTTGTAACACCCCAAGGCCTTGAATAATTACTTTTTACAGACCTTGATGGTTCAAACACATCCTCAAGAGTTCAAAATCTCTGAACCCCCATTTAATCTACTTTAAATCTTAAAAAGGCATACCAAATCTTAACGGTAAATATCCATGCCCTTTATTCTTAATTAGAATCATTAGGCTTTGAAGTTTGAATGAATTCCTCGGAGTGTGAGAACACACCAAAGAGGATGAATTTTTGTGAAAAAAAATCTATGGTACTCATAACTTTCTTTGAAGGTGGCATCATTTTAGGAGATTATATATATATAACATACTATATATATGTACCAAAATTTGGGCTTTAAAGTTATTTTCCAAGTGGAAGTTCCTGGTGCAAGTTTCACTCCAATGGATGGCCTGGATCCTTGAAGTTGGGAAATGAATAGCTCCAATGGATCCAAGACAGGCCAAAAAAAGCTAGATTTTCAGCAAGGTTTAAGAAACCAATAAATTTTATGTAGATAGATATATAGATTATAAACTTACACTTTCTTTTTGGAGGAGAAAAAATAGGATTTAGTCAAGATCTCAAGGATTTTCAAACTAAGTCTGGCTAATTTTTCTAACCATCTAAATTAAAATCTAATATGTTTGAGGGAAACAATCTGATGAAGTTAAATAAGGCAGATGGAGCAGAGAGAATTACCAAGGCCATGGGGTTTATTGAACCAAGAACAACAGACCCGCACCAATTAGGCTTATTAATTCTCTGAGAGATCCACCCAACCCATCCCATCCCATCCTGAATGAAGTTTAGAAACTGAATTCTTGAATTTAGAGAACCAGAGAAATGGGTGGGTATTAACATTGATCTTTCCATCATTGGTCCTCCTGTCCCTCCTAATGTTGGTGGAGTCCACCTCCTTGGGATTCATCTGAAGATTTCTTCAAAATACCTTTACCATCTTCAAAAATTTCAAATTGACAAAAAGGCCAATCACCCACTCCATACTCAAAATCTGTACACCATCTTCATCTCCCCCTCCGCCCCTCTCTCCTCCTCAAAAAAAACATTGATCAGATTGGGGTAGAAATATTTGTAAATTTTCACAGTTATCCAAAACATATCTACCCACCCACCCAGTAATCTAAAAATCTAACTTTCAACTTGAAAATCACAAGAAAAAAATGATAGATTGATGAATACATTGGTGGTGAATAGTAATAGTACTGTATGTCAATAATACAAGAGGGAAGTTTAAATTCCAAAAAAAAGGATCATATCTAAACTCAAGTTGCAGAAAAAGGCTGATTTTAACAGTGAATATAAATATTTTTCAATTATATCACACACCCATCACCTAGTTAGTTTCTAGCAGATCATCATCAACAGGTTTGATCCTTTCTTCTCTCAAAATTCTGACAACAGTCTCATTCCTTATCTATCATCCACTCTTACAATTCTTGCATTTCTTTTTCTTTTCTATTGGCTTATTAGTCATATTGATAGTTTGTGTTTTGGATTGATGAACTGGTTGTATCTCAATTGGATGAGATTGAAGATCAAAAAGCAGTAGCCCCAACTAGACATAACTATAAGATCAAAATTTTGAACTTGGTGAACTGGTCCTAGCAAGTAGCTGATTGTGTATTTTGAGAGTTCTTGCTAGCTAGCTGTGAGGGTCCCAGTGGATCAGACAATACCAGTGGTTCAAATTCATCAAAACTGTTTTTTTGGCCAATGTTAGATTTGCAACCTCAGGGTTGCAAACGGCCAATCACGGCCCAACAAGTAGCAATCCAGGTAGCTAGTGACTCACGCAGCCCATGGGGGGGTTGCAATCAAGGTTTTGCAACCCCCTGGGGGATGCGTGATTTGCAAGCAGGGGTTTTGCGTGATTTCCTGGCCCACCCCAAATGGGCCATTTGAGGGGGGATTTTAGGTACCTAGGCACCCCTGGACAACATGTGAGTGCTGTCAACCCAAATTTGGGAATCTGGAATTTTATGTGGGATTATTGGAACACAAAGAAACTTTTAAATCAAAAATTCTGCCCATTGGCAAAATCTCTTGAAACACCACATACACACACACCAAACGCCTGTTGCATAAATTAATTTTTCTCAAACCAAAAGTGAGCAAAATTTGGGATTTGTTGAATTTACAACTGAATTGAATACTAGATTGCTTTTGAATTGTTTTGTTTTATGTGAAAAGTGGCAAGGCCAAGCCCTCCCACATGGAACAAGGATGTGTTAAGGGACTTAATTAAAAGTTTACTTAACAAAGGTTTGGTGGAATCTAGGGATTTGGGTAGGGAGTTGGAAAATTAAACATTGGGAGCACCTATTGCATCCTCATCTAGAGTTACAATTGAGGACCAAGATTTTTCTTCACAACTGGAACAAGATGTTCTTTCACAAGTTGAATTGAATAAAGGTGGTGGGTTCACATTTTATATGTCATTTGAATGAGAAGGATTTGGCTTTCCAAATACTAATGTAAATAAAGTGTGCCAGAACTGCTTGACCCTCCTCCTGTGAGAGCCTTTGATACTAGGAAAGAAGCCAAGATTTATTTTCATAAATGGTCAGCCATGCATGGCTAAAAATTGAAGACTTTCAATTCAAGGAGAGACAAATATGTTGATCTAGAATGTGACAGTTTTGGGGTTTATGAAGGGCCATGTCTCACCAAACATCAAAGGCAAACTCACAATAGGATTTTTGGTTGTCAATTCATGATCCATGCAAATAGTAAAGTAGCATATCCCATGTGGCATCTCTCCATTAGAAATGGCCAACACAATTATCAACCATCTGAAAGTCCTTCAGTGCATCCTCAATTGAGGAGAATATCAGGTCAAGCATTATATTTACTTAGGGAAGGAATGAAAGATGGGCTCAATACGGTTCAGCTTGGAAGGAAATTGAGAAAGATTTATTGTGCAAAATACAATGATGATAGAAAAATCTTTAAAACCAAGCAAAAGGTGAAGCTTGCTGAACTGGATGGGAAAGGTTTTATGGAAACTCTATTGGAAATTCTCCAGGAATACCAGTGGGTTTCCAAGTCCAAATTTGGTGGAGAGGGTCAATCAGAGGCCCTTTTCTTGGCTCATCCTGAGTCTGTAAAACTTTGCAAAAATACTATCATATTGCTTTGTTTGATTGTACCTATAAAACAAATGCGTACAAAATCACTCTATTGCATGTTGTAGGAATGACTGCCAAAAAAAAGAATTTTAAAAAGGCTTTTTTTATAACAAAAGGAACATATGAGTTTCAAAGTTGGGCATTGAATTCATCAAAGGAGTTGGCCTGTGATCCCAAGAGGCTTCCAAAATTCTTTGTGACAGACCATGAAAAAGCTCTTCTTTATGCTATTAAAAACAGTTTCCCTGAGTCATCCAGGCAGTTGTGCTCCTGGAAACTGTCTAAAAACATCCAAGCAAACTGTAAAGTGCGCTTCAGTAATGAAAATGAAGGATAGCAAAGTTTCATGAAACTTTGGCAAAAGTATGGGGCCTCTAAAATCAAGGGGGAGGCAGAAGCAAATGATGCAGAACTCAAAGTATGCAATTTATTGCTTCTTCTATTGATCTATGCTGGGAGTGCTTACTTTGAAACTTTTATACAGTGTTTCTTGAAAGACAGCCAGGATGTACTCAATTATATGGAAAAGAATATTTTACCTATCAAAGAGATGTTTTTAATGGCTTGGCCTTGTGAATACCCAGACTTTGGAAACAAAACAACATCTTGGGTAGAAGGGGCCCATTCTACTTTCAAACAATCACTTGTGGGATTTTGAAGAACATTTTGGATGTGTGGAAACACCTTGAAGGTAATATTGAAAGTCAAATCCAATCAATCCATGCAGCACTTAAAAACTCAAATAAAGTTGGGAACAGTTATTTTAACAGAAATATTACCTTTGGGTTACAGATTTTCAATTGAGGCAATAAAACTCATTGGGGAACAATTTGGGAAGTTAAAGCACAATCATGATGGCAAGGTGTGCTCCAATTCATATTTAAAAACATTGGGCTTGCCATGTTCCCGAATTTCAGTTGAAATACTAGCATCAAGAGGATCCATTGTTCCTGAGGATTTTCATCCTCAGTGGAAGTTAGACTATGACCCTTCAAATGAATTATATGGGGGTTTTTTGAAGGGTACCAATTATTGGATTGACAGATTAATTATTGGATTGCCAGATTAATTATTGAATTGACAGATTAATTATTGGATTGGAAGATTAATTATTGGATTGACAGATTGATTATTGGATTGGCAGATTAATTATTGGATTGACAGATTAATTATTAGATTTACAAATTGATAATTCTGTTGGTTTTGACAGTTTGAAACAGATTCAGGGCTTGATTAAGAACCTCAAATGTTCAAAAATTGGAATTCCATTTATAGGGAACAACCTAAAGAATTTAGGTTGGAGATTCTAGGTTCCACGCTCAATAATACAGCCGCTTTGATTTCCAAGCCAAGGCTTGAGCACAAGGTTTTAAGGTCAAGCAACAGTCAACCAAAATTGAAAGCATCCTGTTGTGAGCTTTCAAAATTAGAGGATGTCAAAAGGGAAATTAAGTGTGAAAAAGGGCTAAAAGGGGACCCAAAACACCACAGACAGTAAGTCTTTTATTTTGAGTGAGCAATGCTCAATTTTATGGTTTAATTAACTGATGGGAAAATTTTTTCTGGCTTCCAAGGATGGCTCTTCATCTGAATCTCATAGTTCAGAGGACAAGACTGAACAAACACTTAAAAGGGGACCAGAAAGACCAAATATAGTAATTCTTTGATTTTGAGAAATGTTCATTTTTAAAATTTAATGAACTAATGGGGTCATCATTTTTTTACTGGAAGGATGGATCTTAATCTGAATTTCATAGTTCAGTCGAAGATACTGGAAGTTAATTGGGTTTGGTGCCGTTTGAATCAGATTCCTTTTCAAAGTATGAATCAGAAGCAATGGAGGAGTCAAACACATGCTCATCTTTGGTGAGTAGTGATTCCTTTCATGAGATTAGAATTGTGGCTAACTAATTTTTGATTTTAGGAAGTGAATTACCACAATCAAATACCTGAGAACTTACATAAGTTCTTGGGTGGGGTTTGGGATCTGGTTGGTGATGGAAATTGTGTATTTATATTCATTGATAAATTGCTTGGGTATGATGAGCATGGATGGTTTCAAGTAAGAAAATAAATTCTTGAAACATTGAGGAAAAATTGTTGAAAAGATAGGAAAAAGACTTCATTGTAATGAAATCAATGAAAATATTACATCTTAAAAATGGCTTTCAACGCTTGATATGGGGCAAATAATAGCAGATACTTATGGAAAACCAATATGTTTCATTTCATTGGACTCATGCTGTACTTATACACCTATGAAAATGGGTGTAAAACAACAATCAGATCCTATGTTCATTTGCTTTGTTAACAATAACCATTGGGTCCAGCTTGTTCTTAAGGGAGATGTGATTCCAATCCCACCCATAGTTTCCAAAACACATTCCATGATTTCCAAAAAAACCTCTGGTTGTGTTGATCACCTCAAAGATCAAATTGATTTGTATTCCAATTTAGAAACATCATTTTGATTTCATAATTTGGGTTTTGTTTCTGATGCCTATCTTGTAATTCTATTAATATAACAGGTTATCAAATTTTGAACATCATTATGTTGAGTTTTTTGAGTTAAAATCATTATGATGAGTGTTTTGAATGAGATTTTATTCATAAGTCAGTTCAACTTGTGTTGGGCTAATCTCATCATAAGGATTATTTTGAATTCTTGTGATGAGATCAGTTGAACACAATTTGAGCTTTTTTCTGGTGCTTTTACTTTAGGGCTTTTCAAGTTACTTGTCTTTTTTTTTTGGTGTTTTTACTTCAGGGCTTGTCAAGTTACTTGTTTTTTTTTTTTGGTGTGTTTGCTTTAGGGTGTGTCAAGTTGAACTTGTATTTTCTGGCACTTTTACTTTAGGGCTGCTCCATATACACTTTTTATTGATTTATTTATTTTCAATTTATTTTTATTTATTGTTGGCCTTATTTTTATCCATATTCGTTAATTTTTGTTTGGGCCTTATTTTTATTTGTATTTATTGATTTTTTTTATTTGAATTTATTAATTTTTTTTATTTTTTTTCAACATCTCTTCTTTTTTCTTTTTTTTAATTATTTTTTTTCATGAATGGGTTGTGAGGGGCTGTTTTCAACTGAGACAGCTTGCAAGTGGAAACTCACAACTGCAACAGTTTGCAAGTCGCGCCATGTAACACTTTTCAGGTCATGAAGGGCAGTTGCAAGGTTGCAAATTCAACATTGGCCTATTTTTTTGGGGGGGGATTGATGTGATTTTTGACGGTGGACTTGATGGATTTGAAGATCCAAGAAGACTATAAAGAACACAGCCAGATTTATTTTTCTTCAAAATAAAAAAATAGCCAAAATTCTTTAAATCATGAGAACTGAGTTTTCTTCAGAGGATAAAATATTTAAGCCTTGAATATGCCATTGGGTGATGATAAATTCACAATTCCAGTTGTTTGGGAGTTGTGTAGGGCCCCACACAACCTTTGGGAGTTATTGAGGGACCCACACAGCCTGTTGGAGTTGTGTAGGGCCCATAAACTACTCCAAAGGGTTGTTCTAAACACCCGCTACCCCTGGGGGGGGCATATACCCCCCATAATGGGCATTTTTGATTTTTGTACCCCTGTACACAGCCATATTATTTATTATTTATTATTTATTATTTATTATTTATTATTTATTATTTATTATTTATTTTTTATTATTTATTATTTATTATTTATTATTTATTATTTATTATTTATTATTTATTATTTATTATTTATTATTTATTATTTATTATTTATTATTTATTATTTATTATTTATTATTTATTATTTATTATTTATTATTTATTATTTATTATTTATTATTTATTATTTATTATTTATTATTTATTATTTATTATTTATTATTTATTATTTATTATTTATTATTTATTATTTATTATTTATTATTTATTATTTATTATTTATTATTTATTATTTATTATTTATTATTTATTATTTATTATTTATTATTTATTATTTATTATTTATTATTTATTATTTATTATTTATTATTTATTATTTATTATTTATTATTTATTATTTATTATTTATTATTTATTATTTATTATTTATTATTTATTATTTATTATTTATTATTTATTATTTATTATTTATTATTTATTATTTATTATTTATTATTTATTATTTATTATTTATTATTTATTATTTATTATTTATTATTTATTATTTATTATTTATTATTTATTATTTATTATTTATTATTTATTATTTATTATTTATTATTTATTATTTATTATTTATTATTTATTATTTATTATTTATTATTTATTATTTATTATTTATTATTTATTATTTATTATTTATTATTTATTATTTATTATTTATTATTTATTATTTATTATTTATTATTTATTATTTATTATTTATTATTTATTATTTATTATTTATTATTTATTATTTATTATTTATTATTTATTATTTATTATTTATTATTTATTATTTATTATTTATTATTTATTATTTATTATTTATTATTTATTATTTATTATTTATTATTTATTATTTATTATTTATTATTTATTATTTATTATTTATTATTTATTATTTATTATTTATTATTTATTATTTATTATTTATTATTTATTATTTATTATTTATTATTTATTATTTATTATTTATTATTTATTATTTATTATTTATTATTTATTATTTATTATTTATTATTTATTATTTATTATTTATTATTTATTATTTATTATTTATTATTTATTATTTATTATTTATTATTTATTATTTATTATTTATTATTTATTATTTATTATTTATTATTTATTATTTATTATTTATTATTTATTATTTATTATTTATTATTTATTATTTATTATTTATTATTTATTATTTATTATTTATTATTTATTATTTATTATTTATTATTTATTATTTATTATTTATTATTTATTATTTATTATTTATTATTTATTATTTATTATTTATTATTTATTATTTATTATTTATTATTTATTATTTATTATTTATTATTTATTATTTATTATTTATTATTTATTATTTATTATTTATTATTTATTATTTATTATTTATTATTTATTATTTATTATTTATTATTTATTATTTATTATTTATTATTTATTATTTATTATTTATTATTTATTATTTATGATTTATTATTTATGATTTATTATTTATGATTTATTATTTATTATTTATTATTTATTATTTATTATTTATTATTTATTATTTATTATTTATTATTTATTATTTATTATTTATTATTTATTATTTATTATTTATTATTTATTATTTATTATTTATTATTTATTATTTATTATTTATTATTTATTATTTATTATTTATTATTTATTATTTATTATCTATTATTTATTATTTATCATTTATTATTGAGTGAAGGCTACACAACTTGATTTTAGTTTTTTAGTGTGCCACACGGCCCATTTGAGTTCTGTAGCTTGTCACTTGGCCCATTTGAGTTGTGTAGCATGTCACAAGGCCCATTTGAGTTGTGTACACGGCTCTACACAACTCAAAGAGCGATGAATTTAACATTAACCTGTGTCATTTATTTTTATTTTTTTGAAATTTTTTAACTCTGTGATGCCCTGTTACAATTGTAAAGTGTCTCAGGACTGGCCCTCCAAACTGTATCCCAGTCAGACTTTGGTTTTTCATTTTTGGTTGTATTATTGATCAATTTAGGGGTTTTTGCATCAAGGCTTGATGTTGGTTTAGGATATTAACCAAGCTCCAAGATGTGTTTTGAGGCCATCAAATATTGTAGGGATTAGTTTATATGAAGTGGTAGAGGTGAGGATGGATTCCCAAGTACATATGTAGATTAATTTATGGCTGAGTGGATCTAGGATTAGTTTGGATGAATGATTTGGGCCTGGAGGATGTGGAATAGGATGCAGGAGGGATTTTTTGATTATCAATCTTGATTGGTAGTGGTTGGTCAAAGAAGTGAAGTGAAGGAAAAGGAGTGAGTGGAGTGGAAACATCCTGGTACAAGATGATACATCTATGAATATAAAAACATTTAAAATCTTGATAGACCTCACCTGGGGTCAAGTTCCTTGGGTTTGTATTCATTCATTGAGTTTTTTGTGTATGCACCTCTTGCATCCAGTTCAGTGTTAAAGTAAGTATGCACTTACAAGTGTGCTACGTATAAGTGTAATCCAAATTGGATGCACATGTTGGCCTCTGCGGCCCATTGGACACACACACGGACCATAGGGGCCTGTGTGAATGTCATCAATTTGGGGAAACTGGCCTCAAAATGCGTGAAACAGGCCTATTGGTACACGGGCCCTATCGGGCCTGGTGGGGTATATGGGAAAATACAGCCAGATGGGCTTGTATGGGCATAATTGGACCCAAGGCCTATTTTGGACATACTTGGCCAGACGGGCTGGCCCGCCAAAGTATGTTAAACTGACTTTTTGGGCTTGGGGCGGCCCATTGGGGCCCCCGCCCGTGTTGCAGCCCATTTGGGGCTGCTGCCTGTGTTGCGGCCCGCTTGGGGCCACTTTTCTCCCTCAGTTTGGCCCATGCGGGGCCCGACGGCCTGCGCAGGGCTGTTGCGGGGGCTGAGGGATCCTGCGCGGGCCCAGTCAGTCAGCGCTTTGGGAGCAGGGTCCAGCGGCCCTGGCTCCCCTCCCTCCCCTTGCTTTCCATTGCAAGAGGGAAGGAGACGGCTGGCTGGGTTGAACCAGCCAGCAACCGGTCAGGGTGAGGGGGATTTCATCACCCCCTTGCCCAAAAGGATGGCTGGGCTGGTCGCAGCAAGGCAACTGGCGGTGGGGGGGGGAATTGATCACCCATCCACAATCAAAGCAAGGCACGACAAAAGTGGTGCTCTCCCCCCCCCTTTACCAAGGGGGAGGAGCAATGGACTGGAGGGGATTTGACCACCCCCCAGCCCACTTACCTTGACAACCTCCTGGGGGTATCAACCTCCAGGGCCCCTGGTAGGGGTATTTGACTGCCCCCTCCAGGAATTGAGAGAAAGAGGGGGGGGCGGCATGTCTGCTGGTTACACCCCCCCCCCCCCCCATGTGAGTCTGAGACCAGACCCAGGTGTGTCCTGGGTCCCACCTGGCCATTTGTATGGCCAGGGACTGGTGGCATGAGGCAACCAGCCAGCATGAGAGGTAACAGGGCCGGTTGTAACAGACAAACTGCCAGGGGTTTGAACAGCTAAGGGGATGGTTCAGCCCTTTTACGGTGGAAACACCAGAAATGACCCAAATAGGCTGGTGGTAAGGGTACAGGGACTGATTCCATGGGGGCTGATTTAGCCCAACCCAAGTAACAAGGCCTGTAGAGCCTGTTGAGCTCTTTTGGGGCGGAAAATTTGCCTTTTGGCTTTTTGTATCACGGGCTCACAAGAGGGAAATCTTTTTTACTTAAGGAGTTCTTCTCCCTGCTGTTTTCCATCATTCATTCCAACATCCAATCAAATTCATCCACAATATCATTGGACGTATTGCCCCATTGTGAGAGCCCATTAGCAATTATTGACACAAGGTGTCCAGCATTTCTTTTGCTTTAAATACTGCTTATTTGCCTAAGCTAATTGCTGGCCATAATTATAAAACATTATCAGTACCAAAATCATCATTACTTCCAAGCCATTTAGACCCTTGTACCTTACTCTGGAGAACCTCAAAGACCTCAAGTTTTCCAAGAAGATGTCCTATATCACTGATGTTAGCTCCACCAAGATATTTCTGAACAGTAAGAATCTTAATGCTTGGGCTGTCCTTATGAACAGTGAGCTGGACAACATCTGTTGTGGGGAGATAATGAATGCAGATGACACTTTGATCAGTTCAGAAATGGAAAAAAGTCTTATCATCTCATCCTTAGGCATCTTGATGAGAATCATGTGGCATGGTTGCTGATACTCTTAGGGAAGATGATAGAAGGAGGGACAGCATCCTTTGGAAGTTGCTTAAGTCCAAGTATGCTGGTGATTCTGTTCACCAGAAGGTTATAGCTTTCAATAAACTATTCAAGTTACAATATTTGAATTCTAAGAAGTTTGTTGCAGAGGCTAGGTCTAGCATAGCCAAGTTTAAGTCATCAGGACTTAACATGGATCCTGAGTGTTTTTCACTCTTAATCCTTCAGAAGCTATCAAAGGAGTTTGATTCTTTAGTTAGAATTATTTCTCAATTGGATCCTCTTCCTAGGGAGGAAGATGTGCTGAAGAAGATTCAAAAGGATGATCTTCAGTTCAAGATGAAGGGGGGCTCTGGAACAGCCCTTGTTGGAAAGACTGTAAAATCTTGCAAGAAGGCAGAAAAGGATTTTTCTAAGGCCTTATGCTATAATTGTCAGAATAAGGGGAATTATTCTAAGGATTGCAAGGAGGCCAAGAAGAGGAAGAAGTCCAAAGAGAATGACAAGGAGGTCAATCTCACTACAGAAAAAATTTCAATGGTGGCGTTGGATGGTCCAATGGAAAAGGTTGTTGGGGAAGAAGGTCCCAAAAAGAAGGCCAAAATTGATGAGGATCAAGAAATGGACTTGATTGATTATGAAGTGAGTAATCTTAACCTCAAAGATGAGAACCGATCAGTGACTGATAAAGCTTCTTTCCTATTAGGAGGATTGAAGGAGGATGTTCTCGTTTTGATTGATTCTGGTTGTACAGATCACATGTTCTTTGAAAAAGAATTATTTTCAAATCTTAGTGATTATTATGGAGTTGTAAATATTGGTCAGAAAGGCAGAACAATTCAGATTAAGGAAATTCAAAAAGTTATTCTTGCAAATAACTTGGGTTTCAAAATTTCTTTTCATAAAGTGTTCTATGTACCAGAGTTGCCTTATAACCTTGTGTCTCTTGGATTGTTGGGGAAAAAAGGTTTCCAGATTTGTTATCTTAAAGAAGATAGGTTTGTTATTGATATGGATGGGAGAACTGTTCTTAGTGGACAAGTTCGGAATAAGCTTTTTTGTGCAAGCTTGTTTCAAATCTCAGCTCTGAGCACTGTTGCTCACAATAGAAGTGGCCATAAGGTAAAGGACAGCAACTGTGAGAGTTGTACCTTGGGGGCTAAGACTAAAAATGTGTTCTCTAAGAGTAGAGAGTGCACTTATGTTCCTAGAGAGGAATTTTGCATTAATTTGGCAGGGCCATTCACACCAGAGTCCCTTGGTGGGGCAAGATACTTCATCAATTTAGTTGATACTGCAACTGATTATGTTTGGGTTAAACCAATTTGATCTAAGGATCAGACCACAGAGGAGGTTTCTGTCATCTTCAAAGTCTTCAAACAGAATGTTCTGAAAAAGGAGATCAAGAGGGTTATTACCAATGGAGGTGGTGAATTTGTGAGTAAAGAGTTTGAGAGTTTATTGAAAGATTATGGTATCATTCATATAGTCACTACTGCAAGTACTCCACAGAATAATGGAATAGTTGAGAGAATGAAGAGGACTCTACTGGACAAAGTCAGAACTATTATGTCTCAATCTGGTCTACCAAAGTTCTTATGGGCTGAGTTTATGTGTACAGTCTGTCTGTTGCACAACATTGTAAGTGTTAATGGGAAGAGTCCTCATTATCAGTTTTGGAAGTTGTACCCCAAAACATCACACCTAAGAACAATTGGTTGCTTGGTATATTATAGTGTCTACCATAATGAGATGGTTGGAAAATTAGACCTTAGAGCTAGAACAGGGGCACTTGTAGGCTATGATTTAATAATTAAATCATATAGGATCTATTGTCTAGGGACAAAAAAGGTTATTGGTAGTAGGGATGTAAAATTTGATGAAATGACCTTTCCACTCAAAAGGAGTGAAGATGTTGTTGTGAATAAGTCACAGCAAGAAATAGAATTAGCATCTATTTCACCAGAAAAGGCTTAGAAAGATGTGGTTCCAGAAGATGAAGAGTTTGGAGATGTTCCACCAGAGGGTTTAGTGCCCACTTCAGGGGAGTCTGTGAATTTGGAACCTGATGAGCCTCCACCTCCAGTTAGAAGGAGTGGAAGGGTTAGAGTGCCATTTGATAGGTACGGGGAATGGAAGTCCCATTATGCTGCCGCAAGATATGAGGAAGATACATTTCAGGAACAGTGTATGCTCAATGAAGTCCTGGATTTGAGTTCAGAAATGGCTAACAGGGTTAACCCAAATAGCTTTGGCCAAGCTATGAATTCTGATTAGAGAGCCAACTGGAAGAGTGCTATTTTTGAGGAATTTGATTCTCTGGAGAATAATAGTGTCTTTGAAGTGTTTAAGCAGGATTCTGGTGCAAAAGGAAAGACCATTGTGGGGTCTAGATTGGTGTTAAACAAAAATTTTGACACAAATGGAGTTTTGAAGAGGTTCACAGCTAGATGCGTTGCACAGGGCTTCAAGCAGAGAGAGGGTATTGATTACCAAGAAACTTTCTCACCAAACGGAAGGCTTTCCACCTTCAGGTACATCATTGCTCTTGCAGTGGAGTTGGGTGAAGAAATCAGACAAGCTGATTTTTTAAAAGCATACTTGAATGCAAAACTTGGAGAGGAGGAGACTGTCTATATGTCAATTCCTGATGGTTTTTGTGAATGTTTAGGAGAGACTGAACCAGAAACCATGAAAAAAATCTGTGTTAGAAGTTTTATTTCAGCAGATAAAGGGGAATATTTCCTCAAGCTGTGTAGATCCCTGTATGGATTGAAGCAAGCAGCTAGGTCATGGTATAATACCATGAGTGAGAAACTGACAAAGATTGATTTCAAGACGTCTGAGGCCAACCCTTGTCTCTTTGTGAGAAAGGATGCAATTTTGTTTGTATGGGTCAATGACATTATCATCATTGGAAATGGTAAAGGGAGAGTCATCAAGACACTCAAAAAGGAATTCAAGATAAAAGATCTTGGTCTGGCGCAACAGGTGCTAGAAATGAAAGTCAGTAAGAGCAAGAATGGTATTAAGTTAGACCAGAGCCACTACATGGCAGCTCTTCTTAAGCAATATGGCTTAGAAGATGCAAAGGAGTTTGGTACTCCCATGCAGTCAAACATTTGTTTAGAGAAGTCTACAGATGAGGAGTATCTGGAGTTTGTTCAATCTGGGAACAACTACAGGTCAGCTGTTGGATCTCTTAATTATTTGGGGCAGTGTACAAGGTCCAATATTGCCTTTGCAATTGGTCTCTTGTTCCAGCAATTAGAGAATCCAAGCATGAGGCATTGGTAAGCTTTTAAGAGAGTTATGAGGTATCTTAAAGGAAAGCACAGTCTGAGAATGTTGTTTACAAAGTCAGCAAACTTTGATTTGGTTGGTTATTCCAATGCAAGTTGGGCAGATGGTAATGCTAGGGAATCAAAAAGTGGTTTTGTATTCTTCTTAGGTAAGAATCTGGTGTAATGGATGTCCAAGAAGGTATCAGCAATAAGTCTTTCATCAACAGAGGGTGAGTATAGAGCCTAATTAGCAGCTTCACAGGAAGCAAAATGGTTGAGGAAAGTCTTAGAGGATACACATAAGCCACAAGGGTTTGATTTGTTGTATTCTGATAACCAGAGTGCCATTGCATTGGCGCAAAACCAAGTTTTTCATTCAAGAACAAAACATATTGATGTTCACTATAACTATATTTGCAATGCAGTTAACTGCAAGGAGATTTTGTTGAGGTACATGCCAACTAGAGAAATGATTTCAGATATCTTGACTAAGGATTTAGATAGGAACAAGCATTAAGGCTTTGTGACTAATATGTGGATGTCATCCCTTTTGGATTAAGGGGGTGTGTAAAAATATGTATGCACTTATGCGTGTGCTACGTATAAGTGTAATCCAAATGGGATGCACATGTGGGCCTCTGCGGCCCATTGGACATACACATGGACCATAAAGGCCTCTGTGGATGTCACGGATTTGGGGAAACTGGCCTCAAAATGTGTGAAACAGGCCTATTGGTACACGGGCCCTATCAGACCCGGTGGGGTATATGGGCAAATACAGCCAGATGGGCTTTTATGGGAATAATTGGGCCCAAGGTTTATTTTTGTTGAGAAATCACTTCTCACGACTCTCCTCTCTCTGACTGCCGCGCACCCTGAAGATGAGTGTGAACACTCCATTTCTAAGATTGTCATCTCTCAACTCGAGTCTCCCAGCTTCAGATCTTGGAAGGGTGTGAGGTTCAAGGTTCATCCATCTGAACAACCTCTGACAACAGCTACTCAAAATCGATCTCTTTCTTCTTCTGATCTTCCTTCTTTTACTCCTTCCTCATTCTATCATTCTTTTCTTCCTTTTCTATTTCTTTCTATTGTTCCTGTTCTTTTCTCTTAAATCTCATCTCGCCTCGACTCTCGATCCACCATCTCAGCTACCTCAATTAAACGGCCCATGTGTTCTTGTCTGGTAAGAGACCTATCCGCATGATCTATCACAACTAACAACTCTCAACTCTGACCTCTGTCCGTTTCAGTCGTCTACTCATTTCCTCTAGCCTCATCCTTTCCTCTGCTGCTCATGCTGTCCTGTTCCTGATCATAGTCCTAGCGTTGGTACTCCTTTCATTTTCTTCATTATTCATTTTTCCTATTTTGAATCAGTTGGTCTAATTATCTCTAAAACCCATGCCTCTAGCCCGCTGGTTCTTTTTTTTTAAGAAATCAAATAGTGAAATCAACACGGTTAAAAGCCGAAAGACTCAAGCTAATCAAAAATGAACGAACCAGCTGGGGCCAACGACTATTTTCACCAAGTTGCCCTCAAGGCCTCGGTCGATGCCATTCCTCCTCTCAACGAAGACAACTATTCCATCTGGCGCGACAAGATGTTAATGCTATTCGATCTCAAGGAAATTAAGGACGTCATAACTAGGAACTCCGGCCAACTTACGATAAAACAAGATTGAGAAATCCGAGCAATCATCCTTTCTAAACTAGACAGCGTCACTCATGCCAATGTGGTCAACTCGGCAAACATCTCATCGTCTAAGCTGCTCTGGGCCGAGATCACTCGTCGATTTGCTTCATCCAAAACTGCAAACAGAGCCCGAGTTTTCAATCAATTTTTACATGCTCCCTTCAACGAACACGCGATAGAAAACTTCATCACCGATATCAGAAAGGCACTTACCAGGATGGCAGACGTGGGCATAGAATTACCTAAAGATATAATTGCCTACCTCATACTATTCAAGTTTCCCCCGATTCTGGAAAACCTCAAGCAACAAATCATGCATGTAGAGAAGCTGATAACGGTAGAAGTGGTCTTCAACCATCTTACTCAATATAATAATGAGCGAAAGGCTCAATTGAAGATAGGCAAATCAGCTCCGGATATTACCCTAGTTACTACCAAAGGCAGAACAGAGAGAGACGATAAAAAGGCCCGAATCCGATGCAGAGAAGGCTACCACGACCCAAATGCTCCACATCCAGAGACGTCCTGCTTTCATCTCCACCCCCAAATTGCCCCTGGATGGTGGGTCAAACAGCAGAATGAATGGAAAAATAGAACCAAAAAGAACCCAACCATCAACTATCATTCCCTACTCACCCTCTGGATCAACTCCAATAATACCCCGAATCTCTTATTGGACTCCGGCGCAAATATTCATATCTTCAACGACCTGAAATTCTTCACTTCCATCAATCTTCAAGACGATCCAGAAGAAATCAAGACTGGAAAGCTATAAGCTAACCTTAAAATTCGAGGCACTGGTACAGTCCGACTGGAATGGAACGATTCGGTCGTAACCTTAGATGAGTGTATGTATGTCCCAGACATAGTGGTTAACTTAATTAGCCCCGGTCTTCTAGCAAAGAAGGGATGCAATCTTTCTCAAGAACAAGATCAATTTACGGTCTCTCGAGGCAACAAGCTAGTCCTAAAAGGATTGATTCGCGACAATCTCTTCGTAATTGAGAAACCTCGAGTCGCGGGTAACAATCTTTCAGTTAATCTCACAAATCAATCCACAAGCTCAACTACTGTCGAATCTCAATCTCTATCCGACTTTCACAAAATGTACGGTCATGCTGCAATCTCCACCCTCAAGCCTCTACTCAAGGGTCACTTTTCTAAAGAAGAATTGGATAGCTTTCAGTGTGAGAGTTGCGTCAAAAGCAAAATCACTAAATCTCCCTTCTCAGCAACTTCAACGCCTTCGTCAAAACCGCTTGAAAGAATACACCTCAACCTGATTGGACAAATTACCCCTCAATCCAAGGCGGGCCACCGGTACATTCTAACTCTCGTAGATAACTTCTCTGGCTATCTTGCGGCATTTCCCCTCCTATCTAAAGATGAAACCCCAAACGTCATAATCAATATCCTGGAAACAGAATATAAACGGCTTAATTACTATCCGACAGAAATTTTCTCGGATAAAGGCACGGAATTCACCAATAAAACTTTGAAAGACTTTGCCAAATCTAAACACATCAAACTACTCACGTCAGAACCGCATCATTCCCAACACAATGGCCGGTCGGAACGAGCCAATCGAACTATCGTCGAATCCGCGCGAGCAACCTTCTCTTCTTCCAGACTGCCAAAGAACTATTGGCACATAATAATCCGGAGCTGCTGCTTCATGTTGAATCAAATCCCGAGGGAAGGTAATGATCGATCCCCCTGGGAACTCATGTTCAATAAGAGTCTTCCTACTAACTACTTGAAATACGTAGGATCACCGGTAATCTACTTAGGAAATCATCTACAAAGAGGAAGGAAATTCAACGAAAAAGGATTAGAAGGAATCTTAGTTGGGTTCAATCCAATCTTTCATTCTTATCTCGTATTAAGCTTATCCGGTTCTGTCATTGAAACCAAACATGTCCAGTTCCTCAAGAATACGATCTCTCAATTTCCTCTTCTGGAGTCTCCCGGACTCGATCTTTTTTCTCAAGCTAGCTCGGAATCTGACGACTCCGACTTCTCTTCTGCTCAAAAACAATACACTATTCGCAACTTGCCTGAAGACGTCTCCGACTCAGAATCAGATCGCGAGGAGAATGAAGGCACAGACTCCTCAGATTCATCACCCCCAAGTCCACCTTGCCACTCTACTCCAGCCGAACCTCCTGAAACATCCGCATATCAAAGACCTAGACGCGAAATCAAAAAACCCCAGCAATATGGCTTCCACCATTACTATGAACCCCCCTCCTACAAGGCGGCGCGTAAGTGCCCCGAGTGGCCCAAATGGAAGGAAGCTACAGAAACTGAACTAGAAGGCATAGAACTACAAGATGTTTGGGAGGAATATTATGGAAATCCCGACAACATTCTAAACACGACCTGGGTCTTCAAAGTGAAGGAGAACTGCCATGGCGAACCTGTCAAATACAAGGCCCGGCTGTGTGTTCAAGGCTTCAATCAAGTATTGGGAGTCGATTACAACGAAACTTGGGCGCCAACTGGAAAAATCGCATCCCTACGACTAGCTTTGGTATACGCCCTGAAAAACAAAATGAAACTCACCCAATTCGACGTCAAGGGGGCATTTCTTCATGCTCCTCTGGAGGAGACCGTCATTATAAGAACGCCAGATGGATCAAGTAGAAGATCTCCCTATTTAAAGTTAAAGAAATCGCTATACGGGCTCAAACAGTCTCCCAAGAATTGGTACGAAACCCTTACGCTATGGATCAAGTCTCAAGGGTACGAAGAATCAACCAGCGATCCCTGTCTTTACCTTAACAACCAAACGAAGGAAATTCTATACTTCCACGTGGACGACTTAATCCATGCAGGCAATTCTGACTCCTTCGAATCAAACTTTCTTAAGAGATTCCAAAACTCGTCCTCTCATTCACCAAACACAATACTCGGAATGCTCATGGAGATTGAAGATGATCGAATTCTCCTGAGCCAACCTAATCATATCCAACGGGGACTAGAAGAGCTTGGCCTGTCATCCTGCAAAGAAACGTTATCACCGCTAACACAGAATTTCCATCTTGAACCCGCCTCCGACAACGACCATGCAGAATTTTGTCAACTAAACATTAATTACAGATCTGCGACCGGACTTCTCAATCACCTATCACAATACACTTGTCCAGACATTTCCTTCTCCGTATCTAGTCTGTCTAGGTTCAACGCCAAGCCCGGTATGAGTCACTGGCGGGAGGTCCGGAAAGTATGGAAATATCTCAAGACAACCGAAAATCTCAAACTCACCATCAAATACGATCCTCAACAAGAAGTCCTCTCAAGCTTTAGCAATGCCACCTGGGGGGATGATCCAGTTTTCCGAAAATCTCAAACCGGATATGTTGTCTTCCACTATGGAAGCCCAGTCGTCTGGAACTCAACCAGACAACAAAACATCACCTATTCCTCTACCGAATCCAAACTGAATGCACTGCTCGATTGTTATCTCGAGACAAAATGGATCAGACACCTCATCAATGAGATCTACCACAACTGCAAGTTCAAACCAACATTGTATATAGACAACAAAGGTTTAGACGATAAGATAAAAAAATTCGGCTCTCACTCCAAGTCACGACATATAGATATAAAAACAAAAGGTCTTCGCGATGATTTCACAAATAAAGAATTCAAACTAGAACTCATTCCCAGTCCTTCCATGGTCGCCGATTCACTCTTGAAGGCATCTTCTATCAGTTCTCTTAAGCTATTACAAAAAACAATATTCACCACCTGAGACTTTACGGATAACCCACTTACCAGCCACGGGGAGTGTTGAGAAATCACTTCTCACGACTCTCCTCTCTCTGACTGCCGCGCACCCTGAAGATGAGTGTGAACACTCCATTTCTAAGATTGTCATCTCTCAACTCGAGTCTCCCAGCTTCAGATCTTGGAAGGGTGTGAGGTTCAAGGTTCATCCATCTGAACAACCTCTGACGACAGCTACTCGAAATCGATCTCTTTCTTCTTCTGATCTTCCTTCTTTTACTCCTTCCTCATTCTATCATTCTTTTCTTCCTTTTCTATTTCTTTCTATTGTTCCTGTTCTTTTCTCTTAAATTTCATCTCGCCTCGACTCTCGATCCACCATCTCAGCTACCTCAATTAAACGGCCCATGTGTTCTTGTCTGGTAAGAGACCTATCCGCATGATCTATCACAACTAACAACTCTCAACTCTGACCTCTGTCCGTTTCAGTCGTCTACTCATTTCCTCTAGCCTCATCCTTTCCTCTGCTGCTCATGCTGTCCTGTTCCTGATCATAGTCCTAGCGTTGGTACTCCTTTCATTTTCTTCATTATTCATTTTTCCTATTTTGAATCAGTTGGTCTAATTATCTCTAAAACCCATGCCTCTAGCCCGCTGGTTCTTTTTTTTTAAGAAATCAAATAGTGAAATCAACAATTTTGGACATACTTGGCCAGACGGGCTGGACCGCCAAAGTATGTTAAACTGAATTTTTGGGCTTGGGGTGGCCCATTGGGGCCGCCCCCCGTGTTGCAGCCCATTTGGGGCTGCAGCCCATTTGGGGCTGCTGCCCATGTTGTGGCCACTTGTCTCCCTCAGTTTGGCCCATGCGGGGCTGTCCCGGGGGCCAAGGGATCCCGCGCGGGCCTGGCCGGTTGCAACTGGCGGTCAGTGCTGCGGGAGCAGGGGCCAGCGGCCCCGGCTCCCCTCCCTCCCCTTGCTCGCCATCACAAGAGGGAAGGAGATGGCTGGCTGGGTTGAACCAGCCAGCAACCAGCTGCAGGAGGGTGAGGGGGATTTCATCAACCCCTCGCCCGGGAGGATGGCTGGGCTGGTTGCAGCAAGGCAACCGGTGGCGGGGGGGAATTGATCACCCCTCCAACATCAAAGCAAGGCGTAACAAAAGGGGCGCTCTCCCCTCCCCTTTACCAAGGGGGAGGAGCAATGGACTGGAGGGGATTTGACCACCCCCCAGCCCACTTACCTTGACAACCCCCTGGGGGTATCAACCTCCAGGGCCCCTGGTAGGGGGATTTGACCTCCCCCTCCAGGGATTTGAGAGAAAGAGGGGGGCGGAATGTCTGCTGGTTACATCCCCCCTCCATGTGAGTCTGAGACAGGACCCAGGTGTGTCCTGGGTCCCACCTGGCCATTTGTATGGCCAGGGGCTGGTTGCATGAGGCAACCAGCCAGCATGTCAGGTAACAGGGCCAGTTGTAACAGACAACCGGCCAGGTTTTTGAAAAGCTAAGGGGCTGGTTTAGCCCCGTTATGGTGGAAACACCAGAAATGACTGGAATAGGCTGGTTGTAAGGGTACAGGGACTGATGCCATGCGGGCTGATGTAGCCCAAACCAAGTAACAAGGCCTGTAGAGCCTGTAGAGCTCTTTTGGGGCAGAAAATTTGCCTTTTGGCTTGTTGTATCATGGGCTCACAAGAGGCCAATCTTTTGTACTTAAGGAGTTCTTCTCCCTGCTGTTTTCCATCATTCATTCCAACATCCAATTAAATTCATCAACAATATCATCCAACGTATTGCCAAATTTTGAGAGCCCATTAGAAATTATTGACACAGGGTGTCCAGCATTTCTTTTGCTTTAAATACTGCTCATTTTCCTAAGCTAATTGCTGGCCATAATTATAACATTCAGTCCACTTTTTTTTGGTCTTTTTTTAAGCTGCTTTTTTTAAGTCAGCTTTTTTTTCTCTGTTTTTTTTTCTGTCTGCTTTTTTTTCAATCTGCTTTTTCAAAAAAAAAGTCACACATAAACTAATGTGTGTACATTGATTGTAAGCCTTCATATTTTTCAACATCTTTGCATGTATATATCATGTTTGAGTGATGTATGTACATATGTAATGTTTGTGTTTGTTTTTTTTATTACTTTTCAACTACCTCTTTGTCTGTATTTAGTATTGAATGATGTATGTAAATACTTAAGGTTTTTTTTTATTTATTTTAAATAATTTTCAAAGGCCTCTTTGTATTTATGTAGGTTTGAGTGATTTATGTAAATATGAAAGTTTTGTGTTTATTTCTTTCTAATAATTTCCAACTACCTCTTTTTATGTACATAATAGTTTTCTTTTGTATCATTTAACACATACACTACGAATCCATGTAACACGGCCAAAAGATTTAACAAGGAAACAAGGACTCTAAGAGAGGGAATTTACAACACATTTCATCAAAAATGATTCTTCACTTGGTTCAAGATTTTCTTTGAACATAGAAAATTTAAACAAATGTAACAAGGAAAACACATGTAACAAGGGCAACACATGTAAAAAGGGCAAAAAACGTAACAAGGACTTGAACAGTGGGTATTGAAAAAACATACAATGAACACTAATTTTCCACTTGGTTCAAGCTTTTTTTGAACATTGAAAATTTTTATAAACCTGCTTGCATCCTACTTTGATTTAATGTACTTCCCCCTTAACCCAGAAATTAACACACTTCACTTTTTTTCACATAGAATTGTTAAAAGGCTTTGACTACATGTAACAAAGTCAGTACCTCCCAAAGTTCATCACATAGAAGGATGTTGTCCTCCACTTACTTTGTGGTTCAAAATTTGCTACACAAATCACATTCCAATGCCCTTCTTTATGATACCTATCACCATCATAGTGGACACGTTGCTCCTCAGGTTTTTCCAGATAAATCCATCAGGATTGCTGATCCATACTCAGAAAATCTGGATAAAACAGTTATAAACCTACACACAGGAGAAAAAATGGCCGAAATATGGCTGAAAGGTATGGTATGTCCTGTTTATTTTCAGCAGGAGACCAAATAGCTGCAATATGGCTGGGAGGTATGGTATTTCCTAGTGGTTTTCTGATTAGTAAAGTAAATTTTTTGTGATGGATTTTATTTACACACAGGTAATGATCCTTCTCAATTGACCCATATAGATGTAAGAATTGGGCACTCAGATGGCTCCTAGAGGAGGATTAGTGAGCTGAGAAAATTGTATGACCCTCTGCACTATGTTTTTTTATTTCATCCTTAGTTTCAATTGGGTTGGTTTTCAGAATTGAAAGAGAAACAAGGAAAGAATAGGTTTACTTCCATGAGTTATTATCCAAATTTTACATTATTTTTTAATCCTGATTATTCAATTTTGGACTGGGGTGGTTGTCTGTTTCAACAATATTTTTTTGAAAAATACATGAAAATTTAGAGAAAGAAATTATCCCATAGTGGGAATCATGAAAATAATGTAAGATTAAGGCTGTTCTATGGTGTTTTAGATCCCATCAACAGCGGTTTTGAAATGTTTCAGGAAACAGTTGTTTTTCTTTTCTGTTTCTTATACAACTTTCAGAGAGGCTGCATTGTCAAAGGGTCTACTCAAGGACAATTATCATTGGAAACAAAAATGGAAGAAGGTGAGGAATAAATTCAACTCTCTGAGTTAACAAAGTTGTTTGGAATGCTTTTGTCACTTTTTCAGCCTGCAGAACCAAATTTCCCACGTTATGTTTTCTTCAATTTTATGGTTGATAATTTTTTTCCCCAAGATTTTCAAGGTTGCCACCAGTGTTTCACAAAGGGTTATTTTGGAAAGACCCCTTTTTACATAAAATATCTTTTTGGATGGAAAAAGGCACAAGCAGCTTTTCTTTAAGATTTTCCAAGACCTGTTTTCC
This sequence comes from Puccinia polysora, assembly GCA_025617555.3. NCBI lineage: Eukaryota > Fungi > Basidiomycota > Pucciniomycetes > Pucciniales > Pucciniaceae > Puccinia > Puccinia polysora. The sequence goes on from CM062613.1 coordinate 42,327,926, forward strand.
AATGAACATTTCTTTTCTCACAAGCAAGATGTTCCAGGACAACCAGGTCTCTAACTAATTCAAAAAATTGCATCAGAATCAAAGATCAAAGCATTCTCATAAATGAAATATCAAGATGGCCAATGTTGAATTTGCAACCTTGAAACCCCCTGAAACAACTCAAAAAGGGTTGCATGGGGCAACTTGCAACCTGCTGCAGTTGTGAGTGGCTGTTAGAAACCTATTTGGGGCTGTGAGGGGCCTTTCACAACCAACACCAGGAAAAATCAGGCATCTCTGGCGGACCAGAGACTTCACTTCACCATGATGGTTTCCCCAATTGTTTCACAGTTTATAATCAATTGCCAGAGGAAATCACCATGATTTCTGTTTTTTATCTGGTAGAGTTCACAAAGATGGAAACACAGTTGATCCATGATTGCTTCTGAGACTCCTCTTAAATTCTTCAAAAGTGACCAATGAATTCTCATTTGATTCTTCAAATTTTCCACTGTGTTTCTAAATGGTTTCTGCAGGACTTATCAAAAGTGTCTTTTGCTTTTCCATTACTTTTCCCCCATGAATCCCCTTGATTTCTCCCTGGTTTCAATTTGATTTTCCTCAGATTAATGTTTGATCTCTTTCAGAGTTGTATGATTTTCAAATAATTTAACCCCATTTGATCACTTCCAAGTATTTACTTCTTCAATTCACCTTTTTTCCTCCTATGGTGTATCAACCAAGTTTGGTCAGGTGGTCAACTGGTGGCTTTTTTTTAAGCCACTGTTGGCAGGTTCTCAAATTTGCATGGCATTTAATCAACTGCTGCTTTTCAGGTGGTCACCCAATGGGGGTGTTCCATCAACTGGGGTGTGGCGGCTTTCAACTTAAGCTGCCAAGAGTTTGGCATTGACAGGAGGCCATCCTATTGGTCATGCTGGTCATGAGGATCACAACTGCAGCTAAATTTCTTCTTGTTGCTTTCAGTTGATCAACAACTAGGTCAGGTTGATGACCCAAAAAGATTGGGCTCCCTTGAATTTTTCCCCATGAACCCATTTTGTCAGGTGGTAAACTCCAGCTTGTCACATGACCAGCAGGAGTTTACCACCCATCCAGGCTCAGTGGATACACCATATTTGATTCATAAATTGTCAAAAAAATCACCTACCATTTAATATGGTCCAGAAACCAGGAAATTGATGGTTGCAATGGATCATTTAATATTGAAGAAAAAATAGTTGAGATTAATGTTTTCTTGAATAAGGATAATGTGAAAAAGCTGAAACTATCTCCCATGATCATTTTTGCAAACCATGTTTTAGCTTCTGCATACTGCTCTCCAAAAATTCAGTAATTAAAAGCTGTTTGATTTCCAAAAAAAATCACCATGCATTTATTCCAAAAAAAATTGAAAATACACATTTTTAAAAGGATACTTTGACCATTTTTGGCTGGCAAATCAGCCAGAATTTAAGGTACAAATAGATGAGGTTTTTGCTTCCATTACAATAAATAATTTATTCCACCAAACAATGGCAAGAAGCAGCTTTATTTCAGCAAGAATCTGAGTGATTGTCAAGTTGATTTTTTGAATGGGCTAAGATTTAGAATGCTCAAAAAAATTGAAGAGCTTGACCTTGTTCATGATAGAACAACTGAAATTAAACAGATCTTAGATGATGATAGATTCCTTCAAACTTGAGAGCATCAATGGAATTCTTGTATTTTTCATGCAGTTTCCATGGGCATGAATCAAACCCAAATCCCTAAGGGTGAGTTTGGACCCACACAAACCATCATGAAGCCTCATTTTGGAAATAAAGTTAGCTTCATGTTTGATTTTGCGCAAAATCAAACATGATGCAACCTTATTTCTGAACCTGATGTGTTTGGTGTCCACACGCAACATGATAGTCTTGAGGGGAGATGTCTTTGGCTTTCACAAGTGACAGGGGAGATGTCAAGGGCAAAAGTGGGGGATAAGTCAATAGTTAGAGCATAGAGGGAGGAGAGGATGTTTCTATGTACATACATGATGCTAAAATTTTGGTCCAGACCAAAATGTTCCGTTGTGTCCAATTTTAGCCTATGGGAGACCTCAAACCTTGAGAAGCATCAACTAACGTCATTTGGGCTAAAGTTCACGAGTGGACGCCAAACACCCACCATGAAAAGCTACCCAACCATCATATTCCTTCATAAATATCCAAGATTTTCATGATGGTACATGACGGTTCATGTGGGTCCAAAAGCATCCTAACTTTTACAAACTCTGGACCAAGCATTGTAAGGGCCCCTTTGGCAGATGACTTGTAACTGTAAATGCTGGTTACAAGTTAAAAATCTGCCCATGACTGGATTTGTAACTGTAAGTACCTGCTCATATCAGGGCCCCGCATTCAAGCAGATTGGGGCCTGTGAGCTCTCATTTTTAGCGCACAAACAGAAAGTTACAGCAAGTTACAAGGGGAAGAGCTTGTAACTTTCTGTAACCTTTTTTTGCAGAGGGCAGCATGGGAGTGTAACTTTGTAACTTCAATTTGGCAGGGGGGGATCTGTTACAGTTACAGATATGGTGCATCCACTGAGTTTTGTTGGCTCATCGACTTGGTGGGTTTTTTTGTCAAACCACAGTTGGCAGGTGCCCAAAGCTGTGTGGTGTTTAGTCAACCACCCCTTGTCAGGTGGCCAATTAATATAGGTGTGTCATCAACTTGGCCGTAGCGGCTTTCAACTGAAGCAACCAAGAGTCTGGAATTGACTTGAGGCAACCCTGTTGGTTGTAACAGTCATGAGGAGCACAGCAGCAGAAAAAATACTTCTTGTTGCCCTGAGTTGATCAGAAACTTTGTCAAGTTTATGACCCAAAAAGATGGGGCCCCCATGGCTATTTCCCCATCAAGCTATTTGGTCCGACCATCAACCATGTCTTGTCACATGACCAGGGGGAGTTGACCACCTGACCAAACTCACTGGATACACTATACATTGTGCAGCTGAACAGCACCTAAATGGCTTGGAATAGGTCAGTGCTATTTTCATGTGTGATCATATTTCTAAGTCAGATAATGACTTCTAATCTTGGAAGGTCCACCAATCAAGAAGGAATTCTCTTTGAAAAAAATGATTCATTTTTACAATGATGGAATACACCATACCAAAAATTTGGTGCTGACTTTCTCAACCATGATACATTTTTGGAATATTGGTCTTGTAAAGAATCCCAGAGTGACGTAGGAGGAAGTAAATTTGTCTGCAGGATGATATGCTCTTGTATTTAGGATACCAAAACTAAAACATGAAAGGTTCATAGGGATGATATTGATATGCTTTTATTGCTTTGTGATTGAATCTGAGAACAACAAAATCACTACTTTCAATTGAGAATATTTGAGAAATATTATGTGGAATTTTATGTAGAGTGTCTTACCAGAGAGTGTGACGTTTTCTCTCTCTATGATTGGATTGTTTTGATCAAATGATTATTGGGTATAGAAGGGGGAATCAAATGATTTGAATCCAATTTTCAATGAGACAAACAATCAAGACACATGCAAACGTTTTGAGGGTGTCTAATTTTTTTATTTTAATTGAATTATGAGTCATATTGCTGATATTGTCAAGCAGTCCATATTGCTGATATTGTCAAGCTGAGAAGCAAGAAGGATATCTTAACTGATGACTTGACTATTGGTAAGTGAATCCAAGCGCATGAGCACTCCAAAGGTTATCTCAGGTATTCAGGGGGAATATATAATCCCCAGGCTTCCCACCCATACGTTAACTTTCCCAGAACATTCATCCATTTATCCCCTGATCCTGAACCAAGTTAAAGATTACTGATCCTGAACAAAGTGAAAATATGGAATGTGTTTTTGATTGTCAGTTAAACTTCAATTGAAAAGTTATTGATATATATAGATGCTTTAAACGGGTACTCACCCAGTGCATCATGAAAAGCACCAGTGATCTCCCCCTATGGCAGATTAGTTTGTGTGTATTTGAATGATGGATCAATGAATTTGTTTTTATTATTCTTAAACCCCTGTGTATTTCTGAAGATGATCCTGAGAACAATCGTATATTGAGGAAGATGATTTGGTTACTCCTACTCAAGCTTTGATTACTGTTGAAAGTTCTGTTCAAAAACCAGGTAATGTTGTGTATTCATCATAGGAAGTTGGATTTGTGTGAATGGATGAAATACCAACCATTTTTTTACTGAATTAATTTATTTTGTCTTGGATGAACAGCAGAAACAACTCCAGGTGATCAGCTTCAGCACAGTCAAAATGATGAAGAAAGCCTGGGTCCAAGAATGGGGCAACATTCTCCGCATGATGATATTCAATCTGAAAATACTGGTGATTGAAGGGTTGATATAGTTGATGGTGTGAGGGGCAACATGTTTTCTGAGTTTGTTTTCCCAGTTCTGTGTTGGGCTTGGTGGGCATATGATGAGAGTGGCGTGATGAGGCACAAACCCTGGAGGCTTATCTTGGTGATGGTAAAAAGAGGTTGATTCAGGTATAGTATGACAAATAAGGGAGATTGCTTGTAAAGATTTCCCAAGACCCATTTCATCCGCCAGTATTGAGCCCAAAGCAGTTGGTGGAACAGATGTTGGATCAATTAGAGCCAAGCTTTAGCCGCTTATTTTGTTTTCCCAAATGTGCCAGGCATTCATGTTTGATTTATACCACAAGGTCAGAGCAGAGGTAGAATGTGGTGATTCATGATCAAGCAAGAATGCAAGTCCTTGAGCCTGGTGGGGGAGGAGTTTGGTGGTGACTATTTGTGGATTGGGGTGGATTGGATTGAGATCACATCCACTTGGTATTTCAAGTAGGTTTAGATCATAGTAAGGGTTTTCAAGAAGTGATGGCATTGTTAGCCTTTGGGATGGTAGGTTCGCCAGTGGGCAGCCCTGGTTTTTTGAAGGGTTATACTTAGGGGGTCTTTGGATGATTATATGAGCACCAAGAAGCTTATCAAGTATGTCCAATATATGTTTTTCATGACAGAATAGAAGGAGAGCAAGTTTAAATTTGGTAATTGTGGAAACACCAAAATGGAGAATGGTTTCCACAAAGATAATTGGATGAGGAAGTTCCTTCATCATTGCCTGCCAATCACCACCTGGTCCACAGCCTGTGGCCCGGGTAAGGAGGGGTAAATTAATGAGTCAATTGGAGGGGCAAGGACTCCTACAGGGAAAGGAAGATCTGGTATGTAGACATTTAGCTTATTATCTCTGGGGTATAACAATGCCCAATATGTTCCTTCACTATGTAGCAGTTTTGGGAGAGCTGAGGTATTTATTTCAGCAAGAGGAACCTCAAAAAGGCCAATGCAGAATGGGGTATTATTAATTGACTGCATTGTGAGTATGGGAGTTTCTGGAGGAATAAGACAGGTGATGTGTTGCCAAGGAAGGAGGATGGTACTAGTGTGGGCAATCTGCTAGAATTTGAAATAGGGCAGGTATTTAAATGAAAATCATGTGAAAAATTTGTGTACAAGTTGTGGGACAGGTGTAAAGATTATAAATATATGCATAGAGGGTATTATTTAAAATAGATTCATTTCATCTAAGGGGGCATAACACTGCTTGTGATGTCCGGTTTCTGGAAACCAGGAATCATGTTGGAGCCATGTTATTCCCCCAAAGAGAACATCAAAACCATGCTACCTCCAAGCCACATTATGCTGCTTCATTTTCCTTCTTCACCCCATGCTTTCAATCTGTATAGCCAGTTAAATTTATGGATGTTGATGTCCGGTTTGCAGAAACCGGACATTAACATTTGGCGTATTTCATGCTCTACAGGGGCATAACCCTCCTCATGATGTCCGGTTTCCAGAAACCGGGCATCACCTTGGAGCAGTTTTATGCCCCCATAGAGCATGTAAAAACCAGTAAGATTCATTTCACTTGGGATCATGTGGGTTCTTTCATGCTCTCCAGGGGCATAACACTGCTCGTGATGTCCAGTTTCCAGAAACTGGGCATCACCTTGGAGCGGTTTTATGCCCCGTAGAGCATGTAAAAACCAGTAAGACTAATTTCACTTGGGATTATGTGGGTTCTTTCATGCTCTATGGGGGAATAAAACTGCTTGTGATTTCCGGTTTCTGGAAACCGGACATCACCTTGGAGCGGTGTTATGCCCCCGTAGAGCATGTAAAAACCCGTAAGACTCATTTCACTAACACTGCTCCAAGGTGATGTCTGGTTTCCGGAAACAGGACATCACAAGCAGTTTTGTGCCCCTGAAGAGCATGAAAGAACCCACATAATCCTCTTACTGGTTTTTACATGCTCTAAGGGGGCATAACACCGCTCCAAGGTGATGCCCGGTTTCTGGAAACCAGACATCACAAGCAGTGTTATGCCCCTGTAGAGCATGAAAGAACCCACATAATCCCAAGTGAAATGAATCTTACTAGTTTTTACATGCTCTACGGGGGCATAACACTGCTTGTGATGTCCAGCACAGTCTGGAGAAAACAATCCATCCAATATGCCTCCAAGAAACTTCAAAGCAATAGATAATGTGGTAGATGGCATTTACTATATGCTCATAGCTTTCTCCATTCTTTGGGAAAAACATAAAATCAACAGGGCAACAACCAATATTTCTAAATATACTCCTGCTTTTGCCAAACTTCCTCAACAATTCACCAAATGTCCTGCCTATCACCTTCTAGCAGCATATCTGGTTTCCAGAATACATGTTTTCCTGCTTATTCCAGATGATCAGAAGAGATTCAAAGTCACCAATTCTCTCCAGCTTATATCATTAATCTCCAAAATAAATCAGCTAGAGCCAAAGATATAACTGAAAAAATATGGAAAAGAACCAATTCATATGTTGTATCTCTGATTCAACAATCTTTCTTTGATGATAAAGCCTTCTCTTGGACTTGGACTTCACGATTTACTCTTGCAAAATTTCTTGTACTTGATTTCAGTGATTATTGGCTTCAATTGGTGAATACTGAAGAGAATTTTGTTTTTAGTGTTCCATGTAAAGCCCATGTTGGATAAATTACACTACAGTAATATGTTTTATTCCTTCATGCTGGAAATGGAATTCAAAAAAAAAAATTTGATTATCCTCAATCAGCAATACACACCTAAAAGTTCTACAAAAGTCTTACTCTTGGGGTAATGAATTATGGCAAACAAAAAAGCTATGTAAATAATTTTTCATGATAAGTAATGAAATGAAAAATCTCATGATAAGACTTCAAATTTTTCATGATAAGCCTTGAAGTTTTTCATTATGATTTTCTATTGTTTCATGATATGGAATCGACTGCTTCATGATAAGACATCAACTTCTTCATGATAAGCCATTAATTGTTTCATGATAAGTGAAGAAAATCTTTCTTCCAAGTTCCCAAAACATGTGTCATGAAATCACTTTCAATGTTTCAAGATAAGAACTCAATTTTTTTTCATCTTAATAACCCATGCGAGTCACTGAAACAAAAACATTGAACCTGCAACCTATTTCAACAGAGTTTTTTCATATAAAGAGACACTTTTCTCCCCCATCATAAATTGATCCACTCATCAAGAAATTGCACCAAAATGTCCCCAAAAAATATCCAACTTATTGTTTGCATGTGTGAAAATTGCTCCAGAAAAACTCATATGACTCCCAATGGGATAAAGCAAGGCATAGCATTTACCCCTTCTGGATATGCTAAGCATCAAAAATTCACCACAATTTTGCTTTCCACTCAAGTTTATCCACAACCAATAGCGGCTCCACAAGCACTGTCCCCAAAAACACCAAAAAACCATAGATATCCATAAGATAATAACAATGCAAACATGGCCCAATCTCAAGAAAATATCACTGCAATTTCACCTCCAGCTGGTGTTCCCATATTTGAGACTCAAGACTTTTTCCTATTACCCTGGATACAAAACCAACACCATTTCATCCTTCCAATGGTGATCACAGCCATCATGAATTTGCATCATCAAATCAGTACAGAGGCATCAAGGTTTCTGCTTTGTGCTTTCAATATTCAAAATAAACCAATTTTTCAAAATACTCTTCAAAACCATCAGGCCAATAAAAGCTCAAAGATTCCCCTCAGCATTTTGACCATCTTCAAGCATCTCAACCTGGATGCTTCACTGGAGATATATGTCTGTTGTCCGGAGTGCTTCTACTTGGCTGACCAAGAAAAACATGTCACAGACCCCAATATCAAATGCACAAAACATTTAAAAAGATTTTACCAGGGTCCAACTTGCTCATCCACCTTGGGAGCTATGAAGACTTCCATTAACTCCATGCCTAGCAGAAAAAATTTAAAAGAATCAAAATTCTCCGCAAGCAAAAATTTCATTTACCAATCATTTCAAAAATTGCTGGCAAGATTTTTGAACCGTCCAGGTATTGAGGAAGAACTGCTCAAACATATCCAAAACAAACCCTCTGAGATAATGAAATATATCTGGGATGGGATTGTTTGGAAAAGATTCAGGGGCCCAAATGAAACTTCCCCCTTTTTGTCAAAGCCTAGGAACTTGGAATTCACCCTATATTTTGACTGGTTCAATTCTTTTGGAAATTCTAGTCGTCATGCCTCTCTTGGAACCATTGCCATGGCATGCCTGAATCTTCCACCTGAAATACGTCTGAAAGCAGAAAAAATTTATCTGGTAGGAACCATACCTGGCCCCAAAGAGCCTACTGGTCCTCAACTGAATCATATACTCACCCCCCTAGTCAGAGAACTTCAGAAACTTTGGAATGGTGTCCACTTCTCCAAGACCTATAATAATCCTTCAGGAGTTACCATCAGAGCGGCTATACTCACTGTCATAGCAGATGTTGTAGCAATGCGCAAGATCATAGGATTTACCAGTCATTCAGGAAAAAGGTTTTGCATCTTCTGTACCATCAAAAAGTCTGAGATAAATGAGATTGAGCCTTTCAATTGGGCCCCAAGAAATTTATCAGAGCACAAAATTCAAGTAAATTCATGGTTACATGCAACTAAATCACACAGAGATCATCTCTTCAAAGAGAATTGTGTCCATTACTCAATATTAGAAGAACCCCCTTATTGGGATGCCACAAAAATGGCCAACCTTGACATAATGCACAATATGATTCTTGGAGCCTTGAAAGATCATTCTGTTAGCAAATTAAAACTTCCAGAATCCTCTTGGAAAAAGATAAAGAAAAAAACTCCAGACTCATCAGATGAGGGATCAAATTATAATGAAGATGAAAGTGGAGAAAATGAAAATCCCAGCAAAAAACAAATTGATTCTAGAGAATTGCATTACTTGAAAAGAGATGCCCAGCAAGATATTCAAAATATACAAAAATCCATAGGCAAAGGGAGAGAATAACCTCTGTCTCTAACTCATGAAGAATTCATGGCAGAATATTCTTTGTTCTCTGAATTATATTATGTACCTTTCTCATTTTTGGATCCAAGCACCAGTGATATCCCTGAGCAAAGCCCTTCAATTTTGTCAAAATTCAAGTTTGATTCTGTTCTGCTGAAAAATCTTCAACAAGTCATCAAGATTACTTTAATCCCATCTGATTGGACAAGATAACCCAAAAAACTTGGAGCAGCAAGTCATGGAAGTCTCAAGGCTTCAAAGTGGTCTCTCCTTTATAAAGTATACATTCCCGATTTCATCATTGCCATGCAATTTGAACAATGTCCATTCCCAGAAATATTTGTTGAAAATACCTTCCATTTAGTGACCTGTTTGAAAATTTCCACTAGTTGGAATACCAGCTCCCAAAATGGTTCTGATTTTGCCAGGCACTGGGCAAAATATTGCCAACTTTGTAGGAAGCTCTTTCCAGAGCAAAATCAAAAGCCAAATCATCATCTTGCATCCCATATACCTGAGCTTTTACAAAGGTGGGGGCCTGGCCCCACATTTGCTACCTGGGCTTATGAGTGCTTTAATGGGCTATTTTCCAAGTTCAACACCAACAATTCTTTGGGTGTGTGAATTCCTTTAAATCAAAGATAGACAGAATAAAACAATGCTTACTATGATTTACATTAAACTCAGATGAAGTACCACTTACTATAGTTCAAAGGTTCTGCAGACTTTCAAATTTAAAGTCCCTGATCAACTCACCAGGTGCACCACCAGAGGTGAATGAACTTTCAAGAATTCTTGAATCATCCACCAGGTCAAATTCAATCCCAAAGCTAAATCCTGTCCATGCGAATCCAGAATCTTATTTCAAATTCCTCAATTATCCCAGGAATTCCATCTCTTCTACAAATTGGAAATATTTCAATCAAATCAATAGTGCCAATGAACCAAACACTTTTACTCTCTCACCATGGTGGAACTATTGGAATCATCTCCATTGGAATAAAATGGAATTATCCACAACAGAATCAAATTACGGAAACAGTACTGTGTCATATAATCTGGGTAAAGTCTCCTTCTTGGGTCAGATAAAAACCATATTCAGTGTGTTGAATCCATATGGGAGCATACCAGGTTACGTCTTGGAAGTGAATCCATTTCAAATTGACAGGAATTTTTTAGTTGATTGGAAGCATCTCAATGTGTACAAAGTTAAACCCGGGATTGAACAACAAATCATTTCTTGTGATCCTGTTGATGGCCAGTGTGCATATTTCTCTCAAAATGGAATCATACTAGTCACAAAATTATATCTTGCTGAAAGTGAAATTTAAAAATTATGCAATATCCCAAGTGTTATGAATTGTTTCCATCTTTTTTATTTGAATTATTTTTGGAGTGAATTGCAATTAAATGTATCAAGCATTACCTGTAGATAGAACAGAAATTGCATGAGAGAAGGAATTGTATGAATGATGAGGATAACTTTTGTTCAAAAAATGCTTTTATTTCATTTCAGAAAATTATGAGGGATTATCCTCATAGGAGGAAAAATGTATACTTGTGGGAAATCAGTGAGAAATCAGTGAGAAATCAGAGAGAAATCAGGGAGAAATCAGGGGGAAATCAGGGACAAAAAAATTGGAAACCACATGGAATCTGGGAGGAAGTAAAATAGAAACCTTGGAGAATAGAATATGAAATCATAGGTAAGACAGGAAGAAAAGAAGGAGAAAGCTAGGATATCAAAAGGTGAAACAGAATGGAATGAAATCAGAAACAAATGTGAATAATTGGAGCAATTGTGAAGCAACTAATTGTAAACTGGGGGTAAGCTGTGTTTCCAAAAAATGGAAACATTCAAGAAATCCATTGGATTCAACCATCTCATCAAAAGGATGTGATGTCACTGGCTGACCAGATCCACCAGATTTTTCCTGGTGCAAATTTCAAAAGAAAGAAGAGATGTTGAAAAAAAATTGAACAAAGGAATAAAAATCAATAAATATGAATAGAAATAAGGTCTAAATAAAAATTAATAAAAAAGAATAAAAATAATGCCAAACATAAATGGAAATAAGTTAAAAATAAATAAAAATAAATAAAAATAAAAATAAAAATAAAAATAAAAATAAAAATAAAAATAAAAATAAAAATAAAAATAAAAATAAAAATAAAAATAAAAATAAAAATAAAAATAAAAATAAAAATAAAAATAAAAATAAAAATAAAAATAAAAATAAAAATAAAAATAAAAATAAAAATAAAAATAAAAATAAAAATAAAAATAAAAATAAAAATAAAAATAAAAATAAAAATAAAAATAAAAATAAAAATAAAAATAAAAATAAAAATAAAAATAAAAATAAAAATAAAAATAAAAATAAAAATAAAAATAAAAATAAAAATAAAAATAAAAATAAAAATAAAAATAAAAATAAAAATAAAAATAAAAATAAAAATAAAAATAAAAATAAAAATAAAAATAAAAATAAAAATAAAAATAAAAATAAAAATAAAAATAAAAATAAAAATAAAAATAAAAATAAAAATAAAAATAAAAATAAAAATAAAAATAAAAATAAAAATAAAAATAAAAATAAAAATAAAAATAAAAATAAAAATAAAAATAAAAATAAAAATAAAAATAAAAATAAAAATAAAAATAAAAATAAAAATAAAAATAAAAATAAAAATAAAAATAAAAATAAAAATAAAAATAAAAATAAAAATAAAAATAAAAATAAAAATAAAAATAAAAATAAAAATAAAAATAAAAATAAAAATAAAAATAAAAATAAAAATAAAAATAAAAATAAAAATAAAGAGTCTATCAAGCAGCCCTAAAGTAAAAGTGCCAAAAAATACAAGTTCAACTTGACAGGCCCTCAATTAAAAACACCAAAAAAAAGACAAGTAACTTGACAAGCCCTAAAGTAAAAACAACAAAAAAAACAAGTTCAACTTGTGTTAAGCTGGTCTCATCACAAGAAGTAAAAATAATCCTTATGATAGGATCAGCCCAACACAAGTTGAACTCACTTACCAGTAAGATCTCATTCAAAAAACTCATCATAATGATGTTAACTCAAAACAATCAACATAATGATTTTCAAAATGTGATGACCCTTTATATTGATTGAATTACAAGACCAGCATGTTAGACCAAACCCAAATGATGAAATTAATCTACAAGTTAGAATATAACTCAAGTTGATCTTTGAAGTGATCAACCCAATGAGATGCTTTTTAAGATATCATGGAACATGGTTTGGAAACTATGGGTGGGATTGGAATCACATCTCCCTTAATTACAATCTGGACCCAATGTGTCTTGTTAACAAAGTAAATGAACATAGGATCTGATTGTTCTTTTACACCCATTTTCATAGGAGTATAAGTACAGCATGAATCTAATGAAATGGAACATATTGGTCTTCCATACGTATCTGCTATGATTTGACCCATGTCAAGCTTTGAATGCCATTTTGAAGAGGGAATCTTTTCATTGAAGTCATTAACATCAAGTCTTTGTTCTATCTTTTCAACTTCTTTAATTCCACCAAGGATCTTAGCATAGCACATCTTATTTTTCCTCAATGTTTCAAGCATTTCTTTTCTTACTTGAAAACATCCAAGCTCATCATACCCAATTGATTTAGCCATGACTCTAAATCCACAATTTCCATCACCAACCAGATCCCAAACCCCACCCAAGAACTCATGTTAGCTCTCAGGTATCTGATTGAGGTAATTCACTTCCTAAAATTAAAAATTAGTTGGGCACAATTGTAATCTCATTAAAGGAATCACCACTCACCAAAGATGAGATTCTGTTTGACTCCTCAATTGCGTCTGCTTCATCATTTGAAAATGAATCTGATTCCAATGGCACCAAACAGAATGAACTTTCATTCTCTTCCACTGAACTATGAAATTCAGATTAAGAGCCATCCTTGCAATACAGAAATAATTACTGTTGAAACCTGCGCGCTTGTGAAACATGTCACCAATTGGTGAAATCCATCTTCCCTTTTGTCTCTTCAGTCTCTCTGATCCACTCATCCTCTCCTTCTTCTCTTTTCTTTTTCCTATCAATATTTCTACCTTTTGATCAACTCAATTTTTCCTTACTGGACCATCAGACCAAGAACAACTCCTCCTTGTCCTCCTCCTCTTCAAATCAATTCTTCAAGAGCTTCACCTTCATATATTCTCTCTTGTGATTGACAACACACATCTTCTGGTTATTTGGTAAGAAGTCAAATCTGTTTTTCCTCTGTTCCTCCTGTTGTTCTCCTTCTTGCCTCTTTCCTCAAACTCTTTCATTGACTAACCTTGTTCTTTTTGTTCTTCAGAGGAGATAACCTCAGATGTCATTTTAATCTCGTGTCTCCTTGGTCCTCATCATCTTGGTTCTATCTCTTAAGAAATAATCAATCTTTCATTAATTACCCCATTAGTTCATCAAATCATAAAAATTAACATTTCTCAAAATCAAACAATTACTATCTTTGGTATTTCTTTTCCCCTTTTAAGTGTTTCTTCAGTCTCATCATCTGAACTATGAGCTTCAGATGAAGAGCCATCTTTGCATGTCAGGAATAATTTTCCCATAAGTTCATTAAACCATAAAAATGAGCATTTCTCACTCAAAATAAAAGACTTACTAAATTTGGTATTTTGGGTCCCCTTTTATCCCTTTTTTACCTCTTGATTGCTCTTTTGATATGCTCAAATTTTGAAAGCTCACAACAGGTTTCTTTAAATTTTGGTTGACCACAGCTTGAAAATAACACCTTTGGCTCAAGCCTTGGATTTGAAATCAAAGTGGCTGTATTCTCACTCTTTGACCTTAGCATCTCCAACCTAACTTCTTTAGGTTGTTCCCTATACATTTAATTACACTTGTTCAACATTTGAGATTCTTCATAAAGCCCTTGATCAGCTTCAAAGTTTTAAAACCAAAATAATTATCAATTAGTCAATCCAATAGTTAATCTCTCAATCCAATAATTAATCTTTCAATCCAATAATTAATCTTTCAATCCAATAATTTTTACCCTTCAAAAAACCCCACTTACTTCATTTAAAGGGTCATAGTATTACTGCCACTTAGGATGAACATCCTCAGGCACAATGGATCCTCTTAATGCTATTATTCCACCTAAAATGTGGGAATATGGCAAGCCCATTTTTTTTGAATATGACTTGGAGCACAAATTGCCCTCATGGTTGCGCTTTAACTTCCCAAATTATTCCCCAATGAGTTTGATTGCCTAAATTGAAAATTTGTAACCCCAAGGTAATAGTTCTGTTGGAAGACCTTTTCCCAACTTTATTTGAGATTTTTCAATTTCCGCATGGACTGATTGGATTTGAATTTAAAGAGTTCCTTCAAAATGTTTCCACACATCCAAAATGTTCCCCAAAGATCCCATGAGTAATTGTTTGAAATCATAATGGTCCCCTTCTACCCAAGACGTTTTTTTCTTTCAAAATTATTGGTAGACACAATTCCAAGCCGTTACAAACGTCTGTCTGATAGGGAAAATATTATTTTTCATATACTAAAGTACATCCTTGCTGTCGTTCAAGAAACACTGTATACAAGTTTCAAAGTAAGCACTGCCAACAGAGATCAATAGAAGAAGTAATAAATTGGCATAATTTGAGTTTGGCATCATTTGCTTCTGACTGCCTCTTGGTTTTAGAGGCCCCATACTTGCCCCAAAGAGTCATAAAGTTTTTCCATCCTTTGTTTTAATTTCTGAAGCGCACTTTACAGTTTTCTTGGATGTTTTTAGGAAATTTCCAGGAGCACAACTGTCTGGATGACTCAGGGAAACTTTTTTTAATAGCACAAATAAGAGCTTTTTCACAGTCTGTCACAAATACCTTTGGAAGCCTCCTGGGGTCATAATCCAACTCCTTTAACATTATCAGCACCTAACTGGAAAACTCATCCATTTCTTTTGTTATAACAACAAAATACTTTGTAAAATTCTTTTTGTTGGCATTCATTCCTACCACATGAAAAAGAGAGATGTTGTGCCTATTTCTTTTATAAGTACAATCCAACAATGTGATATGATGGAATTTTTTTCAAAGTTTTATAGACTTGATATCAGCCAGGAATACGGCCTCTTAGTGACCCTCTCCACCAAATTTGGACCTGGAAACCCACTGAGATTCCTGGAGAATTTCCAATAGAGCATCCAGAACACCTTGCCCATCCAGTTCAGAAAGCTTTACCTTTTGCTTAGTGTTATAGATTTTTCTATTTTCATTGTATTCTATGCCAGCAATCTTGCTCAATTTCCTTTTAAGTTGCACTGTAATGAGCCCATCTTTCATTATTTTCCTAAGTAAATCTAATGTTTGACCTGATATTCTCCTCAGTTGAGGGTGCACTGAAGGCCTTTCTGATGGTTGCTGATTTTGTAGGCCATTTCTAATGGTGAGATGCCATGTGGGATCTGCTACTTTTGTACTTTCATGGATCATGAATTGAAACCCGCCCTTCCTAGTGTGAGTTTGCCTTTGGAGTTTGGTGAGACATGGCCCTTCATATAACCCAAATCTGTCACAAGCTAGATCCATGTATATGTCTCTCCTCAACTCAAACATTGTCAATGTGTAGTCATGCATGGCTTCCCATTTCTTACAATAAATCTTGGCCTCTTTCCTAGTAGCAAAGGCTCTCACATAAGGATGTTCAAGTGGGTCTGGCACCCCTATTTACATTAGTATTTGTCAAGCCAAATCCTTCTCAGTCAAATGACATATGAAATGTGAACCCACCACCTTTAGTCAGTTCAACTTGTGACAGAACATCTTGTTCCAGTTTTGAAGAAACATCTTTTTCCTCAATTGTAATTCTATATGAGGATTCAATTGGGGCTTCCAATCTTTTCTTTTCCAACTCCCTACCCAAATCCCTAGATTCCACCAAAAATTTGTTAAATAGACTTTCAATTAAGTCCTTTAATGTAGCCTTGTTTAATCTGGGGAGGCTTTGGCTTGCCACTGTTCCCATAAACCAAAAAAATTCAAGTCCAGTTTAGTATTCTATGCAAATTTCAATCCAACAACTCCAAAAGTCTGCTCACTTTTGGGTTGAGAAAAATTAATTTATGCAACAGGCAAGTGTTGTGAGTGTACCTGAGTGTTTGATTCCAATTTTCCAATTTTCTTTTTTTTCATCCAATAATATTCCCACATAGTATTCCAGATCCCCAAAAATTGGGTTTACATCACTCACATCTCATCCAGGGGTGCCTAGGTACCCCAAATACCCCCTCAAATGGCCCATTTGGGGGGGAGTAGCCCAAATGGGCCAGTAAAACACATGAAACCCCCGCTTGCAACTTGCGCATCCCCAGGGGGTTGTGAAACCTCAATTTCAACCCCAAATAGGGTTGGGAATCCTCAATTGCAACCCAATTTGGGTTGAAAACGGGGGTTTGCAACCCCCTGGGGGATGCATGAGTTGCTAGCAACCTGGCTTGCTACTTGCTGGGCCATGACTGGCTGTTTGCAACCCTGAGGTTGTGAATATATCATTGGCCTACCAAGATTGATATTTTAAAAATTGTGGCAAAATTGTTGAAACAGTGTTTCCTGATCTTCCAAGACTTGATCAATAAGTGGAGGAAACAAGGAAGAACAGGAAATGGAGCTCTGAGGAAGAACAAAATCCTGTTATAAATCAATCAGATGTGCAAACAATCTCTCTTCTGAATCACAGAAAGACAGAAATATTTGATCTGATAATTAATGAATGTAGTCAAAAGGCTACTTCAAGAACTCATGGATCCCAACCTACCTTTCTGAGGAAGTTTTATGGTCATTGGTGGATAATTGAGGAAACTTTTTCCCAGTGGTTTAAAAATTTATGTGTCCCCAAATAGTTGATGCAAGTTTGGTTAATTCTTCTTTCTGGAGAGACTTCCAACTTTTTCACCTGATTACCAGAATTTCTGACTCCATTTTTGAGATGGCCTGAATAATATAGAGGGTTTGAAAAAAAATTTGCTTCCTGAAAAGCTGGTAATTCATGGCCATAGTGAAGATTGATCAAGGATTTTTTTCTAAAATTGTACCATTGCTGCCTTGAAGATGGCTATCTAATTGTCCATTTTATTTTCCAAACTATGCAGAAATATTACAGCCATTAATCTGTTGAAGATCATACAGAAAATCTATAACAAAAATGGTTTCTTGACAAATTGCTTCTTTCCATATTTCCGCTTCATAGCTTGAATGTGAAAGTTGTTTTGCCTATAATGATTGTGAGGAACATGGACTTTAAAATTGGGCTTTGCAAAGTAAATTTCTTGATTTTTTTTAGATTGGCAAAGAATTTTATAGTTTCCAAGATTTCAACTGGTGATTCAATGCACCTGTTCAAAAATGGAGGCACATGGCCAGCATGTTTCACCCTGTACCAATGTTTCAACTTGTTTACAATTGGGTTTTAAATTTTTCTTAATTAAGGCAATTTACCAAAAGAAATCACAAATAACCAAACCAAAACTTCTGTTGAAATATTTTATAACCAATTTGCAATCAATTATTATTCATGCATGGAAGGGGGTAGAATTTTAACTCAAGGTTTCTCCAAAATTTGTAATATATTTTAATGAGGTATGATCAATAAATCAGCTTGATATAGATTATACCAATTTTTTTTTTTGAATTATTTGATTCTTGGAAATTCATTATGAAATTTCAAGTATTTTCAAAAAAAAAATCAAATTTAAATAAATAAACCAATCTTAGGAGAATGTGACTGCTAAAATTTTGCACCTTGAAATTAGGAAAGAAACCTCACTCAATCTGAATCCTAATTAATTTTTTTTAAAAAACAAATTGATCCTGTTTTCAAACCTGTTCTTTGACCTAATATACTCACAAGGATGGGCCTTTATATCCATCATAACTTTTATAAAACCCCCAGTATTGAAAGAATATATACTGGAGGCTTTAAGCTTTGAAAGAGTTTCTCATAAGCTTATTATTTCCAACAAAAAATGACATCCAGGGTGTAATTAGCTTTTTTATTCATATTATAAGAATATTCCTCACAAATTTTTCAGGGACTTTTTAACCATGTTTTTGGTTGATAGTGAATAGAACCATCACTCTTGTTTCTGATTTTCCATCATGTTCAGGACTTGTGCCCTTAAATTTCTAAACAGTTGTTCAAAGAAGTTCATGATTCAAATAAAAAATAAAAGGATCATTGTAGCTGGAATTTTTAAAAAATCACAATTTGTTCAAATTAAAAAAAAAAATTATTGGTTAATCTTGTTGGCTGATTATGCAAAGCTGGATGATTATCTTCAAAAACCTCACAACAGAAGTGGAGAAAATACCAAGTGAGTCAGTAAGATAAAACAAATCTATCATGTCTTTCCGTTTTTTTACCATTGCTAATATTCCAGTTTGGTGATACCATTTTAGAAAATAAATTGATTAGGAGAATTTGAAAGCTTTGATTATGTATGTACCTGCCCTCCTGATTTCCCTGAATCTTTCTTTGTTGGATATTTTCTCATGATGGATTGTAATCTGGTGTTGGTTCTTTTCATTGACTCCACAGTGTCTGCTTTGTACTGAATAAATTTTGAAATATCTTTCACAGGGTGTTTTTAGACTACAGTATTGCTAAATTTGTCAAATATCATTTTTAACCATTCAAATATTGAAATGTTATGGATTCTACCCTTCAACAAACCTTGGCCAAATTCTTTCCCACTGATGAATGGCCTAAAATCTTTTATGAGTGGAATTCTGTTTTCTTTGTATGCACCTATAACTTTTCTTGAAATGTCTCTTAACATTTTTACAGGTAGATATAATTTCAGCCTCGCTCTCAGAAAATGGAGGACACAGATTCAAGGTATTCAAAATTTTGGAAATTGAGTTGCAACCCCTTCAAGATATGATTAAAACCAAGGGTTGATGGATTTATCAATTTTGAATGTATGGGATTTGGTGTTGAATTGTCTTTTTAAAATATTCCCAATATGAATTAATTCCACAAATTTTTCAAGATAGAGACAGAAATTTCCCCCAGAGATTTTCCCAAAGGTCTGGGGGACACTATATGAGTTTATGATTGAAAAAAGAAAATTGAATGCATATGCACAATGTTGTTGTGCATGGCTCCAACACCTTGCTCTGAATTAGATTCAAGTTTTTTTTTTGTCAATAAATCATACTCTGGTTCAATCAAACTTTTTTGGAAATACTTTGGAAGCCACAAAACCAAAAAAAAAATATATATATCCCAGAAAAATTACTATTAAATTATATCCCAGAAAACTTACTATTGAACAATCCTGTCACACAAACACCCCACATACTATAGGGCAATTCTTAGATGATTGTGAGCGCAAAGGAATACCAAGTGCAAGGGCAAGTGCGAATAGCAAGAACCAGTTGCAAAGTGCGAACTTGGTGATGCCACTCAACAAACGGCAAGATGAATGAAAAGTGTTCTGAAGAAGGAAACTCAACCTGAGTCCGATGTGATAACTAGGTTGCAGCAAAATGTAAGAACGTATGAAATTAACTAACTGAGGAGACAATCATCAGGCAAGGGGATAGCCCTTATAAGGTAATCCAAAGTGACTAGATACAACCTGGTGATGAGCTAACTACAGGTGAAGCGGTGAGGCAATGAATGACAGGAACGGAATAGGAAATGAAGCAGTGGTATAGATCCAAGGTCTTAGTGTAAGTGCAAGACAATAGAATCTGAGCGTGCAATTGCATGACAAATTGGGATAAGAGTGAGTGACGTTTGAAGGTAATGCAAATGAGAGGTAATAGTGTATGCAGGGTAGGGACTAGTCCAATTGCGAACTATACAGTAGTGATGGCTTGGTTAGATGTAGATGCGAACTAACAAGCAATGCATGACCAAAGATGGAAGTCCAAGGCTGTTGATTGGCCAGGAAAGGAGATTGGATCTCATGATGGATTGTCAACCGGTATGGAGTTAACTGCAAAGCTCGCAAGTATATACTGAGTTGGTCGCCAAGATTGGAAGGTCAGCGCGAGCCAGAGGAAATAGCGGATTGCACCATTGATGTTGTGCTTTTATTTGTGTCACACTTTTAGACTGAGGTAGATGGTACTGAGGAGAGGACATGTCAAAGTGGTGAAGACAATAATCCTGAAGTGCAAAGCGTGACAGTTGCCTGGGTATAAAGACGCAAGCTCCTGCAAGCGTTCAGGTAAATTTTCCCATCAATCACAAGTTGTTTATTTCACTGTATACCCTATACTTTACTTAATTCATTACCCAATAAATTTTTTATAAATTTTGTAAAAATGTCTTCATTGTCATCCCGCCGCAAAGAGCATTGTATTCCCAGTACTGCCGTCCGAGGTCTTCGAGGCAAATGTGAGCAATGTTGACTTTGCAAGGTGGCATGTAATTTCCCTATGAATGTTGAGTCAACCGTCAAGGGTCCTTTGGAATCATCAAGGGAGATGTGAAGTCGTAGGTCCGCGCCAAGGGTCAATTACAAAATAGCGCCATTGCCAGAGATCAAATACTTGGGGACGCAAGTTCCTGGTGAGTACCAATCAGGAATAACTAATGAACTTGAAATAGTAACTAATTATTTGCTAGTTTTCTAGTGTTGCCTCGTTTTCAAAGGTATACTACTAATACACCACCACCACCACCACCACCACCTTACTGGGGACCATCAACTGAAAACCCGGGGATCCAGATGAATGCCGAGGTGCAAGGCGAGGTATCCGGTGCAGAACCGGTAGGAGTTATCACCGAGGAAGCGAGGGAGGAAGAAAACACAGTGGAACGAGAAGAGGAAAATGGAGGAAACAGAAGTGGAGAGAACAAAGAGGAAGCGGGTGAATTGGAAGAAGGAAATGAAGGAGATGGAAGGGAGGAATTGACTGGGACGGAAGGAATGGAGGGCCAAGGCGAAGCGGATCCGGTGCGAATTGTTTTGCGGGTCAAAACGGATGCGAGGCGCTTGACAAACGATATCAGAGAAGGTATGTCGGGTGGCCAAAGGAAGAGAGCGTATGAAGAGCTCTTGGAGGAAGTTGGATGGAATGCGCGACCAAAGCAAGATTGGGTTGCAAGGTGCAAGGAGATCTTCAAGAGGCACATTGTAACGGAGGTGCTGGTACTTCGAAGAATGTCCGCATTGATTAATGATGAAGACCTGGATACCTTTTGATCCATGGTTGCGGAATTGACGGCAAATTGGGAGGATGCAGAAAAAGAGATAAAAGAAACTTTGTAATTTAATGTATACTATATATATATATATATATATATATATATATATTTTAAAAAAAAATAGAATTATTATTATTATTATTATTATTATTATTATTTTGTTAATAATAAGTGGAAATGAAGGGAAAATGAGAAAAGAATAACACAGTGAGATGGAGGGTTTTAAATGATGAAATGATGGTGAAATAAGATAAGTTTTAATGGGATGGAATATGGGATGAAATGTGGAGTGGAATGGAATGGAATGGAATGGAATGGAATTGGATGGGATAGAATCATGATTGCCAAGGTTTGCAAGGGTAGCTTGCATGGAATTCTTGAATCAGATTGGGTGAATTGCAAAGGTGATGGGCTGGTTCCCACAAGGTGCGATCTTTGTTGGACTGGAAGCCAGACCATTCGACGAGGTATTGAAGCTTTCCTTTGCGTAACCTGGAATCCAGAATACGGCTTACTTCCCACTCTTGATGATTGAGGAAAGTGACTGGTTCAGGAGGGGGATGAGTCTTGCCCGGGTATAGGACTCAAGCTGGCTCTAGGAGAGACACATGAAAGACCGGGTGGATACCTTGCCATTTTGCAGGTAAAGTAAGTTTAAAGGCATTAGGGGAGATGACTTATTCTACTTTAAAGGGGCCAAGCTTTCTTTTGGAGAGTTTGCGAGTTGGGCGAGTACTGCGAATGTTGCGAGCATCAAGCCATACTTGATCTCCTACTGCAAAGGTTGGAGCCAAAGTGCAAAATTGGTCTGCTTGCTCCTTATAGCGCTGGTTTGCTTCTTTGAGGTTGGTTTGAAGTTGCGATTGAAGGGATTGAATTTGTTCAAGGTAATTGGTAGCAGGTTGAGAAGGTGCTACATGAAGGGAAGAGAAAGTTGGGTTTCTACCATAAAGAGTTTGGAAGGGCAACTGTTTGGTGGAGGAATGAGTGGAGTTGTTGTAGGCAAATTCGGCTAGTGGGAGCCATTGCGACCAGTCGTCTTGTTGATAGGCAACATACATTCAAAGATATTGTTTGAGGATCTGATTAACTCGCTTGGTTTGCCCATTTGTTTCCAGGTGGTAAGCCATTGATAAATTGCGAGTGATCTTCAAATGTTGGCATAGCAAGGTCCAGAAGCTTGAGACAAACAGAGATCCACGATCACTAACTATATTATCAGGGAGACCATGTTTCAAAAATACATATTCTATGAAAAAGTTAGCCAAGTCTTCTGAAGAGGCCGTCACATTACTGCGTAAAAAGAAAGCCATCTTTGAGAAGAAATCTACTATTACTAGAATAGCATCATATCCACTAGAAGAAGGTAATTGAGAGATGAAATCCATAGACAGCAAGTGCCAAGGACAAGGCGGAATTGGAAATGGCTGGAGCAGCCCATACTTCCGGTGTTTCAAGGACTTGTTACAATTGCAATCATAGCACGTGCTAACATAGTCTTTTACTTCTTTGGTCATACCAGGCCAGTAGAAGTCTTGTGCAATCAATTGGTAGGTTTTATCCTGCCCATAATGACCATCAAGCGGAGAATCATGACGTGACTCAAAGATATCTAACTTAATGCAAGAATTATCTGGTACTACTATACAGTTATCATAAACTAAAAAGTCATTATCATCTATACTGTAACTACTATCTAATAAGTTTGCACTTTTTCAAAGTTTGATGCACTTGGGATCGTCACGTTGAGCTTGTCGGAGTTTGGAAGCCAAATCTCGTAAGCAAGCGATGATCGAACTGAGTTGAGCAGATTGGGTTGAGAAGAGTGTCCTAACATTTTCAGGGTTGTTTTTGGCAAAGGTGCTCCCCCCCCTGGGTAAACGTCGTCCCGACGTGATAAAGCATCAGGAACTACCGCTTGTTTCCCAGGGCGGTACGTGATTGTAAAGTCAAACTCAGAGAGGTATTTGGCCCATTGTGCCTGTCTACGTGTGAGGACTTTTGAGCTCATGAAATACTTTAAAGAATTATGATCAGTTAAAACCTCAAAGGATTCTCTAAGGCTCAAAAGGTATGAACACCATTTCTTTAAGCAATAAAAAATTGCAAGAAGTTCCTTGTCATGAATCTCATAGTTAAGCTCTGCAGCAAGCAACTTGCAAGACTTGAAAGCTACGGGGTGAAAGAGAGAAGTGGAAGGAGAAAACTGCAAGATGACTCCTGCAATTGCATAGTCGCTTGCGTCTGTTTTGACAATAGTGCAAGCTAGCTTGTTAAAGTGAGCAAGTATTGGAGCAGTGGTGAACGCTTTCTTCAGAGCTTTGAACTCCAAAGAAGCTTGTTTGGTAAAAATAAAAGGAGTGTCTTTTTGAAGAAGGTTAGGAAGATTCATGGTTTTTTTGGCGTAACGCGCAATAAACCTTCTATAGAAATTACTGAAACCAAGGAAAACTTGAAGAGATTTAACGGAAGAAGGTGGGGGCCAGTCCAATATGCGTTTGCTCTTGGATGGATCCATTGATAGTCCTTGCTGCAAGACTACAACACCTAAAAAATGAAGAGAGGAGGAATGGAACTCGCACTTAGAGGCTTTTGCAAACAGGTCATTCTTGCGAAGTCGCTGCAGCACCTCTTGCACATGTGCGATATGATCTTGGAGGTTTCTTGAGTAGACCAGTATATCATTGAGATATACCACGAGGTATTTACCTACAAGATTGGAAAAAATGTTGTTGACAAAATGTTGAAAGGTGGAAGGAGCGTTGCAGAGGCCAAAAGGCATGACGGTATACTCATAGCTGCCAAACCGGGTTCTCATTGCAGTTAAATACTCATGACCTTCCTTAATGCGAATTAGGTTATAGGCACCTTGAAGGTCTAACTTCAAGAAATAAGTAGCTCCATGGAAGAGGGTAAGGAGATGTGACATAGGCGGTACTGGATAGGCATTCTTCCGGGTTACCTGGTTCAGTTTCCTGTAGTCAACACAAAGGCAAAGTCCGCCGTCCTTTTTTGGTACAAATAGAACAGGGGAACCGGTGTTCAAATTGCTTGGTTGAAGAAATCCTTTTGCTACATTTTCCGCAATGTAGTCTTGAAGCGCAATTGATTCTTGCGTCAAGAGAGAGTAAACTGGTCCTGGTGCTGGAGGTGGGCCAGTAAGTTTGATCTTGTGATCATAAGGATGGGATGGAGGCAGCTTATCTGTTTTTGCCGCTGAAAAGACGTCAGCGAAGTCATGATAAACCAAAGGTAAAGACTCTCAAATGATTTCTAAATCTTCAATCTTGTCATCTTTGAGCACTGGGTTTGAGGTGCTTGCATGGTGCGAGAGGATTAGGGAGCTCAAAATACACCTTTTGGTTGGTGTCTGTTTCTCTTTGAAGGAACAGGAAAGAGGTAAGCTGGATAGGTAAGCGATAACTCCTAAATCTGAAGAGGGGATTTGAGAATGAAGGTCAGGATATTGCAAATCTCCTGGCGGAAAAGTGTCATCCAACTCAATGACAGTGTCAGGTAGGCTTTTTAATTACTGATTGACGGAAAGTTTAGCTTTCTGGGGTTGCAAGGTTTGAAGGTTAATTGCTCCTTCTTGCCAATTCACATCCGGATTCCAGTAAACTAGGAAATCATGGCCTAGAAAGGTATCATCCATTCCGGGTATAGCCAAGACAAATGAATCCCATTCAAAGCTGGGGAAATTGGAAAATGCAAAGGTCCATTTTGCCTTTTGGGAAACCCAATAAGAAGGTTCAGTCGCACTACTTACTAGATAGATGGGAAATTTATCTAACTTGGAACGCGTAAGATTCTTTGAAGTGGCAAAAGATTCACTGATGAAGGAAACATTAGCGCCGGAATCAAGTAATACTTGATAAGGAGTGTTGTTGGAATGGAATAGGATAAATCTCAAACTTGGAGCACCTAGTGACTTGCAAGTGCGAAGATTTACTTGCAGTGATTTAGATAATGTGTAGTTTTCCTTGCAAGTATCAGAAAAACTACAAGCTAATTTTTTGACTGCTTAGCCTCTTCACGCGCTAATCGCTTTGCAAAGCTGTCAACATCATGTTTTCCTCCATAATACATACACAGCCCGTTCTTTTCCCTTTGCAGTTGTTCCTCACTTTGAAGCATCCTGGTTTCCTTGTCCAGGAACTTTGGAGTTTTGGCGACGGCTTTCCCTTTTGAGTTGGAGTTCAAAGTTGGGGTTGGTTTGGATAGTTTTGGGTTCCTTGTGTTTTGCTTTGAGGAGTCGTCCACCTTTGGAGCCAAGGTGGATGATCCATGGTTGTTTCGCCGAGAGCGATTCTTGTCATGATAGCCATTATCAAGCTCAATCACTCAATTGATTAGCTGCTGAAGCAAGGTTATCTTATGACCCCCAACTGCAAGCTGTTTGATTAAGCGTGCCGGTAAACCCTTTCGGAAATGGAATAGAAGAGCGGCCTTGTTCCACTGGATGCAAGACTGCAAGGTTCAAAAATGAGAAATATAAATGGAGGCTCTACTATTCTCCTTCATAAATAAACTATTAAGTTTGTATTTGGCATTTTGAACTTCATTGGGATTGCCAAACAGGGTGAACAATTGTTGCTTGAACTTGTCCCAGTTGTTGGGAATACAAGTGGGACTGTTGTGGGATAAAAGTTTGAGGTACGGTTTGAACCACTGCAAGGCTCTACCTCCTAAGAAGGAAGAAGCATACATAAATTTATGCCTATTGGAAGGGAAATTGTTGGAGTTGTTTGAAAAGATGATTTTACAAGACTGTAGGTGGGATCTAAGCTTATGAGGATGTTCTCCTGTAAAGTGATCAGGTTGTTTCATTCCCGGAGTGCGAAAACTAGGAGTGCTTGGAGTAGATCGCTGGGCACCATGAGTGAGGGCCTGGATCAATGTTGAAAGCAGGGTTGGAGCATTGGGCTCAAGAGCAGTAGTGCAAACCCCTGGTCTACCACAAGTCAAGGTTTCATTGGAAGAATGGTCGGAGTCTGCAAATTCTGCAAGAGGGTCCGTCGGAGCATCCCGTGGAGGAGCCCGAGGATCATCTAGAGGTTCCACAGATGGTGATTTGGAAGGAGGAACTGGATCTAATGGTTGTTGGGCCCAAGGAGGGCTGGTTTTCCCTACCCAATGAATCTCATCATTGTAAGGGGCAAGGGAAGTGTTCCCGGTTGAGCGAGTACGTGACATTGAGAAAGAAGAAGTCTACTATAGGTTGGCAGGCTACAATAGATGAGTTGAGTTAGTTAATTTACTGTCACACGACCACCCCACGTACTATAGGGCAATTCTTAGATGATTGTGAGCGCAAAGGAATACCAAGTGCAAGGGCAAGTGCAAATAGCAAGAACCAGTTGCAAAGTGCGAACTTGGTGATGCCACTCAACAAACGGCAAGATGAATGAAAAGTGTTCCAAAGAAGGAAACTCAACCTGAGTCCGATGTGATAACTAGGTTGCAGAAAAATGCGAGAACGTATGAAATTAACTAACTTAGGAGACAATCATCAGGCAATGGGATAGCCCTTATAAGGTAATCCAAAGTGACTAGATACAGCCTGGTGATGAGCTAACTACAGGTGAAGCGGTGAGGCAATGAATGACAGGAACGGAATAGGAAATGAAGCAGTGGTATAGATCCAAGGTCTTAGCGTAAGTGCAAGACAATAGAATCTGAGCGTACAATTGCATGACAAATTGGGATAAGAGCGAGTGACGTTTGAAGGTAATGCAAATGAGAGGTAATAGTGTATGCAGGGTAGGGACTATTCCAATTGCAAACTATACAGTAGTGATGGCTTGGTTAGATGTATATGCGAACTAACAAACAATGCATGACCAAAGATGGAAGTCCAAGGCTGTTGATTGGCCAGGAAAGGAGATTGGATCTCATGATGGATGGTCAACCGGTATGGAGTTAACTGTGAAGTTTGCAAGTATATACTGAGTTGGTCGCCAAGATTGGAAGGTCAGCGCGAGCCAGAGGAAATAGCGGATTGCACCATTGATGTTGTGCTTTTATTTGTGTCACGATTTTAGACTGAGGTAGATGGTACTGAGGAGAGTACATGTCAAAGTGGTGAAGACAATAATCCTTAAGTGCAAAGCGTGACAAATCCCCAATCTGAAATATTTTTGGGTTGTGGTATTATCAATGAATTCAAGTTCTTTTGAAAAATTAATGTTTCATTGGTGTTCAATTTTTACATGTTAAAATCTGTCCTTTATCTGTTTGGATCAATTGATTTAAAAAAATGAATTTCTAAAGACCCACCATTTTTGATCAGCATCAATCATAACTAAAATTTTTCCTGTGCTACAACAACTATAAATAGCTTTTAATTTTTGGTTTTGGGATTAAATCTTAATCAAACAGTCTTTTTGGTTGGTTTGATTAATGCTGGTTCTATTCTGTAAATTTTTCATTGTTTGATGAAGCCTTGGGGAAAAAAACCTGTATTTAAAGATACCCATGAATGATTTTATACATTTTATTAGAGAAAAATGGAAAACAAAAAGAGTTGGCAAAATAGAGAGAAAAGAACAAATGGGCTTGGGGTGAAACTCCGAGTGGATTGAGGTTTTACAAGCGTTGAAAAAGCATTCCAATGGTTGAGAGTCAGTTTGATTTTTTTTAAAAAATTTTCTGTTAGATTATTCCTGTAATTATATTTAATCTTGGTGAAATTTTCAATAATTGAGCAAGTTAAAATCAATTTATGAATGTTTGCAGCTGGAAGATATTTTGATAAATGATAGGTTAAAAGGATAATTTTGAATAGAAAATTTCAAAATCATCTTCCTGTCTGAATTAAAGCAGTCAATTGATGCCCCCCTCTGGTCTTATCAATTCTAAAATTGAGTACTTGCTCAATAAATACAAAGAACTATATAAATTTAAAAACCAGTAAAAAAATTTTTGGAATGATGGACAAAATTCAAGGTTCTGTTATGCACACAACCAAAATGATTAGTTTTGATAATTATGCTTCATTTTTTATCATTTTCCTTGTAAATAGGTTTAATTCAATTGCCTTGAAATTTGAAGCTAATTTCCTTTGTTAAACCTGGGATGCTTGCACATTTTATCAGAATTGGAACTGAATTTGATGTTGGTTGGGAAAGATTTACACATTTTTTATTTTGGAGGTCTGGTTTGCTTAACCTCCAGTTACACCAGATATATTGATTTCAGTAAAATCAACATTACAGGGAGGCACATGCTAGCATTTGCCTCTGTTTTCCCCCAGTGATAGGAAGGCAGTTTTCCATTCCCCACATAACCTTGGTTACTAGCCCTGATTAAAATGGTCTGACTTTCAAGATGATTTTCAACCATTTTCCATTCAATTAGGCCAAGTTCTGAAATTTTCAAATCTTGATCTTTATCTGAAAGATTCAGTTTTCAGCAAATATGTTCCATTATATTTAGCATTTCCAAGGATCAGATCCAGCCAATAAAAAATTTTAGTGGTTACAAATAGAAATCACAGCCAAATTTCATTTGAACCTGATAAAATTTTGTATGTACAGGGGGTGGAAGTAAGTGTTCACACTGATGTGTGAAATAAAAAAACCAGGAAATTTCATTATTTTTGAAAAATAATCTGAAAATGAATGAGTCCAATCAAACTGAACCGTTTTGAATCAACATCAACATGACAAAGATTAAAAATTGATCACCCTTTATTTTTGAAGATAGATGAATATCTGCCTGAAAAATCAAAAGGAGCTTATTCTCAAAAATAGTTTAGATTTTTTGCTGAGTCATTTTCAACACCTGGTATTTCATTTTTTTTTGCATTTTTCTTTTCTTTTCAAGGTTTAAAATGATTCATAAGATAAATGTGATTGAGTCACTAAAGTATTTTATATCTCATTGAAAGTTTTTATTTTTTTTTTTTTCAAGCAATGGGTTCAGCCCCTCCTCAAAACCAACAAAACCAAAAAAAAAATTCACAAAATTCTAAAAGCTCTAAAAAAAGGGAAAAATTCAAATTAAATCATACTGCAGAAATCAATTAAAATCAGAAATATTTCTTTATTGAATTTTATGAGTTCTCAGACACCCATCTTGATTATTTAATCAAAATTTCATCAAATCCACAAAAAAATCACATTAATCTAATCTGATTTTTCCATGAATGGAATAATTAAATTAAGCTAGTATTTTTTTTTTTTATAGTGCTCATCTGATTCTTCCCTAAAATTAAATTTATTAAAAATAGAAAAAAAAAATTGTAAAAATATTTCTTCATTTTTCTTCAATCTGGAACATCCTTTTTGGGGTAATTTTTTTTACCATTTTTTATTATTTTTTCAAAAAATTAGAGTTTGATGATTTGAATCATCAATCAATTCACACCTTAAATAACAGATGCTAAAATAAATTATCATTCAGTTTAAAATAGATTTATGGTTGTTTTGGAGTGAAACATTTGGCCTCAAAAATGTGTCTAAAAATGAAACTAATGATTTTGCCCAATCAGTGGGAAGGCTTACTTCCCCCCCCCTTGTACATACACTGGGGTTTTAAATTCTATACATCTCAGAAACTGATGAATTTGAAATTTATTATTTGTTTTACTTACTAATATATCAATTAAATTACATTATCTCAAACTGGATTGAATTTAAAATATTTCTTTATTTTTCACATTTTTCCAATCAACCCACTTTCCATTAATTCCCCATCAAAATCATTAAATTCCAATCAGTCCCCAAATTTGGGGGAAATAATCTAGTCTATCTATAAATTTAAAAAGATTGAAAATCTTCACACACCCCACCTGGGGTCAAGTTCCTTGGGTTTGTATTCATTAATTGTTGTTGTTTTTGTGTATGCAGCTCTTGCATCCGGTTCAGTCCACTTTTTTTTTTTTTGCCTGCTTTTTTTTTTTGGTCTGCCTATTTTTTTGGTCTGCTATTTATTTTGGTCTGATTTTTTTTTTGGTCTGCTTCTTTTTTTTGGTCTTCTGTTTTTTTTTTTTTTGACTGATTTTTTTTTTCAGCCACTATTTTCTTTCAGTCATAATTTTTTTTTCTGTCTGCTTTCATTTTTTCAGTCAAATTTCTTCTTTCAGTCTGATTTTTTCTTCCATCCTGCTTTATTCTCAAAAAAAAAAGAAGAAGTCACACACAAACTGATTTTTTTAAATAGGTTTTAAGTTTTCATACTATTAAAAAACATCTTTGTATGTATATAAGGTTTGTGTGATGTATTTAAATATGTAAGGTTTGTCTTTATTTCTTTTGATAACCTTTCAACCACCTCTTTGTATGTATATATGAGCTTTCTTTTGTACTATCACACACATACTGGGCAAATGCATGTAACAGGACCAACACATGTAACAAGCGCAACACATATAACAAGGACTGTAACAGAGGGAATTGAAAACAAATTGAATGAGCACTAATTACTCACTTGGCTCAAGATCTCTTTGACAATTGAAAGTTTATATAAACCCCCTTCCATACCAATTTGATTTGAAATTTCTAAAAAAATTAAACCAACTAGCTGCAATATGACTGGAAGGTATGGTGTGAACTGTTCTTTTTTTAATTTTCATTTTTATTTTTTTTAAGAAAAAGGAGACAAAAGAGCTTCAAAGAGGCTGGAAGTTATGGTATGTCCTGTTTGTTTTCTGATTATGAAAGTAAAGTTTTTATGATTTATTTTAATTACACCCAGGTCATGATCCTCCTCAATTGACCCATGGAGATGTCACTATTGGGCATCCAAATGGCTCCTTGAGGAGGAGGTGTTAACTGAGCAAATTTTATGACCCTCTGCACTATTTTTTGTTTTCATCCTTAGGGTGAATTGGGCTGGTTTCCAGAATTGAAAGAATTTTCACTTCCATGAACTATTATTGAAAATTTCCATTATTATTATTTTTTTTTTCATCCTGCTTATTCAATTTTGAACTGGGTTGGATTGTCTGTTCCAACAATAGTTTTTCAACCAATGCATAAAAATGTAGAGATTAAGGTGATACCATATTTGTCACCATGAAAATAATCTAAGGGTTAGGCAGTTCTATGGTGTTGTGGATGCCATCAAAATTTGTGTTGAGATGTGTCAGGCAACAGGTGATTTTGTTTTCTATGTCTTATAAAACTTTCAGAGGGGCTGCCTTGTCCATGGGTCTACTTTAGGACAATCATCATTAGAAACAAGAATGGAAGAGGCTGAGTAATATCTTCAACCTTCTGATTCAAGGAAGTTGTTTGGAATGCTTTTATCACTTATTCAGCCCGCAGAACCAGATTGCCTGTGTTAATTTTCTTTCAATTTTTTATGATTTATAATTTAATTGATTCTGGAATCTAAGATCAAATCATTCTCACAGATGAAATATCAAGATCCATACTTTCAAAATTGTGTCACAAGTGTTGAAGCAGATTTTCCTGATCTTCTAAGACTTGATGAACCAGTGGAGGAAACAAGGAAAAGAAGGAAATGGATCCTTGAAGAAGAACAAAATTCTGTTATAAATCAATCAGATGTGTAGATCATCCCTCTTCTGAATCACAGAAAGAAGAAAATATTTGATCTGATCATGAATGCATGTAGTTGAAAAGCTACTCCAAGACCTCATGTATTCTACCCTACCTTTTGGATGAAAGGTTGTGGTCCTTTGTGGATACTTGGGAAAAAGTTTCCCTTTGATGGTTCAAGAAGGTACATGTTCCCAAATTGTTGATGCAAGTTTCTTTAATCCTTCTCTCTGGATAGATTTCCAAGCTTTGAATCTGATTACCAGAATAATCTTACTAAACTTTGGAGATGGTCTGAATGATATAGAGTGTTTTGGACAGAATTGTGATTCCTGAACACACCTGCTCATTCATGGCCATAGTGAAGATCAACCTTTGGATGGATCAATCCAGGATGATTTTCCCAAACTTGCAACCTTTCTACCTTGAGAATGGTTATCAAACAGACCTTGTTGTTTTCCAAACTATGAAGACATATTTCAGCCATGAATCTGTTGAAGATCATACTCAAAATCTATACCAGAAAAATGGCTTCTCAACCCATTATCTCTTCCTCATCTTTCCTCCTCATAGCTCAAATCTAAAAGTTGGTGGACCTATAATGATTATGAGGAACATGAACTGTAGAATTGGGCTTTGAAATGTAAACGCTTGATTTTTTTTTTCTTTTCTTTTTTTCAGATTGGGAAGGGATTTTATAGTTTCCAAGGTTGCGACTGGTGATTGGATAGGAAGGCTGCTCTTCATTCCCCACATCCCCCTTGGTGACTGACCCAGATGAGAATGGCCTCCCTTTTGAGTTCCAACGGTTTCCAGTCAATTTGGTGTTTGGATTCATAATCAACACATCTCATCAAGAATAAACAATTCTCAAGGTCAGAAAACTTCCAAAGTTTGATCTTCATCTGCAAGATTCAGATTTTCAGGTAGTATGATGGGTTATATGTAGGATTGTCAAGGATCAGATCTAGCCACTCATCAAGGCTTGTGGTCACTCATAGAAATGACAGGCAAATTTCAACCTGATTGTAAGGTTTTGAACTCTATACATCCCAGAAACTGATGCGATTGAAATGTATAATATCTTGATTGAGATAGTACTGTATCAATCAAGTGACATTAGCTCGACCCTGATTGAATTGATTTTTTTTTTTTTTCACATTTCCCCGATCAACCGACATTTTATTGCCTATGGAACTGATTAAATTCCGATCAGTCCACCAGTTTGGGGGTCATCGACTCTATAGAGTGGATGAATATTTGGGTTCTTGTTGGAGGGAGGGTGTGAGTGGTGATCAGGGTGTGCTGGCTGATCGGCGGATGAGAGGGTTGAGTGAGAGAGTGTTGGTGATTGATGGATGATGAAGAAGATGATGAGAGTGATTGAAGTTAGTGGTTGATGAAGTTGATTGGATGGCTGAATTGAATTCTTGAGTGATGATGATGATGACTCATGGATCGATAGATGGTGTAGAGTGTTATTCGTTTAACTTGGGATGGGTGGTGTGGTGGTGATCTCGGTGAGACTGAAAGTTGTGATGATCAAGTGCTGAGTGGCTGGCTGATCATCGGTGACGGTCCAGTCAGAGTGACCATCAACGGGAGTACTTACGCTGATCATGAGTTGGAAGATGAAATGTAGTTACTCGGTTTTCGGTAGAAGTAAGTATTTAAGTAAGTAAATATGGTATGTACGTACTCATCATCTACCCACGACCCAACCGAGATGAGATGCGAGATTAAAGATTAGATTAAATCATCAACCTCGACCGAACCGACGATGATAGATCATAGCCCTGTGATGAGCCAGCTGGAAGCTCGGAGCAGCCCCTGCCAGTAGTGGGTCCGAACGACTACATTCATATATGTACATACATTTTCAACTCGAACTCGAACTCGAACTCGAACTCGAGCTCGAACTCGAACTCGAACTCGAACTCGTTCCCCCGGTCCCCCCCCCCCAATCCCTAAACCCCACTCTGACTCTGACTCTCACCCTTACACTCTCACTCTCACTCTCACTCTCACTCTCACCCTTACACTCTCACCCTGGCATCCTCACCCTGGCATCCTCACCCTGGCACTCTCTCTCTCACTCTTAGCAAGTTACTCCCCAACTCTCCACCTCGAGCTCAACTAGAGCAACGATTCTCAACCATCACATCACACCATCCATCCTGACGATCGACTTGTCAACAACAACCCTATCCAATCTCCAGTTTAAGAAACCCATCCACTCAGATTCAACCCCAACCCATCTTATCACTTCATGAAACTCATCCCATCCGATCTAATCCCTTCTTCATCTTCCAACCACTCATCCTCCTCATTCTCTCAATCTTCTACTACGCTTCACTTCAACCTACCCGATGCTACTCGTTCCGCTCCTGATCTACTCTCATCCATCCAATCCAATCACACCCCTCCTCCCATCCATCCCCAACACTATCACCACCACAAACACCACAACCAGGACGACGAGGACGACGAAGATGATGATAATATTGATGTCCAAGAACCACTACTACCCCCTCAATCGATCATCGTCGAACCTTTATCATCTACTCAGTCTAGATCCCTCCATCAAAGATCTCAATCCGAACTACCCCCTCCTCCTCCTGCTCCTACATTATCATCATCATCATCATCATCATTGGATCGTCAAGCCTCGATTCGATTCCAGAGAAGGTTTCAAGCCTTACTCGAGATCATCGAAACCGAAAACGGTTACCTTCGGGATCTCAAACGATTGGATGGCTTCTATCTCTCCAAACTCGATTCACTTCAATCCTTGAAACCTCACGAGAAACAGATCATCCGAAGGAATCTGGCCCAAGTCATCGAATTGGCCGAACGTTTCACCAGGAGGATCTCGATCGCCATCGTCGGTCATCGTACCCATCAAGCTCATCACATCCCTCCTCTAGTCCATCATCGTCCATCCTTCGAATCTGAACCCATCGATCATCGTCACCCCCACCCCCACCACCATCATCATCATCTACTTGCGATTCGGGATGAGATCGAATTGGATCGAATCATCGAACGAGTCGCTAGGGCATTCATCAGTGAATCCCCCATCTTCACGATCTACGAAGAGTTTTGTGCAAAACATACCGAAGCTGCAGATCTCATCAGATCCTTCGAATCATCCCCAGAGTGGATCTCATCCCTCCATCAAAATCAATCCCCCTCCTCCGAATCCTTCATTCATCCTAACCCAACCCAACCTCATCAACGTCCCGATCCGATCCTCCATCCTACCTCATCATCTTCCAATTCTCCCATCAACCTCATCAACTCATCCTCTAACCTCATCATCGATCCTCAACTCAATCCAACCTGCAAGCCTCTCAACCTCTCACCCTCCACTCAATCTAATCTCATCATCACTAACTACTCCTCTAACATCATCATCCCATCCACTCGAACCCAATCCGCAATCACATCCTCCTCCTCACCCTCACCCTCACCCTTACCACCACCACCACCACCACCACCACCACCACCACCACCACCACCACCACCACCACCACAGACTACCTTACTCCTACCCTCCTCGAACCTATCCTCCAACCTAACCTCGTCCAATCTCACCACGACTCGACTCAGTCTACAAGATTATATCATCAAACCGATCCAGAGAATCATGAGGTATCCCATGTTACTCAACGGTCTCTTGACTCAAATGGATGACGAAAATCCCCAAGGTAAGAATCGAGCCAAGGATCGAGTCCAACAGGCCCTATGGGCTATGAAACAGGTCGCCGAAGGGGTCGATCAGGCTAAATCCCTTCGTGAGATCGAACTCAAGACCGAATTGATCGCCAGTCGAATGGAGTTACACTCGGTCCGTCACTCTTATCTATCTTGAAAAAATAAATAAATAGATGAGACTTGGACTTGTCCTAACCCCTTTTCCTTGACGCCTTCCCCTTCGATTTTCATCGATCACTTGC
Organism: Puccinia polysora; assembly: GCA_025617555.3. NCBI lineage: Eukaryota > Fungi > Basidiomycota > Pucciniomycetes > Pucciniales > Pucciniaceae > Puccinia > Puccinia polysora. The sequence goes on from CM062613.1 coordinate 42,363,992, forward strand.
CATAGTCGTATCGAGCAGCGTTCGTATGTCTGTTGGGTCAAATCAAACTAGTCGGATCTCTGCATATCTTGTACCATGGCCCAAACCTAGATCCAAGCGAAGCCTTCAAGATCAAGTATCATGGTATATTCTTATACCAAACTCATCTCGTGGTCGTCAAAGTCAAACGGGCTACGGTCTACGAACCTCGTCATTGGTTTCCTATTCGATACTTTGAATTGATCGATATTCCCGATAGTTCTGGCAAGTTTCATACCCCTTCAAACCCCGTCCGTCGATTAATCATAACCATTCCCCCTCCCTGATCTCATCCCTCCCTGTCTCTCTCCCTGTCTTTTCATTCAGGCTTAATGCCTCACTCCTTCAGTCTCAAGTATCGTCAACACACCTTCGAATTCGGTGCAACGTGTGAATTAGAGAAAAAGTGTTGGATGGACAAGTTGAAAGAATTGAAGCAAGAGATCGATCATCTTCGATCGATTCAAATCATGTCGGCCATCCCGATGAGTGATGATTCGATCGTCTCGAGTATCGATCTGATAGATGATTCAAACCTAAGCTCGAACGATCGATTACCCAGGAATCGATCCCCGATCGATGAAGAACCCAGCCCAACCGATCATGAACTCAGTCCTACCACCCCAGCCACCGCGGCCACGACCGGTACTCAATCTAGGGTCTCCCAACGTCTCTCGAGGAACGTCAACACCCTACTAGGTAGAACCGCTGAAGTAGCACAGGCTGCCATCGATCTCAAGTTGACCGAGATCTTCTCTGATGTCTTACTGTGTGCCAGATTACAGGATGGTGGACTCGATAGTAGCGCTCGAAGTCGGACCCTATCGGCTACTGGTTCGAGTTCAGTCAAGAGGAGCTCTCAAGTGGCCTCGATGAGTGGTAGGATCATTAATCATCATCATAGCCTCGGTGGTGGTGGTGGTGGTGTTACTACCGATCGAAAGGTGAAGATGATGAGTTATATGGAACCCAATCGATTGAGGGAGATCGTCGTCCCACCCCTACCGCTACCCCTACCTATCGCTGTCGATTCATCCCCTGAGATGAGTTGTAGTCATGCTAGTAGTAGTATCTCTAGCCTCCGACGAGCACGTAGTGGTCCCGTTCTAGTCAGTCGATCCACTAGTCGTCCCGACTCGGACGATCGTCGATCACGATCGATGACTACCACCACCACCACCACCACTACCAACACCGGTCCTTCGAATCGATCTAGGAATCCGAGTGGTCAGAGGGTCTATTCGAGCACTATCCCATCCATTAAGACCACTCAGAGTCAGGAGGAGATCGCTGGGGTGATCCCAAGATGTTCTTCACCCGAGAATGAAGTCAAGAATGGATCTCACCAGAGATTGACGATCAAGGCGGAGGAGCAAGATCGAACGTTGAGTCGAACCAGTCAATCGGCTCATGGTAGTAGTAGTACTAGTACTAGTACTGGTGGTGGTGGTGGTGGTGGTGGTGGTGGTGGTGGTAGTAGTAGTAGTGGTATGGCTACTAGTACCTTGACCTGGTTACCTGGTCTCAAGATGGTCCGAAGGTTATCCAGAGTTGGAACTCGAAGCATTAGATCATCAAAGGATTCACGATCCTCCCCACGAGGTTCGACGAATCCGAACCCTAGCCTTCTCGATCCTCCTAACGATTCATCTCACGATCCCTCTCCGTCTCATCATTCACGTCCACGCTCTAAAACCATCAGCGATCCTCCTCCTCATCATCACCACTCGAGATCCGCTTCGACCCAAAAATCGATCATGGGGAGAATGAATCGACAAACTAGTGCCATCCATCCAACCGACTCTCAGGCTCAAGAGGATCGAGAGGATCGAGAGCTTGGAGCTCAGAGGAGGAAGAGAACGACGAGGATGAATCCATCCTCGAATTCGATCATCTCACTCACCTATCACCAAAGTAATCTCAAGAGGGTGTTTATGAAACGTCATCGGTCGAGCCCGACTACTCATCACGATCATCCCGATGGAACTCCTCATCAAGCTGCTACTACCCTACCCACTCGATCGACTCGTGATGGTGATGATGCGGTGGTCAGTGAGAAGGAAAACTGTCCGAAGGATTTGGATGATGATGTCGATCATCATTTGGGTACTCGTACGACCGATCAACATCCTACTTCACCCACCAAATCCTCGACGATTCGAGAGCCAAAGCATCATCATCATCACTCTCATCCAGCTACTACCTATCACCACTCGCCTCATCTCATCCATGATGCTCATCCATCATTGCATCACGGCTTTGGGTCGATGTTCAAATCGATCATGAGATTGACTCCGTTCACCGACTCCTCATCCTCATCATCCCCGACGCCAACGACGACGACTTCGATAGATTAACGGTCGTCTTTTTTTTTCGATCGATCGACCGATCACACCCATGATCACCACCATCCATCACACCCTTGAATGCTCGGTTGGTTATCTACACTAGTTCTGACATATGTTCTCTCTCTGCCTCTCTCTGCCTCTCTCTCTCTCTCTTTCTCTCTCTCTTCGCCCCCGCGCGAGTTCTGTGTGTGTGTGGGGGGGGGTGTTTCTATCGTTTCCAACCATGATCGACAACAACAACCAAAAAAACAACTTGAAAACCAGATACAAAGATTTCAAATTTAATATTTCCTCAACTTAAGTATCCTATGATTATTATTTTCATTATCATTATCATGAATTGTTTTTTTTCTCTCTGTCTGTCTCTCTACAAAAACCAATCATAACCCTTATCAACCAACCAACGACGACAAACAAACAAACAAACACACATACACACCCTACTTCTTGAAAATCTCTTGATGAGATCTTTGTTCTCCAGCTCGTTTCCCTCCCCCCTTATGACCTTGTAATCCATATATGCATCTATCATCATCTATCATCTACCATCATCTATGTCTCTCTCCCTCTCGCTGTCTGTCTATCTATCTCTCGTAAGGACGTGTGCGCGCGCGTGTGTGAGAAGCTTGGTGATTCTCAATCGAGCGGAGGGAGGAGGGGAGGGGAGTCCTTCGGTCATCCCCCACTCGGTGCTTGTGGTCTTGGCTGGGTGGACGTGCACTAGATGGCCTCCGACCCAGCGTAGGATTAGGGCTGACTTCCTTGACGCCGATCGAGAAGCCTTGGGAGGTCTATACATACCAACTGGGCTCGAGTCGATGCCTACGCGCGTACACTCACACCATGTGATCCGGTCCTGCTCACTCACTTCCCCCCCCCCCACAAAGGTGGAATACCCGGTGTACGAGGTGGGTGCAGGGGGTCGTCTTGGACCGCGGGACCAGCGGCGGCGACGACCTCAAAGACCTGGAGGCCCGATCTACTCCATCGCCCCCCCCCACCCCACCCCAACGTGAACGTTTCCTTTTTTATTTTTTTTTTTGGAGAGAGAGAGAGGTAGGGTAGGGTGGTATGTACATACAGTACAGCGGGGGGGGGGGGGGGGGGGGGACAAAAGTCATCCCACTGATCGGGGGGGGGGGGGGTTTCCCCTCCTCCTTTCTTGTTTGTTTGTTTGTACTGGTTTTGGTTGTTTGCGTGTTTTTTAACAAGGAAGAAAACAAGGACAAGGATGGAGTGTGTTGTTTTGGGGTCGTTGTTTGTTTTAGGTAGTAATGTTTTTTTTTTTTTATACAATAATAATAATAATAATAATAATAATAATAATAAAATCATGATCCAAGATCGGATCACAGGTTTTCTGTACGTACAGTCCATGGATTCCAAAAAAAAAAAAAAAAAAAAAAAAAAAATAGAAAAGAGATTGAATGATCGTAATCTTTTGATGTTTGGTGAGGATGAGTACGGGATGATGACAAAGATGGGAATGAAAAGAAGGATGGGAAGCAGGCAGTTCAACCATTGAGGAGGACCACCATGAGCTAAAGAAATAAAATTAACTTGAATTGATTACTGAGCTGAGAGAGGAAATAAGGACTGCAAGAGTCATCATCAGAGACAAGAGTGAGACGAGGATGGGTTAATTGAGAGGTTCTTGAGTTTGAAGTGTGAGTTGAGTAGGACAAGCAAAGATCAAACACATAGTGAGCCTTTGAGATGAGAGAGAGATGAAAAGGACAAGAGATGAATCTCACCGGGCATGATTTCAGGCAGTGAGTAGTCAATTGAAGAAAGTCAAAAGATAGGAGAAAAGAAGATAAAAAGAAAAAGATGAATAAGAAAATAGAAGGCAATGGTGGAAGTCTATGATGATTCAGGTCAGGTTGAGTGAGGTGTTGAGTCAGGTTGAGTGAGGTGTTTGTTGTATTTGAAATGAGGTCTTTGTTGTATTGTTTTTCCAAGATCTTAATGGACCCACAATCTATGATCTGGCCCCAAGTCAGCAACAGCAGTAGAGTCCCCGGGGGATTGTGGTAGATTGGGTGTGAGTGTAAGAAATGAGAAGAGAATCCCCAGGTGAGGTGAAACTCCACTGTTGTGAAATCTCAACACGCCCCATGCCAGGAGAGATGAAGAATTGAGACAGCCCCAGAGAGCAAGAAAAAAAAAAGAAAAGAGAACAAAATGAAATGACAGAATGATAGGAACATAACCAAAAAGAGAATAGAAAAGAAACAGGAGTCATATAGACACTAGAGATGAAAAAGACAGTTGAAGGTGTTTTAGGCTAGCAAGATCCAAGCTTTTGGTGAGTGCGTCTGCTGGCATTTCTTCTGATTTGATGAGCATGATTGTGATTTTCCCAGACTTCAGATCCTCCCTCATTCCTTTGGTTTTAAGGTCTAGATGGCAAGTTTTTGATTTTGAACCAAATCTTTTGAGTTTGTTGATTAAACCACTTTTGTCTGTGCAAAATTGCAATGCAAGAGATACCAGTTGCAACAATTTCACATGTGAGGGATCGGATCCAGGTGGATTCTTGAAATGCATTGATGAATGCATTAAGTTCTGCATTGGTGGAACTGTATGTGATATTCTTCTGCTTGCAGCTATTCCACAACATCACGTACCCATAGACCGCTGTAAGACTCCAAAAGGTGCTAGGCCGTGGCAGTTCTGTGGAGGGGAAAGGTGCTGTTTAGGCTGCCCTCCTGAGTGTTACAAAAATATTTAAATGTAACCAAGATCAAGGTCCAGAACCTGGTAAATGAGGAATCAAGGAGTAGAGGATAAAGATGATAATAGTTTGGTAGCAATGGAACAGCACTATCTGAGACAAGATTATGCAAGGAAAAACTTGAACAAAAGAAGTTAAATTCCCCTTAGAGTTCAAAGAACAAAAGCTGTTGTATGTAAACAACTCCCACATGCTAATAACTCTGGTTGTCAGCAGAAGATTGGGGATGATCAACTCAAACCCAAGCAACCTCCAGGTTCTCAATGAAACTGCCCAACTCTCCGCAATCAAGCGCTTGAAGGGTACCAGATAACTGTGGGTGGCTGTACAGGACAAAGCACAATGTTTAAGAAGCTCTAAAGCAAACAGTAACTGATTTGAAGCAAGGATAACCTCAACACTTCTCAAGGGACTCAAGAGTAGGCTGGCAGAATGCAACTCCAAAGAAGCTAAGGGGAGGTATAACACTCCAGGTCTTAAGCTTAATAAGACCTCTTCAATCAATTGTGCTTGGCTCCAGAAAGGTGATCAGGGATCAGGACCAGTATGGTCAGAGAAAGGGATCAAGGAGTGGTATAACACACTCAAAAAAATTCCAACAGACAGAATTTTTCTTCAACCAGCAAGGCTATTGGTTGGTGATAAGGATCAAGGATCAAGGGTTTGAGTATGGAGGCTCAAGGATCAAGGTTTGAGTATGGAGGCTCAAGGATCAAAGGTGTGCTTATTTCATGCTGGATGATTTAATGCTCCAATGATTTCATGCTCCGATGATTTCATGTTCCAATGATCAATCAAAAAGTCAGGGGAGAGCCCCTCCTTATATGGGCAGGAGGCCCTGTTAGACTATGTACAACGGATTCTACAAATAGAGCAACAAAGGAAAGGAAATCATGTGGTCACTCGCGTCCGTCCATGGATGGGTGCACGCAACAATACCGGAATCACCCACCCCTCGTCCAAAGGCGGACGGGGTGGGAAAGGGAAATGAACCAAACCTCCGCGGATGTCCGCGGGCGGTAGTTGACACTCTTCACCCCTCTTCCAAAGGTGGAAGTGGGTGGGAGAGCCCCAGGGAAGGTGACGGATGAAGTCTGTGAGAGCGCGGATGGGCGGATAGGAGATTGTCTTGAGACAGTTGAGTAAATCCTGACAGGCTTGAGATTCACAACTGATAGATCAAGTGAGATGGGAGATTTGACGGATCCAAGGATTTGCCAAATGCTTGGGGGTGCGGTCGGGATGTATTTGGTAAATCATGGATGAATGCCGCGCGACAGCAGCAATGAGGAGATTGGGACGCACGACAACAAAGATGAGGATGCGCAATGACGACGGCAGAGATGACGAGCAACACACAACGGCAAGGATGATGAGCAACGCGGATGAAGGACGCGCAACGCGCGAGGCGCGACGCGCAATGATGATGGATTGGATGAGCCTGAGGATAAGTTGGTTTTTTTTTTTTCTTTTTTTTTTTGATGCCGGACAGTACATTTGCGCAACAGTTTATGGGTTGAGGTCTTAAGGCAGCCAGGGTGTCCAGGATGGGGCACCACATCTCTCTTCAACTTACAGACTGTCCCTAGTCTGCTCCCGAGTTTGATGCCATAGAAAAAGAAAGGAAAGAAAGATGATTGAAACCAAAGAATGGCCATTTTGATCTCAAGAGTGGTTGAGAAAAAAATATGTCGATCCAACCAAAAATCCTAGAAGTGGCTGAGATAAAATGAAGAAGGCGTCCCAAGTGCTCACACGCATGGCATGAAGTAGAGTTTTCACAAAACAACAAGGATCTTGCCCAGATGGTGCACAATTGGGAGGACTTACTTCTGGACCAAGTTGCCTCCACAAGAGTAAAATTTCTTGACCTGATCAGCAGAGAACCTTCTGGCCATCTGAGTACCATCCAGCTCCTCCAAAAGATATGATCCACCTCTAACTTGATGGACTACTTGGTAAGGACCATTCCAGCGGTTAGAGAAAAGCTTTCCCCACTGAGTTTCCAAGGAACAATTATAAGCCAATACCAGGTCACCAGGGTTTAAAGGGTCCCTGATTCAATTTAGGTGTTTATCTTCCCAATACTGAACTGATTTTGCTCTTGATTCCATCATCTTCTGATAAGCTTTGTTACGAATATCTTCACTCCGCTCCAGTTGCTTTGATCTGGCAACTAATAGGTCAGTAGTTGAGGAAACTTGTTCCCAGGGGATGCCCAAGAAAGAATCCATTTCAAGATTAAGAGGAAGAACAGCCCTCTGACCAAAGATGATTTCATAAGGAGAGTAACAAGTGGTTCGCTTGGTGGAAATACAATCAGAGAAGAGAACCAAGGGGAGAAACTTCTGGTAATTCTTGCCACTCTCACCAGCCAATTTGACAAGAGCAGCCTTCAAAGGAGCATGGCCTCTTTCCACCATGCCTTGTCCTTCAGGATAATAGGGAGTAGTAACTCTATGTTTTCCAGGGAGCAATTGGATCATTTCAGCAAGTTTTCCACCAAATTCCAAGCCACCATCCGTAGAATAAGATTGGGCCAAGCCATAACGCATTGTCCAAGTATCATGAAGGAAAGCTTCTACTGATTCAGAGCTGAGGTTCTTAAGGAACTTTGCTTCAACCCATCCAGAAAAATCATCTCTAGCCACAATGAGGTACTTAGCTCCACCAGCCTTAATGTGAACCACATCCATAGCAATCCTCCCAAAGACAGTGGACTCTCCAGTGGGGTAACAAATTTTGGCTGGGCGCCTAAGATCACGTTTCTGGCACACTTCACAACTCCTACACCATTGAGCGACGGATTTCTTCAGGGATGGCCACCAGAATTGTTTGGATATTTGTCAATAAGTTTTGGTTTCCCCACAATGACCAAGGCCTTCATGGAGATTCTCCAGGATTGAATCTTGCTTAGAAGGGATAGTGACCACAACAAGTGCACAAGGAGTTTCTCTTTTCATAAGCCTAGAACCTTGGACAAAGAAGTTGGAGGACTTCCTTTTAAGGGACCGAAATTCTTTGGCAGAGAGATCAGGGGGTCTTTGGAGAGTTGAAAGGTACTTCTCCAACTTAAGCCAGAGACCTTGCTGGAAACCAGAGTAATTTTGGGAGGAGAAGGCAAAGAAAGGGCGGACCAAGGGTTCTTCCTCATCAAAATCCATTCCAACCTCTGATTCATTGTCTCCAATAGGTCGTCGAGATAAACCATCAGGCATGGTGAAAGATTTTCCAGGCCTGTGAAAAATATCAAAAGAGAACAACTGGATGAAAGCCACCCAACAAGTCATTGGAGCATTTGGGAGGCTGGGGGGTTGATCATTTCAATAATGGATTGTGCATCAACTTGTAACTCAAAGTGTTGACCCCAAAGGACAGTCTGAAGCTTCTTCAACATTTGGGCCACACCCCAAAGTTCCAGTTTTGGCTGGGAGTACCTGGATTCCACATCTGAGAAAAGAAGAGATTCATACAGAGCAGGACAATCCAAACCATTTTCATCTTCCTGGGTAAGAACAGCCCCAACAGATTGATAACTCCAGTCCACTGCCAGCTTGATCTTGCCGGCTCCGGGTCCATAAGTGATCTTTTTCAAAACAATGTCTTTCCCAACAATTGTTTTGAGCAACTGAAATGATTGTTTGCAGTCTTGGGTCCAAATCCATTCAGCATCCTTCCTGGTTAAGCGACGCAAGGGAATACAGATTTTGGATAATGAGGGAATGAAGATCCTGACATAAGTTACAACACCTAGGAAACGTCTAACTTCCGTTGGATTTATTGGGGTAGGCCAGGAGATGATTTTGTTGACTTTAGAGGGTGCCATCCTTCTTCTGTCCTTGCAGACTATATGACCAACAATTTCCAAGGCAGGGACACAGGCGGAAAGTTTTGATCCAGAGACAGTAAGGCCAGATTCCTCGATTCAAAACAAAATTCTTTCCAAGACAGTAGCATACTCCCAGATAAATTGTTGGATTCCTGAGTGCCAAGGTAAGAGCTCATTATCATAGTCAGAAACTGGACCTTTAATCCCACCATCATCAATAAAGATACCCGCATGATCCGGGATTTTGTCCTGGAGGATCCACATCATCTGAGCCTGATAGACTGCAACCAAGTTGGTGGCACCTTGAGGCAATCAAGTCAGCTGAAATCAACCAAGGGGAGTATCAAAAGTAGTGAGGGGACGAGAAATAGGATGCAAGGATTGTTCGTCATAGCCACCCATAATGTCACCTAAACCATAGCAAGCTCTCCCAGAGAAGGATTCAAAAAATTCTTCAGTGGCAGGCGGCATGCCAGAGTCTTTAATAGTAACTTTATTAAGAGGTTGGAGATCATGAACTACTATAAGTTTACCATTAATCTTTAGAACACAGAAAACAGGACTGGAATAGCTAGAAGTCGATTGTTTGTATAAACCAGTTTGGACTCGTTTGCGGACCAACTTGATGAATTTGTTGACTTTAGCAGCAGGGATTGGGATCTTTTTCTTTTGCCAAGGGTCATGTTCAACTACAGGGATGATGTAGGGGAGAACATAGGATTCTTTCAAGAGACCTCTCTCTTCTTCACAGAATGCAATAGCTTTTTCCCTTAGAGACAAGATATTTTTGATCAAATTTAACTCATCAGGAAGAAGCCATCCATCTAGACCAAAGTTGACCACTTTCAGACGTTCTTCAGTGACCCGATCAGAGGGAATAAATGGAGCAGTGAGGGATTTGGATAGACCACAGTAAGGATTGCGGGATAGCGGAGGACGCATAAGAGGAGGATTGAGGTTGAGAGGCATTGGTTGGTTGACTGGCTGGACCTTCTTTGCAACTGGTTTGTACTTGGTGGCAAAGGAGAGGAATCCCTGCTTCCTCCAAGCATTGACCAGTGAGACCTGACTATGAAAACTGAGGCCATGTTCCAACATCTTCCAAGTCTGATGTTCTTCTGCGTCCTTGAAAGGTGCCTTCTCCATAAAAGAGGATCCAAAGGATAACACATTGCTCACATGTGTGGCACAGGGTAGAGTTTTGAAAACAACAGTAGTAGAAGCCCCTGGTGGTGCACAATTGGGAGGACTTACTTCTACCCAAAATTGCCTTTACCTAAGACCATACTCCTTCATACCAAAGCCACCAAGAAAAGAATTGGGATCAAGATCTAGTTTAGACTCATTGCGGAGATTCAAAACCAGAATAGAGATAGAGGATGAGTGATCAGGCTGAAAAGGAAAAGGAAAAGAAGATACAACAGATCCAGACAGAGAAGAAATATTTTTGGATTTTTTGGATTTTTCATGTGTTTGGGTTTTGATCTTAATTGGATGAGAAGAAAATGATGAGGAAAAAGAAAAATATGCCTCTGAGGTGGGAGTTGGTCCATGAGTTGAAGTCTGAGGCTGAGGAGAACTACAACTATCAGTAGGGCCAACTATTCTGCTAAAAAATGAGGATGAAAGGAATGAGAGTTTTCTTTCTGCTTTCCTTTCAGGACAGATTTGGGAGGATGACCAGGGAAGTCTCTTTCCCAACAACCAGAATAAAAAGAACAAAGGGGAACTTCAATCTTTCTGCCATCAGCATCAGGGAGGAGAATTCTCTCCCCAACTTGATCAGAAAACATCAGGGTAGCACCAAAGTCCATTAAGAAAGGCCTTCCCAAGATCATGGGACCATCCAGACAAGTGATCCAGAAGTGACAGGTGCCAAAAATATTTTGACCAATTCAAACAGGAATATCCTCAGCAATACCAACCAGTTCACAGGACTGATTCCCAATTCCATAAACCGCAGAGTTGAAACTGACCCTTGGGCTAAGTTTAAGCTTGCAGGCCATGGAGTACAAAATCAAGTTGAGCTGAGAACCCAACTCCAAAAGGAGAGAAACTGTTTTAGTTGAATCACCAAGACAACATGGAAGAAAACCAAGAGGACAGGAATACATGTTGGTATCTGAAGAGGGATCTGTTCCACCAGAATCCTCTATCAGAGTACCAGAGGAGACCTTTAATTTTTCCGGACCAATCTCCACACATCAACAAAAAACCCATTTCTTCATCCCTTCTTCCACAGATGGAGAGATTGAAAGGAGTTCAGCCACAGATAGATCAGGGCTTCTAAGATCAGAAATTTTCTTTAATAATCCTTCCACAGCATTAGGGTAGTCCTTGGAGATGCCCCTCTCAAATCAAACTTTGGGCTGGGTGGAGGGAGGAAGATCAGGTGTAATAGGTGATGGAAGAGGATCTGAGGGTTGGGCAGGTTGAAGAGGGGGAGGATCAGAGTTGTCTTGGAACCTTTCCATAAGTGGTTCCCTTTCTACTTCCATGTCTTCCACATCAGAGGAAGGAGGCTCAGGTGAAGATCAGCGTTTAACGGTTTTTTGCAGAATGGAGGATGGAACAGGAGGAGACTTATGAGGTTTTGGTTCCTCATGGCGTTTCCTAGCTGGATCAGATTGATAGGTGCCAGGGAAGCTGGAAGAAGTGATAGCTGGGGGATACCAAGGTTGCAGAGTTCCACAGGATGATTGAAAATCCACAGAGACCAAGGATGCCTTCTTAGGAGTTGGTGGTTGGTATGAGGCCACCACATGACGGATTGGTCAAGACAAATCAAAAGTGATCAAAGCACTGTTAGGAAGTAAAAAATTATTTCCCTTCTGCTCTACTAACTTTTCATCCTTGTCTTTCTGGAGTTCAGGACATCTACCGGTACCATGGCCTTCCCTATGGCAATAATAACAGACTATAGTAGACTTAGGAACAGAATTAGCAGGTTTAGGAGTGGCTAAAGAGGATATTTTCTGATCTATTTTATTCTCAAATGCCTGAAGTAATTTAGTGATATCTTCTATAGTAGGTGTCTCCTGGTGGGTCTGAGGATTGGGTTTAGGTCTGCAATTGGCTTCCATCTTATTCATGATTTTGTTAGATGCTTGAAAAGAGGGGGCAAGGACTGGTTCAGTGATTTTAGGTTTTTCAAAGGTGAGAGCTGTTTGACCTTTCATCACTTTATCCACAGTATTCCTAAGAACCATGAAAGCAGGGAGCTTGAACCTATTGTCTCTTGTTGTGATCATGGATCCAGATTTCACTAATTCATCCTTAATTCTTTCCTGCACCCCTGGAGAGAAAGACTGAAAAAATTGCACTTGAATTTCATCCAACGTATCAATATGATTGTTCCAGATAAGATAGGACTGGATAGGGTCCCAAGATTTTCTGAAAGTCTGATAGTCAGAGGCTGAGGAGATACCACCATTGGAGATCCATTGAGAAACCAGGGCATCCAAGTCTTGCAAAGTAAATATGGCTACATCTATTTTTCCCCAATAGGCCAACATAGCCTCCTTCAGGAGCCGCCAGTTGTGAGTTTTGAATCCCTTGAACAATTCAATAACCTCCATAACTTTTTCAGAAGAGATAAAAAACCGTAACTGATAAGCCATATCATATTCACTGGCACCATCCACTTCTGCAGCCATCTCATAGGAGTCCAGGAATTTTTTGACATTGGTCCCATTAAAGCCTGAATTTTTGTTCTGAGGTTTGATTTTGACCATCTTGGCCCAAACAGATAAAGAGGATCCAGCAGATTCCATGTTGAAGGGTTCCTAAGAGATCCAATCGAGCAGAGTTCCAAGGTGGCTCACAAGTGTGGCAAGAGTAGAGTTTCACAAAAACAACAAGGATCTTGCCCAGGCGGTGCACAATTGGGAGGACTTACTTCTGGACCAAGCTGCCTCCACAGATCAGATCTGAAAAAAGAACAAACAGAAAAAGAAAAGAAAAAAATTGGATCAGATTTTGAAGTTGATTCTTCAAGTTGGGACTGTAAATCCCAAGGTTGCTGGTTTGATCCCGGCCCGGGGGACCAAATGTAAGACTCCAAAAAGTGCTAGGTCGTGGCAGTTATGTGGAGGGGAAAGGTGCTGTTTAGGCTGCCCTCCTGAGTGTTACAAAAATACTTAAATGTAACCAAGATCAAGGTCCAGAACCTGGTAAATGAGGAATCAAGAAGTAGAGGATAAAGATGATAATAGTTTGGTAGCAATGGAACAGCACTATCTGAGACAAGATTATGCAAGGAAAAACTTGAAAAAAAGAAGTTAAAGCCCCCTTAGAGTTCAAAGAACAAAAGCTGTTGTATGTAAACAACGCCCACATGCTAATAACTCTGGTCATCAGAAGAAGATTGGGGATGATCAACTCAAACCCAAGCAACCTCCAGGTTCTCAATGAACCTGCCAAACTCTCCGCAATCAAGCGCTTGAAGGGTACCAGATAACTGTGGGTGGCTGTACAGGAAAAAGCACAATGTTTAAGAAGCTCTAAAGCAAAAAGTAACTGATTTGAAGCAAGGATAACCTCAAAACTTCTCAAGGGACTCAAGAGTAGGCTGGCAGAATGCAACCCCAAAGAAGCTAAGGGGAGGTATAACACTCCAGGTCTTAAGCTTAATAAGACCTCTTCAATCAATTGTGATTTGCTCCAGAAAGGTGATCAGGGATCAGGACCAGTATGGTCAGAGAAAGGGATCAAGGAGTGGTATAACACACTCAAAAATTCCAACAGGCAGAATTTTTCTTCAACCAGCAAGGCTATTGGTTGGTGATAAGGATCAAGGATCAAAGGTGTGCTTATTTCATGCTGGATGATTTTATGCTCCAATGATTTCATGCTCCGATGATTTCATGCTCCAATGATTTCATGCTCCAATGATTTCATTCTCCGATGATTGATCCAAAAAGCAGGGGAGAGCCCCTCCTTATATGGGCAGGAGGCCCTGTTAGACTATGTACAACGGATTCTACAAATAGAGAAAAAAAGGAAAGGAAATCATGTGGTCACTCGCGTCCGTCTGTGGATGGGCGCACGCAACAATACCGGAATCACCCACCCCTTGTCCAAAGGTGGACGGGGTGGGAAAGGGAAATGAACCAAACCGCCGCGGATGTCCGCGGGCGGTAGTTGACACTCTTCACCCCTCGTCCGAAGGCAGAAGTGGGTGGGAGAGCCCCGGGGAAGGTGACGGATGAAGTCCGTGAGAGCGCAGATGGGCGGATAGGAGATTGGCTTGAGACGGTTGAGTAAATCCTGACAGGCTTGAGATTCACAACTGATAGATCAAGTGAGATGGGAGATTTGATGGATTGGAGGATTTGCCAAATGCTTGGGGTTGCGGTTGGGATGGATTTGGTAAATCATGGACGAGCTCTGCGCAACGGTAGCAATGAGGAGATTGGGACGCGCAACAAAAAAGATGAGGACGCGCGACAACAAAGATGAGGACGCGCAATGACGACGGCGGAGATGACAAGCAACGTGCAACGGCAAGGATGATGAGCAACGCGGATGAAGGACGCGCAACGCGCGTGGCGCGAGGCGCGACGCGCGCGGATAAAGGACGCGCAACACGCAAGGCGCGACGCGCGACGCGCAATGATGAAGGATTGGATGAGCCTGAGGATAAGTTGGTTTTTTTTTTTTTTTTTTTTTTTTGATGCTGGACAGTACGTTTGCGCAACAGTTTATGGGTTGAGGTCTTAAGGCGGCCAGGGTGTCCAGGATGGGGCACCACACCTCACAAAGGTACCCCATCTGAGATTGTATGGTGTCAGGGTCATCTGCCCAGGAAGCGTCAGAGTAGGCAGAGGTCAAAGACTTTGTGTTGTTAACTCTCAAGCAAAGCTTGTTGTCAGAGGTTCCTTTCAAGTATTTCCACGTCTTCTTTAGTTCATTCCAGTGAGGCATACCAGGTTTAACATTAAATCTTGACAAGCTAGACACAGAAAAACTTACATCAGGCCATGAGTAGCATGCAATGTGATTGAGCAAGCCAATTGCTGATTGATAGTTCACATTTAATGCTCTGAATTGTTTGAACTTGTTGTCAGTTGCAGGTGTGAGTTGTAGGTTTGGAGTGAGGGGTGATTTGCTGATTTTAGCATCTTCTAAGCCTAGTTCCTTGAGGCCCCTTTTGATGTGCTTGGTTTGGCTAAGAAGAATTTAATTGTGCTTCACCTCTATTTGCATGCCCAGGATGGTGTCCGGATCCTTTGCAGTAGAGCCAGCAAAACAATTCAAGAATTTCCTTTCAAAGTCATTGCTGTTGCCAACAAGAATGAGGTTGTCCACATGGAAGAAGATTTGAGATTTGCCATTGTTTGACAGGTAAAGGCACGGATCACACAAAGATTCTTTGAAACCTACTTCTCTGAACCAAGCTGTAAGTGTTTCATACCAGTTCTTAGGAGCCTGCTTCAGACCATAGAGCAACTTTTGGAGTTTGAGAAATTGGAACTTTCTTTTGGACCCCTTTGGAGTTTGAATGATTACTTCTTTGTTGATTGGTGAATGGAGAAAGGAACTTTTGACATCAAATTGTTGAATCTTCTGTTTTTTTTGAGTGCGTAGAGAAGAAGCAGTCTTAACGTTGAGGGTTTTCCAGTCGGAGAAAATTTCTCAGAGTAGTCCAAACCCTCAATCTTATTGAAACCTTGCACACAGAGCCTGGCCTTATATCTAACCGGGTCTCCATGACATTCTTGTTTGATTTTGTAAATCCACGTAGTCTTGAGAGCATTCTTTGGGTCAGGACTATTTTATTCATCCCATACGCAGAGATCCTCAATTAACCCCAGTTCAATGTCCATCGCATCCATCCATTCTAGAAATTCATTGCAGCAAAGGGCATCCTCATAGGTTTTGGACTTGTAGAAGTGAAAGAAGCCGTACCGTTGTGGAGGCTTGACTTGCAATTGATCTCAAAGGACCCATCCCGCAGTTGTGACAGCTTGTTGGTTGACTTGACTGATGTCCTGAGACGTCATTGAACTTTCCTGGCCAGAAGGTGCTCATGAGTTTGATTTGTCAAATGGTTGGTTGACTGAATTAGCTTCATCAGCCAAGCTGATTGAGTCAACGGACTTGTCCCAATAGTCCGTCCACAGAACTTGACAGTTGGGACAATCTTCAGGACAGTGATTGGGAGTTGGTATTTGATTGCTATCATCTTTTTTGGATTGAATGTCAAAATTGAATCCATTCACTCTTGGTGGAGGCATGCATAAAAATCTGACGTGCTTAGATGAGATAATAGAACCATGTTTAGTTAAAATTTGATATGAAAGAAGAAGCTGTTTGAAGACCACTAGTGTGCCTTCTTTGCCTTTTGGGTTGAATTTCAATCCTTTCTCTCTTTTGTTGATTAGGTAGATGCAGGGGTTCCAATGGGTTTCAGAAAAGAGGATGGAAGAGCCCAACCATGCATCTTCTCCCAAGGAGTTACCGTTTTGCCTTTCAGAGGGATGTGATTAAGCATGAGGGAGCACCCTTTTACCACCTTGTGCCACACTGAAGGGGGAAGACGGCAATCCTTAAGGGTTGCCCGGGTTGATTTGACGATGGTTTGATTGGCTTGCTCTGCACAACCATTGTGTTACGGATGATAGGGTTCAGAGACTATGTGAGTTATATGCCTATCTTTGAGAAAGGAATTTAGCTTTTCATTGACAAATTCAGTCCCTCCATCAGAGCAGACCTTGGAAGGGTAAACCCCCCAACAATGATGTTCTTTTATGATCAAGCTAATGATGATGTTGGCTGTCTTGTCCTTTGAAGCTATAGGGAAGGCTGCAAGATATCCACTAGCATTGTTGACCAAAGACAGGATGAACCTATGACCAGACTTGGAGGACCGTTGGATTGGTCCCATGAGATCCAGGTGTATTCAATCAAAGACTTTGGTGGATCTTGTAGAAGTGAGTTTGAAGGGCACTTTTGTAATCTTGCTCCTGACGCAGTCAACACACTGAAATTTTTGTTTGATGTTGCTAGGAATATGCTGAATGAGAGAGGTGAGTCTCAAGAGCAATGCATGCCTTTATTTTCTATGAATATCCAGTAAAGCTTCTTCTGGCAAAGATGTAATGGAAGAAAAGAGAGACTTTGAAGATGAAACAGGGTTACAAGAGGGAGTAGGAAGCGTATAGAGATTATTCTTGATCTTTCCAGCAAGCAACTATTTACCTGAGTGAGTCATGGAGAATTTAGTCCCACTTGAACTAATCACACAACCCTTGCCATTCAGAGCGCCTGCACTGATCAGGTTGATGGTCACATTGGGTACATAGAATGCCTCGCTGAGCTCAAGTGTAAGGTTGCTCCAGTGAAGTACGGCTGTGCCCTTTGCTTTTATTTGTAGGCTTGCTCCTTCCTTTCCTGTCTTGATAGGATCACCAGAGTATGGTTCCATTTTGGTGAAATAGCAACTTTCATTGATCATATGGACTGATGCTCCGCTTTCAAGCATAAAAAGCTGGTTTGAATCCCCGTGTTCAATCCACAGATTGAGTAAAGCAAGATAGTGAGCAGAGTGAGATTCAATCTTTGCTTTTGATCCACCCTTCTTTGCTTTCCATTTCGCCTGATTTTCTCTCCACCATTCTGGAGCTATCTCAGGATGGAGGTGCCAACAATCTCCGGCTGAGTGATTCCTATCTTGGCCAGGGTGATGATAAACTTCCACACATTGTTTTGGGTCAGATCCCTTGGTTAGAGTTGAATGAGATGTTGCCTTTCCTCCATATAGAGCAACATCACCCTTGGACTGTGAGCTTGAAATGGAGGATTGAGCCATGGATTTTTTGTTCAGTTGATTTAGGTGATTGAGCACAAATTTGACTGAGAGTTCCTTGTCGGAGTGCATGATTTGCCTTTTGAAATTGTCCATAGAAGAAGGAAACTTGAAGAGAATGAGATAGGCTAAGATTTTGTCCAGTAATTTGATTGCAACCTTGCCCATCTTCCTTAGACAGACCTTTACCTTTGTAATTAAATCAACAATATTGTCAGGGTTGAATGAAAGATAAAGGAAGCTGTTGAAGACTCTGACTCAGTTTGAAGCCTGAGACAAAGCAAACTTGTGGATGATTGCCTTCCACAAGAGTTTAGCTGAGTTTCTGTTTTCAGCCGTGAAAATGTTCTCATGTGCAGTAGAGTTGAGTTTTGAAATAATGAGAAGTTTCAGTTCATTGTTGAAAGAAGCATCCAGCGCAGTGTTATCATTGTTCATGGCCGTGGTACATCCTCAAACATCAAGTACAGAATCCATTTTGTCTCTCCAGATGCCATAATTATTGTCCCCGAGTAAAGGAATTGTTTTGAGAGCAGTCTTGAGCATAGTTTGTTTAAAGACATCTATGACGCCTGGTTAGGATCCTCTCTCAGTAGATTCTTCAGCGGTTGAGGGGGTTTGAGGTGCTTTGGGATTTTAACCGTAAAGAAATAAAATTAACTTGAATTGATTACTGAGCTGAGAGAGGAAATAAGGACTGCAAGAGTCATCATCAGAGACAAGAGTGAGACAAGGATTAGTTAATTGAGAGGTTCTTGAGTTTGAAGTGTGAGTCAAGTAGGACAAGCAAAGATCAAATGCATAGTGAGCCTTTGAGATGAGAGAGAGATGAAAAGGACAAGAGATGAATCTCACTGGGCATGATTTCCGGCAGTGAGTAGTCAATTGAGGAAATTCAAAAGATAGGAGAAAAGAAGATAAACAGAAAAGATGAATAAGAAAATAGAAGAAAATGGTCAAAGTCTATGATGATTCAGGTCAGGTTGAGCGAGGTGTTGAGTCAGGTTGAGTGAGGTGTTTGTTGTATTTGAAATGAGGTCTTTGTTGTATTTTTTTTCCAAGATCTTAATGGACCCACAATCTATGATCTGGCCCCAAGTCAGCAACAGCAGTAGAGTCCCCGGGGGATTGTGGTAGCTTGGGTGTGAGTGTAAGAAATGAGAAGAGAATCCCCGGGTGAGGTGAAACTCCACTGTTGTGAAATCTCAAGATGAGCTTTACCAACAGCCTTCATTTGATCAGGCATGCTTTTGATGAGATGGGTGAGTTGCTGCTTTGGAAAATCATCCCAGGCACTGCACTCTTGAGGGCCTCCTCTGTCTGATCCAGGGACTTTGGTTGGTATAGTTTCTGTATATCAATCCTCATGGTCCAGACAAACATCCTCAATCAGGGTTGAGGCCTGGTGATTGAGCTGGCCATTCTAGGTTTTTTTGAAGGCCTTTCTTGTATTACCACTTTTGACAAAAATCTTTGACCTTGTGGACCGCAGAACCATCTTTCATCAGGACTAGATCTTCATGGTGGATGGTTGAGAGCCATGGAACTAGAGAACAATCAAAAGCAACTCCAATGAAATATTTTGCCGGAATTCCTTTTGGAAGCATGAAAACCATGGCCATTGACCTAGAGCGCCATCATAAGCACCTAAAATTAAATCTTTGGCTGGCCTTCCTCTTGGAGGCATGAAAACCATGGGAGAGGTGCTTTCACCCATGAAAGCACCCCAGATCATCATTGTTGTTTGATAACTCTTGAATGTGGGCGCAAGGCTGGTGGGTTCATACTTCTCATGGGGGAGTTGGCACACATTGACTTGCTGAGTGATCTTACCAACTTCAGAGGACAACTCATTGGTACAGATGACCTTCATCCAATCATCAATTGTCAAAGGGACATGTTCCAAAGCAAAAGAAAGCTGCCAAGTCTTGTGGGAGCCATTCAAGAACGTTTTTCTTGCAGGGACTAAGAAGTGATAGGCCAGTTGATGGGCATATTGTTGGATGGATCATCCTGGTTGAGACTTTGGTCACTATCAAATTGGCCAGTTCATTCAAGTTGGAACTTCTTTTTTCTTCTAAGGAAAGGACCAAGCTACCAAAAAACCCCATTCATCAGCTTTGATGGCCAAACCAATTGCCTTTGGTATTCAAGGGTCCCTTGTAGGTTAAATTGTTTTAGAAGGCTATAGATTGTGTATTGGTTGGGTGCCATTTTCTTGCTGATCTTGTTAACCAACATTCCAGCCTTGAAAATCCCCACAATCCAGGCCTTGACTTCATCCAATAGTTATTTATTTTTTAAAATTTCACAACATGAATCCATTTTGAATTTGGAATTGGATGATTGATTTGAAAGTCATATGGATAAAACAAAAGAACAATCAATAATTTTTTTGAGAAAAGAATTTGAAATGAGAGGAAAATAAAACTTGACTGATTGAATAGATGAAATTGAAGCTGGTCAGGCAGCTGAAAATCAAACCAAAATAAATTTTGGGCTCTGAGCAAGGTTGACCAGACTGCGCTTCAAATTTGGGAGTGTTGGTACTTGGGCTCATTTTGAAACAGTGGTGAATGTTTCCCCCCCCCCCCTAAACTGGGGGGAGGACGGTGTACTATTGATCTGTGAACTTACATACATGTACATACTCTGCTCAGTCTTGCTAATAGAATGCTTCAAAATCAAAAAGAATTAAATAAAATAAAAATCTAAAAAAAGATCTCAAAAAAATCAGTTGGAAGTCAGGGTAAGGACATCACAAGGCCAAGGAAAAATAAAAAGGAGGCTAATTCATATATATATATATATATATAGAGAGAGAGAGATAGATAGAGATTAGATATATTAGGGTGTATCAAAGTTAAGCAAACCTGCCATTAAAAATCAAAAAAACCCACTTATTTCAGATCAGATGTGTCAAAGTTAACATGAAATAAGTGGTTTTTTTCAAGTAAATTATATAAAGGCCTTCACCAGCTCAACCATGCATTCTTCCACATCATCACCCCTAGTTTCAACCTACAACCTCATTGGAAAAAATTCTACCTCCAACCTCATCCAGAAATTGATTCATTGCTCTCATCACTTCATCAATCTCATCTCCTCATTGATATACTCATTGCTTCATCACTCTCATTCCCTCATCACTTCATCAATCCCACCTTGTTTCATCTCTCTCATTACTTTCTTGCTTTAATCACATCCATCCTCTCACATTGCTTAATCACTTCATCCCCCCTTTCATCACATCCTAACTCACACTACTTTATTGCTTCATCACTTCATCACTTCATCACTTCATCACTTCATCACTTCATCACTTCATCCCTCTTACTCTTTTTAAATGGCCCCTCAGCATAAATAATCCTGCAATTCCACTCAACCAAAGCAAACATCCCCCAGGAACTCAAAATCCAACAATCACCCCCAATCAGCTTTGAAAAGCCCAAGTCAGCCCAAAAGAGCTGATCAAATCATTCTTGTAAACTGGCTCAAATTCCTTCCAACTAAGATGCTTGCTTTGGATCAGAAAATGAAACACAAGTTGGCCAACCTCCATCCTCTAAGGTTAACAGTTATCTCCTGATGACCAATGAACTCAAGAATAAAACCAAAGGTAGGCTGGTTCTTTCATCCAAACAGATGCGGGAGAAATTCAAGAACTATCAAGCCAAGTGCAAAAAATCCCACTCCATGTCAATCTCCAACAGCTTTGGCATCAACAACTCTGATTAAGCCAAAGGAATCACCTTGGTTGTTGATAAGTTGGACTCCATTTGTCCTTTTTATGTTTATATGGATGAAATCTTTGGAAAGGAGGCCAAAATTGGCCCATTCAATGCTTTTGATGCTCAAAAATCTGAATCTGTTGAAGCTGAGGAATTGGCTATGGATCCTCAGCCTAGCAATGATGATCCAGAAAAAACCTATGAGTGTCCCCAATCCAATGTGGAGGAGGATATTCCAACACAACAAGCTCCAATCATGTCTACATCAGCATTGAAAAAACCTTCCTTGGACCCTAACTTCCTTCTTTTGATTTCTCTATTCCTGGGGTGGAAGAACTTAACAACTTTGCCAATGAGGAGAAAGTTATTCCTGTATTTCCACTACCATAAACATCTTCTCAAGTAAGGACCCAATTTCTTTTATCTTCTGTCCGGTTGATCCCAACCAATTTAGATTGTAAAAAAATTGCCTCATCCGTTCCTGATTGGCCAAAAATTAAAGCCAATGGGGCCTCCCACATTTCCTTCAAATGAGAGTGAAAATGTTCCTACACAAACCTCCTCTGCAAAGGGAAAGCAAAAGGCCTCCAATTCCATCAACCTCAACCCTAACAGCATTCAAAAGCGGTGTGGTGGTCTTTTATAGACGCAAGTCGGAATTGGATGCGCCCTGCGCACTCAGAAATGGGTGCGGCTTTGCCGCCAAAAGCCGCGCTATGGGCTCAGCATCTGGTGATGCGGGATGGATCAGATTGGATTGGAAAGATTGCGTGCGGATTGCGCGGATATATCTTGGATATCTGGAAAGGCGCGTTGGGGGGATGCAGACATGCGCAGGGGGCTCCAAGTTGGGTGCAGCGCAAGGGCAGCGTCATGAGAAGGACAAACCGGGTGGACATAATGGCAGATGGGCAATACAGATGGATATGGGGTATGGTATGTGAATTATGGGATGGGAAGGATAGGGTTGGGGCTAGGGTTCTGTGCTTAGGGGATGTATTTCATTAATCTTGCTTGTTTCTGGCTGTACTTAGGTTAGGGTTGAGGGGGAGGTTACTTAAACCATACCTTCAACCCAGATGGATCAGAGAGGGGACCACAGAGGATCACATTGGATCATCATAGGTTTTGGAAGGATCTTTTACTCTCAATTCTCTATCTCTCAGTCAAAGGGTGAAAAGTTGCACTCAGGGTTTCCAGACGCAAGGGATCAATAAATTCTCCAAACTTGGGAACCATTAAAGGAGAAGTCCTCTTCTGAATTCCACATCTGGGGGTCTGGCTTGGAAGTAATCTTTTTTTCCTTGTCTCTTGAAACTAACAAGTGCAATGTCCCATTACCACCCATTGACTGTTGGGGGTCATCTAATGTTACCCCCACACCTCTTCCTCCTCCTCCTCCTCCTCCGGCTTCTCAGAAGCAACCCTCATCAGGGGCAGGATACGGTGTCCCTTGTTCCAACAATGGCGCCAATCACAATCCCGTTTGCATCAGGCCATGGGACTATCCTCATATCCAGTTCAAAACTGAGGACGTTGAGTGATTCCTTCGGCAATACAAAGGAATTTCCAAAGCGGAAGGTGCAACGGGTTTGGATAAGGCTTGGCTTGTTGTCCTCTTCATCACAGCCAAAGAGAAGCTTTGGGATGTGGAGGAGATGGAAGGGTTTGAGGAACTTGATTGGCCAAAACTGAAGGCGGAAATCTTGGCGCGGTGGGGAAGGTGCGAACCTTGGTTTTGGGAAAGAAACTTTGAGCAAGCTGCGGCGGAAGCAAGCGTGAACGGCGGAGTCCAGATGCAAGCCCAATTGAGGGATTATGTAGCAATGTTTGATTGGATCTATTGCTACCTGGCAAAGAACAAGGTGATATTGGGGCAGACGGGCGAAATGAAGAGGGGTTTTTTTGGGAGGACTCAGTCCCCAACTCTGCGGGAAGGTGCAGCAGCACTTGTAAAACAAAAACCTGGTAAAGAGGTTGTTGGATGGGAGTATTGCGCTTCTCCCAGACATCCTTGTCATTTTTTGCGCGGTGGAAAGCAAGTTGGACTTGGAGGAACTGATGGAGGACACAGCAAGGTTGTTCCCAATGGGGCCAAAGAAGTCTGATTCCTACACTCTGGCAGCACCAACGCAAGCTCTGGTTGCAGGCCCCTCAAAAACAGAACACTTCTGGAAACACCACCAATGACAAGCCCAGAGGTTAGCAAGATGATGGAATTGATGAAGGATTTATGGATCTTCCTGAGTCAAATGTTGTCAGGTCCGCACAATCCACCTCCTCACATTGGGGGACTGCTTCCCCCATCAAATCCACCCGTGTTGCGGTAATGCAATTACTGCGGGGACAAGGGACATTGGCAGTCGGGTTGCAATAGCATGACAAAGGAACTCAAGGCAGGATTGGTTTGACTGGTGGGAATGAGATTCATGTTCCTGATGGGCAAGCGGATCTCTGCTGAACCTGGGAATCCAACTGTCACGGAGCAAGTGCGCGCGCAAGGAAAGGAACTGGTGGTAACTGCTCAAGCTTTTCTGGGGATTCTCACTGGTCCAGGGGTATGGCAACCAACGTGCGTGTAAGCAGAAGTGAGGGAATTAGCAACAAAGGAGTTGGCGGCGGTGGAAAGGATGGATGTGGATGCCAAGGAACGGGTACCGCCAGCAGCTCCTAAGCCAATTGCGCCCGTTCTGGAAACAGATGGACGGCCAGTGAATCCGGAGGGGAAGAAGAAAGCTGTGGAAATTGTGCGCAGGGTGATGGGGAATGAAACAACTATTCCCTTGACCTTGAAGGAGTTGGCGGCGGTGTTGCTGGTTTTAGTAGACAAGATGGTTCAAGCGCTGAAGGATTGCGGACACAATAGGATCCCTCCAACGGTGCAACAGGTGAACTTGGCTTGGGATGACGCAGAGCGCAAGCTAGCGGGGACAAAATCAATTTCAACTCCACTGGCTTATGTTTTGATGAAGATTGCTTGAAGGAAGGTGTGGGTGCTGGTGGATAGCGGTTCTATGGCGAACCTCCTTCCCTCTAGATTTGTTGATGAAATGGGATTGGTTTGGAGGAAAGGAGCAATGGGGCTTTGAGCACTTAAATGCAGGGCGTGTTGCGTGGATGGGGCTGTGGAGGGGGAAGAGGTTGAGGTTGCAAGGGTCCATAAACCACTTTCTTTTCTATTGGTTGATTGCAGGGAGGCTATTTTAGGACGGCCATTCATGTTTGGGTTCCAAGTGCAAATGATGTTTGATCCAGAGGCTGGGACAGAAGCGTTGATGGTGGAAGATTTTTCTGGCAGGCAATTCAAAACCACAATCTGCGTTCAGGGGTTGGGGAAGTGAATGCAGGATTTGGTGAGAGAGGAGGAGGAGGACCCCAGAACAGAGTTGGTTTTCAAGGGTGGTCCAGAGGAAGATTTTGACTAGTTGGCCAAGGTTACCGCACGGAGAAAGCTCCGGCTTTGTACGGGAAATCAACCAGTGAGGAGCAGGTGGGAAGTAGGGAGGAAGCGCAAGACGGGTGAGAGCTGGAAGTAAGTCCCTTTCCTCAGTGTGCATTGCTGGGAGGTACTTTGCAAACACACTATCATTGTGCCATGCCTGTGAGCAAAGGCAAGAGCCGCGGTTTTGTTTTGACTAGGACCTATGGTAACAGATGGCACCGTGAAATGTCAGGAAGTATAAGCCAGTCATGCGTAAAGTCTGTCCCTGGAACAAAGCAATGCCGCAGGATCTGAACAAACCACTCCAACTGATCCCTTGGTTGTGGGACCCTTGGAAATCTCTGTTGAAGGTGTCAGGATGGGTAACTCAATTGGAGCCGATTACAGATGAGCGGTTCCTGGCCCTTAACTTTGGACTGCTGGGCTGGTTAAGCGCGGAGGAAAGGGATTTGCTGACGTTGGTACTTGTCCTCCGGGAAAGAGCACTTGCGTTTGGACCTGAAGAGCAGGGACTGTTAAACAACAAGATAGGAGACCCTTATGTGATTCCAATGGTTCCGCATGAACCTTGGAAGATCAAGCCAATTCCAATTCCGCGGGTGGTTTGGGGGACTTTCTTGGAGCTGGTGCGCAAGCGTGTGGGGATGGGCCTTTACAAGAAATCAACATCAAGTTACTTGAGTCCAATCTTTGCGGTGGTTAAGCAGGATGGGAAGTCATTACGGATTGTTCATGATCTGCAGCGGCTCAATTTGTTTACAATCCAAGATGCAGGACAACCTCCGCGCGTGGACAAGTTTCTGGAATCTATGGCAGGGTGCCCCTGCTACGGGTTGGTGGATGTGATGGGAGGATACAATCAGCAAAAACTCAATTGGAGTTTGTGTCCAATGACTTCCTTCAAAACTGGATTGGGCGGGATGCAACTGATGCAGCTGCCGCAAGGTGCAACTAACTCGGTCGCCGTTTACCAAGCACAGATGACCTGGATTCTGAAGGACAATCTTCCGGAGGGGGTGCAGATCTTCATCAACAACATGGGCATCAAAGGCCCAAAGACGGATTACAGAGGGGAAACACTTATAGATGCTCCGGAAATTTTCCAATTTGTCTGGGAGTGCGGGAAAATGCTGGAGCGGATCTTGTTCCAGATTGAGGAAGCAGGGCTTACAGTGTCGGGGAAAAAGTTAGCGGTCTGTATACCCGCGCTGGAGGTTCTAGGACATGTGGTGGCTTCCAACAGAAGGCGGATTGTGGAAAAGAAACACAAAAAAGTCCTTGAGTGGACAACACCAAAGACTGTATCACAAATTCTCCTGTTCTTGGGATTGTGTAGCTATGTTTGGATGTTCATTGAGAAGTTTGCGGAGTTTTCTAGCCCGTTGTGGGCATGGACTTTTAAGGGCGCGGAATGGGCCTGGGGTTTGAACTGTGACATTGCCTTTGACAAACTCAAAGAGATTTTTGGGCACAATATTGTACTGCGGGACTTGGATTATGAAGCCGGAGAAATAAATTTGGCCGTGGATTCAAGCAAGCTTGGTGCGGGGGCAGTGCTGACACAGGAGGATGAGGGGAAAGATAGTCCGGTTCTTTACAAGTCCGTTACGTTTAGGCCAATGGAGAGCTGGTATTTGCAGCCAAAGTTGGAGCTTTGAAGGGTGACTAAGATTGTGCAGAGGTTGCAGAATTTGATCTGGGGGATTCACTTCATGCTTCTGGTAGATGCGGAGGCGCTGGCCCAGATGATCAATTTGCCGACGCTTCCAAATGCGCCTACAACCAGGTGGGTTGTGTTCCTTCAGTTGTTCTCTTTCACAGTGGTACATGTTCCAGGGAAGGCATTTACAATGCCGGAAGCGCTGTCTTGGTATCTGAAAAATGATCCATACAAAGGGGCAGAACCACTGGATGTGGAGGCTCCAACGGTTAAGGTAGGAGTGGTGGAAGTAGGTGTGCAACTTGCGCTCCAGCAGTCCGGGAGGTACCCCGTCCTCAGTTTGTATTTGCGGGATCCTTGGTTTCCGGATGATACGCCAGCCAAGATTGTTAGATGGATTTGGCAGAGAGTGGGAAATTTCTACCTGCAGGAAGGACAGCTGTGGCAGCGGAGCGCGCTGGTACCGCTTGTGGTCAGCACGTTGAGGACGGATCAGGAGGTAATCCTAGGAAGTCTGCATGAAAATCTTGGTCATTGTGGCAAGCTTGAAACACAGAAGCGGGTGCGGGCAAGGTTCTGGTGGCCGGGTGTAGTATGTGTGGTGCGGGAGTGGGTACAGTTGTGCAAAGCGTGTCAGAAGCAGAGCGCAAAATTACCTTGCAAAGTAGGTATTCCCACTGGGGAGGACGCCTTGTTTGGGCGGTTTCTCTGGATGTCATGCACACCAAGGCAGGTAAGTTTGTGTACCTGCTAGTTGCGGGGGATGGTCTGTTGGGATGGGTGGAAGCATGGCTGCTGGTGAAGCTTTTTGTAGAGAAGGTTGGGCAGTTTCTGGAGGAAGATTGGTTTGCGCATTACGGATCACTTTGGCTGGTAATGGTTGATGGGGGTGCAGAGTTCTGGGGACGGTTGGAGGAGTTAGTGAGAAGTTGCAGAGCAAATTTTGGGTGAGTGACAGAGTACTATCCAGAAGGGGCAGGGATGATTGAGCGCTGTCACCAGCCAATCAAGGACGTGATGGTGAAGATGTGCGGCAAGGATGGAAAGCAGTGGCAGGAAACCCTTCCAGGAGTTCTTTTTGCGGATTGGATTTTGGTGAAGAGATCAATGGGTTATTTGCCTTACAAGCTGCTATTTGGGAAGCAACCCATGCTGCCAATTGACATTGAGCTGGAAACTTTTCTGGGTATTGATTGGCGGAAGGTTAAGATGGTCGCGGATCTATTCAAGGCTTGCTCCAAGCAACTCCTGCAATGGGACAAGATGTTGGAGAAAGCGGCTGGAAGACTGAAGGCAACCTGCACAAGATCCGTCCGCTACTGGGACAAGTGCTGCGCACATAAACTCCAGGATCCGTTGCGGAAGGGGGACTTAGTTCTGCTTTACAACTGGAGCCTGGAAACTCAATGGGGGAAGCTGTTTTCTAATCAATGTAATGGGCCTTTCTGTGTGACGTCCAAGTTCACCGGGGGTAGCTACCAGTTGGAGGAATTGGATGGAAGGCAGCGGCTTTGCACATGAAACAGTTCTTTGCGTGGGGCTCAACTTCATTTGACAAGATGGCTGCTTTGGATAGCAAAGGGGAAAACAATGCGGATCCTTCTTCCAAGGACAATCCTGTGGGCAAGCTTTGCGTCCAGTGGAGTAAAAAACTCAAGACCACTGGGGACAGAAGCAAAGTTGGGTGGAACAATGGATGAATAGGGGATATGATTGGAGTTGGTGAGGGGGTGTTCTAGCCAGTTCCCAGCCAGAATAACTAGACACCCCAGAATGTTTTTTTTCTTATTTTATTATCTCTGAATTGGCTTTTGGGATTATTTCTGGCTAGGGATGGTGTCTTTTAGGTACAGGAACGGCGCAAAGCTGGGTCCACCAATGCAAGGACAAGCCCCGCATTCCGGAAGCAAATGCACAAACAATATCCAACAGATGATTCAGGGAACTAGGAAAGCGCATGGGGCGGAACAGATGTGGGTCAAAAAGCAAAGGTGTGGGCTTGGCAATGGGTTGGTGCTTAGAAAAAAAAATCTTTTTAAGTTTTCTTTGGTTATCTTATAGATGGAAGGTGTGGATGGGTTGGGCGGATACTTTTTCTCTTTTTCTCTCTCAAGGATGTGTGGCCGCGGCTTGTTTTTTTTTACTCTCTCTGTTCTGTAGATGGGTACAGGGAACTGTGGCAGTTTGTCTGGGGTGGTCCAGGTACCTTTTAGCAGATACTCTCAGTGGCGCTGATACTTCTCACTCTTGCGGATTGCTCTCAAAGAGCAGATCTTGCGCGCGGATCTTGTTTCTCTCAGGGTTCTCACCAAGCCCAAAGGCTACTCAGGATGGCGGGGCAAAAGTCCTTTTCTTTGAAAATGGGCGCGGGGATGGAAACAAGAAGGAAAAGGAAGAAAAGCAGGGGCAATCCACCTATGTTGGCTGGGTCCTCACCACTTTCTCCACATCTGTGCAAGCCGCCACGGCTAGGGATCAGAAACCCACCAAGAGCTTGCGTTGCGCATTGGCAGTGTGCGCATAGGGGACCGCTAGAAATTGTTGGAGTAGTTTTTCTGCGTTGTTCACCATTGCGTCAAACTGCCCCAAGGGGAGTGCAGGGCCTAGAGGGATCTACGGGATCTTGGGAGTGGCAGACGGAGGGGTTTCAGCGGCCGCGGGTTCTGGTGACAACTCAATCACCACGGGAGACAGTGCGTGCGTGGGCTCCGGTGATGGTGACGGCGGCGGAGGGGATGAAACCAGAGGAGTGGGGGGAAGCGGCAGCAGAGGAGGAGGAGAAGGTCTTGGTGGTGCCAGGGAAGGCGTGGCCGGACAGTTGGGGATCCTTGGGTCCATTAGTGGTACGTTCATTTGTACCTGCGCGGCCCACTCATGGGCCGCATTCCGGAAGGCTGCAAAGTCCAGGAAGTCCTGGCGCCTCAGAGGTCCAGCCTGGCAGAAAAGTGAGCCCAAGTTGTGGCTCTTGCGCAAGGAGGATTCTGGGCGGCGCTTTGCGGATGGTTGAAAGGTGAGCCGGATGGGGTCCACTCATTGGCAAAACCTCCTTGTCACTCAAGACCACAAAGGAGTTGCTCCGGGTCCTCTTTTGCCGTTGTGTGGCATGCCCTCCAATAGGGAGCAGCGGCGGTGTCTGGCTTGGCACAGAACACAGGGGCGCCAGCCTGGAAGGATATGGCAAGCAAGGCCGTTCCGGCTGCAATACGTGCAGGAAATGGCTAGCAAAGAGGGGCGGATGGGGTGTTTTGTTTCTTTGGTGTGATGAAGAGGTGCGGCGGTGAAGGTGGGGTGACTATGGTATTGTCAGGGGTAGGTGAGATAGTGGTGGATCTCTGGGGACAGAACTCAACTTGGGGGGGATGTGGTGGTCTTTTATAGATGCGAGTTGGAATTGGCTGCGCGCTCAGCAGTAGTGGCAGGCTCAGCAGGGGTAGCGCGCTCAGAAATGGGTATGGCTTCTGCACAGCAAGCCGCGCTGTGGGCTCAGCAGAAGTCAAACCGGGCTTGGCATCTGGAGACCCGGGATGGATTGGATTGGATTGGACAGATTGCACGCGGATTGCACATTGCAAGACGCAGATTGGATTTCACGGATATATCTTGGATATCTGGACAGGCGCCTTGGGCAGATGCAGAAATGCGCGGGGGGCTCCGAGTTGGGCGCGGCGCAAGGGCCGCGTCATGAGAAGGAAAAACTGGGTGGACTTAATGGCAGGCGGGCAATACAGATGGATATGGGGTATGGGATGTGCATTATGGGATGAGAAGGATAGGGTTGGGGCTAGGGTTCTGTGCTTAGGGGATGTATTTCATTATTCTTGCTTGTTTCTGGCTGTACTTAGGTTAGGGTTGAGGGGGAGGTTACTTAAACCGCACCCTCAACCCGCATGGATCAGAGAGGGGATCACGGAGGATCACATTGGATCCTCATAGGTTTTGGAAGGATCTTTTACTCTCAATTCTCTATCTATCAGTTGAAGGGTGAGCAGTCGCACTCAGGGTTTACAGACGCAAGGGATCAATAACTTCTCCAAACTTGGGAGCCATTAAAGGAGAAGTCCTCTTCTGAATTCCACAGCCAAGAAACACTTCAATTTTTTTGGCTTTGAGGATATCATGGAGATGCAAGATTCAGATAATTCAATTGATTGATTCTCCTTGCTTTCAAAATACAGCTGATTCCTATTCCCCTCCTCCAAAAAACAGTAAAATCACAAATTGAATCCAAAAAACTTCAATTTGAAAAGGAGAAGTGGGATTTTCAATTGGCTATGCATTTTCAAAAGTGCAAAGATGAGAGTTTGGCTCATCCACACAAGTTGTATTCTGAGTTGCAAATCAAACAGGCTGAGCTGGAGTTTCAAAAAGAGGAAAAGGAGAAGGATTGAGGGCAAGACTGACTTGAAAAGGAGAGGGAAAGGCTTGCCAAAGAAAAAAAAGATAGGTTATTGTTATCCATGGCATTTATTGGTAGCAGTAGAACTGTGGATGAAATAAACAAAATTACTTGATTGCTTGGTTTGTAAATATATTTACTTTGATAAAAATTTTAAAAATAAAAACAAAAAAAATATTTCTGATTGCAACAAAATCTGAGAGTATTTTTAACACCACCAATGAAAAAACTTTTTTATTTTTAATTATATTTTTTCCCTAAGGTATATTTTGCCACTGGCCAAGTCCTTGCTAGTGTTTTGAGTGATTTTGTTAATTTTCATGGACATGGCCATCCTGGTATGAGTGGCTGACTCCACAGCAGGAAAATACAGTTCTTTTACTTTTTTTCTTCCCAAACCATTTTGAAAATACCTTTTTGTTTGAAATCAATCCCCAAACCCAAGTCAGGAACAAAATTCTCTGTTGGATACTTGATATTCATCCTTGTTGTCAATAATTTATCCATTCAATTTTTGGTTGGGACCATCAGTAAAAAGGAATAGGAGGAGACATCACCTTTGTGAATATGGGGAGAGTTGTACAAGGAGTCTGAGGTAAAGGTGATGTGAGGGGGGAATTCAAAAGGAGTGAGGCCAGATACAAATTACAATGAGGAGAAGGAAGGGATATTGTTGTCCATCATAGCTTCACAGTTGGAATCAAATTCAGTTTGGATAATTTTTGAAAAATTTGGCCCAGTATTTGAGAGATCTTGTTGGACCTAAGGTTCAAACAATAATACTCTTTAGGGGAGGATTTGACAGCATCTTTTTTCAAATATTGTCCAGATAGTTCAGAAGGTTGCATCAATTTTTGCCATCCAATTGCCCAAATTTTCCCACCCCAAGATCTTGAGGGATCCAAAGTGTTGAAAAATTCTTTGGATTGGTGAAGGAATGTTGTTACTGAGTTGATTTCCTTCTTCTCTTGCTCATAGAGTTCATTCAAAGGGAAAAATTTGATGATTGCAACCATAGCCTCATGATCCAATTGATCTTGAACATATACTTTTCCAGAGCTGAATAAATGGAATGGCTTGATCTTCTGTTTGGCCTGTTTCAACTCTTTGAGGGAGTGTTTTTGACTTTTTTTTGAAAATGGAAGGATAAAGATTCAAGGGACATAGTTTGCGTGAAGACCAAACAACCTTTTCATTAATTGTTTCCTCAGTCACTTCCAATGAAATTTCAGAATCCTGCATTTGAGCCCTCCTTCTCTGGAAATCCCTTTTCTTCCCACTTCTCTGTATGTTTTTCAAACTATCTCCTTCCATCTTTTTCTACTTTTATTGGGGTGGGGATCAAGATGGAAATCCATTAGTTGTCTAACATTTTGAGTTTGGTGGGAGAATCAAATTGAGCAAGTGTGAGGGGTAGAAGCCACTCTCTCATCGCAGAAGATGAGGGAACAGATGAGACAGGGATGACTTGAGGAGGATCAGGAATATTTTCTGTCAGCTTACTGATACCAGGAACTTTGCAGTCATTTAGCTACAGCAAGTGATATTGGTTTTGGAATAATAATAATTCAAAGAAAATACATAAAATTCTCAAAATTATTGGTTAAAAGCAAGTGAAAAGTTTGGAGTAGTTGGTTTGGCTAAGATGATTTAAATGTATTTTTCAAGAGTGGCCACATTTCATGCAAAACAGGGGATCTTTATTGAAACAACCTCTCTTCAAGGGGCTCTTTTGAACCATGTAAAGACCTTGGGACGATGAGTTCCTAAGTGATTTACTCAATAGGGGTTTACTCAAGGGGAATGGGTGGTCTGGCTGTCTCACAGAACTTATTCCTGAAGGCAAGGATGAGATAAATTACTAATTTAAGCAGTAACTCCATGATTCTTGCAGAAATTCACTGTTGAAAGGGTCTTATAACAATTATTGGGGATTTTGCTGATATTCTTCAGTGAGTCAATCAGGGGGTTTAGAATTAACAGTTATAATATTGGAATGAGGCCATAAATCACATTTTTATCTTATATAAACAATTCATCACGGATGGAAAGGGGTCTGGATTGATTAATTAAAAATTACTGGGTTTAAAATCATCCAAAAAAAGCTGTTTAGATACCTTTTTTGGGGTAATAAGACCTTCTCAGGGCACGTAGAGGGGGTTGAGCTTGTGCGCTGAGGCTAACAAGCTGGCAAGGGCTAGTTTGGCCCATTTTCTTAGTGCTTTCAACCTTCTAGCTCTGCTTGTGTCAGAATTCTATGTGAAATAATAGTCAGAAACTGTTTAAATGTTAATTTGTTATTTTCACAGTTCTGGCATTTTTCTTTATTTTGTATCAACTCCTTTTGAGTGACATGGGCCGAAATATTTTTTTGGAAATTCTAAGCCATCTTCTGCACATTTTGGTAATTTTTAATAATTTTTAGGTGAACTTCTTGGTATGTTTTGTGGTTTATAAAGATTTGACAATCACAGTTACATGATAATCTTCTTTATTGTTTCCCTTAATTTATTTGCTTTATAATTTGAATTTCACACTTTTTATTCAACATTCAGAGGTTTCACACATCCCTCTATCCATAATTCAGGTTGTTAAATATGCATGATGTATGCATGCAGGTTGTAGCATGTTCCTGCGGTACCTGGCTGTCAGGATTGGTGCAGTTGTTTGTGATGCGTGCAGGCTTGACAGCTGCATGTGGGAATATATCCTCCACGGCCAGAAGTCATTTTGAATGCAGGTTTAATGGCAGGCGCCTACATATTGAGTGTCAGGTGGGTGTAACCTTGCTGTATGGATGCAGGGCTGCACATGGGAATTGTGACACAACACAAATCCGCCTGTAACTCCTAAAATATACACAACACCTCAATTCTGAGTGAATTTTAGGTTTAAAACCTTTACATGACATCACATGTGAAATATTAAAGTGGCCAAAAAGTGCCATGGTGCTTCCATGGTCTTTTGGTCATTTTCTTTCAAAATTATTCAAAAATATAAGGAGTTGGAATTCAATGGTGGGGTCACTGAGTGACCTTACCTGATTTTTTGTGATGATCCAAATTTGTAATAATATTTCAGGATTTCTCACTCATTTTATTTTTATGATTTATTTCTATTTTGAATCTGCTTTAAAAGGTTGCTCTGTGCAAGTAGCAAGCTGGCATTTTCTTCAAATATTTTTTCCCAATCATCTTTGATGCTGGCAAGAAGGTTGTGAAGGATTACACAAGTGATAATCCAGTTGATGAGGATCTTCATGTATTTTGAATTTTGAAGCTGGTTTTGCATTTCCCATAAGCTGGCCAATCTTCCTTTCAGGATTCCTATGGCATTCTCAATCCAAACTTGGGATTGGGCAAGATGAAAGTTGCAATCAGTTTTGGCTTGATCATAGGATGAAACATTGCGGTATTCTGGAACCACATATTTCACGCTAGCATAAGCTGAATTTTCCAGAAGGTATTGATCTTGGTCAAAGTAGTTATCCATTTGTTAGGCAATCTTCATCCAATTGAAAACAGATGAATTGTGACAAGAACCTGGAAGGCAAGCATGGAGGGATATGAACTTATTTTTGTTATCAAAAACAAGTTATAGTGCCACAGAGTATCTATACAAACAGATAAAACATATTTGTTCAGTGTGTTATCAAAGGTTTTGGAAAAGAAATGAATCTATTGCCTTTTTTTACTATCAAAATATTGGTTGCCATCTAGCTTGGGTTTTTGACTCCAGGGAATAGTGGTTCCATCAACAAAACCCATGCAACACGGAAAGCCTTCAGTCTGCATTACTTGAGATATCTCCTGGCCCTCTTCTTTGGTTGGCCAACAAAGGAATGAGCAACGGAAAGATAGGATAGAAGTCATTACTCTTTTGGTGTATAAGTCAATGGATCCATAATTGAACAAGAATAGATTTTCTAATTGATGAATTGCTGCTCCATTACCATTTGATCCAAATATACAAAGAGCAAAGGCTAGTTGGATAGCTGGATTGCGTTGAGGATTCCAAGAATTTTCCTGGAAGATGTGGTGGTCTTCAATCATCTCCAAAATTTTCATGAATGAAGGCAATAAATTTTGGAATAGTTTCTGGAAGCTTAAGTCAGGGAGGAGATGAATCTTTTGCCTTTCATACATAGGGTTGTGGAGAGTGTGTCTTCTTGGAACCATGTATAGCTTTTCCAATAGAGAATTCAAACCTAACCAAGTTGATTCCAAATTTGAGTCTGAATCAGAGTCTGAATCATAGTCTGAATCAGAGTCAAATAATAAACAATTTCAGTCAGCTTTTTTGCATTTTCAACTTGCTGCGGGGAAGTTTGATTGGACATGTTGAGAAAGATGGTGATTTGATGTGGGGTGATGAGATGATGATGGGATGTGAAGTTATGGGGATGTGAAGTGATGGAGATGAGATGTGTGTGATGTGATGGAGATGGTATTGTTATGGATTTGCTAAGGTGGAGGTGTGGATGGGTGTTTTGCATACAATGGATGGTGGATGGATGATAATGGTGGGTTTGATTTTTGAAACCCACAATTTCCATGAAACCCGCCATTTTGAAATACACCAGTTAGGGGGTATGTGTATTTCAGAAAACTGCCATTAAAATGGCGGTTTTCTAATGGCGTTTTTTCTAACTTTGATACACCCTATTATAGAGGTATATACTAGAGTATAATTTACTAGATTTGAGGAATCATGCTATGTGCACAGTGCAGTATATGATCTACCCCCAGTGTGAATTTTAGAGGTACACAATAAATAACTAACTAACTACTAGATTGAGAGTTGAATGGGGAGCATGAAGATCAATCCTGACTGGGGTGTGAAAAAAACTACTTGTTTCAAGGGTAGTGTTAAATTCAAAAACCTGGGTGGAAAACAGGTGTGAAAAACGATTTGAAACCCATATGAAAGTTGCAAGAAAAGTTGTTTGTACTTTTGCAACCCCCTTGGGGTTTTCCATGTCTTCCCTGAAAAATTTGGCCCATTTGGGGCAAAATAGCCCCAAATCAGCCATTTCAAGGGGGGAATTAGGGGTACCTAGGAGCTCCTGGACCACATTTGAGTGCCATCAACCCAAATATGGGTATTTTGCATACATTTTGGGACTATTGGACCACAAAAATAAATTTTAAACTCTACTGCACATTCTGCCTATTGGCAAAACAAAGTCTTGTCACAAACTATACACAGTATTTTCTTATTGGATAATTTTTCTCTCAACCCAAAAGTGAGTACACTTTGGAGTTGTCAAAACAGTTGGGTTGAATAATAAATTGAATTAGGATTTCTTTTTGAATTATTGGAACAGTGGAAAGCCCAAGCCCCCCTGGTTTCATCATGGCTACATCAAAGGACTCAATCAATAGTGCTGTTAAAAAGATCTGTGGCAGAAGCTAGGGATTAGGGTAGGGATTTTGGAAATAAAACATTTGAAGCCTCAATCCATCCTCATCTAGGGTTAAATTGGAACTCGTCTAAAAATATTCAAGAAAATTTAAACTTTTTCTTCAGTATTGATGCTGAAGGATGTAAAGGTTTTATTTCTCTGTGGGAAAAGTATGGGGCTTCTCAAACCAAGTTGGAGGCAGAAGTTAATGATGTGGAACTCAGAGCAGGAAAATTTATTGCTTCTTCTGTTAATCTATTCTGGGATTGCTTATTTTGAAACTTGTAGACAGTGTTTCTTGAAAGACCGTTATGATGTAATCAATTATATGGAAAATAAACTTATCCCTATCAAAGGGGTTTTTTTAATGGCATGGAATTGTGTGAAACCTGAATTTGGAAATAAAACAACATCTTGGTTAGAAGGGGCCCATTCTACTTTCAAAAGGTTACTTGTGGGATCTTTGGGGAAAACTTGGGATTTGTGGAAACACCCGGAAGGAAACATTGATAGCCAAATAAAATAAGTGAATGTTTTGCTTAAAAATCTTGAAAAAAGTTAGGAACAGTTCTTCAAACAAAAATTTTACCTTTGGGATAAAAATTGTCAATTGAGGAAATTAATATCATGGATGCAAAATTAGAAAAGTTAAAGCACAATCATGATGGTAAAGTGTGCACCAAGTCATACCCCAGACAATGGGCTTTCCTTGTTCCATAATATTAGAAAAAATACTAGCATTGAGAGGATCCTTTGTGCCAGTTGATGTTCATCCTCAGTGGAGGTGAGACTATAACCCTTCAAGTTCAGTAAGTTGGATTGTTTCAAGTGCTTGAATTGTTCCTGAATTAATTCAATAATGAGTAATTTTTTTGCTTCATGAAATATTGACACTTATCCAATGCTTGACTTATCTCAATTGTTTGAAAAGCTCAGTTTGATTTTTATGGGTGAACCTGAAGAAGTTAAAGTTCAGATTTTAAAGTCTTTCGTCAAACATGCAATAAATTTGGTTTATAAGCCAAGTATTAAGCCAGAAGTCTTACAGTCCAGCTGCGGTCAACCCAAATTGAAAGATACCTCATGTGAACTTTCAAGATTTGAGAATGTGGAAAGGGAACTTAAGAACAAAAAAAAAGTTAGAAGGGCACCAAAAAGACCAAAAATTGCAAGTCTTTTATTTTGAGAAGTTTTATTTTTTATGGTTTAATGAACTGATGGGGAAATGATATTTATAGTGAAATCAAGGCTCAGAATCTGAATTTCATATTTCAGAGGAAGATACTGAAATTAAATTAGGCTCCCTTCATTTTGAATTGGAATCCTTTTCTGAGGAAGAATAAGAGGTGGAGAAGTCAACCAGAAGATCATATTTGCTGAGTATTGTTTTCATTAATGTGATTAGAATGTTTTATAATTGAGTTTTTATCATAGGAACCAAAATTTAAATAACTCAATCAAATACCTGAGAACTGACACAAGTTCTTGGGTGAGCTTTCGGATCCAGATGGTGATGGTAATTGTGGATTTAGATTCATTGCAAACTCACTTGGGTAAAATGAAAATGGATGGTTTAAATTACAAAGGAAAATGATTGAAATATTGAGGAAACATAAGGCATGCTATTCTAAGATAACTGGGGGTATCAATGAGGTTGAGGATATTTGAAAAAAAAAATTGATTTTAAAGACATAAATGAAAATTTTTCATCTTAAAATGGCTTTCAAAGTTAAAAGTTTTTATCTTAAAATGGCTTTCAAAGTTAGATATGGGAGAAATAATAGAAGATACTTATGCAAGGACAATTTTTTTCATTTAATTGGATTTTTGTTGTACTTATACTCCTATGGAAATGGGTTTGTAAGGAAAAATCAGAGGCCAGGTTCATTTCCATTTTTAACAATAACCACTTGGTTCATTTCTTACTTGAAGGGGATATAATTCAAATCCCACCCATTGTATCAAAACATTCTTCTTTGAATTCAAAGACAGATTCTGGTTACTTTGATCATCTCAAACATCAAATGCATATGTATTTGAATTTATAAATATTATATCATATCCTCATTTGGGTTTTCATTTCATCATTTGGGTTTGGTCTAACATGTACTTCTGATGATGATCTTGTACTTCTATTCATATAAAGGGTCATAACACTTTGAATATCATTATTCTGAGTGCTTTAAGTTAAAATCATTATTTTGAGTTTTTTGAATGAGATTTTATTGGTAATTCAGTTCAACTTGTGTTGGGCTGATCCCATCATAAGTAGTATTTTTACTTCTCATGATGGGATAAGCTTAGCACAAGTTGAACTTGTTTTTTTTTGGTGTTTTTAATTTAGGGCTAGTCCATTTAGTTGGGCTTGATACAAGTCTAACTCAATGGACTAGCCCTATTTTTTGGGGGGTTTTGATTTAGTTTTGAGCTATTCCAATGACATAAGTTCAACTTTTGTTGGGCTGATAACATCATAAGGATTATTTCTACTTCTTATGATGGGATCAGCTTAACACAAGTTGAACTTGTTTTTTTTTTGGCATTTTTAATTGAGGGCTCATCAATTGAGGTGGTTTTATTGTATTTTATTCAAATATTATATTGCTTCAGGGCTGTATTTTATGTAAATTGTTCCTTTTTATTTTCATTTACCTGTTTTTTTGTTTTTTTGGGGACCATTTATTAATTTTTTTGACTCTTCAATTTTTAATTAGGGTGTATCAGCGTCAGAAAACCCCATGAGAAAACCATTTTTTTTTTTTGAAATACAAATAAACCCTAACTGGTGTGTTTCAAAATGGCATATTTCAAACACCAAGCCCACTATTTATGCATCACCAATTCCAATTTGATCAACCTAACCATCAACCTCCTCCAAAAAATCCACCTCCATCATCTCATCATGCTCTAGTTATACCAAGCCATCCATGCCCTCCATTGGTCTTATCTCAACTCAGCATTGATTCAATCACAGGCAATCTTGTTAATAAACAACCTTTTCCTGAACCAGATCATTACACAGACCAGGCCAACTGCCATCTCAATCCCTGCCACAAGGCAAAAAAATCCCAGGAACCTCAAG
Source organism: Puccinia polysora (assembly GCA_025617555.3). NCBI lineage: Eukaryota > Fungi > Basidiomycota > Pucciniomycetes > Pucciniales > Pucciniaceae > Puccinia > Puccinia polysora. The sequence goes on from CM062613.1 coordinate 42,403,448, forward strand.
CTAGCCCAACTGATGAGACTACTCAACCAGGTACATAAAAGAGACAATTACACACTCTCACAGTCTCCATAATTCTCCATTCTAACTTCATTCCATTGTATCCTTATTTCATCTTTACTAACATCATACATTCATCCTATCCAATCTCATTGGACCAACCAATCCATTTACTTCATCATGACAACTCATCTCTTCAATCTTAAATTGAATTCTAAACTAGGAGAAGGATTAATTGTTCTTCTGAAATGCTAGTGAACGTATTCTTTTCACACAGCCAATCACCAAACTCATGCTTACTCACCACTCAATTGATTCATCCAGTCAAAGCTGTAGCTCATTAGGATAACCCCACTGGTTTGGATTCAAAACAAGATTTCTGAACCCAATAATGTATGTATGGAAAAAACATGACTGGTCTTGCCACAACAAGGCAAAGGTCTTCCAAAAACTTTTCTGATGCACCTTTTTTCTTATCTGTCAATGCTTAAAGATCTATCCTGTTGTTTTCTATTCAAGACAAACAATCTTGTACCTATCTTTCATCAATATTTTTAAAACCATCATCTCAATCTTTCTATCATCCATCTCCAAGAAATTTATCTAAAATTCCAAAGAATGCACCGGTCTTTGCACACAAACTCACCAAAAGAAACTCATTACCTTACTTAAGACGTGTCTCATTCTGCTCATAGCTCAGAATTTTTTCAGAATAATCCAAAACAGACTTGAAAAATGGCCTTGATTATGATTCAATCATCAAATATGATCAGCAGTTAAATAATCTAACATTTTTTTTCTATTTAAGAAAACTAATCTTGTAACTAGATTTCATCAATCTTTTCAAAACCATCATCTGAATATTTCTATCATCCATCCCCAAAAAATTTATCTAAACCTCCAGAGAACATACCTGTCTTTGCACACAAATTTACCAAAAGAAATTCATTATCTTACTTAAGGAGTGTCTCATTCTGCCAATAGATCATAATTTTTTCAGAATCATCCAAACAGAACTTGGAAGATGGCCTGAATGATTATTCCATCATCAAATATGATCAGAAGACCTCATTTATCCTCATCAAGTGGATCAAGTCTTTAGTCAACAGGATCTCTCAAAGGAAACTGAGAGTGAAGACAAATGAACAAGATTGACCAGCTTTTGTCTCCATCCAAAATGAGCCTTGGATGACCCCAAACACCCAGCTAAGGGATTTGGAGGGTCAGGCTATTGAATGATTTGGTACCAACTGGGAAGGCTTACTTTCAGAAAAATAATCACTGGGCTCAAAGGTGTGAAAGATTCTAAATTAAAGGGCACAGTGTGAGGCTACAAGGCATGGATAGTTAGAGGATTTATTGATAAAAGATAGTGGGCTGATGGTATTTTCAACTAGTTCCCAATCAATCTCACATCTGGTGTTTTGGAAAAGAGGTTCCATGAGAAAAAATAACTTTCCATTTTATCCTTTATGGCTCACGGCGGCTTGAATGACAAGAGAAGTGAATTGCTTCAATTTATCAAGAAAATAAAATAATACTGAGTCATTCAAACAAAGCTTGTGACCTACCAGGAGAACCTTGATGAGCCTGAAAGATGTGGTGGATGGATGATAATTGAGGGAGGATGAGAAGGAGTGAGGGAATGGATTAGAATTCAAAGAGGATGAGTAAGGATGATGAAGGATACAGATAGAGAATAGAGAGTTATATAGTATATTTGAAAAAAAAACACTTATTTGAAGGTAACTCTGACATTCCTTATGTGAAATAAGTGGGTTTTTTGATTGCTTAATGGTGGATTTGGTTTGAAACCAGCCATTAAAAAAAATGGTCAATTGGCTAACTCTGATACACCATATTTTTTATTTTTATTTGTTCATGAGGACATGAATTTTCATTCACAGCCCTGGATTTGTGAAATTTTCAAAATTTGTTTTTAATTTTTAATTTAATTTGTTTTTTCCCCATTTTTTTGTTCAATTTATTTATTTACATTTATTTTTGGTAATTTTATGTAATTTAATTTAATTTTGTTTTTTCACGAAACTGGAGTTGTGAAATGGTTGTCCTAGATTGAAAATTTAACATTTCCCTTTTTTTTTAAAAAAAAAAAATTAATTATTTTTTTAAAGAAAAGATATGATTAGTTTTTTTGATAATTGATTTTTGGAGACTAAATCTTGGGCTGAGTAGGATTCAGTGGGATTTAAAATTTCTAAAATCAGATTGAAAAAATCTTCTAGAAAAAGAATTAAAAAAAGTTAATCTGATCTGATTGATAAGTAAAAAAAATGGGAGAAAAAGAAACCAAATTTGGAGTATGATTCAATTATCAGGATATAAAAAATCAAATCTTCACATGAAAAAATCAATTTCAAATGAAAAAAGGGGCTTCAAACTTAATTGAGCTGCAGGATGAATGGAAATTCAGAACCTCATGGTGGACTGAACAATATTATGAGTTTAAAAATAATTTTGTGTGTCTGATCTGTTGTCTATCTCTCTCTTTGTATTTGCTAAAAATGAGCTTGTTGATTGGCTTGATCTCATAATTTGAAAGTTGAAATAATACATCATGATGACTCTAAATTTCTCAAGACTACTGGAAATTGTTTATTCAAATTTTGAAATCTTCTGAGGATGAGATTTACAAATTTTAAGATTAGAAGTTCAAAAATTACCAGAGGGGCTTTTTTCTGGAGATAGATATGAATAGAAGAGATTAATTGACTCTGGTTGAGAGATTGAATGGATTGATGGAATGGTATTGAATCTGTGGATCAAATAATTGGTTATTACCTTTCAAAATATCATCTTTTTGCTCAACCTCACCACAATCAATTCATTCAGTAAGTCAATTTTAAATCCTAAAAAATAAATTATAATTTCCTTGACATCATCATAGGCGCACCAATTTTTACAAATCACAAAGATTTGAGGTTGAAAGTTGGTAAGGGATTATACCTTGAATAAATCTTGTTGGTGTAGATTTTTAGGATCATCTTCAACCAAAACAGTCATGGTTTCAATTAGTCTTCATGATTTTTGTTTCCTTAGGCTTTCAGGAAGTGAATCTAGTAGGAATAAGATTTATCTCTTGAAACTACTGTATTTTATTTTTTTTTAAAAACATGAAATAATATTGATCCATTTGATATAATCATTTGAAGAGTTAGGGATTCTGAAAAAAGTAATACATTTTTTGATTAATCTATCCCAAAGATTTTATCTTGACTACTAGTATATGCCCCCAAATTTGGGGAGGCATGGCATTTTCCCAGTGCAGCATTGACTTTGCCCAGTGTCAATGCAAGAGGTGCATATACAAAGAAATCAATAAATGATTAAAACCCCAAGGACGTTAATGCCGGTTGTGGTGTGGGAATTTTTTCAATCTTTTTATAGAAGTATATAGCCATGCATGAATGGTTGATAAAACCTCTATTCATGAAGCAGATTTTTTTAGATGATGTGTAGATCATGCAGATTATCTTTGAAGTCCAGTTAGAGATCCTGGTGATAACGATCCCCTAAAGAATCCAAAAATCTTCAGCTAAGGATCAAGAAAAATACTTCAAAATAATTCTCTCCAGAGAGTTGATTTGATCAAATCTGGTATTGAAGATTTTGGGAATATTTAAATGTTTGAAAAAAGGTTTAAGATTCTGAGGAGAAAATATTTGAAACATATCTATCAACTACCATTTTGGTGTAGAATTTATTGAATCCTGAAGAATAAATCCTCTGCTGCATTTGTTCCCAATCAGTTCCAATTTTAGCAATTAATTTTTCATTTAAATTGTATACAGATCAGAGGAATGACGGATGAATTTAACCTTTTGTATTAAGACTAACAATTTTGTGGTGAATATTTCAATTTACCTTAAATTTGTATAGTGCCCTGGTATAATGCTGGAAGAAATTTAAATTATTTTGGTTGAAATGAATTGATGTGAATCCAAGATTAGAGTTTATCAGCCTGAAATTAGAGAGAAGTAAAAGCTGATGGGAGCTGTGCTCTTCATGAGATATCTTGTAGATATGGAGAAACTGCTGAGGTGTAATTTTCTGTGGCACTAAAAAACTTTCAAATTCTAAATAATGGGGATATTTTATCATCTTGGAAAAAAATTAGATTTTTAATCTTGGAAAAAGCTGGTTGGATTTAGAGTTTATGGTTCAAACAAAAAAAATGTAGGTTTGATCCACCCCCAGGAGGCCTGGTTGCACTTTTTTTTTGGAATCTTCTCTTCAGTTTTGAAAATTATTAGATTTTTACCAAAATTGTTATCTCCATAGGATGACCTTGAAAAAAACTCTCTTGCGGTCTTTCTGCCAAGTATTCTTCAATTACAAGTCAATCATCCTGATTTATGGGAATCAAGTTCATTTTAATAGTTCATTTTATAAACCTATTCAATTGGTTGAGCTGGAAACCATAAACATTAAATTTAGGATCCTCATCATTGGTGCAAAAATTATTAGCTTGAATTTCCACAGAAATAGAAATGTTGGGAATTTGAGGATTAGTATAAAGATTCTGTTGAGGATGTGGAGGAAGAATGCTTGGTTTATTTGGAGGAAGAACATTTGAAGTTTTTAGATTATAGAATAAATATGGATGGTTGATGTTTGAAATCAAAAGAAAATGAGGAAGAGTATCAAATATAAAATGATTGGTGTGGTCAGAGGGGAGATTTGGTGAGTTTTAGGGAAGTGGAATCAGACAATGCTCATGTGTTGATCTGGTATGGTATGAAGGTGGCAATAAAGGTTTTTTTTGATTCTATGTAGAGTATGATTTGGAAGGTATGGTGGAAATAAGAAAAAGTAATTGGTTCCAATAAAATGTTAATATGGATATCATAAAGAATCACATTGGAGTCTGATTGGTTTAGCGAATTTTGAACAAACAATTAAGGGGAGGAGGACCTTCTATGTGATGAATTTTGGAAATTAATCATGCTGTGTTTGAATATAAATGTATGAAAATCCTTGTAGAAATTTATAAGTGAAAAAAAACTAATCAAGTGTGTTTATTTCTGGGTCAAGGGGGAATTTCATCCAATTGGCATGGAAGTCAGTTCATATAGAAATTCAATTTTCAAAAAAAAAGAAAAAAGAAAAGGAAACTTTTAACCAAGTAAGGAATTGATATTCATTAAATGTGATTCCAGTTTCCTCTGTTACATGTACTTTACTTGTTAAATGTCTTTTCCTTGTTACACATTTTTTCCCTGTATTTATAGGATAGTTTTTAATAAAAATGCTATACATACAGATTTGTAGTCAGAAATTATGAAAATAAATAATAAACAAAAAACACATATCTACATAGATCAGTTTACATATGACTTTACAGTAAAATAATAATAATAATAAAAGAAGACTGAGGAAAAAAAGGACTAAAATAAATGAATAAATAGAAGTGGACTGAAATGGACTCAAGAGGTGCATGTAATGGCAAATTTTCAATCCGCAACCCAGTGGTTGCAAACAAGTGCAAAAAACTGTTTGCAACCCATCTGAGTCACAAATGGCTGTTTTCAACCCATGTGAAATGTGTTGTTATAATATATATATATATATATATTTTAACATTTTTTTAATTTTTTTATCTATCATTTCTTTTTTTATTTAAATAAAAAATTATAAAATATAAAACTAAATTAAAAATATAAATATGTAAACAAATATAAATAAATAATGTGAAATAAATAAATAATTAACCAAAAATAGAGCAATGTTAAATTCACAACTCAAATTATTAGTGTACACAACTAATTTGAGTTGTGTGTCATGGCTACACAATTACATTTGAGCCGTGTATAGACCCACAAGGCCCAAATGGGTTGGGCTGTAGGCCACACAGCACCGGACCGCCCTGTGGGGCCGCACGACTACATTTGGGCTGTGTGGAGCTCTAGACAACTTGATTGTAGTCGTTTAGCTGTTCCACAGGATTAAAAAAATAAAAAAAGTAAAATAAATTGAATAAAAATTCAAAAAAAAAAAAACAGACATCAACCAAAAAATTCAAAGTTTTTGATTTTTTGGTCAATATAAATAAATAAATTAATTAATTGATGAATTAATTAATAGTAAATAAATGAATCAATAAATGAATCAACAACCCCTTCAACGCGTTTATGGGTCACCAAGCGTTGATTGTGTTGTATGGGGCCCTACACAACTCCCACACAACTGGGAGTTGTGAATTTATCATTGCCCTTAAGAATAAATTAATTGATTAAATTAAAAATATAAATAAATAAAATGGAATGGAATAAAAAAATAAATTAATATAAATGTATAAAATAAATTAATTACTCCAAGAAAAAAATTATATATATATATAAATATAATGAATTAAATGAAATCCACAATTTAATTTTTTTTTGCCATTCACTACTCAAAATGTGTTGCAAATTTAGCATTGGCCCCATTTAATACAAACTTGGTGCACAAATAGAAACCCAAGGAAATCAACACCAGGTGAGGTTTCATATAAGGAATTATTTTTCTTATGTCTTTAATCATCAAAAAAATTGTTTTTATAATGCATGGATGTAATCTGCACATGCTAATAACCTTGAACAGAACTGGTCTTTGAAATTCCTGGATATATGAATTTTTGATGCTGAAGTTGTGTAGACAAGGTTTGAAAGCCCCCCCAAATAAAAATTTATGAGAAGAGTTGAAAGGTATTAAGCCCCTTTAAGATTCCTTCATTTCTTCTTATATAAAAAAAATAAAGGAATGATTAAGATTGCCACTTTTCTTGGCACTTATGATCCTAATTTTTAGGTTCTTTTGCTCAAATAGTTTTGTACTTCTTTGAACTGGCAGTTTTGTTTTCTGGAAAGTCTTAAATTTTCAACCATACAAGACCCGTTCACACTTCAAAATGCGTGTCCTGGTGCGGTTTGCGACCCATCTGGGTTTTGAACAGATTTTTTTGCAACTCTCTGAGGCGTGAACAGCCATTCACAACCCAGATGGGTTGCAAATTAAGCCATGAAACTCATTTTGAGTAGTTGTGTGCTGTTTGCAGATTTTTATTTTTATTTGTTTTATTTTTATTTGTTTTATTTTTATTTTTATTTTTATTTTTATTTTTATTTTTATTTTTATTTTTATTTTTATTTTTATTTTTATTTTTATTTTTATTTTTATTTTTATTTTTATTTTTATTTTTATTTTATTTTTATTTTTATTTTTATTTTTATTTTTATTTTTATTTTTATTTTTATTTTTATTTTTATTTTTATTTTTATTTTTATTTTTATTTTTATTTTTATTTTTATTTTTATTTTTATTTTTATTTTTATTTTTATTTTTATTTTTATTTTTATTTTTATTTTTATTTTTATTTTTATTTTTATTTTTATTTTTATTTTTATTTTTATTTTTATTTTTATTTTTATTTTTATTTTTATTTTTATTTTTATTTTTATTTTTATTTTTATTTTTATTTTTATTTTTATTTTTATTTTTTATTTTTATTTTTGTTTAATTAATTATTAATTATTTATTCATTTACTTATTTATTCATTTATTTATTCATTAGTTCATTTAATTATTTATTTTGAATTTACTTACTTATTCCATATTGGGCAATGTTAAATGCAACCTCACAACCCCCCTTCATGACCTCAAAAGGGTTGCATGGCGTAATTTGAAACCCACTTTGGGTTGCAAACGGCCGCTTGCAACCTGTTGCAGTTGTGAAGGGCCGTTTGCACACTTGGTTCAGTTGCAAAAGGCCGCTCACAACGCAATTTGAAGCTGTGAGTGGCCATTCACAACACATTTGTGGTAAAAAAAATTAATTTTTTTTTTTTAGAAAAAATAAGGGACATTGAAAAAAAATAAAAATAATTAAAAGTCAATAAAAATAAATAAATATGAAAAAATAAGGCAAAAAATAAATAAAAATGGATTGAAAATAAATAAAAATAAATGAAAATGTATAAAAATAAGGTAAAATTAAATAAAAGTAAAGAGTCTATGGAGAAGCCCTAAAGTAAAAGTGCCAAAAACTATAAGTTCAACTTGCCTGGACCTAAAGTAAAAACACCAAAAAAAAACACAAGTAACATGAAAAGCTCTAAAGTAAAAACGCCAAAAAAAACAAGTTCAAACTGTGTTAAGCTGATCTTATCACATGAAGTAAAAATACTGCTTATCATGGGATCAGCCCAACACAATTTTAACTGACTTACCAATAAAATCTCATTCAAAACAATCATCATAATGATGTCAACTCAAAACACTCAACATGATGATGTTCAAAATGTGATAACCCTTTATATTAATAGAATTACAAGATCAGCATCAGAACCCAAACCCAAAAAATAAAAATAAAATGATATATATAAATTAGAATACAACTCAAGTTGATCCTCAAGGTGATCAACACAAAAAGTGGCTTTTTCTGGAAATCATGGAATGTGGTTTGGAAACTATTGGCAGGATTGGAATCAAATCTCCCTTAAGTATAAGCTGGACCCAATTGTTATTGTTAACAAAGCAAATGAACATAGGATCTGATTGTTCTTTTACACAAATTTTCATAGTTTTATAAGTACAGCATGAATCCAATTGAATGAAACATATTTTCCTTCAATAAGTATCTGCTATCATTTGACCCATAGTATTTTAGCATATCAAATATTATTTTTCCTCAATTTTTCAAGCATTTATTTTCTTACTTGAAACCATCCATGCTCCTAATACCCAAGTTATTTAGCAATGACTCTAAATCCACAATTCCCATCACCAACTGGATCCCACCCCCCACCCAAGAACTTATGTAATTTCTCAGGTATTTTCTGGAGGTAGTTCACTTTCTAGGATCAAAAATGAGTTAGCCAAAATTCAAATCTCATTAAAGTAATTACAACTCACCAAAGATGACCTTCTGTTTGAATCCTCCATTTCTTCTGCTTCATCCTTCAAAAAGGAATCTGATTCCAATGGCACCAACCCCAATGAACTTTCAGTCTCTTCAACTGAACTATGAGATTCAGATTAAGAGCCATTGTTGCAGCACAGAAATAATTTTCCCATCAGTTCATTAAACCATAAAAATGAAAATTTCTCACTCCAAATAAAAGACTTACTGTCTTTGGTCTTTTTGGTCACCTTTGAAACATCTTTTCCCTTTTAATTCTTCTTTCAACATGTTTTATTTTTGAAAGCTCACAATGGGTTGCTTTTAAATTTGGTCAACTGCGGCCTGAAATCAAAAACTTTGGCTCAAGCCTTGGCTTTGCAATCAAAGCAGCTGTATTCTCAAGCATTGACCTTAGAATCTCCAACCTAACTTCTTTAGGTTGTTCCCTATAAATTGAATTCCACTTGTCAAACATTTGTGATTCTTCATCAAGCCCTGGATCTGTTTCAAAATTTCAAAAGCAAAAAGAATTATCAATTTTTCAATCCAATAATTAATCTTTCAATCCAATAATTGATCTTTCAATCCAATAATTAATCTTTCAATCCAATAATTAATCTTTCAATCCAATAATTAATCTTTAAATCAAATAATTGGTACCCTTCAAAAAACCCCACTCAGTTCATTGGAAGGTTTTTAGTCCAACTTCCACTGAGGATGAACATCCCCAGGCAGGGGATCCTCTTGATGCTAGTATTTCACCTCAAATTTGGGAACAAGGCAATCCCATTGCTTTTGAAAATGACTTGGAGCACACCTTGCTATCATGGTTGCACTTTAACTTCTCAAATTGTTCCCCAACAAGTTTAATTGCCTTCATTGACAAGTTTTAACCCAAAGATAGTAGTTCTGTTGGAAGACTTGTTGCCAAATTTTTTCAAGAGTTTTCAAGTGCTGCATGGACTGATTGTATTTGAATTTCAATAGTTCCTTCAAGGTGTTTCCACAAATCCAAAATGTTCCACAAAGATCCCACAAGTAATAGTTTGAAATTAGAATTGGCCCCTTCTACCCAAGACTTTGTCTTATTTCCAAAGTCTGGATTGATACAAGTCCAAGCCATTGAAAATGTCTCTTTGATAGGGAAAATATTCTTTTCCATATACTCAAGTAAATCCTTGCGGTCTTTCAAGGAAAACTGTATACAAGTTTCAAAGTAAGCATTCCCAGCAGAGATCAATAGAAGAAGCAATAAATTGGCATACTCTGAGTTCCGCATCATTTAGTTCTGCCTCCCCCATGGTTTTATAGGCTCCATACTTGGCCCAAAGAGTCACAAAGCTTTGCCATTCTTCATTGTCATTAATGAAGTGCAATTTAAAGTTTGATTGAATTTTTATAGACAAGTGCCAGGAGCACAACTTTCTGGATGACTCAGGGAAATTGTGTTCAATAGAAAAAATAAGAGCTTTTTCCTAGTCTGTCACAAAGACTTTTGGAAGCCTCTTGGGATAATTAGCCAACTCCTTTAATGCATTCAATTCCAAACTGTAGAACTCATATGTTTCCTTTTTTATAAAAACAAAAGACATTGTAAAAGTATTTTTGTAGGCAGTCATTACTAAAAAATGCAATAGAGGGATGTTGTACCTATTTGTTTTATAGGTACAATCCAAGAATGCAATATGATGGAATTTTTTGAAAAGTTTTATAGACTTGGTATCAGCCAGGAATACAGCCTCTTAGTGACCCTCTCCACCAAATTTGGACCTGGAAACCCACTGAGATTCCTGGAGCTTTTCCAAAAGTTACCCTCTCCACCAAATTTTTACATGGAAACCCACTGAGATTCCTCAAGAATTTCCAATTGAATGTCCATAACAGTTTTCCCATCCATTTCTGAAATTTTTACCTTTTGCTTAGTGTTATAGATTTTTCTATTGTCAACGTATTCTTCAAAATCAATTTTGCTCAATTTCCTTTTAAGTTTCACTATATTGAGCCCATCTTTCATGCCTTCCCTAAGGAAATCTAATGCTTGACCAGAGATTCTTGTCAGTTGAGGATTCACTGAATGAATTTCAGATGGTTGATGATTGTGTAGGCCATTTCTAATGGAGGGATGCCACATGGGATCTGCTACTTTCCTACTTGCATGGATCATTAATTGACACCCAACCTTCCTAGTGTGATTTTTTCTTTGAAATTTGGTGAGGCATGGCCCTTCATAAACCCCAAATCTGTGACATACTAGATCCATGTATTTGTATTTCCCTGACTTGAATGTTGTTGATGCATAGCCATTCATGGCTGCCCATTTTGGAAAAAAAATCTTGGCTTCTTTCCTACTAGCAAAGGCTTTCACAGGAGGAGGCTACAGCTGGTCTGGAACCCCTTATTTACATTAGTATTTGTCAAGCCAAATCTTACTCAGTCCAATGACATATGAAATGTTACCCACCACATTTAGTCAATTCATGTTGTGATGGAACATCTTGTTTCAGTTGTGAAGAAACATTTTTTTCCTCAATTGTAACTCTAGATGAGGATGAAATTGGGGATTTCAATGTTTTTTTTTCCAACTCCCTACCCAAATCCCTCATTTCCACCAAAACATTGTTAGTTAAACTTTTAATTAAGCCCTTTAACTTAGCCTTTGTTCATCTGGGAGGGCTTTGGCTTGCCACTGTTCCCATAAACCAAATAAATACAATGGAAATATAGTATTCAATGCAATTTTCAATCAAAAAAATCCAAAAGTTTGCTCACTTTTGGGTTGAGAAAAATTAATTTATGCAATGGCTGTGTGTTGTGTTTGTACATGATTTGTGTCAAGAGTTTTTGCCAATAGGAAGAATTTTCGATTTCCGAGTTTCTTTTTGTGGTCCAATATTCCCACATAGTATGCCAGATCCCCAAATTTGGGTTGACAGCACTCACATGTGGTCCAGGGGTGCCTAGGTACCCCCAATCCCCCCTAAAATGGCTCATTTTTTTTTGGGGGGGGGGGAGTAGCCCAAATGGGAAAGGAAAACATGCGCAACCCCCACTTGCAACTTGCACCTCCCCTGGGGGTTGCAAAACCTTGGTTGCAACTCAAAAAAAGGTTGCAACTCAAAATGGGTTCCAACCCCCAGGGGATGCTCAAGTTGCAAGCAACTTTGCTTGCTCCTTTTTGGGCCATAATTTGCTGTTTGCAAATCATATGGGTTGTGAACGGTTATTCACGCCCCTTTGTGGCCCTGAGGTTTCCAATTTAACATTGGCCTAAATTTGCAACGCTGGGGTTGCAAATTGGTCTGTCACAATAGGGGGTATCAAAGTTAACCAAACCCGCCATTTTTTAATGGCGGGTTTCAACCCAAAAACGCCATTTCAAACCCGCCATTAAAAATCAAAAAAACCCATTTATTTCAGATCAGAAGTGTCAAAGTTAACCTGAAATAAGTGGGTTTTTTCAGATAAAGTATTTAAATGCTTCCACCAACTGTCTGTGTCATACACCCCTGTCTTCCCACCTCCTTCTACCTCCGACCTCATCCGAAAATTTTTTGCCCCCACCCTCATCATAAAATTGATTGACCACTCTCATCACTTTATTGCTCTCATCACTTGATCACTCTCATCCACTTCATTGCTCTCAAAACTTCATCACTCTCATCACTTAACTGCTCTCATCACTTGATCACTCTCATCCACTTTATCGCTCTCAAAACTTCACCACTCTCATCACTTTATTGCTCTCATCACTTGCATAGCCCTTACTCTTTCAAATGGCCCCTCAGCAAACCTCCCCCCGCAAGTCAAACACACCCAAGAGAACATTGCCAAGGAACTCCGCAAAAAACAATCCTCCCCCATCAGCTTCCAAGGGCTCAAGTCAGCTCAAGAGAGCTGATCACATCATCCTGGTAAACTCGCTGAAAATTCCCTCCAACTACAATGCCTGCTTTGGATCCAACAACAAAACACGTGTTGGCCAACCTCAATCCTCTAAGGTCAATGGTTATCTCCTGATGGCCAATGAACTCAAGAACAAAACCAAAGGTAGGCTGGATCTGTCATCCAAACAGATGAGGGAGCGGTTCAAAAAATATTGATCCAAGTACAAAAAGGCCCACTCCATGTCTATCTCCACTGGCTTTGGTATCACCAACTTAAACAAAGCCAAAGGAATCAACTCGGTGGTTGATAAGTTGGACTCCATTTTTCCTTTTTATATTCAAATGGATGAAATCTTCGGAAAGAAGGCCAACATCACCCCCCTAGCTGCTTTTGATGCCCAACAATCCAATTCCGTTGATGCCGAGGACTTGGCTGGGGATTCTCAGCCTACCAACGGGGACCTTGATGAAACCTTGGCCTTGGAGTGGCCCCCATCTGATGACGAGGAGGATATTCAAACACAATTGGCTCCAATCACTTCTACTTTGGTATTGATTGATCAGTCAATCCTGACCTTGGACCCCTCACTTCCTTCTTTTTATTGCTCTCTTCCTGGGGCAGAACAACTGGAGAACTTGCCCAATGAGGAGGATGTTATTCCTGGATCACCGTTGCCATCAACATCTGCTCAAGTAAGGAACTAAATTGTTTTTGATTCTGTCTGGTTTCTCCTGACTGATTTATATTGTAAAAAAACAGGCTCATCCATTTTTGATTGGCCAAAAACTCAATCCAATGGGGCCTCCAACATTGCCTTCAAATACTAGTGAGGACTTTCAGACTCAAACCTCCTCTGCCAAGGGTAAGCAAAAGGCCTCCAATTCCATCAATGTCAACCCCAAAAGTCATCAAAAGAGGGGAAACACTTCCAGTTTTTCGGGCTTTGAAGAAATCATGGAGAAGTGAGATTAATGTAAGTTGATTGATTCAATATCCTTGCTTTCAAAATCATGCTCATTGCCATTCCCCTCCAAAAAACAGTGAAATCACAAATTGAATCAGATAAACTTCAGTTTGAAAAGCAAAAGTGGGATTGTCAACTGGCCATGGATGGTCAAAAGCAGCAAGCCAAGACTTTGGCTAATCAACAAAAATTGGATGCTGAGTGGAGGTTGAAACAAGCTGAGCTAGAGTTTCAAAAAGAGGAAAAGGAGAAGGATCGGCAGCAAGTGCAACTGGAAAAGGAGAGGGAACAACGGGCAAACAAAAAAAAGGATAAGGTATCAGTAGCTTTGGCTTGCATTGGCAGTGGTAGATTGGTAGAAGAAATACAGCAGATTACTCAAATTCTGGGCTTGTAAATATATTTGTATGGATGAAAGAAAAACAAATTATTTTTTACTAAAACAACGTTTGAGAGCATTCTTAACCCCACCAATATACAGATCTTTTTTGTTTTTATTAATATTTTTTTCTCTAGAGTAAATTTGGCTGTTTTTCATGTCCCTACAAGTGATCTGAGTTTTTTTATTAATTTGGAGTGACATGGCCATTCTGGTATGGGTTGCTGTTTCCACAGCTGGAAAGGTACAGTGCTTGTACTTGTTAGCCGCCCAAACCATTTTGACTATACCTTTTTGCTTGAAATCAATTCCAAAGCCAAGGTCAGGAAAAACAAATTGACCGTCCAAAACTTGATATTCATGCGTATCTTCAATAAGTCAACCATTCAATTTTTTGGTTGGGACCACAAGTAAAAAGGAATAGCCAGAGATGTCGCCTTTGTCAATATGAGGAGAATTGTAAAAAGAATCCAAGGTGAAAGTGAGGTGTGGGGAGCAATCAAAAGGTGTAGGCTTGGAACCAAATTCCAACAAAGATAAAGAGGGGATGTTGCTGTCCTTCATGGTATCACGGTTTGATTCAAAGGCAAGTTTGGCCAAATTACAAAACATTTGTCCTAAAATTCAGGATAATTTTTTGGCCTTCAGGTTGAGGACAGCGTACTCTTGAGGAGAAGATCTAATGGATGATTTCTTCACATAACTTCCAAATAACTCCAAAGGGTTCATCGATTTTTGCCAACCAATCGCCCACATTTTTCCAACCCAAGATCTTGAGGGACCAACTGGGTTGACAAATTTTTTTGAACAGTGAAGGAATGTTGTCACAAAGTTGATATCTTTCTTATCTTGCTCAGATAGTCAATCAAAAGGCACAAATTCAATGACGGCAACCAGAGCATGGTGATCAGATTGGTCAAGAACAATAACTTTTCCATGGTGGAAGAAGTGGAAAGCCCCAATTGTCTGTTTTGCTTGCTTAAATTCTTCCTGGGTGGGTTTTCAAGGGTTCTTTTTCTTTTCAGCCGTGATAGCAGGGTACAGATTCAAAGGGCATAGCTTTTGTCTAGACCAGGCAAACTTTTCCTTGATCCAGTCGTCAGTCACTTCCAAAGAAATTTCCAAATCCCTCATTTGAGCCCTCCTTTTTCTACAATTCCTCTGCTTGCCACCTCTCTTTATGTTTTTCATACCATCTCCTTCCATCTTTCTCCCTCCCAGGCACTTGCTGCACCCAAGGTGAGGATCAAGGTGAAATTTGAATGGTTGTATAACATTTTGAGTTTGGTAGGCAGTGAAGGAATTGATATCAAAAAAGGGGTTGGACAAACAAAAAGACCGGTCAAACAAATAAAAAAAAAATGTCAGCAAAGTTCTCATTATCGCCGACAAATGGTGGAATTAAAAAAATAAAAAAGAGATGAAAATCAAAGATTCCTCTGCTTGCCACCTCTCTTTATGTTTTTCATACCATCTCCTTCCATCTTTCTCCCTCCCAGGCACTTGCTGCACCCAAGGTGAGGATCAAGGTGAAATTTGAATGGTTGTATAACATTTTGAGTTTGGTAGGCAGTGAAGGAATTGATATCAAAAGAATAGAATTAGCTGGGGAGGAGTGGTAATGATGAAGAGCCGCGGCTGGCATCATACTAGGCGAACCAGACTGTCCCAGGACGTAGCTTGGTTGGCGTAAGACTTGAGAGAATGTGTTAGCCAGTGGCGAGGTGCTAAAAAGAGTAATACCGCCAAGTAGTAAGGTTTTACATCAGCTGTTGGTACCAGGGTCACTACCGGAGGTTTGATTGGGAATGAGACCTGTGGGGAAATCGATTGATTCGCAATCAATCGGTCAATCAATTAGGAATCAATTGGGCAATCGATTGGCAATTGATTGCTCAATTGATTTGCAATCAATGGCAGGAAGAAGATGAAGGGGAGGGGGGACTCACCAAGGGCAGAGGATGGACCAGAGGATGAGGAGGGGGAGGGGGACTGGGCTGGCTGGACCTGGGGGGGTTCAAAGGGAGGGTTATGGTAGGAGATCAGCCAGGTGAAAAAAGAGAAAGGTGATTCAATGAGGGGAGGGGACTCACCTTTGATGGTTGATGGAGGTTGGGTGGGAGGTAGGTATGTTGTTGGTGAGGTTGGTAAAGAGTGAAGGTGGTGGTGTTTTGGTGAGGTTTTGAAGGTGGTGGTGATGAGTGAGGTGGTTTGGTGAGGAGGAGGCAGGGTTTGACCGGTGAGTGAGTGGGGTGAGGTTGAAGGGTTTGAGTGGTGAGGGGGAGGGGGGTGGCATTTGGTGAGTGGCAGGGTTTGAGGTGGAGGTGTTTTTGGATTCAAGTCCACTAAAAAAAAAATAAAAAAAAAACTCAGCCTATGAATCTTGGGTGAACAACCAAAACCAAAAAAATACAGTGAAGGGAATTTTTACCAATTTCAAAATCAAACATTACTCATCAAAGCAAGCAAGGGTGAGAGGAAGAATCCGCTCTCTCATAGAAGAAGATGAGGGACCAGATGAGACAGGGATGACTTGAGGCGGATCAGGAATATAATCTTGGAATATTTTGTCCCATTCATCTTTGATGTCGGCCAAAAGGTTGTGAAGGATTACACAAGTGATAATCCAGTTGATGAGGAACCTCATATCTTTGGAACATTAGAGCTGGTTTTGCATCTCCCATAAGCTGGCCCATCTTTCTTTCAGAATTCCTATGGCATGCTCAATCCGAACTTGTGATTGGGCAAGATGATAGTTAAAATTGGTTTTTCCTTGATCATTGGACAAAACATTCTGGTATGCTGGAACTACATATTTCCCACTAGCATAAGCCAAATTGGCCAGAAGGTATTGATCTTGGTCAAAGTAGATCTCTGGTTATTGGGCAATCCGCATCCGATTGAAAACATATGAATCATGACAAGAACCTGGAAGGCCAGCATGGAGGGAGATGAACTTCTTTTTGTTATCACAAACAAGTTGTAGTGCCACGGAGTATCTAAATAAAGAGATGGAACATATTTGGTCAGTGTTTGATCCAAAGTTTTATCATAGAAATTGGAAAAGAAATGAATCAATTGCCTTTTTTCACGATCAAAATAGTGGTTGCCATCTAGGTTGGGTTTTTGACTCAAGGGGATGGTGGTTCCATCAACAAAACCAATGCAACCAGGAAAGCCTTCTGTTTCCATTACTTGAGATATCTCCTTGCGTTCTTCTTTGGTTGGCCATGAAAGGACCGAGCAATGGAAAGATTGGATAGCAATCATGACTCTTTTGGTGTATAAGTCAATGCTTCCGTAACTGACTGAGAATAGATTTTCCAATCGATGGATTGCTGCTCCATTTCCATTTGACCCCAATCTACAAAGAGCAACGGCAAGTTGGATGGCTGGATCGCGTTGAGGATTGTGAGAATTGTTCTGGAAGATGTGGTGGTCTTCAATCATTGCCAAAAGTTTCATGAAAGAAGGCAACAAAGTTTGGAACAGTTGCTGGAAGCTTAAGTCAGGGATGAGATGAAGCTTTTGCCTTTCATACATAGGGTTATGGAGAGTGTGTATTCTTGGAACCATGTATTGCTTTGCCAACAGAGAATTCAAAGCTAACCAAGTTGATTCCAAATTGGAGTCTGAATCAGAGTCTGAATGGGAGTCAAACAGTAGCAAAAGTTCAGTCAGCTTTTTTGCGTTTTCAACTTGCTGGCAGGATGTTTGATTGGACATGTTGAGAAAGGTGGTGAGTGATGTGGGGTGATGAGATGATGATGGGATTTGTGTGAAGATGGGTATGTGAAGGTATGTGAAAAACAATAGAGATGTGTGTGATGCAATGGAGATGGGACCGGTATGGATTTGCTGATGTGGATGGGTGTTTTTGATGTGATGGATGGTGGATGGATGATGATGCATAAATGGCGGGTTTAATGGCGTGTTTGATGATTGAAATCGGCCATTTTCATGAAACACGCCATTTTGAAATACACCAGTTAGGGGGTATGTGTATTTCAGAAACCTGCCATTAAAAATGGCGGGTTTTGTCAAAAAAAATGGCGTGTTTCTAATGGCGGGTTTGCTAACTTTGATACGCCCTAATAAAATATGAGTTGTGAAAGGAGGTTCACAACTCAACAATTTTCAAAGAGAAATAAATAAATTTCATTAATTTTCTCATGCCCCAAATACTTTATTTGATGGAACATTACCTCTGCCCGCTGTTGTGGGCCTCTGCTGCTACACGCACAAATCCTTTATTTCCAGTTCATTTCAAGAATTCATTTTTTTGAATTATCAAGCTGCAGTCCTATAGCTGGAGTTTGAAAACTCCCAAACAAAATCTTTGGTCATTTTGGAGGCATTAGAACCCCTTCAAAAATGGAATCAAAAAATTAAAAATTTCTGCCAAAACCAATTTTTCCATGGGTTTTTGTATCATTATCTTGGCTATTTTAATTATTATTTTTGGTTATTTCAGCAATCAGAAAGTTCAACCACCATTTAAGGAGATTTCCAAAAATGTTTTGAGATTTTTTGGAATTATCCTTCACCTTAAAAAACTCCTTCAAAAAAACCAAAGAAATTGAATTTCTCATTGGACATTTGCATCCTGTTATTTTCCTTTTGACTTCATTTTTTTTGGTGATTAAAGCTATTAAAAATTCAAAAAAGGAAGGTATTGGAACAAAAAGAAAAAAAAATGAGTGAGAAAGTGAGTAAATTTGTTATTCTCTCATTTTTTAATTTTTTTCTGATTTGATTTTAGATTTTTTTCCTCCTTCTTTCCTGCACATTATATTATTCTTCTTCTGGAATCTTTGACCAAGTCTCAATCAAAGAAGTGATTTTTATATTTAAAACATATTTTTATTTATAAAATGATATCATTTTTTTTTAGTTCTCATACAAAGATTTCATTTCCCCCAAAACAGGCATTCCACAAATATCACATGTTCAAGATGTTATAGGGGATGGTAACTGTGGATTTAGAGAAGAAGCCAGTTGTTTGGCAAGGAACTAACAAGACTGGATTGAAGTCAGGAATTTAATGTTGAAAGAACTTGATTCAAACCCAATCTTAAAGGACCCAAAATTACTGTGTGATATCTGGGATGAAGCTTTCAAAGAACTAAGAAGTAAACAGAACCACCTTTCTGGCCCAGCTCCCATAAATATGTGGATGAAATTTCCATGCCATGGTTTTCTTCTGGCTGAAAGACATATGTGTCC
This sequence comes from Puccinia polysora, assembly GCA_025617555.3. Taxonomy (NCBI): domain Eukaryota; kingdom Fungi; phylum Basidiomycota; class Pucciniomycetes; order Pucciniales; family Pucciniaceae; genus Puccinia; species Puccinia polysora. The sequence goes on from CM062613.1 coordinate 42,422,801, forward strand.
AGTGTTTCTTTTTTTCTTCTTTAACTCCTTTCACTTATCTTCCTCTGAATTCCCCTTCCACTTTAAATTCCAAATATTCTCCTTTTTGCTTCAGTCTTTTAGAAGATTCAAAAAATATAGTCTCATTCAAGTTAAATTCTGGTCATTGGAAAGCTCCCAGGTTAGATCCACTTTGGAAAGGATTTTTGAGCAATTATTCCAAATGTTGGAAAAACATTATTAAAAAATTTGGAGCTTGGTAATGAGGTTTTATTCCCTCCAAGAAAATCAAGTATAAACATAAACAAAATAATAGATCAATAAAATTTAATACTTGTATCCATAGCTGTTATTTATTTTTGATTTTGTGAATGAAGTTTCTAAGGTGTATGCATACATCAACAAGATCTGTAAAAAGTTTCAAGAAGCTATTTTTTTTCTTTGTTTAAATTTAAAAAAGCTTGAATCCCCCTAAAAAAATTATTTTCAAAGGCAAACAAAAGGATCCAAAAATCCAATGAGAAAATTCAATTTTTTGAATTTTTTGGGTTTTTGAAGGAATTTTTTAAGGTAAAAAATGAATTAAAAAAATTTGAAAGAAATATTTAAAAGCTCTTAAATTTTTTCAATTTCTAAAAGCTAGAATAACCAAAAATAAATAATGAAGAAGGCAAACAAAAGTATCCAAAATTCTAATGAGAAAATTGATTTTTTTGAATTCTTTGGTTTTTTGAAGGAATTGTTTTAGGTAAAATTATGCATCCAAAAAATCTGAAAGAAATACTGGAATGCTATTTTACTTTTATTTTGGATTTTTTATAACTTCAATTACCAAAAATAATGAGGAAAAAGTAAAACAAAAGGATGCAAATGTCCAATGAGAAATCTGTTTGTTTGGGCTTTTGAGGGAATGTTTTATGGTAGAAGGATCAATCAAAAAAATTTAAAAGAAATATTGGAAAAATATTTGAATTTTTGCAAAATTTCTGGTAGATTAAATAAAAAAAAAAATAATTAAAATAAACAAAATAAATATCTGAAAACCCATGGAAAAAATTGTTTTTGTGGAATTTTTTAATTTTTTTCCTCCAATTTTGGAGGGGTTCCAATGCATACAAAATTACCAAAGATTTTTTTTGGGGGTTTTAAAACCCCATTTATGTGACTGCAGAATCAGAATTCAAAAAAAATTAATTCTTGAAAGTATTTTGAAATAAAGTATTTGGCCTTGTAGCAGCAGAGGCACGTGACAGAAGGTAGAAGTAATATTCCATGAAATAAAGTATTGGGGGCATGAGAAAATGAATTCCCTTTATTTTTTTTTTATTTTGAATTGGATTATCTTTTTTTTTTTATTTATTTATTCAGGGCATTAATTTTCTCACGCCCTCAATCCTTCATTTTAAGGAATATTACATCTACCCACCATTGCACGCCTCTGCCGCCACACAGACAAATACTTTATTTCATGGTAATTTCAAGAATTGTTTTTTTTGGAGTTCTGAAGCCACAGTCCTGTAGCTGGGTTTCATCAACCCCCAAAATCAATCTTTGGTAATTTTGGAGGCATTAGAACCCCTCCAAAAATGGAATCAAAAATTAAAAAATTCTGCAAAAAAATAATTCTTTGATAGTTTTTTGGATCCTCATTTTGTCTATTTTAATTATTTGTTTTTTTGGTTATTTTAGCTACCAAATATCTTAAGCAACATTCAAAGAGCTTTCCAATATTTTTTTTGTTTTTTTGGTTGTATCCTTTTACCTTGAAAAATTCCTTCAAAAAACCAAAAAATTCAAAGTTTTTTTTTGGAAAGCTTTAGATAATCGCTTTTGATATGCAGCTTCAAATACCTCAGATAATAATTTTTTATTTGAGGGGAAAAAATCAAAAAAGGATCATTAAAAAGAGACCACCCTTTTCTTTGGTATTATGTTCATTTTCATTTATAATTTGAGGGGTAAAAAATGTGACAAGCAGTCAGAAGCTTTTTTATTCAACTCTTTGGATTCTATTCTACAGTTTTTTCAAAAAATATTTTTGCAAATTTTGATTCCAGATGTAAAATAAAAAAATTGCAATAGATGTGTTACTTTGAAGCTTTTTTACATTGGATTGTATTTTTTGGAGGCCCAAGATACATCCAACAATTCTAAAAAGAAAATATTGAAAAGCTCTTCAATAGTTGTGTCAAATGTTTAAAAGCTATAATCACCAAAGAAATTAATCAAAAAGGCAAATAGAAGGATCCAACATTCTAATGAGAAAATTGAATTTTTGAAATTATTTGATTTTTTGAGGTAATTTTTTAAGGTAAAAGGATACATCCCAAAAACTGAAAAAAAATATTGGAAAGCTCTTTGAATATTTCTTGAAATATTTAGTAGCTGAAATAACCAAAAAGAAATAATTCAAATATCCATAATCAGGATCCAAAAACCCATGGAAAAATTGATTTTTGCAGAATGTTTTGATTTTTTGTTTTCATTTTTGGAGGGTTTCTAATGCCTCTAAAATTACCAAAGATTTTTTTCAGGGGTTCATTAACCTCAGCTACAGGAATTCAGCATCAGAACTCAAAAAAGATAAATTCTTAAAATTACTGTGAAATAAAGTATCTGTCCGTGTAGCACCAGAGGCATGCAATGGCTGATAGAAGTAATATTCCATGAAATAAAGGATTGAGGGCAAAAGAAAATTAATCCCCTTTCCTTTATATATTTGCATTCATCACATAATTTTGAATTCTTTATATAATTTTGCATTCCTTGCATGTATTTGCATTGGTTATATACTTTTAAATTCCTGATACATTTTACTCAGTTTGCTGATGAAATCACAGCTTAAATTCAGCCCTTAGAATTTACTTAATGCATGCCTTCTTTCATGACAGGTGTGATTCTATAATTCATTTTTTCCAAAATCATGCATTTTTTCAAAAAAAGGCATGAATTTAAAATCCATTTTCTCTTTTTATTCCTCTTGGTGTCTCTCCCAATCAAAAAAAATTTATTTAGACCTTAGAAATTTTTCAACATTTAAAAAAAGGCTCAAACATGTAAAATTAAGATTTGGAATGTTTTTTTCAAGTTTTGAAGCACTGCTTGGGTGTAAAAACATAACTTTTGAGAATTTTCACATAAATTTAGGATTTTTAAAGTTTTTCCTTGAGTGTTAAAATATGCCTTTCAATGTGATATGCATGATGTTTTAAGGTTTAAAGAGCTTGGGAGTGGGAAAAAACACCATTCAAGAAATTGATGGGCTGAAGTAGGCCTTGAAACATTGATACAGGCCTTGAGGAAAAATTAAGGACTCCAGACTCCCTTGAGGGTGTTTTGGGGGTATATCTCTTTTGGAAAATCCAAACGTGTATGTCACTTCTGTTCTTTAAAAAAGGAGATATAAAATAAATGCATGATTCTTTTCATGATTTCAGCTATGAACTCAGATTTGAAAAAAAAACTTCATTTTCTACTAGAAAAATGATGAAAATTCAAGTTCTTATCACAACTCAATAAAAAATAGGGTGTGTGAGAGTAAAAATTCTGAAAAACTTAAATTGCTTATTTTTCAGGAAAATTTTCAATTTTTCAGAAAATATTTTTTTATCAAGATCAACAAGGAACCAATGGTTTTAACTGAAAAAAATAAAACTTTGAAAAAAAAATGGATGGGCATAAAATCAGCCATTTAATTTTTTGAAAAGTTTAACTCTGGTAAACCCTAATATGAAAAATAATGTGCTTTTGAGTAAAACCAATATATTTCTCAGGGTATCTGAATAATCTTTTTTTAAAAAAAGAAAAAGATTAGAAAATCAACCACTTTATGAGGTGAGTTCAAATATCTAGAAATATTCTGACAGAAAATTAAAAAAATTAAAAACATAATCATAAAAAAAAGAACCAAAGAATTTATTTTTCTTTAATAGAATTTGATATTTATTGTAGAATATGAATACCTTTTTATCAAATAATGAAAAACATAAATAAATTTTAAATAAACCATCTTCATCAGAGGAATTAAAATATATGGAAAAATTCCAAAAAGAACTTATCAAGTAAAAACCAAAGATAAAAAATATCAAAAATAATTCATTAGAATAAAATTTGATATCACTGGTGGAATTTAAATCCTTTTTTACCAAAAAATGAAAAAATTGGAACAATTACACACCTTTGAATTCAAATTCCTCTAAAGAAATATTTGCATTTTGAAATATTTCATTTTAATTTATGTTTGGTGCATATTTATCTCCATTCCACAATAAATATGAAATATTATTCAAAGAGATAAATTTTGATGTTTTTGATAGTTATCTTTGTACAGTGGGTAGAAAAGATTCTTTGGAATTCTTGAAAAGAAAAACAGCCGGCTTACTTCCAAGTACTTGTTTCAAGAAAAATGTTACACAAATAAAAAATTGTCTGCTTTCTTCAATTTATATATTGAGATTTTTCAGAATCTGCTTTTTAATCAAAAAAAATCAAAAGTCTGAAATGAAAATTAATTTTAAATCCATTACAAAAAGCTAAAACATTAAAAATAATTGAAAAAATGCCAGATTCAAAATAGAATTCTAATCATGGTGCCATCAAGCTTCTTCCTCATAGATTGTCTATTGATTCAGGATTAAAATAAAGATAAATTAGACCAAAACAGAAGATCATATTTTTCATTCTCAAATTCAATAATTATACAGTTTATTCCTGTTGATTTTTTGAATTTTGGGTTCAATTTCAATAAAGAAGATGATATAGGACTGTGGGGATCCATGATAACTGCTCATAGGTTCTGGGAATCCCAATTTTTCATATAAACCATCTCATTTCCCTTTGGAATAGTTCTTATGGTTTTGAATTATTTGACGGTGAATGATTCATTCCTTTTTTTGAAAAAAATCACCTTTGAATTTCTCTATAATTTATTTGGCAAAGCAAAAGATTTGAAGGCTTTAATCCCTTAAATTACTATATGTTGGAGATGGAATGATTTTTAGAAAGAATTTAATTTATAACATAAAATAATCAGATATAAATATTGAAAAAAGTAAGGTAAATTTGAAACAAATTTCTTAGCAAAATTATTTTTTGCAATGAAAATTGGAAATTGAATGGCACTTGAGATACCAAGAGGATGAAGTCATTGAAAATCACCAACAGGAAAGAGGTATTAATTGTGGAGTCTTCACTGAAAAAATTATGCTTCCTGGTTTTCATATACATTTTTTGAAGAAAATAACTGGGGGTTCCCAATTTATAAAGTATTCCAAATACTTTTGTCTACCCACTATAATTTTTCAATATTTTCTTAAAATATTTTTAAATAGTTTGATGATAAATTCACGGCTCCAACCGTGTGGTAGTTTTTTAGGGCCCTACACAGCCCATTTGAGACTTGGGGGCCCATAGACAACTACAAATGGCCGTTGTAAGACTCCAAACGGTGCTAGGCCGTGGCAGTTCTGTGGAGGGGAAAGGTTCTGTTTAGGCTGCCCTCCTGAGTGTTACAAAAATATTTAAATGTAACCAAGATCAAGGTCCAGAACCTGGTAAATGAGGAATCAAGGAGTAGAAGATAAAGATGATAATAGTTTGGTAGCAATGGAACAGCACTATCTGAGACAAGATTATGCAGGGAAAAACTTGAACAAAAGAATTTAAAGTCCACTTAGAGTTCAAAGAACAAAAGCTGTTGTATGTAAACAACACACACAAGCTAATAAATCTGGTCATCAGCAGAAGATTGGGGATGATCAACTCAAACCCAAGAAACCTCCAGGTTCTCAATGAACCTGCCCAACTCTCCACAATCAAGCGCTTGAAGGGTACCATATAACTGAGGGTGGCTGTAAAAGACAAAGCACAATGTTTGAAAAGCTCTAAAGCAAACAGTAACTGATTTGAAGCAAGGATAACCTCAACACTTCTCAAGGGACTCAAGAGTAGGCTGGCAGAATGCAACTCCAAAGAAAATAAAGGGAGGTATAACACTCCAGGTCTTAAGCTTAATAAGACCTCTTCAATCAATTGTGACTGGCTCCAGAAAGATGATCATAGATCAGGACCAGTATGGTCAGAGAAAGGGATCAAGGAGTGGTATAACACACTCAAAAAAATTCCAACAGACAGAATTTTTCTTCAACCAGAAAGGCTATTGGTTGGTGATAAGGATCAAGAATCAAGGATTTGAGTATGGAGGCTCAAGGATCAAAGGTGTGCTGATTTCATGCTTGATCATTCAATGATGATCCAAAAGGCAGGGGAGAGCCCCTCTTTTTATGGGCAGGAGGCCCTGTTAGACTATGTACAACAGATTCTACAAATAGAGTGGAAAAGGAAAGCAAATCATGTGGTCCCTTGCGTCTGTCCGTGGATGGGCTTGCGCAAAAATACCGGAATCACCCACCCCTCATCCAAAGGCGGACGGGGTGGGAAAGGAGAATGAACTGGACCGCCGCGGATGTCCGCGGGCGGTAGTTGACACTCTCCACCCCCTCGTCCAAAGGCGGAAGTGGGTGGGAGAGTCCCAGGAAAGGTGACGGGTGAAGTTTGTGAGAGCGCAGATGGGGGGATAGGAGATCGGCTTGAGGCAGTTGAGTAAATCCTGACAGGCTTGAGTTTCGCGACTGATATATTGAGTGAGATGGGAGATTGACGGATCCAAGGATTGGACAAATGCTTGGGGGTGCGGTCGGGATGGATTTGGTAACTCATGGATGAGCGCCATGCGGCGGGCAGACAGGAGATCGGGACGCGCATGGTCGGATAAGAGATTGTGATGCGCGGCAGACAGGAGATTGGGACGCGAAACAATGATAAGAGAGCGACGCGCGATGATGACGGTGAGAAGCACGCGAAGATGACGATGCGGATGAGGGAAGCGCGACGCACATGGATGAGGATTCAGATGAACCTGAGGATGAGTTGGAATTGTTTTTTAGATGCCCGGACGGTACGTTTGCGCAACAGTTTATGGATTGAGGTCTTAAGGTGGCCAGGGTGTCTGGGATGGGGCACCACACTGTTCAAAACAGGGGAAACCCCCATGGGGTTTTATAGGAGCTGTTTTTGGGGGTGCGCCACCCCCCAGAAGTTGCAGCAGAATTTTGGGCACCCCCTGGACCACAGTTGGCTTCCCTCAACCCAAATTTGGGATCAAGGTATACTATTTGGGACAGTTGGAACACACCTAGCAATACAAAAGAAAAATTAAAGTGAAATAAAAGTAAAATCAATTGAAGTATCATAGATGTAAAAGTGAAATTTGACACATCTTTCTAAATTCAAAAGTGAGAAAACTTTGCAGTTGTTCATTTGAAAGTTGGATTGAATACTGAAGTAGCATTGCAATTTTTTTGCATTATGGGAACAGTGGAAAGCCCTACTTGTGACATGGCTGCGTTGAAGGACTACATCAATAGTGCCATTAACAAAGCTTTGGAAAAAAAGGATTTGGGTAATGAATCATTGGAAGCCCCAATTGCATCCTCATCTAGGGTGACAATTGAGGAACAAAATTTTTCACAGTTGGATTTGAAATCTGGTTGTGAGTAACATTTTATGTTACTGAGTTCTTTGCCTGATTTGATTTGATTGAAACTAATTTAGGGATTTTAATTATGAAACTATGAAACTATGTAACTATGTCACCTATGAAACTATGACAATAACCAATGAATGTTTACTAGATCCACTTTATCCACCTCCCATGAGAGCCTTTTCTATTAAGGAAGAGGTGCAAAACTATTGTCAAACATGGGCTATGAAGCATGGTTAAGCTCTGAAGTTTTTTAATTCAAATAAAGATAAATATGTGGATTTGGCCTGTGATCAAAATGGTTCCAAATTGGGGAAACTCCTTACCAAACAGTCTTGGAAAACTCACACAAGGGTGGTTGGGTGCAAGTTTTGAATCCGTGAAAGTTGCACAAATGCAGAATTCCCCTTGTGGAGACACTCTTAAAAAGAAACTCAACATAAACATCAACCATCAGAACATCACTATGTGCATCCTCAACTGAGGAGAATCACTGAGGTAGCCTTAGAAAATGTAATAGATGTTGAATATTTTATTGCTCTTCTTTTTCTTTGTTTATTTTCTCTTAACTTCTTTTCTTTTATGTTCTATGTTCTATGTTTTCTTTTCTTTAAGTTCTTTGTTCTATCTTTTCCTCTCAGTGTCCACTCTCTAGCTTCACTCTTCCTCTGTCACCTGGCTGTCACTTCCTTCACTCATGCGCGCGCTTCCAGCTCCCTAACCTAAACTAAATCCATTACCTGGAATGGAGGTGATTGGGGCAACACCTCACTTGAAAAAGATCTACTGAACCAAAAATTGTTCCTCTACAAATCCAGAAACTCAATACGCTTTGAATCTCAAAATCTCAACTTTCACTATTGATTTCTCTCTTCAGCTCCAACCTCTTTCCCATTTTCTTTCCTCTCTCTATATTTCTTCAACTCTTTTCTTCATTCTCACTCTATCTCTACCTCAAATCTCACACCCTGGCTGTCTTCAATCTCAAGTATTTCTGCTATGGCTGATTTCTTTCAAGTTATCAACCTCTCAATCTGATTCTCAGTCTATTTTTAAATTAGCCTGATTGCTCCTCAACCATCAACTCTATTGGCCACTCTTTTTCCAATGATCTCTTTCCGCTATCTGTAGATTCAATCTGCTTGATGTTGGTTTTATGTGTATCTTCTTCCTTCTTTTTAGAGTCTATTCTTATCTTTTTTTCTATTATTTTACTGCTGCTTTGCTCTGTGCAGCCCTTTTTGTTATTATTTATTTGAATTCAACTTTGGGAATTTATCAATAGAAGGCATGAATGATGGGCTCAATAAATTACAACTTAAGACGAAATTGAGCAAGATTGATGGCAGCAATTATTTTGATGACCAAACAATCTATAAAATTAAGCAGAAGGTAGCGCTTGAAGAACTGAAGGGGAAATGTTTTATGGACGTACTCAACAAAAAGCTTGAATAATCAAGTTGGATTCATCAGTCAAAATTCACTGGAGAGAGTCACTTGGATGCCCTATTCTTGGCCCACCCAGAGTCCTTAAAGCTTTCCAAAAAAATTCCTTCACATTACTATGTTTTATTGTACTTATAAAACAAATAAGTACAAAATCCCGCTATTGCATGTTGTAGGAATGACAGCCAACCAAAAAAATTTCACAAAAGCTCTTGTTTTCATAACAAAAGAAAAGTTTGATTTCTACAGTTGGTCTGTAAATTCATTAAAGGAGTTGGCCTATGATCCTGAGAGACTTCCAAAAGTCTTTGTGACGGACCGTGAAAGAGCTCTGATTTGTGCAATTGAATCTAGTTTCCCTGAGTCATCAAGGCAATGTTGCACTTGGAAATTTTCTAAAAACATACAAGCAAACTGTAAAGGGCGCTTTTTTAATGAATTTGAAGGATGGAAAAGCTTTATGACTCTATGGGCAAAGTATGGGGCCTCAAAGACCAAGGAGGAGGCGGAGGACAATGATGTGGAACTCAGAGTTGGTCCAAATCACTGCTTCTTATTCTTCTTAGTTTTGGGTTCTGACCTTTTGAATTGTATAGTGTTTCTTGAAAGAATATGAGGATGTCCTCAAGTACAGGGAAAATAACATTTTCCCTTTTAAAGAGATTTTTGTAATGGCGTGGACTTGTATAAACCCAGATTTTGGAAACAAAACAACTTCTTTGGTTGAAGGGGCCAATGCAACTCTCAAAAAATTCCTTGAAAACACTTTGGGTAACCTGTTGGATGTTTGGATAATCCTTGAAGGAACAGTTTCAAATCAAATTAAATTGGTTCATTCATCACTACACAACTCTTGAATTAAGTTAGGAGCAGTTCTCCCACCTGAACACCATTGGGATACAAATTGTCTTTAGAGGCAATTCAAATTATTAGGGAACAATTCAAGAAGTTCAAATGTGATCATGATGGCAAAGTGTGCACCAAGTCATACTCCAAGACTATGGGTTTTCCCTGTTCCCACCAAATAGGTTACTGTTGTGGTGTTGTTATATAGTCTTGGATTGGGAACCGTACTGCAGTTAGCATGCTCATTGCGGCCCGCTTGGACATTGGAGTTGGCGCCCTCATTGTGGTCCTCTTGAAAATTGGAGACCCAAGAATGGAGCCGTCCCAACTGTTTTTGCGGGCAGCTAGTTTGGGAGGATTGAGTGGGGCAATTGGAGCTATAGGAGCAGGGCGGGCTTGCGCAAGCGCTGGCCAACTTGAGGGGCAGGAAATCAAGCAGAACGCCAGGCGGATACAGACAACACGGGGGGCTCAAATTAGGGCTCAGCAGAGGGCCGCATCATGAGAAGGACAAACTGGGTGTATGTAACAGTAGGCGGGCTTGAGGGTGGTTGTGGTATGGGAAAGGGTTAGGGTTAGGCTAGGGTTCTGGTTTCTAGGGTTTCTTTTCTATTTGTCGTTGCCCTTGTACTTAGGGTAGGGTTGAGAGGGTGGGTATAAAGTCTGCGCTCTCAACCCCGGCTTGTAGGACACTGATATATATATATATTCTTAGATGGATGGATGGAGGGCAAAGGATACAGAAAGGAAAGGAAATTCATCTCTCTATCTCTCTCTATCTCCCTCTTTACTGGAGCATCCTTATACTTACAGATGCTAAGACCATTGATTCTGTAACTCAAGGAAAGCTAGGAGAGTATCACTCTCTTACTTTCCACACTGTCTAGCATTCAGAGGATCCATGGTACCCAAAGATTTTCATCCTCAGTGGAGGTTGGACTATGACCCTTGCAGTTCTAGTTCTGTAAGTTGGCTTAAGTTGGATTGTTCAAATCACTATGTGATTAATGCTTTTTGATTAATTATTCCTAATTCACTAATGGTTGATCCTTTTGAATTTTTGAAGTGCAATGTGGATGAAATGCTGAGCATTCCTCAGTTACATGAAAAAGTGAATGAAATGATCTTGGAATCTCCAGATCATGAGCAAGGCGGCCTATTGAAGTATATCATTTGGAAGATCACAAAATATGAATTGAAGCCAATAATTGAACCTAAAGTCTTACAATCAAGTAGGGGCCAGCCAAAATTGACAGATACGCAGAGAGAACCATCTTGGTTTAAGCATGTTGAAAAACAACTCAAGTGGGAAAATAGGACTGGAAGGGTGCCAAATAAGAAAAGAAGAAAGATTGTAAGTCTTTTCTTTTGGAAAATGTTCTTTTTTTGGGTTTAATGAACTAACTAACTGATGATGAATTGTTAGCCAAAGTTGGCAGGATCAGAGTCTGAATTTCATAGTTCAGAGGAAGAGACTGAAGTTAATTGGGATCACTTAATTTGGAATTGGAATCCTCTTCAGAGGAAGACAAAGCAAAGCAAAGCTCAACCAGAAGTTCATCTTTTGTGAGTATTCATTTCATTGATGTGATTAAGGAAATGAAAAATAAGTTATTTTTGACAATATGAACCAAATGTGAAATAACTCAAACAAATACCCAAGAAATTCTGTAAGTTCTTGGGTTGGTTTTGGGATCCAATTGGAGATGGGAATTGCCGATTTAGACTCATTGCTAAATCTCTTGGTTACAATGAAAATGGATGGTTCAAAGTTAGAAAGTAAATGACTGAAATATTAGAGAAATAAAAAGCATGCTACATTAAGATGCTTGGTGGTGCAAAAGAGGTAGGAAAGATTAAAAAAAGTCTTGATGTTGAAGACATCAATCAAAAGATTCCCTCTTCAAAATGGTTTGCTAAACTAGATATGGGACAAATATTAGCAGAAACATACTCCAGACCTATATGTTTCATTTCATTGGAGTCATGTTGTTCTTATACCCCAATGAAAAATGGTGTTACAGATCAATCAGAACCTCTTTATATTTACTTTGGAAACAATAACCACTGGGTTCTATTGGTACTTGAGGGAGAAATGATTCCAATCCCACCCATTGTAGCAAAACCAAGTTCCTTGATTTCTAAAAAAGCCACTGGTTGGTTTGATCATCTCAAAGATCAACTGCAAATGTATTCTAGATTAGGGTGTATCAGAGTTAGGAAACCTGCAATTAGAAACCTGCCATTTTTTTTTACCAAACCCGCCATTTTTAATGGAGGGTTTCTGAAATACACATACCCCCTAACTGGTGTATTTCAAAATGGCGGGTTTCATGAAAATGACGGATTTCAAAAATCAAACCTTCCATGAAACCCACCATTTATGCATCATCATCCATCCACCATCCATCACATCTAAAACACCCATCCACATCAGCACATCCATATTGTTCCCATCTCCATCACATCACACACATCTCATCTCCTTTGCTTCACATCTCCATCACTTCACATCTATATCCCTTCACATCTCTATTGCTTCACATCTCCATCTTCACACAAATCCCATCATCATCTCATCACCCCACATCAAATCACCATCTTTCTCAACATGTCCCATCAAACTTCTTGGCAGCAAGTTGAAAATGCAAAAAAGCTGACTGAACTTTTTTTAGCATTTGACTGCCATTAAGACTCTGATTCAGACTCTGATTTGGAATCAACTTGGTTGGCTTTGAATTCTCTATTACAAAAGCAATACATGGTTCCAAGAAGACAAAATCTCCACAAACCTATATATGAAAGGCAAAAGCTTCATCTCCTCCTGACCTAAGCTTCCAGCAACTGTTCCAAACTCTATTGCCTTCATTCATAAAACTTTTGGAGATGATTGAAGACCACCACATCTTCCAGAACAATTCTAGGAATCCTCAATGTGATCCAGCTATCCAACTGGCTGTTTCTCTTTTTAGATTGGGATCAAATGGAAATGGAGCAGCAATCCATCAATTGAAAAATCTATTCTCAGTTGGATATGGAACCATTGACTCATACACCAAAAGAGTCATGGTTGCTATCCTATCTTTCCATTGCTCAGTCATTTCTTGGCCAATAAAAGAAGAACTCAAGGAGATGTCTCAAGTAATGGAAAACAAAGGCTTTCCTTGTTGCATTGGTTTTTTTGATGGAACCACCATCCCCTTGAGTCAAAAACCCAAGCTAGATGGCAACCACTATTTTGATTGGAAAAAAGGCAATTGATTCATATCTTTTCCAATCACTTTGATAACACCATTGATCAAAAACTGACCAAATATATGTTGTCTGTTTATTTAGATACTCTGTGGCACTACAACTTGTTTTTGATAACAACAAAAATTTCATATCCCTCCATGCTGGCCTTTCAGGTCCTTGTCATGATTCGTACGTGTTCATTTGGATGCGGATTTCCCAATAACCAGAGAACTAATTTGACCACAATCAATACCTTCTGGCCAATTCAGCTTATGCTAGTTGGAAATATGTGGTTCCAGCATACCGGAATTTTTTGTCCAAAAATCAAGGAAAAACCAATTTCAACTATCATCTTGCCCAATCACAAGTTTGGATTGAGCATGCCATAGGAGTCCTGAAAGGAAGATGGGACAGCTTAAGGGAAATGCAAAACCAGCTTCAAAACCCCAAAGACATGAAGTTCCTCACAAACTGGATTATCACATGTGTAATCCTTCACAATCTTTTGGCTGACATCAAAGATGAATGGGATAAAATATTTTAAGATGATATTCCTGATCCTCCTCAAGTCATCCCCATCTCATCTTCTACCTCATCTTCGGCCATGAGAGAGTGGATTCTACCCCTCACACTTGCTCACTTTTATGTGTAGCATTTGGTTTTTAAATAGGTGAAATATCTTCTTTGGTTTTAGTTGTTCAACCAAGCATGCAAGGCTGACTTGGATTTTTTTTTTTTTTTTTTTGGTGGATTTAGACAAAAACAGAACCAAAACTTCCAAACCACCACCTCACCCCACCAAACCACCAGTCCACTCAGGCTGACTTGGATTTTTTTTTTTTTTTTTTTGGTGGATTTAGACAAAAACAGAACCAAAACTTCCAAACCACCACCTCACCCCACCAAACCACCAGTCCACTCTCCTCCTCACCCACCACCAGTCCACTCTCCACCTCACCCTCCACTTCCACCTCACCCTCCACCTCCACTTCACCCTTCACCTCCACCTCACCCACCACTCCCCCCCTGGTAAGCTCCTTCCCCTCCTCCTCATCCTCCTCCCCTCACCCACCACCTCCACCTCACCCACCACCTCCACCTCACAAGCACACCTGGTAAGCTTCCCCCCCTCCTCCTCATCATCTCCATCATCCAATACTGACATCCACCCCCCCCCCCCATCCCCCTTCAGCCCCCCCACCTCACCTCCTTGGTTGATTCCCCAGGTAAGCTGCCCCCCCCTCCTCCTCATCACCCTTTTTCCTCATCACCCTTTTCCCTCCCACTCACCCCCTCTCCCTTGCTCCCAACTAACGCTCCCCCACTCTTGCCCCCCCCACCTTTCTTTCCAACACTGACATTTGCCGGCCCCCTATTGCTTCCCCCCCCTCTTGCCCCCTCCCCTTGGCTTGCCAACGCCAACTGGACCCCTCTTGCTGCCCCCCCACTACCCTTGCTTCCACCATCCTTGCTTGGCGGCCCACCCCCCCACCTCCCCCACTGTCCTTGGCCCCCATACCGCCCTTGCTGCTCCTTTGCAATCCCCCCACCTCCCTTGGCCTGACCCCCCCACCTCCCCCTGCCAGCCTAGCCCTCCCACCGGGCCGGCCCACTTCCCTTGGCCCCCCCACCGCCCTTGCTGCTTGCTTGTAATCCCCCCACCTCCCTCTGCCAGTCCAGCCCCCCCACCGGGCCCCCCACTGCCCTTGGCCGGCCCCCCAGCGGCTCCCTCCGCCCACCCAGCCCGCCCACCGCCCTCAGCCCCCCTTGGCCGGCCCACTGGGCCCCCCACCACCCTTGCTTCCCCCTGCCCAGCCCTCCTTGGCCGGCCCACTGGGCCCCCCCACCACCCTTGCTTCCCCCTGCCCAGCCCCCCCCCCCTTGACCACCAATGGCGGGCCCTCCCTCCTTCTGCCGTTTGGCCCAATGTAAGACTCCAAACAGTGCTAGGCTGTGGCATTTCTGTGGAGGGGAAAGGTGCTGTTTAGGCTGCCCTCCTGAGTGTTACAAAAATATTTAAATGTAACCAATATCAAGGTCCAGAACCTGGTAAATGAGGAATCAATTAGTAAAGGATAAAGATGATAGTAGTTTGGTAGCAATGGAACAGCACTATCTGAGCCAAGATTATGTGGGAAAACTTGGACAACAGAAGCTCAAGTTTGTTTAAAGTTCAAAGACAAAGCTGTTGCATGTAAAAAACGCCCACAAGCTAATAAATCTGGTTGACAGCAGAAGATTGGGGATGATGAACTCAAACCCAACCAACCTCCAGGTTCTCAATGAACCTGCCCAACTCTCCGCAATCAAGCGCTTGAAGGGTACCAGATAACTGAGGGTGGCTTTACAAGACAAAGAACCATGTTTAAGAATCTCTAAAAGAAAACAGTAACTGATTTGAAGCAAGGATAACCTCAACACTTCTCAAGGAACTCAAGAGTAGGCTTGCAGAAGGAAACTCCAAAAAAAATAAGGGAGGTATAACACTCCAGGTCTTAAGCTCAATAAGACCTCTTCAATCAATTGTGATTGGCTCCAGAAAGATGATCAAGGAGGGATCAAGACCAGTATGGTCAGAGAAAGGGATCAAGGAGTGGTATAACACACTCAATAATTCCAAAAGACAGAATTCTCTTCAACCAGCAAGGCTATTGGTTGGTGATAAGTATCAGGACACAGAGGGGCAAAGACTAAGAATCAATGGATCAGGGGGCAATCATAGATATACCCAGGATGAGGATGAGGATCAGATTTCAATGATAACCGGGGGCATATGCACACACTCCCCTGGATTTTTGAAAAAGGCAGGGGAGAGCCCCTCCTTTTATAGACAAGAGGTCTTTTAGACTATTTACAAGAGAGATTTACAAATAGAGTGGAAAATTTTTTTTTTTTTTTTTTTTTTTTTGGATGATCATGAGAAAAAACAAAAGAACTGATGAAAAAAAAGAATAAAAACAAAAACCTAGAAAAAATTGAAATAATGACAACCCATGGATGAGCTCAAATGGAAAGACGCCAGCCCGTGCCAGTGATGGACACAGGCAGGAGAGTTGCAGGTGAGGAGCCGTGGGGACAGGCTGACAGCCCCAGGCAACCGCTAGCCCCGGATGATTGCGCAAGAGCAGAGAAGGTGAGTGATGGATGGATTCATTGGGACAGCAAGAGGAGATGGTCAAGGTGGCGTGGCAGGGGGGAGATGATTGGAGGAAGAGGAGGCCTTGGGTGGGGATGATTGGATGATTGATTGGTTGGTTGGCTGACCAATGGGGGAGAGAAGATGAGGGTGCAAGATTGGTCAAAGTGGATCTTGAGAAGTGGGCTTGATGGGGGAGTTTGACTGGATGGCTTGATTGGAGGATAGGGTGCTTTGGAGTTGATTAGGATGATTGATTGTGGAGGATGTTGAGAGGGAACGTGGGTCTGACGGATGACAAGCGTTGAGCTAGTAAGACCGTTGCGGCTTCTACGGTCTTGTTGATTTTGAGATGTGAATAATGATGAACTCAATCAATGATCAAAGGATGCTTGAATGAGCTCCAAGTAGGTGGGAGTGATTCTTTGGATGAAGGGTAGGATGATAATAGGGTCAATCAATCCAATAGTATTTCAAGGCTTCTTTGAAAGTATTCTTGGTTTGGGTCTTGATTGGGATCCTCCAGTTGGTTCCAATCACTTTTCTGTTGATGATGATCAATCGTGGTGTTTGTTGACATCATTAGCAATATTGATGATGATTTTGGATGGTGCTTGGAGTTAGCGGTGGTCGGGATGAAATGATGAGTGATCAACTTGGGTAGTGGATTGATGGGGATGATCACTGATGACCGCAAGCACTTTTGGAAAAAAAATAAAAAAAAGAGGGGACTGAGGGATGCCAATTGGGGGTGCCGGTGCCGGATAGAAGCCCGCAAGCCAAGCCGGTCTTCATCTGCGCATTTGCCAAAAAAGGGTGGATAGCAGTGCAAAGCAAGGGCAAATTAAACATAGGACCGGGCGCTAGGCACCCAAGAGATGATCCTAGACGACCAGGAGAGTGAGAGCTGGAAGTTTGGGAATTTTTCTGTACTGGTCCAGAGGTGTCCCAGATTGGGCACCACACCAACCCAAGCCCAACCTGAAGGGCCAGCCCCATTCCCTCACACCCCATAATTTTTTTTTTTTTTTTTTTTTTTTTTTTGGGCGCTGATATCATGTTTTTTTTTTTTTTTGGGCACAGTTCTTTTTTTTTTTTTTTTTTTGGGCACAGTTTTTTTTTTTTTTTTTTGGTGATCCCATTTCTGGTGACTTTAGGATTGATTCCAGTTTTGGTTTCATTTTCTTTGATCCAATCTTTTTTCACCAATGATGCCCCTTTGACTGACAATTTTTTTTTTTTTTTTTTCAATCCCTCAACCGCTATTGGTGAATGTCCAATTCTTCTCCCACCCCCTCAAAATGTTACACAAACATCCAAAACTATTCTTTTTACTCACTCCAATCTAATTATAGGATTGAGAGGGAACAAGATGGAAGGAGATGGCTTGATAAACATACAGAGAGGTGGGAACAGTAGGGCTGCTTCCCAAAAGAGGAATAAAATGAGATATTCCAAAATATCTTTGGAGGTTTCTGAGGAAGGTATTAATGAAAAGGTGGTCTGGTTGGGTTTGAAACCGCTTCCTTTGGATCTTTACCCTTCAATTGTTGCGGAAAAGAAAAAGAATAGTCAAAAACCAACCCAGGAAGAGTTTGAGCAAGCAAAACAAACAATCAAACCATTCCATTTCTTCCACCGTGGAAAAGTAATTGTCCTCAATCAATCTGATCATCAAGCCCTGGTTGCAATAATCAAATTTGTCCCATTGGAGAAACTTTCTGAAAAAGAAAAGAAGGACAACAACTTTGTGACAAATTTCCTTCACCAGTCAAAACAATTTGTTAATCCGGTTGGTCCTTCAAGATCTTGGGGTGGAAAAATGTGGGCAGTTGGATGGCAAAAATTGATGCACCCTTCAGATTTATTTGGACCTTTTGTGAAGAAATAATTTATTAGATCTTCTCCTCAAGAGTATGCTTTCCTCAAACTTAAGGCCAAAAAAGTATCCCAAATTCTAGGACAAATGTTTTGCAATTTGGTCAAACTTTCCTTTGAAGCAAACCATGATGCCATGAAGGACAACAACATCCCCTCTTTCTCTTCATTGGAATTTGGTTCCAAGCCTAGACCTTTTGGTTGCTCCCCACACATCACTTTCACCTTGAATTCTTTTTACAACTCTCCTCATATTGACAAAGGCAACATCTCTGGCTACTCCTTTTTACTTGTGGTTCCAAACAAGAAATCAAATGGTTGACTCATTGAAAATATGGACAGATATCAAGTATTGGATGGCCAATATGTTTTTCCTGACCTTGGCTTTGGAATTGATTTCAAGCAAAAAGGTATAGTCAAAATGGTTTGGGAAGCTAATAAATACAAGCACTGTACCTTTCCTGCTTTGGACACAGCAACCCATACCAGAATGGCCATTTCACTTAAAATTAATAAAACAACTAGAAAAACTTGTAGGGACTTGAATAATGGCCAAATTCCCTCTAGAAAAAAATATATATATATATAAAAGGTTTGTATGTTGTTGGGGTTAAGAATACTCTTAAACGTTGTAATCAAAAATGATTTTTTTGTTTTTCTTTCACCCATGCAAATATATTTACAAGCCTAGAATTTGAGTTATCTGCTATATTTCATCTACTTTTCTACTGCTACCAATGCAATCCAAGTCTACTGATACTTTATCCTTTTTTTTGGTTGCAAGTTGTTCCCTCTCCTTTTCTAGTTGTGGTTGCTGTCAATCCCTCTCCTTTTCCTCTTTTTGAAATTCTATCTCAGCCTGTTTCTGTTGAAATACGTATGCACTTACGCTTGTGCTACGTATAAGTGTAATCCAAATGGGATGCACATATGGGCCTCTGCGGCCCATTGGACACACACACGGACCATACGGGCCCATGTGGATGTCATGGATTTGGGGAAACTGGCCTCAAAACGTGTTAAATAGTCCCATTGGTACACGGGCCGCAACGGGCCCAGTGGGGTATATGGACAAATACAGCCAGATGGGCTTTGATGGGCATAATTGGGCCCAAGGTTTATTTTGGACATACTTGGCCAGACGGCCTGGCCCACCAAAGTAGTCATCTCTCACATTTTGGGCTTTGGGTGGCCCATTGGGGCCACCGCCCATGTTGCAGCCTGCCCAGGGCTGCTGCCTGTGTTGCTTCCCGCTCAGGGCCGCTTGTGTCCCTTGGTATGGCCCACGTGGGGCCCAATGGCCCGCGCAGGGCTTTTGCGTGGCCGAGGGATCCCGCGCGGGCCCAGCTGGTTGCACCCGGCAACCAGCACCGCGGGAGCAGGGGCCCGCGGCCCTGGCTCCCTCCCCCTCCCCTTGCTTGCTGTTGCAAGGCAGATGGGGGCGGGCTGGCTGGGTTGAACCAGCCAGCAACTGGCTGCAATGATGCGGTTGGTCAGGGAAGGGGGGACCTGACCACCCTCCTGCCCAGGGAAGAAAACATATCCGGCTGCAAGGAGTGCGACCGGGCGGTGGGGGCGATTGGATCACCCTCCCACCGTGGAGCAAAGTGCAAGGAGGGGCGTTCTCCCCCCCCCCCCCCCCCTTTACCAAGAGGGAGGAGCAAAGGGGCTGTGGGGACTTGACCACCCCCAGCCCAATGATTCCTTGACAACACCCTGGGGGTATTGACCTCCAGGGCCCCTGGTGAGGGGATTTGACCCCCTCCACCAGGGATTTGAGAGAAAGAGGGTGGGGCGTCATGTCCACCGGTTACACCCCCCCTAGTGAGGTTGAAACTGGGCGCAGATGAGTCCTGGGTCCCACCTGGCCCATTTGAGGGGCCAGGGGCTGGCTGCATGAGGCAACTGGCCCATAAGCAAGGTGATAAGGATGCCAAGGCTGGTTGTAACGGACAACCAGCCAAAGGAATGAACAGCAAGGGGCTTTTTCAGCCCCGTAAATGCGGAAACACCAGAATGGACCGGAATAGGCTGGTCGTAAGGGTTCAGGGACTGACCCCATGCGGGCTGATGTAGTCCAAACCAAGTAACACGGTCTGTAGAGCCTGTATAGCTCTTTTGGGGCGGAAAATTTGCCTTTTGGCTTGTTTTATCATGGGCTCACAAGAGGCCAATCTTTTGTACTTAAGGAGCTCTTCTCCCTGCTGTTTTCCATCATTCATTCATCATCCAATCAAATTCATCTGAGGTATTGCCCCATTGTGAGAGCCCCATTAGCAACTATTGACACCCAGTGTCCAGAATTTCTTTTGCTTTAAATACTTCTCATTTGCTCAAGCTCATTTCTGGCCATAATTATAACAGTTTCAACTTCCACTCTGCACCCCATTTTTTTTGATGAGCCAAAATCTTGGATTTTTTCTTTTGAACATCCATGGCCAGTTGAAAATCCCACTTTTGCTTTTCAAACGCAAGTTTTTTTGGATTCAATTTGTTATTTGACTGTTTTTTGCAGGGGAAAAGCAATGAGCATGGTTTTGAAAGCAAGGTCAACCAATGGACTTACATGAATCTTGCTTCTCCATGATTTCCTTAAAGCCTGAACAACCGGAAGTGTTTCTCCTCTTTTTATTACTTTTGGGGTTGATATTGATGGAATTGGAGGCCTTTTGCTTAACCTTGGAAGAGGAGGTTTGAGCCTGAAAGTTGTCACTATTGTTTGAAGGTAATTTGGGAGGCCCCATTGGCTTGAGTTTGTGGCAATTCTGGAATGGATGAGCCTGTTTTTTTACAATCTAAATCATTCAGGATTAACAAGACAGAAGAGAAAAGAGCTTGGTTCCTTACTTGAACCAATGTTGAGGGTAATGAAGACTGAGGAGTATCTTGTTCTGCATCAGCAAGGTTGATGAGATCTGCTAACAGAGGAAGAGAGCAATCCAAAGAAGGAGGGGAGGGGTCCAAGGTTTGGTTTGACTCCTCAATCAATGCAGAAGTAGACGTGATTGGAGATGATTGCATTTGAATATCCTCCTCGGCATTGGATGGGGGCCACTCATAGGTTTCTTTGGGATCACCATTGCTAGGCTGAGCATCCCCAGCCAAGTCCTCAGCATCAACTGAATTGGATTGTTGGGAATCAAAAGCAGCTAGGGGGGTGATGTTGGCCTTCTTTCCAAAGATTTCATCCATTTTAATATAAAAAGGATAAATGGAGTCCAACTTATCAACCACCAAGTTGATTCCCTTGGCTTTGTCAGAGTCAGTAATACCAAAGCCAGTGGAGATTGACATGGAGTGGGCCTTTTTGTACTTGGCTCAATAATTCTTGAATCTCTCCCTCATTTTTTTGGATTACAGATCCAGCCTACCTTTTGTTTTGTTCTGGAGTTCATTGGCCATCAGGAGATAACCATTGACCTTAGAGGATGGAGGTTTGCCAATGCGTGTTTCATTGTCCAATCCAAAGCAGGCATCATAGTTGAAGGGAATTTTTAGCCAGTTGACCAGGATTATGTGATCAGCTCTCTTGAGCTTAATTGAGCCTTTGGAAGCTGATGGGGGAGAATTGTTTGTTGTGGATTTCCTTGGCAATGTTTGCTTTGGTCTGTTGGACTTTTGTGTGGACTTGTGGAGGGAGGTTTGCTGAGGGGCCATTGGGAAAGAGTAAGGGCAATAAGGTGATGAGAGGGATAAAGTGACAAGCAAGATAAAGTGATGAGAGATATGGAGTGATGAGAGATATGGAGTGATGAGAGCAATAAATTGAAAAGAGAAATAAAACAATGATTGGATTCTTTGGATGATTTTGGAGGTACAAGTTCTTGTTGGAGGTAGATTGATGAGAGTGATGAAGCAATGAGACTGATGAATTGATGAGAGCAATGAAGCAATGAGAGTGATGAAGCAATGAGAGCAATGAAGCAATGAGAGCAATAAAGTGGTGAGTGATCAAGTGATGAGGGTGATAAATTGATGAGAGTGATGATGAGAGTGATAAAGTGATGAGAGTGCTGAATCTTTTTGTGATGATGCTGGAGGTAAAAAAATTTGCAATAAGGTTGGAGGTAGAAGGAGGTGGTATGCAAGGTGTTGATGAGGTGGAAAGGTGGTGGAAGCCTTTAAATACTTTATTTTAAAAAACCTACTTATTTCCAGGTAACTCTGACACGTCTGATGTGAAATAAGTGGGTTTTTTGATTTTTAATGGCGGGTTTTAAATTGCAGATTTGGTTTGAAACCCGCCATTAAAAAAT
The DNA here is from genome assembly GCA_025617555.3 of Puccinia polysora. Taxonomy (NCBI): domain Eukaryota; kingdom Fungi; phylum Basidiomycota; class Pucciniomycetes; order Pucciniales; family Pucciniaceae; genus Puccinia; species Puccinia polysora. The sequence goes on from CM062613.1 coordinate 42,445,116, forward strand.
GGCGGGTTTGCTTAACTCTGATACACCCAATTATAGAGATTTAAGAATTTGACTTCATTTCATCATTGGGTTTCATATAAATTTTAATTCTAATGCGGCTAAGAAGTTCTATTAATATCAAGGGTTATCACATTTTGAACATCATTATGTTGAGTGTTTTGAGTTAAAATCATTATATTGAGTGTTTTGAATGAGAGTTTAATGGTGATTCAGTTCAACTTGTGTTGGGCTGATTCCATCATAAGGAGTATTTTAATCCTTATGATGGGATCAGCTTAACACAAGTTGAACTGGTTTTTTTTGGCGTTTTTAGTTTGGGTCTAGTCCAGTTACTTGTCTTTTTTTTGGTGTTTTTACTTTAGGGCTTTTCAAGTTACTTGTCTTTTTTTTTGTGTTTTTAGTTTAGGGCTAGCCCAGTTACTTGTGTTTCTTTGAGTCTTTTTAATTTAGGGCTATTCCATTGGATATTACCAGTTTTTTTATTTTTTTTAACCAAAAAATGGACATTTTTTAATTGGGTGATGATAAATTCACAACTCCAGTTGTGTGGTAGTTGTTTAGGTCCCTACACAGCTCAAATGAGCTGTGGGGGCACATAGAAAACTAAGAAGGGCGGTTCCAAACACGGGCAACCCCCAGGGGTTGTATAGGAGCTGTTTAAGCCCCAACAGGGCAATTTGGAGCTGTGTACCCCCGTACATGGCTCAAAACCGCCATTTTTGGGGGTGCACAACCCCCTGGAAGTTTTGCCAGAATTTTGGGCACCCCCTGGACCACACTTGGGTTACCTCAACCCAAATTTGGGATGAACACATACTTTGTGGGACTGTTGTTCCACACCTAGTGATTCCAAAGTAAGAATAAAGTGAAAATTGAAATCATATAAAAATCTGCAAACAATTCTTTCTCAACTCAAAAGTGAGCAAACTTTGTTTGTTCAATTTAAAGTTGAATTGAATACTGAAGTATAGCATTGCATTTTTTTGCATGGGAAAAGTGGCAAGCCCTGTGTGGAAGGACTACATTGATAGTGCCATCAACAAATCTTTGGAAAAAGAAAAAAAGGATTTGGATAATGAAACATTGGAAGCCCCAATTGCATTCTCATCAAAGGTGACAATTGAGGAACAAAATGTTTCAAAGTGGGATGAAACCTCTGGTCGTGAGTAAAATTTCATTTTACTTAGGTCTTTGCTGGATTTAATTTGATTGAAACTAATGGGGTGCATGTAACTGAAACCATGACTTAACCAATGAATGTTTACTAGATCCACTTGAACCACCTCTGGTGAGAACTTTTCCTACTAGGAAAGAGGCCCAAAACTATTGTCAAACATAGGCTATGAAGTATGGTTATGCTATGACATTTTTTAACTCAAAGAAAGATAATTATGTGGATTTGGCCTGTGATTGCCATGGTTTCTATTTGGGTCAACTTCTTACCAAACAGTCTAGACAAACTCACACAAGGAAGCTTGGGTGCAAGTTTTTAATCCATGCAAGTTGCAAAAAGGCAGACCCCTTGTGGCAGCTCTCCTACAAAGAAACCCAAAATAACCATCAACCATCTGAACATCCCTTTGTGCATCCTCACCTGAAGATAATCTTGGGGGTGGCCTTAGACAATCTAATAGAAGGCATGAATGATGGGCTTGATACATTGCGGCTTAAGAGGAAATTGAGCAAGATTGATGTAGGGGATTATCTTGATGGCCAAATGATCTATAACACTAAGCCAAAGTTAACACTTGCAAACTAAAGGGGAAAAGTGTTATGGGGATACCCTATGAACAGCTTGAAGATACAAGTTGGATTCACCTGTCAAATTTCAGCGGAGAGGGTGACTTGGAGGCCCTGTACTTAGCACATCCTGAGGCAGCAAAGCTTTCAAAAAAATTCCATCATATTGCTATGTTGGATTGTACTTATAAAACAAATAAGTAAAAAACTTTGCTATTGCATGTTGTAAGAATGACAGCCAATCAGAAAAATCTCAGAGAAGCTCTTGTTTTTATAAAAAAAAGAAACATTTGAGTTCTAAAGTTGGTCTGTAAATTCATTAAAGGAGTTGGCTTATGATCCTGAGAGACTTCCAAAAGTCTTTGTGACGGACCGTGAAAAAACTCTGATTTGTGCAATTGAATCTAGTTTCCCTGAGTCATCAAGACAATGTTGCACTTGGCACTTGTCTAAAAACATACAAGAAGACTTTAAAGCGCGCTTTTTTAATGATGTTGAAGGATGGAAAAGCTTTATGACTCTGTGGGCGAAGTATGGGGCCTTGAAGACCAAGGAGGAGGCAGAGATCAATGATGCAGAACCCAGAGTAGGTCCAAATCACTGATTCTTATTCTTCCTAGTTTTGGGTTCTGACCTTTTGACTTGTATAGTGTTTTTTGAAAGAATATGAGAATGTACTCAAGTATATGGAAAATAACATTTTCCCTATCAAAGAGAAGTTTGTAACAGCGTGGACTTGTATAAACCCAGATTGTGGAAACAAAGCAACATCTTAGGTTGAAGGGGCTCATGCAACTCTCAAAAAATTTCTTGGAAACTCTTCTGGAAACATGTTGGATGTTTGGAAAAGCCTTGATGGAAAATTTTCAAATCATATCAAATAGGTTCATGCATCACTTTATAACTCTTGAATTCAGTTAGGGAAAGTTCTTCCACCTGAACTGTTACCATTGGGTTACAAAGTGTCTTTAGAGGCAATTCAGCTTATTAGGGAAAAATTTGAGAATTTCAAATGTGATCATGATGGCAAAGTGTGCACCAAGTCATATTCCAAGACTATGGGTTTGCCCTGTTCCCATCAAATAGGTGACCTTCTAGCATTCAGAGGATCTGTGGTACCCAAAGATGTTCATCCTCAGTGGAGGTTGGACTATGACCCTTGCAGTTCTAGTTCTGTAACTTGGCTTAAGTTGGATTTTTCAAGTTGGATTGTTCAAATCACTATGTGATTAATGCTTTTTGATTAATGATTCCTAATTCACTAATGTTTGATCCTTTTGAATTTTTCAAGTACAATGTTGATGAAATGCTAAGCATTCCTCAGTTACTTGAAAAAGTGAATGCAATGTTCTTAGAATCTGCAGATCATGAGTAAAGTGGCCTATTGAAGTACATCATTTGGAAGATTACTGAATATTGATCAAAGCCAACACTTGAACCTAAAGTCTTACAATCAATTAGGGGCTGGACAAAATTGACAGACATGCGGCAAGAACCATCTTGGTTTGAGCATGTTGAAAAACACCTCAAGGGGGAAAAAATGACTAGAAGGGCCCAAAATAAGAAAATACCAAAGATTGTAAGTCTTTTCTTTTGTTTAATGAACTTAGTGACTAACTAATGATGAATTATTGGTCAAAGTTGGCAAAATCTGAATCTGAATTGTAGAGTTCAGAGGCAGAGACTGAAATTAAATTGGGATCACTTAATTTGGAAACAGAATCCTCTGCAGAGGAAGAAAAGGTGCAGAAAAGCTCAACCAGAAGATCATCTTTGGTGAGTATTCATTTGAATGATGTTATCAAAAAAATGATTACTAAGTTAGTTTTTATGATAGGAACCAAAGGTGGAATACCTCAATCAAATACCCAAGAAATTATGGAATTTCTTGGGTGAGGTTTGGGCTCCCATTGGAGATGGTAATCGCGGATTTAGAGTAATTGCTAAATCTCTTGGTTATGAAGAACATGATTGGTTTAAAATGAGAAAAGAAACGATACAAACATTGGAGAAACATAAAGCATGGTAAATTAAGATTCTTGGTGGTGCAAAGGAGGTTGAGAAGATTAAACAAAGACTTGATGTTGAAGACATCAATGAAAAGATTCCCTCCTTAAAATGGCTGGCTAAATCAGATATGGTTCAAATCATAGCGGACACATATTCCGGACCTAAATGTTTCATTTCATTGGAGTCATGTGATAATTATACTCCAATGAGAAATGGTGTTACTGATCAATCAGATCCAATTTTCATCTCCTTTGTAAGCAATAACCACTGGGTTCTATTAGAACTTGAGAGATAAATGATTCCAATCCTGCCCATTGTAGCAAAACCACATTCCTTGATTTTGAAAAAAGCCTCTGGTTGGTTTTATCATCTCAAAGATCAACTTCAAATGTATTCTAGATTATAGAGATTAAAGACTTTGACTTCATTTCATCATTGGGTTTCATATAAATTTTAATTCTAATGCAGATAACAAGTTCTATTAATATAAAGAGTTATCACATTTTGAACGTCATTATGTTGAGTGTTTTGAGTTAACATCATTCTATTGAGTGTTTTGAATGAGAGTTTGAGTATTTTACTCCTTATGATGGGATCAGCTTAACACAATTTGAACTGGTTTTTTTTTGTGTGTTTTTACTTTAGGGCTTGTCAAGTTACTGGTCTTTTTTTTGGGTGTTTTGACTTTAGGGCTTTTCATGTTACTTTTATTTATTTTTGGAGTTTTTAGTTTAGGGCTAGTTCAGTTCCTTGTGTTTTTTTTGGGTCTTTTTACTTTAGGGCTAGTCCATTGGATAGTTGCACCTTTTTTTGTTTTTCTTTTGTTTTTTTTTATTTTTTTTCTTTTTTTTGACCAAAAAATCAACATTTTTTGATTTCTTTGATTTTTTTGTCAATTCCTGTTTTTTGGGGGCTTTTTTTGATTCATGGGTTGTGTTATTGCTCTTTCATTCCATTTTGGCTTTTTTTTAATTTTTTTTGGCTCACTGCAGTCAGGTGGCGTGTTGGATGCCACACGACTAAATTTGAGCCTTGTAAAACTCCACAGGACTTGAATGTAGTCGTGTGGAATACAAAACCCCATTGGAACAGGCTGGGTGGGCCCCACAAATCTTTGAGCCATGGGGGGGCCTACACAGCTTGGATTGGATCGTGTGGCTTGCCACACGGCCCAATTTGAACCATGTCCACGGCTCTATGAGCCATGAATTTAACATTACCCTTTTTGATTTTTTGGTTGATTTCTGTTTTTTTGAAGGTTTATTTACTGGGAAATGTTAAATTTGGGGCTCATTGAGCTGTGTACACAACTCTGTACACGGCTCTTTGAATTGTGTACATGGCTCAATGGGATGTGTGGCACCCTACATGACTCAAGTAAGCCGTGTGGCATGCTACATGGCTCAAATGGGCCATGTGGCATGCGACACAACTCCAATGGGCTGTGTGGCATGCTAAATGTCCCATTTGAGTTGTATGGCTTGCTAAACAACTAAAATCAAGTTGTGTAGCCTCCACTAAATAACAAATAATGAATAACAAAAAATGAATTATAAATTATAAATAATTAATAATAAATTATATATAATAAATAAATAATAAATAATAAATAATAAATAATAAATAATAATAAATAATAAATAATAAATAATAAATAATAAATAATAAATAATAAATAATAAATAATAAATAATAAATAATAAATAATAAATAATAAATAATAAATAATAAATAATGAATAATAAATAATAAATAATAAATAATAAATAATAAATAATAAATAATAAATAAATAATAATAAATAATAAATAATAAATAATAAATAATAAATAAAAAATAATAAATAATAAATAATAAATAATAAATAATAAATAATAAATAATAAATAATAAATAATAAATAATAAATAATAAATAATAAATAATAAATAATAAATAATAAATAATAAATAATAAATAATAAATAATAAATAATAAATAATAAATAATAAATAATAAATAATAAATAATAAATAATAAATAATAAATAATAAATAATAAATAATAAATAATAAATAATAAATAATAAATAATAAATAATAAATAATAAATAATAAATAATAAATAATAAATAATAAATAATAAATAATAAATAATAAATAATAAATAATAAATAATAAATAATAAATAATAAATAATAAATAATAAATAATAAATAATAAATAATAAATAATAAATAATAAATAATAAATAATAAATAATAAATAATAAATAATAAATAATAAATAATAAATAATAAATAATAAATAATAAATAATAAATAATAAATAATAAATAATAAATAATAAATAATAAATAATAAATAATAAATAATAAATAATAAATAATAAATAATAAATAATAAATAATAAATAATAAATAATAAATAATAAATAATAAATAATAAATAATAAATAATAAATAATAAATAATAAATAATAAATAATAAATAATAAATAATAAATAATAAATAATAAATAATAAATAATAAATAATAAATAATAAATAATAAATAATAAATAATAAATAATAAATAATAAATAATAAATAATAAATAATAAATAATAAATAATAAATAATAAATAATAAATAATAAATAATAAATAATAAATAATAAATAATAAATAATAAATAATAAATAATAAATAATAAATAATAAATAATAAATAATAAATAATAAATAATAAATAATAAATAATAAATAATAAATAATAAATAATAAATAATAAATAATAAATAATAAATAATAAATAATAAATAATAAATAATAAATAATAAATAATAAATAATAAATAATAAATAATAAATAATAAATAATAAATAATAAATAATAAATAATAAATAATAAATAATAAATAATAAATAATAAATAATAAATAATAAATAATAAATAATAAATAATAAATAATAAATAATAAATAATAAATAATAAATAATAAATAATAAATAATAAATAATAAATAATAAATAATAAATAATAAATAATAAATAATAAATAATAAATAATAAATAATAAATAATAAATAATAAATAATAAATAATAAATAATAAATAATAAATAATAAATAATAAATAATAAATAATAAATAATAAATAATAAATAATAAATAATAAATAATAAATAATAAATAATAAATAATAAATAATAAATAATAAATAATAAATAATAAATAATAAATAATAAATAATAAATAATAAATAATAAATAATAAATAATAAATAATAAATAATAAATAATAAATAATAAATAATAAATAATAAAATAAATAATAAATAATAAATAATAAATAATAAATAATAAATAATAAATAATAAATAATAAATAATAAATAATAAATAATAAATAATAAATAATAAATAATAAATAATAAATAATAAATAATAAATAATAAATAATAAATAATAAATAATAAATAATAAATAATAAATAATAAATAATAAATAATAAATAATAAATAATAAATAATAAATAATAAATAATAAATAATAAATAATAAATAATAAATAATAAATAATAAATAATAAATAATAAATAATAAATAATAAATAATAAATAATAAATAATAAATAATAAATAATAAATAATAAATAATAAATAATAAATAATAAATAATAAATAATAAATAATAAATAATAAATAATAAATAATAAATAATAAATAATAAATAATAAATAATAAATAATAAATAATAAATAATAAATAATAAATAATAAATAATAAATAATAAATAATAAATAATAAATAATAAATAATAAATAATAAATAATAAATTATAAATTATAAATTATAAATTATAAATTATAAATTATAAATTATAAATTATAAATTATAAATTATAAATTATAAATTATAAATTATAAATTATAAATTATAAATTATAAATTATAAATTATAAATTATAAATTATAAATTATAAATTATAAATTATAAATTATAAATTATAAATTATAAATTATAAATTATAAATTATAAATTATAAATTATAAATTATAAATTATAAATTATAAATTAAAAATTATAAATTATAAGTTATAAATTATAAATTATAAATAATAAATAATTTATAATAAATAATAAATAATAAATAATAAATAGTAATAAACAATAAATAACAAATAATAAATTATAAATTATAAATTATAAATTATAAATTATATGGAGTGGTGTATGGGCCTCCACCTTTGAGGGGCCCTACACAACTCCCACAGGTTTTGTGGGGCCCTATACTACTCCCACAGGCCGTGTGGGGCCCTACACGGCTCCCACACGACTGGAGGCGTGTACCTGGCTTCCACACCACTGGAGCCTTGAATTTAAAATTCTTATTTATTTTATGGGTTATGTTAGGATTTCCAATCAATTTCTCAATCAATTTGTGATTGATTCAGAATTAAATTGATTTATTGATTCAAAATTGGTTTCTCAATCAATTTGAAATCAATCAAGCAATCAATTGCCATGGGGTATTGATTCAAGTGTTTGATGAGCAGATGGTGAGCTGGCATGATGGTGTATTGATTCAAGTGTGTCATGAGCAAATGGTGAGCTGGGATGACCATTTTGAGTGTGTGATGAGCTGATGGTGAGCTGGGATGATCATCATGAGGCAAGGGTAATAGGATGAGGGGGCTGAGCATTTGGACAGGCACATTGGCCCATCTGGAAATGGCACACTTAGCTTAGTGGTTAAAGAACCGCTCACCAATGTTGACGTCATGGGTTGAAATCCCATAGTGTGCAACTAAATTTTGGCTCATGAATCTGCCACTACCCGCAAAATTTTATATACAAAAAATTTAATCCCTTATTGATCCCCACCCCAATCAAAGTATACAGTTGGGAGGGAACAAGATGGGAGGACATGAGTTTACAAACATACAGAGATTTGGAAAGAATAGGGCTTGCAACCCTCAAAATGTTATGCAATGAATTGAATCCCTTCTTGATCCTCACCCCAAATGTAGTAAGTGGATGGGAGGAGATGATTTGGGAAAAATACATAGACAGGGAAAGAATGGGGCTTTTCAGCATTGGCTAAAGGGGAAATGATTGGATTTCTAGTTGTTGAATCACTTCCTCATCTGTTTGGATGAAATAGCCAGCCTTCCTTGGTTTTATTGTTTAGTTCATTGGCCATCAGGAGATAACCATAAAAATTAGAGGATGGAGGTTGGAAAATTTGTGTTTCATTGTTGGATAAAAAGCAAGGGCCATAGTTGGAGGGAATTTTGAGACAGTTTACCAGGATGGTTTGATCAGCTCTCTTGAGCTGACTTGAGCCTTTGGAAGCTGATGGGGGGGATTGTTGGATTTTGAGTTCCTGAGGGATTTTTTCTTTGGTTGAGTGGACTTGCAGGGGGATGTTTGCTGAGGGGCCATTTAAAAATAGTAAAAGTGATGAAGGATTGAAGCAATAATGTTATGAAGCAATGTGATGAAAGAAGGGATGAAGGGATGAAGCAAAGAAGCAAAAAGGGTTAGGATGTGATGAAAGTGGGGATGAAGGGATGAATGGATGAAGGAATGAAGCAATGAGAGGATGGATGTGATGAAAGCAATAAATTGATGAGATTGATGAAGCAAGGTGAGATTGATGGAGTGATGAAGGGATGACAGTAATTAAGCAAAGAGGACAGAAAGAGATGAGAGTGATGATGTGATGAGAGCAATGAAAATCAATTTTTTCCAATGATGTTGGAGGTATAATTTTTCAGATGAGGTCAGAGTTTGAAACCAGGGGTGATGATATGGAATGACGTGTGGTTGAGCTTGTGAAAGCACTTTTATACTTTAAGGGACAAAAACCACTTATTTTATGTTAACTTTGACACATCTGATCTGAAATAAGTGGGTTTTTTGATTTTGAATGGCGGGTTTGAAACGGCAGATTTGGGTTGAAACCTGCCATTGAAAAATGGCAGGTTTTCTTAACTTTGATACGCCCTATTAAATTAATAAAAATAAGATAAAAATAAAAATAAAAATAAAAATAAAAATAAAAATAAAAATAAAAATAAAAATAAAAATAAAAATAAAAATAAAAATAAAAATAAAAATAAAAATAAAAATAAAAATAAAAATAAAAATAAAAATAAAAATAAAAATAAAAATAAAAATAAAAATAAAAATAAAAATAAAAATAAAAATAAAAATAAAAATAAAAATGAAAATAAAAATAAAAATAAAAATAAAAATAAAAATAAAAATAAAAATAAAAATAAAAATAAAAATAAAAATAAAAATAAAAATAAAAATAAAAATAAAAATAAAAATAAAAATAAAAATAAAAATAAAAATGAAAATGAAAATAAAAATAAAAATAAAAATAAAAATAAAAATAAAAATAAAAATAAAAATAAAAATAAAAATAAAAATAAAAATAAAAATAAAAATAAAAATAAAAATAAAAATAAAAATAAAAATAAAAATAAAAATAAAAATAAAAATAAAAATAAAAATAAAAATAAAAATAAAAATAAAAATAAAAATAAAAATAAAAATAAAAATAAAAATAAAAATAAAAATAAAAATAAAAATAAAAATAAAAATAAAAATAAAAATAAAAATAAAAATAAAAATAAAAATAAAAATAAAAATAAAAATAAAAATAAAAATAAAAATAAAAATAAAAATAAAAATAGAAATAGAAATAGAAATAGAAATAGAAATAAAAATAAAAATAAAAATACAAATAAAAATAAAACAAATGAAAAAATTTAAATAAAACAAATGAAAAAATAAAATTACAACAAATGAAAAAATAAAAAAATAAAAAGTTAAATAAATAAATGCCAATGTTACAATTGCAACCTTGGGGTTGCAAATGGGTGAAAATTGCCTTTATAACTTGTATGAGTTGCAGAAAGTGAATCAAGGCTCAATGAGGAGCAAGCAAAGTGGCTCCTAACTTGTGCACCCCCAATTGCAACCCTTTTAAAGTTGCAATTGGGAATATGCAACTCTCAAGTAGTCACAAATGGGGATTCACAACCCCCTGGGGGATGTGCAAGTTTTGAGCGGGTGTGGGACTGTTTTCCTGGCCCATTTGGGGAAAAATAGCTCCAAATGGGCCATTTGAAAGGGGAATTGGGGTACCTAGGGACCCCTGGGCCACATTAGAGTTCTGTCGACCTAAATTTGGGGATGTGGCATAATATGTGGGACTATTATTGGACCACAAAAAGAAACTTGGAAATCAAATACTCTGACTTTGGGCAAAAAAAAGTCTTTTTACAAAACACATACACACACAACACACACCCATTGGATAAATTTATTTTTCTTACCCCAAAAGCAAGCAAAATTTTTTGATTTTTTTAATTTGAAATTGAAATGAATACCAAATTTACATTTAATTTTGTTTTTTAATAGAAACAGTGGCAATCCCAAGCCCCCCTGTTTAATTCATGGCTTTGTTAAAGGAATTAATTCAAATTTTTGTTAACAAAGCTTTGGTGGAATCTAGGGATTTGGGTAGGGATTTGGACAAGAAGACATTTGAAGCCCCAATTTCATCCTCATCTAGGGTTAAAATTAAGCAAAAAGATGTTTCTTCACAACTGGAACAAGATGTTCCATCAAAAATTGAATTGAATAAAGGTGGTGGGTCACATTTCATATGTCATTTGAATGAGAAGGATTTGGCTTGATCAATACTAATGCAACCATTTGGGGTGTAACTATGTACCTGAGAGGTTCCAGAACCACTTGAACCTCCTCCTGTGAACGCCTTTTCTAGTAGGGAATAATGAAAAATTTATTTTCCAAAATGGGAAGCAATTCATGGCTACGCATTGAAAATATTCAAGTCAAGAAGGATAAATATGGGGATCTAGAATGTGAAAGATTTGGGGTATATGAAGGGCCATGCCTCACCAAAAGTCAAAGGCAAACTCACACAAGGAAGGTCAGGTGTCAATTCATGATCTGTGCAAGTTTTACTGTAGCAGATCCCATGTGGCATCTCTCCATTAGAATTGGCCTACACTTTTACAACTGTCTGAAAACGCCTAATTGTATCCTTAACTGAGGAGAGTCTATGGTAAAGCCTTGGATAAATTTAAAGAAGGCATGAAAGATGGGCTGAATATAATTCAACTCAAAATGAAATTGAGATTGTGTGATGTTGGAGAAAACATTGAAAATAGAAAAATCTATAAAACTAAGCAGGAGGTAAAGCTAGGGGAACTGGATTTGAAATTTGTTATGGATTTTCTATTAGAAATGCACCAGGAAAACCAGTGGGTTTCCAGGTCAAGATTTGGTGTAGAGGTTCACTTAGAGGCCCTTTTCTTGGCTCTTCCTGATTCAATAAGTCTTTGCAAAAAATACCATAATCTTTCTTTTTTGGATTTTACTTATAAAGGAGATAGGTAAAACATCTCTCTGTTTCATGTTGTAGGAATTACATCCAAAAGGAAAACTTTAACAAAGGCTTTTGGCTTTATAACAAAAGAAACCTATGAATTCTACAATTGGGCATTGAATGCATTAAAGGAGTTGGCTTTTGATCCCAAGAGGCTTCCCAAAGTCATTGTGAAGGACCATGTAAAAGCTCTGATTCATGCTATAGAACATAGGTTCCCTGAGTCATCCAGAAAGTTGTGCTCCTGGCACTTGTCTAAAAAAATTCAAGCAAATTGGAAAGTTTGCTTCAGTAATGAAAATGAAGGATGGCTATTTTTTATGAATCTGTGGGCAAAGTATGGGGCGTCTAAAACCAAGGGGGAGCCAGAAGTCAATGATGGGCAACTCAGGGTATCCCAATTTATTGCTTCTTCTTTTCATCTCTGCTGGGAATGCTGAGGTTGAAACTTGTATACAGTGTTTCTTGAAAGAGCTTGAGGATGTGCTTGAGTATAAGTAAAAGAACATTTTCCCTATAAAAGCGACATTTGTAATGGCATGGAATTGTTTCAACACAGGCATTGTAAATAAAACAATGTCTTGGGTAGAAGGGGCCCATTCTATTTTCAAACAATTGCTTGCAGGATCTTTGGGGAAAATTTTAAATGTGTGTAAACAACTTGAAGGAACAATTGAAATCCAAATCCAATAATTGCATGCTTCACTTCTAAACTTTTAAATCAAGTGAGGAACCATTCTTCCAAAAGAACTTATTTTGGTTTAAAAATTTTCAATGGAGGTAATTGAACTCATTGGGGATCAATTTGAGAAGTTAAATCATGACCATGATGGGAATTTGTGCTCAAATTCTTATTCAAAACAATGGGCTTACCATGTTCCCATATTTTAGGTGAAATACTAGCATCAAGAGGATCTGTTGTTCCTAAGGATGTTCATTCCCAGTAGAGGTTAGACTATGACCCTTCCAGTGAATTAAGTAGGGTTTCTGGGATTTTTGAAGGGTACCAATCATAGAATTGACAGAAATTATAGGATTGAAAGATTATTTTTTTTCTTTTTGAAAGAATGACACATATGCAGTGCTTGAAAAATCCCAATTTTTCAACAAGTTAAATTCCATTCTTATGGGAAAAGCTCAAAAAGTGAGGTGGGAAATTTTGAATTCAGTGCTTGATCATTCAGCTACTTTGATTGCCAAGCCAAGGATTTAGCCAAAGGTCTTATGCTCCAGCTGGGGTCAACCGACATTAAAAGCTACTTGTTTTGAAATTTAAAAATTCAGAATTGTTTAAAGAGAACTTAAGAGGGAAAAAAGGGTTAAAAGGCAACCAAAAAGACCAAAGATAGTAAATCCTTTATTTTGAGTGTTCATATTTATGGGCTAATGAACTGATGGAAAAATTATTTCTGTAGTTTAATGAAGGCTCTTCATCTGAATTTCATAGTTCAGAGGAAGAGAATGAAAGTGAATTAGTCTCCCCTCATTAGGGAGGGAGTCCTTTTCCAACGAAGAAGAAGAAATGGAGGATTCAAACAGAAGCCCATCTTTGGTGAATATCAATTTCTTTAATGACATTAGAATTTTGGCTAAGTAATTATTGATTGTAGGAAGAACCATAGTGTATTACCTCAACCCAATACATGAGAACTTACATAATTTCTTGGGGGAGGCTTGGGATCTGGTTGGTGATGAGAATTTTGGATTTAGATTCATTGAAAAATGACTTTGGTATGATGAGCATGGATGGTTTAAAGTACAAAAAAAATGATTTGAACATTGAGAAAAAATAAGACATGCTATTCTAAGATCTTTGGTGGCTTTAAAAATTTTCAAAATATAGATCAAAGACATGATTTTAATGACATAAATGAAAAGATTCCCTCTTCTACACAGCTTCCAAAGTTGGATATGGGTCAAATAATAGCTGATACTTATGGAAGACCAAAATTTTTCATTTCATTGGATTCATTTTGTACTTATACTCCTATGAAAATGGGTGTATAAGAACAATCACATCCTATCTTCATTTGCTTTTTCAACAATAATCACTGGTTTCATCTTGTACTTGAGGGAGAAATAATTCCAATTTTGCCCATTTTTTCCAAACCTGCTTCTTTGACTTCAAAAAAAGCTTCTGGTTGGGTTGACCATCTACAAGATCAACTTATGTTGTACTCTAAGTTATAAAAATCATTTTAATTTCAAAATTTGGGTCTGGGTTCTGATGCTTACCTTGTAATTTTAATAATATAAAGGGTTATCACATTTTGAAAATCAGTATATTGAGTGTTTTGAGTTAACATCATTATGCTGAGTGTTTTGAATGAAACTTCATTGGTAAGTCAGTTTAACTTTTGCTGTGCTGATCCCATCATAAGGACTATTTTTAATTCTTGTGATGGAATCAGCTTAGCACTAGCTCAACTTGATTTTTTGTTTGGTGTTTTTAATTTAGGGCCTTTAGTTAAAGCACCAAAAAGTTGAACTTGATAGAAGTCTTTTTTGGTTTTTTTACTTCAGGGCTAGTCCATTGAGGTGTGCTTGATAAAATTCCACCTCATTGTATCAGCTTGGCACAAGTTGACCTTGTATTTTTGGGCATTTTTACTTCAGGGCTGGTGAAGAAACACCAAAAATGTCAATTAGGGCGTATCAGAGTTTAAATTTTGAAAAATTTAGATAGCTTATTTCAGTAAAAATATCAATTTTTCAAAGAATATTTTTTTATCAAAATAAAAAATGAATCAATGGTTTTAACTGAAAAAAATAAAATTTTGAAAAAAAAGGATAGGCCTGAAATCAGCCATTTAATTTTTTGAAAATTTCAACTCTGATACACCCTATTTATTTTTTGGTGTTTTTACTTTAGGGCTTGTCCATAGACTTTTTTGTTGTTATTCATGGCCCCAGATTGTTTAATTTTCTAGAATTTTGATATTTTTTTCAAATTCTTTGCTTTTTTTCCTTTTTTTGGTGTTTTTGTTTTTTTTGTTTTGTTTTTGTTTTGTTTGTTTAATTTATTTATTTATTTTTATTTTATTTTATTTATTTTTAATTTCTTGTCTTTCATTTTATTTTCTTTTTTTTGCTCACCACAAACAGGTTGTGAACAGCTGCTCACATCCCCAAAATGGGTCATGAGTGGCAGTTCACTGCTAAAATGGTTTTTGAGAAGTTGCAAATCATGACACACAACCTGACTTGGTTTGTGAAAAAACTGTGTAGGGTTGAAAATTTAACATTTCCCATAAACAAATAAATTAAATCAAAAATTAAAATATATAAATAAATATAAATCAAAATTTGCAAATGGCACACCAAAACTCAAAATGGGTTGTGTGGCACGGTTTGCAACCCATCTGGCGCCTGAACCACTTTTTACGCCTCAGATGGGTTTTAAAAAGCAGTTCACAACCCAGATGGGTTGCAAACCATGCCACAAAACCCAGATGGGTTGCAAACCATGCCACACAACCCATTTTGAGTTTTGAACGGGTCCTGTAGGGTTGAGAATTTAACACTGCCCTTTTTTTATAATTTTACTTACATCCCACCAGAAATATCCCATCATGTGGGAAAAAAGAAAAACCATCATTTTTTTCTTTTCATTGAATTGAATCAAGTTCTTTTAAAAAAACATGAGCTTGGATTTGAATTCCTTGAAAAAAACCGATACCTATTTATTTTTTTCATTTTATACTAGAGTATTGCTGCCAAATTTGGGGACTAAATATAATTCAATTATTTAAATTGAATGTGTGTTGATTGGAAAAATGTGAAAAATAAAAATAAAAAATCAATTTTCCATTAAATCATTTTTAAGCTAATGTCAATTTATTTATTCCAGGAGTAATTCAAACAAAATATGCATTTCAAACACATTAGTTTCTTGGATTTGATTTGGGGACTTATTCAGAAGTATTATAATAGATAAGCAACCAAAACAAATCATAAATCATGGAAAATTCAGTGTTTAATTTAAACAATGAATGGAATTCAAAAACTCATGGTAAGAAATCTTTCCAGTTTCAAATGAAATCTTGTTTCCAGGTTGAAAAAACATCCTTTGTAAAATTTCTGGATCTAAAACTTGAAAATTCAAACTATAACTACCCATGCGTGGACACTGGATCTTGATTATAATGACCAACATTTGAAATTGTATAACCTTGTGATTTGTTAGTTTCCAATGAGAAATCCAAATTTAATGGGGAATGTTTCAAAATCATTTTGAGAGGTATGAAATATTCATCTGAGTCAGAAATCAAGGTTAAACATGTAATGGCCATCACTCTTCCTAAGGAATCCATCACCGGTAGCTATCTTGGCAAATACCACCTCTGTTCCCAATCTGACCACAATGAATCAAGTTGAATTTCATAGACCAAATTACAATCCCAATTACTCAAAATCATAATAAGGTTAACCACTTTCATTTTTAAGCCATCATTTTATACTGAGGTATTTTTAAAACATAGAATAAAACCATCAATTAGGTAACTGGTACCAACGTAGTGGTTTTGTAATTTTGGGAAGACAATATTGATTATGGTATGTAAAGCCTGTTTGGGCGCCAACCAAAGTTTTTCAAAAATTTGCTAAAGCGCGTGTGGCGCCTAGCAAAGCCATTTTGGCGCCTAGATTAGCCTTCTTGGCGCCCAGGCAAGGTTGACTGGCACCCAGGAAAGGTTGAATGGCACCCAGGAAAGGTTGACTGGCACCCAGACAACTAAGCGTGGCGCCTAGCCAATTTTATCTTGGAGTCAATCAAAGCTGGGCGCTTTGACCCGCAAAATACAAGAAAATGTTTTTTTTTTAAAAAAAAAAAACATTAAAAGTCACAGGGAGGGAGGCTGGTTGTTTTGGTGCAACTAGCTTCAATTGGTGTCAAGGGGAGCTTGGTTGGGGGCCAAGTTTTTACTCCCGTGATTCCAACCCAATCAAGCCCTTTGGGCACCTATCCAAGTCCTGCTGGGCTCACGCCAAGTCAAACTTGGACAGGCGCCCAGACGTGCTTTACACACCATAATATTTCTAAAGAATGATTTTCCTTATTTTCATGAATAATTGTGTGCTGAGGGAGAAATATTTAATTTGAAACTTGTATAAAATTGAGACAATCCCCAACAGAGATTAAGGAATTTTGAAAATCAGGATCCCCTGCCACACAAAAATTCAAAGCAAGGTGAAAAACTTAGAAATATCACCAGAATTAAGAATTTCCCAAAGTTGCATAAAGTAGTTGAGGATGTATAAAATTTTGAAAAACAGAATATAATTTCCTAAATTCGCCGCCAATAACCATTAATTTTCCCCCCAAAAGGTACATTAGAATCCATTATATCTCAAATTAGTCTTTCAAGCAACTGAAGAGAATGCATATGATTCATAGTTTATTCATCACAGATTATCAAAGAAGCTCTTTTTAGATATTAATCCTTTTTTTGAAAGCTTTTATATTTTCAAAAAACAGTTTTTATCTCCAAGGGAATTCAAAAGGTGAGATGAGTTGTTCTTCCATTTGGTAGGTTAATGGCTGCTATTCCATTTTGAGCACATTCCACAGGAATTCTACTTTTTTATCTGATATAAGCCAGAATTCCTTCATACCAAAATGATTTTTGTGACCCACCAGGCCATGAATAAATAATGAATAGGGTTGAGAGGTATGGCATGCATGGACTGTGAGGTAACATGTATGCTTCTGCTGACTGTTAAAAACATGGATTTTTTCAAATCTGTTTCATTTATAGCATGATTTTGTTATTCAGAAAAGATTGAGTTCCTTTTGATGATTTTAACCCCCATTGTTTGATCAAATCCTTGAAATTCATCGAGGGAATTGGTACTTTTCAAAAAGGTAAGGATTGTAAGGAACAACCCAGGAATTATCAATGAAGAAGTTTGTATGATTCCTTCTCAGTTAAATGGTAGTTCCATTCTGGTGTTTTATATATACGGGATAACTGCCTTAACCCCCAATTTTAAACAAACTGTAGAAAATTTAGAATCACAAAGTAATGGGAGGAAGATATTCTTCTATGTTATGAATTTTGGAAGGGACCAAGCCTTATGAAATTTATAAGTGAAAGAAACTGAAGTGGGTTATTCTATGGGTTGAGGGTGAAGTAAATCATATCAAGGTGGGATGGAAGGGGGTTTATATAAAATTTCAATGTTCCAAAAAAAGCTTGAACTAAGTGAGGAATCAGTGTTCATTACATGTTTTGTCAATTTCCTCTCTTAAATTCCTTTTTGCATGTGTTGCTCTTGGTTACATATTTTGTCCTTGATGACATGTTTTGTCTTTGGTTTCATCTGTTTTTCTTGTTACATGTTTTATTAAATGTGTTATCATTTTTAAATGTGTTTAAATTTTAATTTTTTAAAAAAAACCTTGATTCAAATGAGGAATGTGTCTTTACTCAATGTGTTGACAATTTCCTCTGTTACAGTCCTTGTTACATGTTTTGTTGTTTTTTACATTTTTTTCC
Organism: Puccinia polysora; assembly: GCA_025617555.3. Lineage (NCBI taxonomy): Eukaryota > Fungi > Basidiomycota > Pucciniomycetes > Pucciniales > Pucciniaceae > Puccinia > Puccinia polysora. Next base: position 42,463,746 of record CM062613.1, read on the forward strand.
CTTGGTTACATGTGTTGTCCTTGATTGTTTGAATTTTCAATGTTCAAAACAATAAAAATAAAAAATCTTGAACCAATTGAGGAATTAGTGCTCATTAGATGTGTTTTCAATGCCCTCTTTTATATTCCTTGTGTCCTGGTTACATTTGTTAGACCTGTTACATGTATTGGCCCCTTTATTTTTGTGATAGAACAAAAGAAACCTAATATATGGATAAAAATATATAGTTGAAAGGTATTAAAAATGAATAAACACAAACATTACATATCATATGTACATACATCACACAGAACCAAATAAATACAAAGATTTAATTGAAAATTATCAAAAAGAAATAAACAAAAACCTTACATATGTACATACATTACACAAACCCAAATACATAAAAAGAGGTAGTTTAAAATTATTAAAAAGAAATAGACAAAAACCTTACATATGTACATACATCACACAAACTCAAATACATACAAAGAGGTAGTTGAAAAGTATTAAAAAGAAATAAACATAAACCTTACATATGCTCATACATCACACAAACCCACATACATACAAAGAGGTAGTTGAAAATTATCAAAAATAAATAAACATAAACCTTACATATGTTCATACATCACACAAACCTAAATGCATAGAAAGAGGTAGTTTAAAAGTATTAAACCTTACAATCTATGTACACACGGGTGTGAGTGTGAATTTTTTTGGAATAAAGCATACTGGAAAAAAAAGCAGGAGGGAAAAAAAAGCATACAGAGAAAAAAAATTGACTGAAAAAAAGAGCACAGGGAAAAAAAAGTGACTGAAAAAAAGCAACTGAGAAAAAAGGAACTGAAAAAAAAGAAACTGAAAAAGAAAGAAACTGAAAAAGAAAGCAACTGAAAAAAAAAGCAACTGAAAAAAAAGCAGACACAAAAAAAAGATGACTGAACTGGATGTAAGAGGTGCATACACAACAAAATTTATGAATGAATACTAACACAAGGACCTTGACGCTGGGTGGGTCATATGATTTTTTTCAATCTTTTTATATTTATAGAAGATTCACACAATTTGGGTCAACATTTGGATTATCCAAAAGGCTCTACCCCAGATAAACCTCATTGTGGGCCTGGAAGCCTTATTTTATCCCACTAAGACCTGAATTAATGTTTGACTTCCTCCAAAAACTCAAAAGGCCCACATAAGTTGTGTTTTAACACTACAGGAAGTCCTTGGAAACTTGAAAGGCATAAACATGTCATCAAGAAATATAATTTTCCACATCAGAAAGCCCTTTGAACTCTAACAAGGTGTTCCAAACATTAACTATTTATATTCATTTGTATCTTTAATTGGTACAATTTTATAATGGTTTACGCAACTTCCTGGAGGAGGAAAAAATTCTGAAGGATTTGAAATTGGTGAAAAAATCCTATTTTTGAAGATTTTTCAACAGAGGGGATGATTTTGAAAAAATGCAATTCAAAAATGATTACTTATTTGAAAAAAAGGTGTTGATTCAGTAAGTTTGAAGGTGAGAATTTTTCCTGGGCCATTCTTTTCTCATTTCTGGCAGTTTTTTTTGAATATTTTCATAAAAGAAGTTTACATACAAATTTTTTCAGTTTAATATTTTTTTTAGATTTTGCAAACATTTGAATAGAAATATTCAATTTTTTAAAAAGGAACTGAATTTTTCTCATTTTTCTTATTTTTTGTACATTCAATGAATTTTTCTCAAATCTGAGCTAAAATTTGAATTTCTCACAAAAAAGGTGATATTTATTGTACATTTTCATGTTACATTAACAAAATTCATGTTCATATGTGAATTCTTTAAAATCTTTTACCCTAGAAAGACCCTGCAAGGGGCCCAGAGCCCTTATTTTGACCCCAAGGCTGGAATTAATTTTTAAAGGTGTCCGTTTCACCAAAATATTTTGAAGTCCTTGGAAAATTTGAACACATGAACATGCCCTCAAAAGGCATATTTTCAAACTCCATTAGGTCCTTGGAACCTTTGAAGGTATTCACATGCCCTGAATGGCTTTTTTTTCCACTCCAGGAAGTACTTTCAAAATTTAAAGGGTGTGCAGCCATTCAAAAAGCATATTTTCCCACCCAGAGCCTTGAAGTTTAAACACCATGCTGAGGTGGAAAACTCCACCAAAAGTCATTCTTTGAATGAAAATATTACTTAAATATGGATTTTTCAAAAAAAAAGGTGTGATTGTTTTGGAAATAATGTAGGATGATACCTTCTTCAAAACACAGTGTGGATTTATTAATTCCAAAGGCATAAATTTAGCATGGGCATTTGATTTTTTTGTTTTTGATTTTCAAATTTTATTTTCAATATTATCAAGTTTAAAAATAGTTTCCTATTTAGGAGTTGGTTAGCCAATTTTTAAAAAATTCTCATGTTGAATTAACACTTATCTTCCCTTGGAGTTTGTATAAATCTCCTTTACAATAGTTATCCAATCATTCACAGAAATGATGAATCAAATTTGACATTTTATTCAAATTATTTATCCCAAAATTGTTTTATGTTTAGTTTTTGCACAATTCTCAAGATAATTTACAGAGAAGGTGAGCTATGTCAGACCTTAGTAAACCAATAGAACAACCAGACAGGAAAAAAACCAAGTGAATTCCAACTTGAAATAAAACAAAATGCATCTCAAGCTGAATTCCAGCCAAACAAGCCTGCACCAGAATCACAAATTCTCACTTTCTCTATCAGATTCCATCTTATTCATTCTTTTTCAGAATAAAATCAAGATGCAGAAACAGATATCTAAAAAAAAACAATTCTATGCTTCATCAATGAGCTGATATGCTCGAGCTACTCAGATATATGTAAGATGAGACTATTAATGGCTTGAACCTTCAAATAAATTAAAAATAAAAGCCATGTTATTTAGAAATTTCTTTTTGAAAAATATCTATTAAATCTCAATTTTTTAATTTTTCATTTCATAAATTTTTTTTGATTGATTATATTTTATTGGGACTTCAATACATTTGGTTTAAATTCATAAATTATCAAAGTCACTGATTCATTGGATATATCGCCAATTTTTTATTTTTAATTCTTTTCTGATCCATTAGTTTTTTTGTTCTTGTTCAAGTATACAAATATAGAAGCTCAATCCTAATCTTATTTGGACCACTACATCCACTTTGATTCCACATTTGAATAGCTTAGGAAAACTTCAGTGGTTTAGCAATATTTTTCTCTCATTGAAATTTTCCAGGAAATATTTAAAAACATTTCTGATGAATTCAGTCAAAATGTGACAAAAGAAACGGCTTTAAATCTTCTTTTGAATGGTGAAAAGATTTATTAAATATTTGTATGTGGTCAAAATGTTGAAGATTAAAAACAAAATCCAAAAGTATTTCTTGATAAGTTCCCACAGATTTTCAGAGTAAATTTTATCAAATGAATCTCTTCTGTTTGAAAACCAAAAATTTTTTTTTCCTTTTGATAAAATAATTTTTTGGCCTAAATTCCCTTAAATTCTACTCCTAATTTCAATTTTTTTGTTTGAATTTTTTCCATTAATCTAGAAGACCATCAAAAAAAAGAAAAATTAGGCTCAAAATAACATCCTTAGAAAGCCTCCCAATTACTTTAAATTTGAAAAGTATTTTGAATAAAGCATTATAAAGCTGTGGTCTCCATTCCAAAAAAAAAAAATTAGATGAGGGGCTGTAATTTTTCTCTCCAATTATAAAATATGGCTTGCTAAAAAAAATTATAATGGGGTGTATCAAAGTTAAAAATTTCAAAAAATTGAATGTCTGATTTCAGGCTTTTCTATTTTATTTTTTGAAAATTTTATTTTTGTGAGCTAAAACTATTGGTTCTTTTTTTTTGATAAAATAATATTTTGTGGAAAATTGATATTTTTCCTGAAATAAGCAATTGAAGTTTTTCAAAATTTTAGCTTTGATACGCCCTAATAAATGATTAATTGATTTTACTAAATTATTTTTTTGCCAATATATTTTGAAATTTTTCTTTTTGGAAGAAAATGAAGAAATATTGGATGATATCAGAGTTAGAAAACATACAAATCAAAAAAATATTCATGTTCTTGACATGTGAACAAAAGAACAAAAGCAAAAGACAAAATAATTCATAAAATAAATAATTAGATTGATAGATATATAGAATAAATAAGTAATAAAATAACTGAAGAAAAAGAATTAAAAAATAAAGAACCAAATCACAAAATCACTAAAAAAACAAAATGCATAAATCATGAAATTAAAAAAATAAATACTAAAATTGTTTTGCTGCTTTTTTTTGTATTTTTTTTATTTTTCCATACATCCTTTGGGTTTAAAAGGTTCTTCAATTCATGAGATAATCCAAAACAAGATTAATCAATTTTTTTCCTAATTTTTTGCATCTTCCTTGGTTTTTTATCAAAGGAAAAACTGAAAAAATCCATATATTATGACCCTTTGGGTTTACAATATGCTGATCAAGATCCCACTTTAGAAAATATTTCCCAGTCAATGGAAAGAGGAAAAATGCATAAAGGGACACTTTAAATTTCATAGATGACCCTCTTCAAGAATTTCAAGATTTATTAGAGAATATTGAATAGTTCTTAATCATGTCTTGTCTTCAGTGAAGCAAAGGAATTTCCACATATTTTCTCAAAGATTAAGGTAGAAACTGACTGGAGCCTATGAATTTCACACATTAAATAGTTCAATTTTTGAATCTTATAAACCAATCATTTATCTTCAATTGGGAATTTTAAGCATAAAACTTGGGTGCTAGGTCTGAGTTCACATCAGAGTGCAATAGGGAACAAAAATAATCCAGATTGATTTTGTCTTGTAATTTCTCTATGGGAGATAGTTTAGAAATTTTTTAACTTAGAATTGCCAGGTGTGGTAATTAATGATGTGGTGAAGTATTTGTGGTTATGTTGCAATGATTTAGATTTGTGATTATCATGAGGTTTTTGAGTCATGCAATTAAAGATTTGGTGATACTGGGGTGTGTGTATGGAAATTATGTAGAGGGATTGATTTTATTTTCCATTTTGGTGGAGAATGATTCAGAAATGGAAAATTTTACTTTTTGAACCTTCCATTTCTTTGAAATCCACCATTTTGAAATATTACAGCTGTGAGTTATTTTTATTTCCAAAAACAATCATTTTGGATGACATGTTTTTTTAAATAAAAGTTGTGGTTTTGGTAAATTTGGTACTAACTGATTCATCTAGAGATTTATCTGAAGCCACAACTGATTGAACAACATGGAATTTTCTAAAATTAGCTTAGTTGGCAATGCGGGATGACATTTTTAGGCAATGTTGTCCGTGTGTGGATAGAATGCAAGGCTGAGGGGACAGTATCTTCATGCAAGATGAAAAAACCACTTAGGTTTGTTGGATTTTTTTTTCAATGCAAATAAATAAGTATGTCAAATCTTTAAGGACAACAAATCCAAGTCTTTGTCCTCTCAAACAGAAGGCTGGGGTGGAATCTCAGATGGAAATTCATTAAATTTCTTTATTCAAAACATTCTTAGTTTGTTTTTCTTTCAAATCTTCCTCAGATAGAAATCATTTCTCCTGAAAAAAGTGAGGTCAAAACAAGGGGTTAGCCAGGTCTCATTCAAATAAAACCCAGAAACATAACTCATAGTTTGATATTTGACCATTGAAACCCAATGGATTTCCAAATGATGGTTTTTTTAAGGGTGAGGGCTTGATGGCTAAGCTTTTTGATACGAGATTGATACGTTTTTTGATAGATGCTGGTGTTTTCTGGCATCAAGCATGCATTATGTGCGATAGACACCATGAGGTGTAGGGATCGAATGCATACCGCTCGGCACAGAAGTTTATATCATCAAAGTTGGGTGGGCCCCGAGCTAAAAACGTATATCCTTGTCCCTCACCTGAGGTTGGCCAACCCTTTGTGAGTGATCGCTGGCTACTCGAAAAATTCCCGAGGAGAGGTGGACGCTCTGGCAGTCATCTCGTCTGGTCTGCGCTATGTTCATCAGATGATTCGGGAAGCAATATGGTGGGCCGCCCGACAGACGAAAGGTAGAATTACGCTTGGAGCTAGTGGAGTCTCCATTGCAATGGTTATGATTTGATGACTCATCATTGGATATGACGGGAAAGACATCTGCGCTAGCGCGTGGGACCGGTCGCGGACCCAATGTGGTGTGTGATTAGGGCTGCTTTACATTTCGCTGACGATTAACCGTTTTGGATCGCATGGACGACGGTTGGGAAGTCCGGTGCCTTTGAACATGCTACGTGGATGGTGTTGCCAGGATCGTTGTCGCGGAACTCGGGGTGTATTGGAATGTGCTGATAGGGTGAAACGGTTTCGCTGGGACGCAGTTACCATAGTTCAGAACTTGAGACGTTTGCCTTACATACCTACTGACCCCTAGATTAACTTTTAACTACATCATGAGCTCGACCAAGACGGGTAAAAGAGGCCAGAATGTAGGACCCAATGAAGGCCAGCAGAGTAGGCCTGTGGCTTCAAAGTTCATACCGCTGTGACTCTGGATGCGAAACATGATGAAGCCGGACCACATGTGTTAGAGATGGCGGAAAAAAAAACAGAGAGCGGGATACGGGGAGGTTGTTTGCTTGCAGTGGTGTACCGTAGTACATCTTAGATGCATGCAGATAAATGAGGATGTATGTGCATACATAAATACATACCTACATACGCCCTGACTTCGAGGTAGGGTTCGGTTGGTGTGGTACCGTCGGGGACTCTCCACGGGGGCGACGTGCGCCCTTCCCCCGTAGCCCAGCTAGCTCCACCCTAGGTTGCCGCTGGCCCAGCAGGCAGCGCAAGGGAGCCCTACCGGGGAGTCCGTCCAGGTTTCGGGCGAATCGGGTTGGAAACCAACAGCTCAAGCGGGATCACTGCAGGCGCCAATCGTCATCGTCATCACCACCACCACCACCACCACCATCGTCCCATCCATCGAACCACTCCCAACAGTGACATCCAACCTTCCTTAATCGAAAGAAAAAGGAGATTTGGAACCTACGCCCGCCGTTTACCCTTCGAGGTCTCGGAAGATCGAACTGGAACCATCCTCACCCACCACCGAAATTCAAGACCAAAGCTGAAAGCATGAACATCTTTCGATTGATCGGGGACTTATCCCATCTGGCATCGATCTTTATTCTTATTCAAAAGATCATCAAATCTAGGTCTGCCAGGGGGATCAGTTTCAAAACTCAAGTTCTCTATGTGATTGTATTCTTGACTAGATATGTCGACCTAGTCACCGGTCCCTTCATCTCCGTCAGTCCTTACCTTCGTTCCGCCTTCTCATCTCGCAAAAGTTCGCACTAGATGCACAACTGATCACCAGAAACTCTATTCTGACTTCTGTTATCGTTTCATGAAAACTAGATTTATAACACAGCGATGAAGATATTTTTTATCGCGTCATCGGCTTACATAGTTTACCTAATGCATTTCAAGTACAAACCAACCCAAGATCCAGCCATCGACACGTTCAGGGTCGAGTATCTACTTGGACCTTGTGCCGTATTAGCCTTGATATTCAATTATAAGTTGTTAGTCGCCGCCCCAAATTCTTACAGATCCACCATGTTAAACATTACTAACGCATCCTTGAATGTCGTTCCGCTCAATTCTCTTCTTACCTCCTCGCTTTCGATTTTTTCAAACCAACCAATGAACACCCCCAAAAAAGCACTGTGGTTGAAATACTCTGGGCATTTAGCATCTACTTGGAAGCTGTGGCTGTTTTCCCTCAACTTTTCATGCTCCACAGGACCGGCGAGGCGGAGACGATTACGACACATTATTTGTTTGCTCTTGGGCTATATCGGGCTATGTATATTCCTAATTGGATTTTTAGGTTCGCCATCACCTTTTGTGCTTCGATCTTATTCAAATTGATGACATTCTCGCTTATGAGCTGCATGTAGGTATGCGACTGAAAACACCCTGGATCCGATTGCCATTTTGGCCGGGATCGTTCAAACTGGTCTCTATGCGGACTTTTTCTACAGTTCGTAACGATCATCTCTTCGTTTTCTCGCGTTCTTGGAACCTAATTTGGTTCCGATGCGTACCCATTGGTACTCCTTTGCTGACTGACCTGTTTCTAATTTTTTGTTCTGTTTTAGTTTACTTCACACGAGTCATGCAGGGACAGAAGTTTGAGTTACCTGCGTAATAACCAGGTCACATTACAAAACAAAAAAAAACCCAGATGATTTTACAGAAATGAATAATAATCAGGCCGCTTTCCATGCTGCTTCGCCCTTACCTCTTTTGTCTCGCTAGGGAACATAAGAATGACTAATCATCGGAAGTCCCACATGCTGTGGTTTATTCAGGAAACCAGGTCCATTTTTTGTTGGGGTTGGAGATTGTCAAACCAAAAAATACTGACTGAGAGAAAGCACCCACCTTTCGCTCATTGATCCAAAACCGGTCTGAATCCCCTTTGTTTCTTGCCCTCGTCCTTAAAATTCGTTGATATTTTTCTGAATACGTGCTTGAGTGCTTTTTTTACGCTCCTCTATTTCTTGATTTCCTCTGCTTCTTTTTTCTTCCGGTCATTCGTGTGATTTTCCAAAGAAAAAAAGTACTTGATCCCAAGTAAACATCTATGTGCATTGATTTAACAACTCGAACGGTAGAAAAGGAACGGGCAACAACCAATTTATGAAATAGAGCTCTCGCGTCCCTTGCTTTTAGCTTGAGAAAGAGATGAAATGTCGGACCTTTTTTTTGTAACAAGAAAGAAATCGTTGAGAGCCCAAAATCACTAGAACTGCAGCACGGTCAGCCTTGTCAAAGTTTGTCATGGCTTGAGGAGCTTCAAATATCAAGAGTTACATGTGAAAAAGGAGGGTGGTATGCGCATGAATGTTCAAAGTTTATCATGGACTGCCTCTGGACGGAAGAGTGAAGATGAGTAAAAAATTGAAGTCAAAGTTAATTAATCACTTGCAACATGAAAAAACAATGATTGCCTGATTACAACTGACAAACCAGAGTACAAAGGGCCCCTTTGTCCTCAGGTATGTCACTTGTAATCAAGTGATCTTGTTTTTTTATGGTGTTGCTCTGAAAAAATGTAAATAGAGCACAAGTGGTTGTAAAGGTAGTTTAACCCCTTGAGATGACCTGTGTAGGGAAATCAGAACTTGGCCCACTTTGAACTGGTTACTTTGATTTCTTTCATTGCTTTGGTCAATGCTTGATTCCTCAAGTGAATAATAGCTTTAACATGGTGGTTGAGTTGTTGGTTTGAGGGTTTAAATTAGCAATGAGTTTTTCTTTTGACTGGATGACTCTCAATTTTGAAAAACTATGTGGCCTGTTTGAATCTATGATAGGGAACAATACAGGCAGAAAACCCACCTTTCAAAGAGTAAGGTCATCTCATACTTTTTGACTGGCTCAAGATATTAAAATTAAAGAGGTTAGAAGGCTAGGATGATTACACTAAAAAGGAGAAGGAGCTAAGTATGCATAGGAGTAAATCTGAGGGTGCAAGCAAGAGCTTGGTAAGATGGATCTAACAAATAACAAAGGAGTAAAAGCTCCAGCAGCATAGGCTCAACAGAAGTTAGAAAGCTGTAGATGAGATCGCAATGGCAATGTCCAGGAAATAATGGAATAAGGCCTGATGGAGCAGTAGCTAGATAATGATAGGTCAACAGCAACAGCTAGACAATGGCAAAAAGAGCCAGAAGTGGCAGCAATGGCTAGCCAAGGCAAATATTCACAAGAACAAAAGCATTCAGATCAGTAGATCAGCAGATGCAAAGAGTCAGAACAAATGAATGGATTTCAGATGGAAAAAACAGGACTTAGATAATCTACGCACAACAAAGGCTGGAAAGTGGTTGGTTTTTAACTACTATAATGAATAAAAAACTAGAGTAGATGCAAATTAATCAAGCTATTACATCAGGGGAAAAAAAAGTAATTTATGTGAATGGCAAGGAAACCTGAGTTTTTCTCAAGTCTAGGGAGCATTAAAACTTGAGACCCAAATTTTAACAGAGAAAAATTGAATACCAAAACAATTTCTTTGGGTTGAAAAAAAAGGCATGATTATAAAACTCAATCTTATAATTTTAATGTTTATCTCATCATACCCAATGAGCTCAGAGATAAAATGAAATTTAGGGATTGTCTATAAGTGAAAAAAAAACAGGAGTCCTTTAAGAATTATTGGGGAAAACATGGAGTATACTACCTTTTCTTTAACCCAAAAGTTTTTTGTCTCAACATAACTTAAAAATTCAAAGAAATAAGAATTTTTTTACCAGATCAAAATAGATATAAAAAATCTGTAACCAAATGGATTTTAAATTTGGAAATACCTCCCCCTTGATGATTTTTATTCCAAAAAATTTAATTCAATGAATTATGAACAGATGGCTGATGATCTCCAAGTTACTGAATTTTTTTATGATCAATGTCTTGACTTGATGAAATTCAATGAAATGGATGATAATCCAGCATTATTCATAGCCATCATGTAAGCCATGAGACATGTATTGGTGTCTTATAGGTTTCCCAACTCACAAGTCTTGGTAGTATAGTGGTTAAGGAATGTCTTAGTACCCTTCGGAGTACCTAGGTAGTGTGTACAAGCCTCTGTTAGTCCATTACATATCCATATTTTTGACATATAAAGTTTCATATAATCATATTTTTATAGTATGTCTTAATGTTAGAAATCATCCCATAAAACCTTGAAGGTTTATATTATAATTTATGGGAGATCTTATAACTTTACTCTAGATTACAATCCTCTGGAAGCGTCCAATTGGATGTACAATTAATGTCCTTAAAGATTTCCCTCTGTGGAAACTATATTCTGTAATAATCCTTATCTACCATAACCCAGATTTTTAGGTGAATTGTAAATTATTTTCTAAGAACTCTCCTTCCAGCTTGTAGATAACTTTCAAGAAGTTAATCATGCTGGAAAAGCGTACACTCAGAAGCTAGGAAACTCCCCTGGTGCAGATAAACTCTGTGGGAATACTTACCCAGAGTATACATATCTATGTGGATTAAGAATATCTAATAATATGGTTGTAATTCTTTGAACACCTGCTCTGATAGATCTACAGAGAGTTAGAGGGTAAGTAAATTGATTCTGAAGCCTTGAGAGCGTCCTCTTGAAGGAGAATAAGTGACTGGGGTGATTCCCCCCCATCACTTTAAACTTCTGAGTAAATAAATTACAACCTTACCTCAAAAATAGACCCCAATGAGTATGTAAATGTTATTATACATTGGGGATGATTTCTTGGGGCTCTGAGCCACTGGAGACGAAATCTAGGACAGTGGTGTACTCCCCTGATGATGCCCTGAGTCCCCCTGAGGACTCTTTCAATATAAAAGAGGAGGGTCTTGTCCCTACAAGACCTATTCCTCATTGTATTTTATAAACCAGATAGTGCATATTAACAAGCCCATCCAACTTAGTCCACCAAGAGGATTGACTGGGGCCTTTTAATTCAACATCTTATTATATTATCAATCAAACAATCAACTCCAATTTCGAGTCCAAGGTCCTATTGGAGTTATAGTCCTTTTTAGGCTATCATAAAGGGTGTGAGCTTCCTTGTGTAAGCAAGTCTCCTTTGAGCTTTATTTATTAAAGCTAGGCCCCTTATCTCTTTAGAGTTTCAAGGTGTGGCTTTTTTACTCCTGATAACTTACTATCAGTTGAGTTTTTTATTGATATTATCAGTGTAATCATTAAAACTGATATTTGGCAATTATTATTATTATTTTGCAGGTATCTGCCACAGCTACTATAGAAATAGAGGCAATACTCTGACAATTGGGGGCCTCATCTCTTATTGAATCCAGTTTTGGACTTTTGTCCATTTTAAAATAAATATATAAAATAAAATCAAGAAAGAATTACAGAAAATTCCGAAATTTCTGTTTAGTACTTGTTTAGTAAGTATTATTGGTTCAATTAATTGGAAAAAGCAATAGAAAAATTCGTAATTTGAGTATTTGTCATATAATTCTGATATATTTTAATAATTGTTTTTGAAAAAATAAAAAAGCAAAATAAATTAGTAAAAAAAATAAAATAAAAAATATTTTTTGAAATTTTATTGATTGTGCAGCCGGAGAAAAATGAGTTGAGCAATCCAAGGTTGTTATCGTCAAAATTTGTTTTTTTTTTTTTTAAAAAAAACAAAGGACATTTGTATTGACAGGAACCACAGGCGGTTAGAAACGCAGATTATTACTGTCTCCAAACAACGTCAGAGTTACTGTCAAAGCAATCAAATAATTGCCTTCAAAGAAAAGAGAGAGATCTACATTTGTGTGGTCAGATATCTGAATTCCATGGACTGATCTAAGGAATAAGAAGATTGGAGGAGAGTTGCATTGATCTAGGCCTAGAGGCTCCTAGAAGAGATAATAAAAAAATGTTTTTCCATAAGAAAATATTTATGAATATATATATATACATATAAACAATAAGACTTAGATAAATTGATTACCTTTCCATTGCAAAGTCTAGTTATTTGAACCTAGGATGGGCTTTGAGATTGAAGAGGTTGCCAATCACAGATATTAGCAATAAGCAACCAAGAGGTTGCCATTACGGATAAGCGACCAATTGGTTGAAAGCCATTCTTTCCATGACACCTGTAAATCAGTCGGGCTATCCCCAACCGTCCCATTCATGGCATATTGTTTCATCCATAATCTTCATGATGAGGATGATCTGGAGGATGAAGAGGATCAAACGAGAAATGATAAGATAGATAAGGATGACTTCTTCAAGCATTTTGGATGTTGTCAATGGTCAAGATTGAGAAACACTCGGAGGGGATTTCAATAAATGGTACCATTGTCCTTTCAGACCGTTAACCTTAACAGCCAATACCATCTATCCCACCCCCTCCAATCAATTCCACAAGCAGATGGTGAATTTGGTTGAGGCTTGGAATAGCTCTCGACAGTTGTTGATGAGAGCATCAGGTCAATAAGTTGAATAAAGGAGATAACTAAGTACTAGGTTATCTCTTGGATGTCGGCCTCACATCAATAGCTGATGTCTCATTCTACATTACTCTCCTTCAACTATTGGTCCATCTCCTTGGCTCTAAGCAAGACCAAACCAATTATTGCAGCATTGGCTGTATTTGGTGCACCTGAAAACCGCTTCTGATGTTATTTTAGATGTTATTTATAGAAGCAGTCCAAAACTAATAGCTAAGATCATCGCCACCATTTTTGTATCTTCAGGACCCAAATATTCACAGTAAAAATAAGGTTGAAACTGATTAATATCATTGACCTCCTTACTAATACTACTCAAACGAGAGAGAGAGCTCTATACAACTTAATCATACCGATTGAGCCAATCGAGCTACCAAGGATCAAGCCCTTGATCCTCTTTCCCATCTTGTACTATTCAAGATGTTAGGACGCGGACTAATTGACCGGATAAAGGTTTGTATAGCAACCAAGAAAGAAAGAAACAATTATGGTATCACTTTAGTCAGTACCATCAATGAAACTATGCTTAAAACTGGCATAAGTTTAGCTTTGAAAATCTATAAGACAATTTGTTATTTAAAGATTGAGATTTGTATGTGACCAATCATCCGAACTTGTCATCAGAGAATTAGTAAAGTAAATATTGAAAAAAATGAATCAAAAATTGTAAATCAAAAATCGAAATTTGATTAAAATTTTCGAAAAAATTATAAGAAAGAGGATGTGGTACCAACAAAGATTGAGAAGAATATTCTTTGTGTTTTTGAGACAAGCAGCTAATGAATAGCAAGTTTTTCTTCACATTTTAAAATTAATATTAAACATAAATATAAGCATGAGCAAAAAATTTGAGATTTTTTTCAAAAATCAAAATTTAATTAAGACTGGAAAAATCATAAAAGTAATAATTAATACCAATAAAAATTGGAAAAGTTTTCTTTGTGTATTTGAGACTTGAAAGTATTGAATAATGTTTTTTTTTTTATTTTCAAAAATAGAGCTCAACAATCATTTTGAAAAGTAACAAAAATTTTTGAAAAATTGAAAAAGAAAAAAAAAGAAAAAAATTGAAAAAATTGGCAAATGATTAACAATTGATAATTCATCATCATTAATTGAGGATGCCTTTTGGTATTAAAAAAACATCTTCTCATTCTGTAGAATGATAGATTCTGAATTTCACAAAGAGTTGGTGAGAAATTGGTTAATTGCTTACATTGATCATATTATGGTATTTTCTGAGAGTTGGGAAGAACATGAGTTGAAAATTTTAATAGTTTTGAAAAAGGTGATAAGAATGATTATGAAAATCTATTTGAGTAAATTTTCATTTGTGTTTAATGAGGTAAAATCATTAGGACATATGGTGAATGGCCTTTCATTAGGGATAGATCAAACAAGAGTAGCAGCTGTATTGTTGAAACCCACACCTAGTAATGTCAAGGGGATGCAGATTTTTTTAGGATTTGATGGATAATATAGGCTACACATTAAGGATTTTGGTATCATAGCCTCTAGTCTTTATAAAATCTGCAGTCCCAATGTTTCTTTTGAAATGACCACAGAAAGAATGGACGCCTATGAGTTGCTGAAAAAGTGTTTAACAAGTGCACCTTTACTTTTCCACACAGACCCTAAGAAACCATTTAAATTGTATGTAGATGCATGTATGGAAGGTTTAGGAGCAGCATTTCACCAAGTGCAAATTGTTAATGATAAACCAGTTGAAGTACCTATATGCTTTATATCTAGGCAACTTAAAGATAGTGAAAAGAGATATGGTGCGTCACAACTAGAATGCTTGTGCTTGGTTTGGGCCTTAGAGAAATTGTATTATTATTTGGATGGGTGCCAGTTTGAGGTCATTACTGATTGTACAGCTCTGAAATCACTTTTGAATCTAAAGACACCTAACAGGCACATGTTGAGGTGGCAGATAGCTATCCAGCAATGGAGAGGGTGCATGACTATAGTGCATAGAGAAGGAGTAATACATAAAAATGCAGATGGGCTTTCTAGGTGGGCTTTACCCAATAACAATGATAATCCAGCCTATGACCCAGAGAATAATGTAGATACATTACCAATTATGGGCATTTCAATGACAAATCTTGCTGAAAGCTTCTGGAACTCTGTAATTGATTCATATACCAATAATAAGAATACTTCTTTGCTCCTTGAGATATTGAAATCTAAGTCAAGTGCAAAAGATCTGATTGAGGGATTAGATGCAGATTGGAAAAAAGGTTATATGGAAGGAAGGTTTTTCCTTTTAGATGGTTTGATATATCATAAATCTGCTCATTGTTGCTCAATAGGTTTAGTACATGATGATCATATACAAATGATTTTGAGTGAATGTCATGATAATGTTTGTTCTGGACATCTTTCAAAAGATAGAACTATTGAAAGAGTTAAGATCCTAGCATGGTGGCCAAACTGGAGACAAATTGTTGGATCATATTGTGAATCCTGTGAAAGATTTAAAAAAGCAAATAGGTCTACAGGTAAAAGATATGGTCTGTTACAGACCATAGAAGAACCAAAAGAAAGGTGGCACACTATTAAAATGGATTTTGTATCCGGATTACCTCCAGGAGGTAAGGATAATTTCAACTGTGTGTTAGTAGTGGTGGACAGATTCTCAAAGAGAGTTAGATTCTTACCATGCTACAAAGATAGCTCTGCAATGGACATTGCTATGTTTTTTTGGAATAGTATTGTCAGTGATGTAGGATGTCCAAGAAATATTATCAGTGATAGAGATCCAAAATTCACATCTGAATTTTGGCAAAGTCTTTTTAATTTTTTTGGAACAAAGCTGTCTTTCTCAATAGCTTATCATCCTCAAACTGATGGTCTAGCAGAAAGGATGATACAAACATTGGAAGACATGATCAGGAGATACTGTGCTTATGGCATTGAATTTAAGGACAGTGATGGATATAATCACAATTGGGTATCTCTGTTGCCAGCTTTAGAATTTGCCTACAATTCCAGTAAGCATTCTACTAATAATATTTAACCTTTTGAATTGGAAAGAGGGCGGATACCTCATATGCCTAGAGACATGTTGCTAAGCAAGACTATAATGTTACACCCTTCTGCTGACTGTTTTAGAGATATGATGAATAAAGCTGAAACATATGCTAGTAAGTGTGTTAATGATGCAGTAGAGTATAATAAAAGTAGATGGGACAAGAGCCATAAAGATCATGATTTCAAAGTAGGTGATATGGTCATAATCTCTACTGTTAATTTTAGTAATATTTCAGGACATAGAAAATTGAGAGATTCTTTTGTTGGTCCATTTGCTGTAAAAGCACTTCATGGTAAGAATGCAGTGGAAGTTATTTTAACCAAAGAATTTGAAAGAAATCATCCTACTTTCCCAATTAGTTTGGTTAAAAGGTTTATTGATCCACTCAAGTCCTGTCCTAATAGAAAAGTTCCTAAGGTTGTCATACCACCAATGAAACATACTGATGAAGATATTCCTCATAAAATACTACAACATAAGATAATTAGAAAAGATGGAAAAGATGTAAGGTTATATTTAGTTAGGTTCACAAATAAGTTAGCAGATAGTGATCTTTGGCTAGAAGCTAAAGATATTAAAAATGCTGACATTATTTTATGAAAGTATAGGGCTTTAAATAGATCTAAAAATTCCTCATAGAGTAATTTTCTTTTTGGAGGGGGGGAGTGTCAGCCATGAGACATGTATTAGTGTCCTATAGGCTGCCCAACTCACAAGTCTTGGTAGTATAGTGGTTAAGGAATGTCTTAGTACCCTTCGGAGTACCTAGGTAGTGTCTTCAAGCCTCCATTAGTCCATTACATATCCATATTTTTGACATATAAAGTTTCATATAATCATATTTTTATAGTATGTCTTAATATTAGTAATCATCCCATAAAACCTTGAAGGTTTATATTATAATTTATGGGAGATCTTATAACTTTACTCTAGATTACTATTTTCTGGAAGCGTCCAATTGGATGTACAATTAATGTCCTTAAAGATTTCCCTCTGTGGAAACTATATTCTGTAATAATCCTTATCTACCATAACCCAGATTTTTAGGTGAATTGTAAATTATTTTCTAAGAACTCTCCTTCCAGCTTGTAGATAACTTTCAAGAAGTTAATCATGCTGGAAAAGCGTACACTCAGAAGCTAGGAAACTCCCCTGGTGCAGATAAACTCTGTGGGAATACTTACCCAGAGTATACATATCTATGTGGATTAAGAATATCTAATAATATGGTTGTAATTCTTTGAACACCTGCTCTGATAGATCTACAGAGAGTTAGAGGGTAAGTAAATTGATTCTGAAGCCTTGAGCGCGTCCTCTTGAAGGAGAATAAGTGACTGGGGTGATTCCCCCCCATCACTTTAAACTTCTGAGTAAATAAATTACAACCTTACCTCGAAAATAGACCCCAATGAGTATGTAAATGTTATTATACATTGGGGATGATTTCTTGGGGCTCTGAGCCACTGGAGACGAAATCTAGGACAGTGGTGTACTCCCCTGATGATGCCCTGAGTCCCCCTGAGGACTCTTTCAATATAAAAGAGGAGGGTCTTGTCCCTACAAGACCTATTCCTCATTGTATTTTATAAACCAGATAGTGCATATTAACAAGCCCATCCAACTTAGTCCACCAAGAGGATTGACTGGGGCCTTTTAATTCAACATATTATTATATTATCAATCAAACAATCAACTCCAATTTCGAGTCCAAGGTCCTATTGGAGTTATAGTCCTTTTTAGGCTATCATAAAGGGTGTGAGCTTCCTTGTGTAAGCAAGTCTCCTTTGAGCTTTATTTATTAAAGCTAGGCCCCTTATCTCTTTAGAGTTTCAAGGTGTGGCTTTTTTACTCCTGATAACTTACTATCAGTTAAGTTTTTTATCGATATTATCAGTGTAATCATTAAAACTGATATTTGGCAATTATTATTATTATTTTGCAGGTATCTGCCACAGCTACTATAGCAATAGAGGCAATACTCTGACACATCATAGTTGCCCTACATTTTTGAAATAAATCAATTCCATCCTTGGATAACTTTTATCCTTTTGTGGGAAAATTTAATCAATTTATTAAAGTTTAAAATTATAATCATACTGCACCCCCTTGTCCACGCAAAAAAAAAACTCCTTGGAACTTGAATAAAAACCAATTCATTATGATATTTCTAATTCATTCCTTAGTTGAAAACTCATCATTAAATAAATTTGAATTTCACCTTTTAAAAAAATGGAAATATTTATTCAATTTTATTTACAAGCTTGAGTCAAGACCATGATGACAAATCTTTCCCAAGGAAAATTCCATAGTCCTCTGAAAATGGAAATCAAAACACAGTTATTCAAATTAAAATAGGGCCTACAATAAATTAAGAGAGAATAAACACATTGATATCTGAATCTCAAAATAAATTTATTGAGAATCAAGAATTGGTTAAGATAATTTTAAAATTTGAAACTAAATTTCAAAAAAAAAGACTCCCTGAACTGAGTCAAGACAGAAACAAATTTCACCTCATTTTTCCAATGATCTACTTATCAATTGGTAAATGTTAAATTTTCAACCCTATGCGGCTTGTTCATAACCCAAATCAGGTTGTGTGGCGCGGTTTGCAACCAATTTCAGTTTTGATTGGCTGCTCAAAACCCATTTCACTTGTGGACGGCTGCTCACAACTCATTTTAGCTGTGAACAACCACTCAAAACCCCAAAATGGGTTGTGAGCGGTTGTTCAAAACCCATTTGCAGCAAGAAAAAAAACAGAAAGAAAGAAAGAAAAGAAAGAAAAGAAAAGAAAAGAACTTAAAAAATAAAATAAAATAAAATAAAATAAATAAAAATAAAAATAAAATAAAAATAAAAATAAATAAAAATAAAATAAAAAAATAAGAAATTGAAAATTAAACAAAAATTAATAAAAAAAAAACAAAACAAAAACACCAAATAAAGAAAAAAAAATTTGAAAAAAAAAGGAAATTCTGAAATTTTCACTACTTGGGGGCAATGAATAAAAATGAAAAAGTCTATGAACAAGCACTAAAGGAACAATGCCAAAAAATGCAAGGTCAACTTGTGTCAAGCTGATCCAATGAAGTGGACCTGTAACAAGCCTACCTTAATCAACCATCCCTAAAGTAAAAAAACACCAGAAAAGACTTCTATCAAGTCCACCTTTCTGGTCTTTTTTGTACAGGCCTTAAAGTAAAAACCCCCCAAAAAAAAACAGTTCAACTTGTGTTAAGCTGATTCCATCAGGACAATTAAAAACACTCCTTATGATGGTATCAGCCCAACACAAGTTGCACTGACTTACCAATAAAATATCATTCAAAACACTCAACATCATTATTTTAACTCAAATCACTCAACATAATGATGTTCACAATGTGATAACCCTTTATATTATAGAATTAAAAGATCAGGAGCAGAACCTCAACCCAAATCATGAAATTAAAATGATTTTTATAACTTAGAATACAACTTAAGTTGATCTTTTAGATAATCAACCCAAACAGAAGCTTTTTTAGAAGTCAAAGAAGCAGTTTTGGAAACAATGGACCGCATTGGAATAATTTCTCCCTCAAGTAAAAGATGAACCCAGGTATTATTTTGAAAAATATAATGAAGAAAGTGTCTGATTTTTCTTTTAAACCCATTTAAATAGGAGTATAAGTACAACATGAATCCAATGAAATGAAACATATTGGTCTTCCATAAGTATCAGCCATTAATTGGCCCATTTCAAGCTTTTCAAGCCATTTTGAAGAGGGAATATTTTCATTGATGCAATTAAAATCAAGTATTTGTTCTATCTTTTCAAGGTCTTTACTGCCTTAAAGGATCTTAGAATAGCATTTCTTTTTTTCCCCCAATGTTTCAATCATTTCATTTTCAATTTTAAACCATTCATGCTCATTGTACCCAAGCAATTTTGAAATGAATCTAAATCCACAATTCCAATCACCAAGCAGATTTCAAAACTACCCCAAGAGCTTATGTAAGTTCTGAGGTATTTGATTGAGTTAATTCACTTTTGATTCCTAAAATCAAAAATTACTTAGCCCAAATTCTAATCTCATTAAAGAAATTGATACTCACCAAAGATAAGCTCCTGTTTGAATCCTCCAGTTGTTCTTCTTCCTTGGAAAAGGATTCCGATTCCAAATGAAGGGAGCCTAGTTCAATTTCATTTTCTTCCTCTGAACTATGAAATTCAGATGAAGAGCTTTCCTTGCAATACAGAAATCACTTTCCCATCAGTTCAATAAACCATAAAAATGAACACTCAAAATAAAAGACTTACTTTCTTTGTTATTTCTGGCTGCCTTTTATCCATTTTCCCCTCTTAAGTTCTCTTTCAATTTGCTGGAATTTTGAAAATTCATGACAAGTTGCTTTAAATTTGGTTCAAACATGGCTGGAATGTAAGACCTTTGGCTCAAGCCTTGGCTTGTCAATCAAACTAGCTGTATAATCAACCACAGACTTCAAAATCTCCAATCTACCTTGTTGAGGTGTCCCATAATCATGGAATTCAACTTGTTAAATCATAGGAATTTGTCAAGCACTGGATCTGTGTCATTCTTTCAAAAAGAAAAAAAACTTAATCTTTGAATCCTGTAACTGCTGTCAATCCTATAGTTGGTACCCTTCAAAAAACACAAAAACCCTACTTACTTCACTGGAAGGGTCATAGTCTATCTTTCACTGAGGATTAACATCCTCAGGCACAAGGGATCATCTTGATGCTGGTATTTCACCTCAACTGTGGGAACATGGCACCCCCATTGTTTTTGAATAAGACTTGGAGCACACCTTTCCATCATGGTTGCGCTTTAACTTCTCAAATTTTTTGCCAATTATTTTAATTTCTTCAATCAACAATTTGTAACCCAAAGGTAAAAGTTCTTTTGGAAGAGTGGTGACTAACTTTATTGGAGATTTCTTAAGTGAAATGTGCAATGATTAGATTTGGCTTTCAATGGTTGCTTCAAGGTGTGTCCACACATCCAAAATGTTCCCCAAAGATCCCGCAAGTAATTGTTTGAAAGTAGCATGGGCCCCTTCTACCCAAGAATTTTTTTTTATTTCTAAAGTCTGGGTTGAAACAAGTCAATGCAATTACAAAAATTTCCTTAATAGGGAAATTTTTTTTTCCCATATACTCAAGCAAATCCTCATGGTCTTTCAGGAAAAACTTTATACAAGTTTCAACATCAGCGTTTCCAGAAAAGATGAACAGAAGAAGCAATAAATTGGCATACTCTAAGTTTGGCATCATTGAATTCTGCCTCCCCCTTTTTGTTTTAGAGGCCCCATACTTTGCCCACAGAGTCATAAAAGTTTGTCATCCTTCATTTTCATTACTGAAGCAAACTTGACAATTTGCTTGAATATTGTTAGACAAGTGCCAGGAGCAAAACTGTCTGGATGACTCAGAAAAACTATGTTCTATAGAAAAAATGAGAACTTTTTCATGGTCAGCCAAAAAGAGTTTGGGAAGACTCTTGGGATCATAAGCAAACTCCTTTAATGAATTCAATTCCCAATTGTATAAATCAAATTTTTCTTTTTATATAAAAACAAATTCATTTGTAATATTTTTCCTGTTGGCTGTCATTCCTACAACATGCAGTAGAGGGATGTTGCAGCTATTTGTTTTTTAATTATAATCCAACAAAGAAATATGATGGAATTTTACAAAGTTTTATAGACTTAGGATAAGCAAAGAACAAGGCCTCTAAGTGACCCTCTCCACTGGAATTTTACCTGAAAACCCACTGAGGTTCTTGGAGCATTTCAAATATAAAATCCATATCACTTTTCCAATCCAATTAAGCTTCTTTAAACTTTCACTTAGTGTTATAGATTGTTCTATTGTCAATGTATTCTTGACCATAAATCTTTCTCAATTTAATTTTAAGTTACACTTTATTGAGCTCATAATTCATGCCTTATTCATGTTGGTCGAAGGCTACGCCAGGGATTCTCCTCAGCTGAGGATGCACTGAGGGGTTTTCAAATGGTTGATAATTGTGTAGGCCATTTCTAATGGAGAGATGCCAAATGTGATATCCTACTGTAAAAATTGCACAGATCATGGATTTACACCCAAAATTTTTCCTTTGCTGTTTGGTGAGGTACAGCCATTCATCTAACCCAAATCTGTCACATGCTATATCAACATATCTGTCTCTCTTTGACTTAGATGTTGTTAATTTGTACCCATGCATTGCTGCCCATGTTTGACAACACATCTTGGATTCTTTCCTACTATCAAAGGCTCTCACAGGAGGAGGGTCAAGCGGTTCTGGCACCCCTGGGTTTCATGGTTACCCCCCACATGATTACATTAGTATTGATCAAGGCAAATCCTTCTCAGTCAAATGAAATATTAAATGTGACCCACCACCTTTAGTCAACTCCAATTGTGAAGAAAATCTTTTTCCTCAATTTTGACCATAGATTAGGATGCAATTGGGGCTTCCAATGTCTTCTTTTCCAAATCCCCAGACTCCACCAAAACTTTGTTAACCACACTTTCAATTAAGTCCTTTAACTTAGCCATTTTTAAACCAGGAGGGTTTGGGCTTGAAACTGTTCCCATAAAAAAAAAACAAAAATTCAATGAAAATTTAGTATTCATTTCAATTTTAGGTGTGTGTTTTGTGTGTATGAAGTTTGTGAGAAGACTTTGTTTCTCCAAGAGGCGGAGTGTTTGATTCCCAAGTTTCTTTTTGTGGTCCAATAATAGTTGCACATAGTATGCCACCTCCCCAAATTTGGTTCAAGGGCACTCAAATGTGGTCCGGGGGTGCCTAGGTACCCCCATTCCCCCATCAAACAGCCCATTTGGGGCTATTTTTCCCCAAATGGGCCATGAAAACAGGCAAGATCCCTGCTCACAACTTGCGCAAACTCCTGGGGGACACCAAGGTGGGAGCAACTTTCCTCACTCCTTGTTAAGTTGTGATTTGCCATTTGCAACCCAAATAGGTTGTGAACAGCAATCCTCACTTGTTTGCAACTGAAATTTTTCAAAGTTAACATTGACCCTATTAATTAGACAAATGAAGCCCAAGTAAAGATTAAATTAAAATTACCTTCATTTGAAATGCAAGGAATTTTATATCCACTTAATATATACCACTAATTTTGAAATATATTCAAATATTTTATTGCTCTTTGAAATTCTTGCAGTTATTTGATAAGAATTGGAATTAAGAACATCCTTTTACAAATATTAAGGCATTTTCTAAATTCATAAAATCAAAATTACTCCAAACACATCTTTTTGTGTTTTTTCCCACAAAAAAAACAATATATGTCCTACAGCATGAATATAATATTTTTTTTTACTATATCCACACCCTTTGTAATGAAAAACTAAAAATAAGGTTCAAACCATTTCCCCACAGTTGAATGGCCTGTAGCCCCCCCCTTGAAATTCCAGGAAGCCCTTGTGACAAAAACAAAATCCCCTCCTTCTCATCTTTGAAATTTTGCACTCAAACAACTCCTTTTGATTTCTCACCTCACATTAATTTTAACTTAGGTGAATTCTACACTTGTCTCCATATTGAACATGGTGATTTTGTTTACACTCATTTATCCTGGTGGGTGTTAACAAAATTGGAAAACCTATTAAAAAATTGGAGAAATATGAGATCTCTGAAGGTCAATTTGTCTTTCCTGACTTGGGTTTTGGAATTGATTTGAAGAAAAAATGTATTTTGAAAATTCTTTGGGCTTCCAACCAGTACTAGCACTGTATAATTCCTGCTATTAGTCTCTGAGCCGTACAAAAATGGCTATTTACATGCAAATAAATTTCAGGAACAGTAAAACCAGCAGGTACTTAGATAGTGGGGAGATCCAATGTAGGAAAAAATATTTTGATAAAAATAAAAAGTATTTGTTTTTTGGAGGTGCTAAAAATACTATGAAAAATTGTTTTTAACAGAAATGATATTTTTTCAAATTTATTCAATTCTGTAAATTAATTTATTTACAATCCAAGTAATTTAGGTATTTTATCAATTTCATCCACAGGCATGCCACTCCCCATGAATGCAGCAGATAAGGAAAACTTTTCCCTTTATTCAGCTGCATGTTGATCCTTCTCTTTCTTCTCTCTTTCAAACTAAAGCCTAGTTTGTCTCAAATTCAACTGAGAATAAAGATTTTTTTCTCAAGCTCTTTCTGCCCCTCTTTGCATTTGTTTATCTATTTTGAATTGGAGCACCCATTTTTCCTTTTTGAAATGAATATTTTCATTTTCAACTTCAAGACTATCATGTTTGTTATGGGAATTAATTAGCTTGAAATTAAGACCAATGAATTAGTATGTATACATGGGCTAATAGTGTTTCAGTTTTCTGAACAAAATCTTGCTTCCCAAGGATCTCTTCAAAGCCTCAAAAGAAGGAATTTTTCCTCTGCCTTTGATGGCTTTTAGGGCTGATATTTCTTGAGTTTGATCAATTTCCCTTGCTCTTTACTAAGGATGATTGCAGATAAACATCATCAATTCCATTGGATCATTAATTTGAAGGCCCCATTTTCTTAAGATTTTTGTTTGCTAAAGTAGGGTGGGGATTGCTGGTTGGGGGTAGCTAATGCCTCAATGCCATACTTCCCAACTTTAATTGGATCAGAAACCAATTGGACCAAGCTTGGAAGCAACCAATAAAAAGTGGAACGTTCTGGGTCCAAGGCTGAATTTTAATTGATCATTCATACCAATATGGACCCCATTATACCTGTTATTGGTGGAATATCATCCTTAGAAATAGATTCTGGCCAATTGAAATGTTTCTCAAAAATTCTTGGTTCCTCAATCAAGGTTTTCTCAGTATCCTTTTAAATTAGTTGAAGATTGGCTACCATCTTCTCAGCATCAATGGAGTTGGATCTTTGGGTTCAAAAATTGGCTATAGTGGTGAGGTTAGCCTTCTTTTAAAAGATTTTTTAAATTTGAAAAGAGAGAGGATAGATGAACTTAATTTTATCAACCACCAATCGGATCCATTTGGCTTGGTCAGTGTCAGTGAGACCAGATCTGGTTGATATTGAAATTGAGTGGTATTTTTTATACTTGGAACAATTTTTATTGAACTGCTCTATCATTTTTTTGGTGATAGATAAAGCCTAAATTTGGGTTTATTCTTCAGCTAATTGGAAATCAGGAGATAAAAATTGAACTTATAAGATGGAGGTTGGCCAAAACAAGTTTTTTTGTTTCAGTTCCAAAAAAGGAATTGTGGTTTGCAGGAATCCTCAGCCAGTTAAAAAGGATGAGATGATTCAATTTATTTATTTTTCTAGAAAATTTGGAAGCACATAGGGTAGAAGGTTTAAGTGTGGTTGAGATTTTGGTGGTTGGGTTAGTTTGGGAGGTTCTCTTGGGATATTTGAAAGAGGAGGTTTGACAAGGGGAACTTTGGAAAGTGGAAGAGAGATCAATTGAGGAGCGTGTATTCAACAAAGCAATGAGAGAAATGAATTTATGAGTCTGATGAGTTTGAAGGTTTTGATTATAGATTGAAAGATGAAGAATGATTTATATATTGATGAGGTTGGAATGAGGACATAGAAATGAAAAGAAAAATAGAATAGGGATGGATATCCAAGGAGGTTGGAGATTGAAGGAAGTGGGAAGCAAGGGTTGGATGGTGTGGTCCAACATGCATTGAATGTTTCATGAAAAAGATTGAAGGAATTGGCAATCAAGGGGTGGATGGTGTGGTCCAATGTGTGTTGGATGTTGCAGGAAATATATGGAAGGAATTTGGAAGCAAGGGGTGGATGGTGTGGTCCAACATGTGTTGGATGTTGCATGAAACTTTATATATTATATTTGAAAAAAACTATTTATTTTGCAGTAAATCTAACACATCCAATGTGAAATAAGTGGTTTTTTTATTTATATTTAATGGAATGTTTTAAATTTGGGTATTTTGCTGAAAAATGCAATCAAAAAATTTAATGTTTTCTAACTTCAATACACCCTGTGAATTATGAGTTAATAATTATTTTTGTCATCCTTCCAGATGCCAGGATCCTTGCAATACTTTAGCTACTGAAGATGAAAGGGTAAGAATCAATAAATTATTCAAGGTGATGCAGCAATTATCAGTAAAAATATGTATAAAGCCAATTAAAGGAGGTTGTTTGGTATAGTTTAATGTTAAAGTAATTAACAAATAAATTATTAATGAAACAAAAAGAGGTTCCGCTGTTAAAACTGGGGATCTTTGAAACCTCTCTTCAGGTTATCAAACTTATAATAAATGCACCTGGGATGTTGAAACCTTGGTAAAATGGTACAGAAGGGATTATTATCCAGAAAAATAAATGGTATGGCTGTGCTTGGGTAGAAAACCAGAAAGAGAAGAAAGGATAACTTATTTAATAGAGGGTTAAAGATGTTGGATTTTGATTTCTCTGCTCATGGCCTCATTCTCCTATTTCTGCTTAGTTCTTTTCTTCATCCTGATATAAACTTTTAGCTTGGTGTGATCATTGCTGTCATCTATGAGTACAGAACCTGTGGCCTCACTTATTACTGCATGTCACATCACTGATTCAGCTGACTATTACATCATTGACCTATCAATACTCTATTGTTGGATTGCTCCATATTGCTTCACCTTGTCATTTATTTATATTGTTTCTGCCATAGTTGATTAGTCATCAAGTTCCTTAGGCCATCTGTGAGGGGATCTCTAGTTGTCTATTTAAACTGGTCTTTTCCAGGACCTTGCAATTCATCCATCCAGTATGATTCTCTCAAAGTAAGAGCCACCTATAGTGGCTGGGTCCCTCCTGGTAATCCAGGTTGAGCTTTTATTGAGGTATTCCATTGAGATGTAAATTTCCTCCTATTACCTTTTACTCAAGACCTTTGTAGGCTTACTATCCATCCCATCAAAGAGTCTCTTACCTTAACAAAAGCCTGGGTACCTGAAATGAATGAAATCAGGGTAGTTAGTGGGATTATTAGGATTATTTGGGAGCTTACCAAAGTGAAAAAGTTGATTTATAAGGGTGAAATGTTCAATATAAAGTTCAGAATAAATAAATTGAAAAATTAATTATCCTCATAGGTATTGGATCCCTGTATGGCATTGTTTCTTTGAGTATGATAATATATAGATTGGGGATAAATAGCTCGGAAGGAAGCCTGTATTTATCCCTTTTCAGTTTATTGGGGGTAACCATGAGGTTTATCAGGTTAAATGAAGTGGAAGCAACTGTGTTCTGCAGCCAGAGGGGAATTCATGTATATTTCAAAAGCGTCTTTTGGTGGTTTAGGCCAGATGGCCTTGTCACAGGTCAAGAAATATGTTATTTATGACATTTATTGCGTGATTTTGGAAGGGGAAACAAGCCTGCAATCCATGTATACCTTTGTTTGGTTGTTTTGTTTTAATTTTTGGAAGTTTCAGTGAAATTCTATCTGATTTAAAATAATTTTATGGGAATTTCTATATTATTTAGTCAAAGTAGGTGTCACTGGTTCAGGCTTGAGAGGTCTGTGAGATTTGTTTTTGGCCATTTTTTTGATTTAGGTCAAAAGTGTCAAACCATCTTTTGGAGGGTTGCCCCATGTATTTTCTGTCATATCTTGAATTATCTGTTGTCCATGTGACATGATTCATGGGTTGGCATGCAAATTAAATATGCAGGCCTTTCCCATGCATTTTGCAGCCTCTCTGCCAGGAGCTTTGGGGATAATTTTGGCTCTGACAGCGGGGAGAGCAGCTTTCAGCCTGTGTACTGGCCATGGCCTGGCTTTGAAATGGCTGTTTCCAGGAGTTTGGAAGGACCGGTCTGCATGTGTGTCTCAGTCCTGTTGGGGTGCTGTGGCTGCAAGTGGGAATTTGGAAAAAAAATATGTCCATACCTCCTATAATATGCAAAAAAATCCATTTCTGACTGAATTTTAGTGAAGTAAAATATATTTGATGTTTCATTTGAAATTGAACATCAAAAAAAGTGCCACCCTAGTTCTGAGGTTATTTTTCCTCATTTAATTAAAATTCCAAGGCGTTGAAATTTGAGGGTAGGTTCAGTGAGTGACCCTACCTGATTTTATAGGTGGGGAATCCATTTTTGACATAATATTTTTTGGATTTACCATTGCTGATATAGTTTTTATATTTATTATTTATTTTTGTATTTTTGGTACCTTGTCAGCTAGCTCTGAGTTAGCAGAAGGCTTAAATTTTTTATTTTTTCATTTTTATTATTAACTATTGATAATTGATTATTGATAATTGAATTTTTATTTTGAATAATTATTTTGACTTTTTATTTATTATTTTTTTTGTGTTTTAATATTTTTACTATTTACCATATTGATTACTGATTCTTAGTTTTATTAGGAAATATCAGAGTTAGAAAATCCACTGTTTTTTTAATGGCTGTTTTTAAAAAAAATCTGCCTTTAAAAAATGATAAAAACTGCTTTTTTGAGGTGGGTTTTCAGATTAACCATACAAAAAATGGTTTCTTCTGAAATTATATTTCCCAGTTCTTAAAAACACTCCTGAACGTACATTCTTTCCAAATTTTATCAACAGGTGGCATTGGAACATCATTACTCACAAAAACACTCTATTTCATAATTTTAAATGCTACAAAATGAAATTCATACGCAAAATCAATAAAAATAGGTAATTTTGAGTTTACAGGACAATTGAAAGGGCAAAATATTAATTATTGTGCCTTGGAGATTGAGAATATTGGGAATTTGTAATACATAAGTGGTAAGAAAATGACCCAAATGCGGAAAATTAACCCAATTCTTTATGGAACTCTTCACACCATCAGAATCAATGATTTCTAGAACTTGATCAAAAGCCTAGAGATCACCAAAGCTCTTACAAAGATCTTGGTAAAATTCCTTCTTTCTTTCCAATTAAAATTTTCATTTCCTTGTGAAATATGAGAAGGTTCCCTCAACCTTATGAGCCACAGCATAGAAACAAAAAATTACCATCCCTTTGGGGATCATAGAAATATTCAAATTAATTTTTAAAAAAATTGGAAGCTGTGAAATAGATATACTACTCTTTGGCCTAAAAGAAATAGATGAATTTCAATAAGATTGAAATGAGATTGAAGGATTTGAAGATGATTGAACTTGAATAGAAGAAATTGAAGATGAATCAACTGGTTTCATGGATTGATTGAAGTGAGCCTGCATTTTCTTTACAGGAGAATTGGAAATCTGAGATTGAGCCCTCAAGGCTTGAATTTTCCTTTTTAATGATTGAAATCATAGTTTTTTCTCAAGAGAATCATACTCAGTCCTTTGGGCTTGAATTTTTTCTTTTCTAAACTCTTCTATTTTTTTTTCAAGATTTTCTTTTTTCTTTGAATCTTGAATTTTCTTGAAGTCTTCAGAAAGTTTTTGATCTAGATCTTGTTTTGCCTTCAGATATTCAAATTTTTTTGATCTAAATTGTGTCTTCCATTCAGATATGCAGAATTTCTTTGATTCAATTCTTTCCTTGCCTTCAGATATTCAGAATCCTTAATTTCCCTTTCTAGTATTGCCTGTTTTTCAGCTTATCATTGGAATTTTTCATAATTAGCTTTGATTGATTCTTCCTGTTCTTCTTAAGCAGCCCCCCTGATTTTCTTCTGTTATTCATAAGCAGAACTCCATATTTTTGCCTGTTCTTCATAAGCATCCCTCCTGATTTTCTCCTGTTCTTCATAAGCAGCCCTCCTGATTTTTTCCTATTCCTGCAGTTTGCTTTGAATCTCTAAATCCCTTTTTCTTGCCCTTTAATCCTCCTGCCTCATCATTTCCCTCTCCATTTTTTTTGCCTCATTTTGCATTGAAAAATCTGTTCTTCAATTTTAAACAATGAAGGATCCCTTATTGTTTAATAATGACCAAAGATTTGAATTGGGGGATTCCAGAGGCTCAGGGTTTCCCAGTCTTTTTGAATGGTAGCTTGGGGAAATAAAAAATTAAATTTTCTCCAAAATCTGGAGTTTCCCATCTACTGGAATACCCCTGACACTGCAACAAATAGATTTGAGCTTTTCTTCACACTTTTTGAATAAAAATGAAGATCCTGAATCATCATATTTATAATTCACATGAACATGTCACTGTGAAAAAAATTTATTGGGCTCAAGTATCCTTCTGGTGTGCCCAATGTCAGCTAAATTATGACTGAAAGGGATGGCCAAAGACCTGAAGAAACTTCTTTTGCATGAATTTTTTCTTGCTTCAGGGATATTGGAATATTTTTCTTTGCATTTTACCAATTAATAATTACAAATATTCCTGTGAAAATTATCAAATTCATCAGAGAAATTAATAAATATTTTCAAAGATTGGCTAGCTATGGTGTTATTTGTCTCTTTGTTTTGATTTGATATTGCCCTTGTGATAATTCCATGCAATGTAAAAATATGCCTTGTGTAATTAAACAAGTATTTTTTTTATAGAAGAATGTGCACCTTCAGCCCTTGAACTAGTTTTATTTCCCATATAAAAGTGGTTGGAAGTCCAAAGTTTTATTAAATTTTTGTAATGCTTGATCCAGAATTTCCTGATTTACATTCACAAATACAGTTCTTATTCCATGAGGGAATCCAAAATTTACCAAGTAGTTTCATATTAATTCATGGTTCTGAACCAAAAAAAATCTTTTTCAACTAGAAATAAATGAACTCCAAAGGCCCTCAGATCTGAAAGATCTTTTGCATCTGGCAAATTTTTTTTTTTTTGATTTTCCAAGTGCAAAGGAAGTGAAAACTTTAATTATGAAGCTTTCAAATACTTTTCTTCACCCTATGAAAAAATTTTGAATCAGATTCACTTTCTTGTTTCAAATCAGCCCCAATTTGACCATCAATCAAATTCATAAGAGCCAAATATCTATGCTTTGAAAATTATTTGGGGATAATTTCTTCAGTCAAAATTAATCAGAGATTTAAAAAATCCCATTAATAAATTTTTTGGGTTTCATGGCTTACCAGGGAAAATGATATTGAATTTTTTGGCCTGTTGAAGCAATTCCAACAAATTAAAAAAAGTTATATCTATAGAAGTTTGTGTTGTATGCGCAATTAACTATGCAAACAATGGAGGAATTTTCTAGCCAAAGCTATTGATGAAGGGTGAGAGAAAGTAAAGGCTTCCAAAGTTGCTTCTGATGAAGTCATAGCTGATGCTATCAAGTTGTAAAATGAGGTTCTCATCAGATTCAATACATAATGAAGGAATAATTGGCTATAAAGAACTCCTTTCTTTGTTATATTTTTCATGATTTAGATATTTTTGATTTGGTCAATGATAAATTCACAACTCCTAGTTGTGTGGAGCCCCACACTGCCCATACACGCATCTAAAGCGCACGTCTACACGCGCCCAAGGGTTTGTATCAAAAACATGCAACCCCCAGGGGCCGTATACCACCCATAAAGGGAATTTTGGGCCGTGTACCCCTGTTCATGGCGCTTTTGACACGTGACCGGGGGTAAATGATCCCCCGGGGGGTTGTGCCAAAATTTTTGGCACCCCCTGGACCACATTTGGGTTCCATCAACCCAAATTTGGGATCAGCACATGCTATGTAGGTCTGTTGGACTACACCTAGCAACCATAAAGTGACACTAAAGTGAAATTAAAGTGAAATACAGTGAAATCAAGAGAAATTCAAGTGAAATTAAAGTGAAACTAAAGGAAACTGAAAACAAAAATCCCACAAAATTGATCTTTCTCAAATAAAAAGTGAGCAAACTTGGTAGTTGTTTAATTGAAAGTTGGATTGAATACTGAAGTACCATTGCATTTTTTTTCATTATGGGAACATTGGAAAGCCCTACTTTTTTAACATTTCTGCATTGAAGTACTACATGGAAAGTGCCATGAACAAAGCTGAGGAAAAAAAAGGATTTGGATAATGATACATTGGAAGCCCCAATTTCACCCTTGGCAAAGGTGACAATTGAGGAACCAAATGTTTCACATTTAGAAATGACCTCAGGTGGTGCTTGAAATTTTATGTTTCTCTGCTCCTTGCCTTATTTAATTTGACAGAAACTGAACTATGAATCTGTAAATATGACTATGTAACTATGAGAGAACCACTTGACCCACCTCCTGTGTGAGCTTTTCCTACTAGGGAAGAGGCAAAATACTATTGTCAAACATGGGCAATGAAGCATGGTTACTCTTTAACATTTTTCAACTCAAAGCTGATAAATATGTGTATTTAGCCTGTGATAGACATGGTCTGTACTCTGGGAAATTGCTCACCAAATGGTCAAGGCAAAATCACACAAGGAAGGTTGGGTGCGTGTTCTTAATCCATGCAAGTCATACAAAGGCAGACCCCTTGTGGCAAATCTCATACAGAAATCATCAAAATAACCATGAACCATCTTCACACCCCTCAGTGCATTCTCAACTGAGGAGAATATCTGGGGTAGCCTTAGAAAATCTAAAAGAAGGCATGAAAGATGGGCTCAATAAAATTAAACTCAAAAGAAAATTGAGAAAGATTGATGGTGGCAAATATGCTGATGCCCAAACAATCTAAAACAGTAAGCGTAAGGTAGCACTTGAAGAACTAAAGGGGAAAAGTGTAATTGAGGTCCTCTTTGAGCAACTTGGTAATTCAGGTTGGGTTCATCAAGGAAACTTCAGTGGAGAGGGTTACTTGGAGGCCCTATTCATGGATCACCTAGAGTAATTAAAGCTTTGCAAGCAATTGCATCATATATTTATGATGGATTGTACTTATAAAAAAATAAGTACAACATCCACTTATTGCATGTTGTAGGAATTACAGGCAACCAGAAATATTTCACAAAAGATCTTGTTTTTATAACCAGAGAAACATTTGATTTCTAAAGTTGGTCTTTCAATGCACTAAAGGAGTTGGCTTATGATCCTGAGAGAATTCCCAAAGTCTTTGTGATGGATTGTGAAAAAGATTTGATCTTTTCTCTGAAAACTTTTTTCCCTGAGTCAAGAAGACATTTTTATCAATGGCACTTTTCTAAAAACATAAAATAAAACTCATAAGTGTGCTTTAATAATGACGTTGAAGGGTGGAAAAGCTTTATGTCTCTGTGGGCTAAGTATGGGGCCTCAAAAACCAAGGAGGAGGCAGAGTTTAATGATGCAGAACACAGAGTAAGTGCCAAATCACAGCCTCTACTGTTAATCTTCCTATTTCTGGGTTGCTTGAGTTATGAATTGTATAAAGTGTTTCTTGGCAGACTGTGAGGATGTGCTTGAGTACATGGATCATAATATATTCCATATCAAAGAGAAATTTGTAACAGCTTGGACTTGAAAAAACCCTGACTTTGGAAATTAAAAAATGTCTTGGGTTGAAGCGGCCCATGCTAATCTTAAACAATTCCTGGCAAATTCTTTGGGAAACATGTTGGAATTTTGGCAAAAACTAGAGGGAAAGGTGTCCAATCAAATGAAATTTGTTCAGGCAGCCCTTTAAAACTCTTGAATAAAGATTGGAATAGTTCTTCCTACTGAACTGTTACCATTGGGATACAAGGTATCTTTACAAGCAATCAAACTTTTTTTGAATCAATTAGATAGGTTAAAGCGGAACAATGATGGGGAAGTGTGCACCAAGTCATACTCAGTGACTATGGGTTTGCCCTGTTCCCACCAAATAGGTGACCTAATAGCGTCAAGAGGCTCTGTTGTGCCTGAAGATGTTCATCCTCAGTGGAGGTTGGATTATGAACCTTGCAGTTCTAGTTCTGTAAGTTGCTTTAAGTTGGATTGTTGTATTTTTCAAATCACTTTGTGATTAATTATTTTTGATTAATGCTTTTTGATAATTGCTTTTTGAATGATGATTCCTACTTGACTAATATTTGATCCTTTTGAATTTTTAAAGTTTGATGATGATGAACTGCTCAACAATTCTCAGTTACATGAGAAGCTCAATGAAATGATCTGGGCTCATCCTGAAAAAGATTATTCCAGACTGTTGAAGCACTTGATGAAGGAGACAATAAATTATCAATCAAAGCCAAGACTTGAGCCTAAATTCTTGTGATCAAGCGGAGGCTGTCCAAAATTGACAGATACCCGGAAAACCATTCGAAATTTGAACATTTTGAAAAGTAACTTAAGCGGTAAAAGAGAATTAGAAGGGCACCAAAGAAAAAATAACCAAACAATTTAATTATTTTCTTGTGTGAAAGTGTTATTATTTGGGTTGAATGAACTGATGGGAAAATTATTTCTGACACGCAAGGATGGCTCTTCATCTGAATCTTAAAGTTCAGAGGATGAGACTGAAGAAACACTTAGAAGGGGATCAGAAAGACCAAAGGTAGTAAGTCTTTTGTTTTGAGAAATGTTTATTTTTATTGTTTAATGAAATAATGGGGTAATTGTTTCTGTAGTGCAAGGATGGATCTTCACCTGAATTTCATAGTTCAGTGGAAGAGACTGAAATTTCATTGGGTTTGGTTCCGTTGGAATCTGATTCCTTTCCAAAGGATGAAGCAGAGGCCATGGAGGAGTTAAAATGAAGCTCATCTTTGGTGAGTGTTGATTCCTTTAGTGAGATTAGAATTTGGGCTGACTACTTTTTTTTTGTAGGAAGTGAGTTACCTCAATCTAATACCTGAGAAACTGCATAGGTTCTTGGGAGAGGTTTGGGATCCAGTTGGTGATGAAAATTGTGTATTTAGAGTAATTGCTAAATCACTTGGGTATGACAAGAATGGATGGTTTATTGTACAAAAGGAATTGGTTGAAAAATTGAGGAAAAATAAGGGGTGCTATTCTAAGATCCCCAGGGGCATTAAAGATGTTTAAAAGATAGAAAAAAGACTTGATGTTGTTGAAATAAATAAAAAAATTCCATCCTCAAAATAGCTTTCAAAGTTGGACATGGGTCAAATAATAGCTGATACTTATGGAAGATCAATATGTTTCATTTCATTGAATTTGTGTTGTATTTATACACCTATGAAAATGGGTGTAAAAGAACAATCAGATCCTATGTTCATTTGCTTTGTTGACAAAAAACATTGGTTCCAGTTTGTACTTAAGGGATATGTGATTCTCATCCTGCCCTCGTTTCCAAACCAAATTCCATGATTTCTAAAAAGGAAGCTTTTTGGGTTGATCACCACAAATATCACTTGAGTTTTATTCTAACTTATAAATTAATTTCATCAGTTGGGTTTGTGTTCTGATGCTGATATTTTAATTCTATTAATATAAAGGGTTATCAAATTTTGAACATCATTATTCTGAGTGTTTTGAGTTAACATCATTATGATGAGTGTTTTGAATGAGATTTTAATGGTAAGTCAGTTAAACCTGTTTTGGGATGATCCCATCATAAGGAAAATGTTTACTTCTTGTGATGGACTCAGCTTAACACAAGTTGAACTTAATTTTGGTTTTTTTACTTTAGGTCTGGACAAAACATTATATTTTTTTTGCACTTTTACTTTAGGGCTAGTAACAAGTTAAACCTGTATTTTTTGGTGTTTTTACTTTAAGGCTAGTCAAGTTGTACTTGTATTTATTTGGGTTGGTTGTGTTTATTTTTTGGGGTTTTTTTATTTATTTTTACTTATTTTTAATTTATTCTTATTTTTTTGTTTTTTAACCAAAAAATCAATATTTCAATATTTATTTTATTTGTATTTAGTTTATGATTAGGGTGATGATAAATTCACAACTCCCAGTATTTTGGGAGTCGTTTAAGGCCCCACACAACCCAATCAACGCTTGGGGGCCCATACACGCATCAAATGGGTTGTTTCAAACACAATTTTTTTGTCTGTTTGTCTATTTATTTTTTATTAATTTATTTATTTATTTATTTATTGATTTATTTGTTTATTCATTTATTTTTTTATTCATTTATTTTTTTATTCATTTATTTGTTTATTCATTTATTTGTTTATTTATTTATTTGTTTATTTGTTTATTCATTTATTTGTTTATTCATTTATTTGTTTATTCATTTATTTGTTTATTCATTTATTTGTTATTCAATTATTTTTTGATTCATTCATTTAATCAATTAATTAATTAATTAATTACTCATTTATTTATTTATTTATTTGTTTAGTTTTTTATTTTTTTATTTTTTTATTTGTTTCCTTGTTTATTTGTTTATTTGTTTATTTGTTTATTTGTTTATTTGTTTATTTGTTTATTTGTTTATTTGTTTATTTGTTTATTTGTTTATTTGTTTATTTGTTTATTTGTTTATTTGTTTATTTGTTTATTTGTTTATTTGTTTATTTGTTTATTTGTTTATTTGTTTATTTTTTTATTTGTTTATTTGTTTATTTGTTTATTTGTTTATTTGTTTATTTGTTTATTTGTTTATTTGTTTATTTGTTTATTTGTTTATTTGTTTATTTGTTTATTTGTTTATTTGTTTATTTGTTTATTTGTTTATTTGTTTATTTGTTTATTTGTTTATTTGTTTATTTGTTTATTTGTTTATTTGTTTATTTGTTTATTTGTTTATTTGTTTATTTGTTTATTTGTTTATTTGTTTATTTGTTTATTTGTTTATTTGTTTATTTGTTTATTTGTTTATTTGTTTATTTGTTTATTTGTTTATTTGTTTATTTGTTTATTTGTTTATTTGTTTATTTGTTTATTTGTTTATTTGTTTATTTGTTTATTTGTTTATTTGTTTATTTGTTTATTTGTTTATTTGTTTATTTGTTTATTTGTTTATTTGTTTATTTTTTATTTTTTTATTTTTTATTTTTTTATTTTTTATTTGTTTATTTGTTTATTTGTTTATTTGTTTATTTGTTTATTTGTTTGTTTATTCATCTATTAATTTATTCATTAGTTTATTGATTTATTGATTAATTAATTAATTAATTAATAAATTAATTAA
Source organism: Puccinia polysora (assembly GCA_025617555.3). NCBI lineage: Eukaryota > Fungi > Basidiomycota > Pucciniomycetes > Pucciniales > Pucciniaceae > Puccinia > Puccinia polysora. Next base: position 42,500,733 of record CM062613.1, read on the forward strand.
TTTATCAATCAATCAATCAATCAATTTATTTATTTCAACCAAAAAATCACAATAATTTTTTTTTCTATTCAATTTATTTTAATTTTAATTTACTTTTATTTTGGCCCACAACACTTTTAGTTGTGTGGCACGCTACACGACTGCATTTGAGTCATGTACAGACCCACACAACTCAAATGTAGTTCTGTAGGGTGCCACACGGTTGATTTGAGTTGTGTACACGACTCAAATGAGTCATGAATTTTTCATCAACCTTATTATTATCAGGTTGATGATAAATTCACAGCTAAAATGAGCTGTGTACAAAACTCATTTGAGATTTATGGAATGGCTAAACTGCTACATTTGAGCTGTGCAGAGCCCCACACAACTAGAGTGTGGTCGGGATATACTCCACACGGCACCAGACCGCTGTGTGGGGGCCGCACAAATACATTTGAGCCAGGTAGAGCCCCAAAAAACTTGAATGTAATTGTGTAGCCATGACACATGGCTACAAGTCTTGTGGGCCAAAAAATAAAAAAAAATAAATTAAATTAAAAAAATAAAAAAAAAGAAATCAACCAAAAGATCAAAAAAAGGTTGATTTAAATTAATGAAAATAAAAACAAAAAAAACTGAAGACAACCAACAGGTTGTATTCAGATTCAAGTGAAAAATCAAAGTTCAACTTAACTAGCCCTAAAGTAAAAGGGCCAAAAATACAAGAAGTCTTTTGACCAGCCCTAAAGTAAAAGTTCCACAAAAAATAAGTATTTTGACCAGCCCTGAAGTAAAAACACCAAAAAAGAAGTTTGACTTGTGTTAAGCTGATCACATAACAAGCTTAACACAAGTTAATCTTGTGATGGGATCATCCCAAGACAAGTTGAACTGACTTACAATTAAAATCCCATTCAGAACACTCATCATAATGATTTTAACTCAAAACACTCAACATAATGATGTTCAAAATTTGATAAAACTTTATATTAATAGAATTACAATATCAGCATCAGAACACAAACCCAACTGATGAAATTAATCTATAAGTTAGAATACAAATCAAGTTGATCTTTGAGGTGATCAACCCAACAAGCTTCTTTTTTTTGGATCATGGAACATGGTTTGGAAACTGTGGGCGGGATTGGAATCAAATCTCCCTTGAATAAAAGCTGGACACAATGGTTATTGTTAACAAAGAAAATGAACATATGATCTGATTGTTCTTTTACACCCATTTTAATAGGTGTATAAGTACAACATGAATCCAATGAAATGAAAAATATTGGTCTTCCATAAGTATCAGATATTATTTGACCCATGTCAAGCTTTGAAAGCCATTTTGAAGAGGGAATCTTTTCATTGATTTCATTAACATCAAGTCTTTGTTCTATCTTTTCAATATCTTTACTTCCGCCAAAGATCTTAGCATAGAACTCCTTATTTTTCCTCAATGTTTGAAGCATTTATTTCCAAACTTTAAACCATCCATCCTCATCATACCAAAGTGATTTAGAAATGACTTTAAAACCACAATTTCCATCACCAACTGGGTCACAAACCTCACCCAAGAACTTATGTAAGCTCTCAGGTATTTGATTGAGGTAATTTACTTCCTAAAATCAAAAAGTAGTTAGCTAAAAATCTAATCTAATTAAAAGAATCACCACTAACCAAAGATTGGCTTCTGTTTGACTCCCCCATTGCGTCTGCTTCATCCTTTTAAAAGGAATTAGATTCCAACGGGACCAAAACCAATGAAATTTCAGTCTCTTCCACTGAACTATGAAATTAGGATGAAGAGCCTGACTTGGAATATAAAAATTCCTCACTCAGTTCATTAAACCCAAAAAATGAACCTTTCAAAAAAGAAAAGACTTACAATCATTCTTCTTTTCTTCTTTGGTGCCATTCTACTTCTCTTTGCCAGCTTAAGTTCTTTTTCAACGTGTTCAAATCAACAAGGATCCCTCCAGGTATCTGTCAATTTTGGAAGGCCTCTGCTTAATTTCAAGACTTTAGGTTCATGTCTTGTATTTGATTGGTAATTGGAAATCTCCTTCATCCAGTGCTTCAACAGCCCGCAATAATCTTATTCAGCATGATTCAAGATAATAGCATTGAGCTTCTCATGTAACTGTGAATTGTTGAGAATTTCATCAACATCAAACTTTCAAAATTCAACATGATTAAATATCATTCAAGTAGGAATCATCATTTTATTCAAGTAGGAATCATCATTTTAGTCAAGTAGGAATCATCATTCAAAAAGTGTTTATCAAAAAGAATTAATCACACAGTGATTTGAACAATCCAACTTAAAGCAAATAACAGAAATAGAACTGCAAGGTCATAATCCAACCTCCACTGAGGATGAACATCTTCAGGCAAAAAAGAGCCTTCTGAAGCTAGTAGGACACTTATTTGGTGGGAACAGGGAAGACCCATAGTCATTGAGTATTACTTGGTGCACACTTCCCCATCTGGTTCTGCTTTAACCTCTCTAATTGATTTGCCACAATTTTGATTTCTTGTAAGGACACCTTTTATCCCAATGTTAACAGTTCAGTAGGAAGAACTATTCAAATCTTTATTTGAAAGTTGTAAAGGGCAGCCTGAACCCATTTAATTTGATTGGAAACTGTCCCCTCTAGGTTTTTCTAAACATCCAAAATGTTTCCCAATGAGTTTGCAAGGAATTGTTTGAGAGTAGCATGGGCTCCTTCAAACCAAGACCTTGTTTTATTTCCAAAACCTGCATTGTTGCAAGTCCAAGTTGTTACAAAATTCTGTTTGATATGAAGATATTATGATCAATGTACTCAAGCAAATCCTCACTGTCTTTCAAAAAACACTTTACACCAGTAATAATGTAAGGAAACCAAAACTAGGAAGAATAACAGTAGAGGAAGTGATTTGAGACTTACTGTAAGTTTCTCATCATTGAAATCTGCCTCCTACTTGGTTTTTGAGGCCCAATACTCAGCCCACAGAGACATAAAGCTTTTCCACCCTTCAAAGTCATTATTAAAGCGCACTTTAAAGTTTTCTTCTATATTTTTAGACAAGTGCCATTGAAAGCAATTACTTGTTGACTTGGGGAATATTTTTTCAAGAGAATGGATCAAAAATTTTTCCAAGTCCATTACAAAGACTTTGGGAAGTCTCTCAGGACCACAAACCAACTCCTTTAGCGCATTTAAAGACCAACTGTAGAACTCAAATGTTTCTCTTGTTTTAAAAAAAAGAGCTTTTGTGAATGTTTTCTGGTTGGAATTACTTCCTAAGACATGCAATAGGGGGATGTTGTACTTGTTTGTCTTATAAGTACAATCCATCATAGCTATATGATGGAATTGCTTGTGAACCTTTAATGACTTGGGGTGAGCCAAGAATAGGGCCTCCAACTGACCCTCTCCACTGAATTTTTCTCAATGAACCCAACCTGAATTACCAAGTTGTGCAAAGAGGACCTCCATAACACTTTTTCCCTTTAGTTCTGCTAGCCCTGCCTTACGCTTAGTGTTGTAGATTTTTTAGTCATCAAAATATTTGCCAAAATTGATTTTGCTCAATTTTCTTTTGAATTTAAGTGTATTGAGCCCATCATTCATTCCTTCTTTTAGATTTTCTAAGGCTACCCCAGAGATTCTCATCAGGTGAGGATGAACTGAGGCGTTTGGGGATGATTCATGGTTATTTTGATGATTTCTGTAGGAGATTTGCCACAAGGGGTCTGCCTTTGTGTGACTAGCTGGGTTAAAAAATTGAACCAAACCTTCCTTGAGTGAGTTTTCTTTGACCGTTTGGTGAGAAATTTCCCAGAGAAAATCACAGGCTGTATCCACATATTTATCATGCTTTGAGTTGAAAACTGTAAAAGCGTAACCATGCTTAATTTCCCATGTTTGAAAATACTTTGGTGCCTTTTCCCTAGTAGGACAAACTCTCACAGGAGGTGGGGGAAGTGGATGTGGCATTTTTTCATAGTAATAGTTACAGTTTCATAGTTATATTGATGGCATGCACTCCATCAGTTTCAATCAAAATAAATCAGCCAAAGACCAGATTAAAATAAAATGTTACTCACCACCACAGTTAATGTCCATTTGTGACACATTTTGTTCCTCAATAGTCACCCTTGATGAGGATACAATTTGGGCTTCCAATTTTTCATTACACAAATCCTTCTTTTCTGCAGCTTTGTTCATTGCACTAATGTAGTCCTTGAACATGGCCATTTTAAAAGGAGGGCTTTCCAATGTTCCCATAATGTAAAAAAAATGCAATGCTACTTTCATATTCAATCCAAATTTCAATTGAAAAACTACCAAGTTTTCTCACTTTTGAGTTGAGAAAGATTAATTTTTTGGGATGTATGTTTTCAGTTTCCCTTTAGTTTCAATGATGTGGTTTACAGATTCACTTTATCTCACTTTAATTTCACTTGAGTATCATTTGGGATTGCTAGATGTGGAAAAACAGTCCCACATAGTAAACGTGGATTCCAAATTTGGGTTGATGGAACCAAAATGTGGTCCAGGGGTCCCAAAAAGTTTGGCACAATCCCCAAGGGGCCGTGTACCCTCATACACAGCTCAAAAACGCCATTTGCGGGGTCACACAACCCAAATACGCTGTTTATGAGGGGTAAACAACCCTCCCAGGTTGTGCGTGTTTGAGAAAACCCCATGGGAGCATGTAGATGCATGTTTTTGCCTGCACGCTTTGATGGGCCCTCATGCATCCATTAGGCTGTTTAGGGCCCTACACAAATCCCACAAAACTGGGATTTTTGAATTTAACATCACCCTTATTATTATTATATATATTTTTTTTGGGCCCACAAGACTTGTAGTTGTGTGGCACGGCAACAGCACTACATTAGAGACGTGTAGGGTGCCACACAACTTGAATGTGGTCAAAACGAAGGCCACACAGCAGCAGACCACCATGTGAGTGCCACACAACTACACTAAAGCTGTGTGGGACTTCCCATGGCTCCAATATAGTTTTTTTGCCTTTCCACACGGCTCAAATGAGTTGTGTACAGGACTCATTTGAGTTGTGAATTTATCATTGTCCTTTTTACTTTGTTTGAATTTTTCTCATATTTCTGGTTTAATGATGTAAGTTTTGGAAGGGAAAAATTCTGAAATAATATATCTAACTCTGCCTTGAATTTCAGGTTAAATTCTACAATGAATTGATGGACCACTAGGATCAAAACATGGCTTATGGTTGTTTTATTTATTCCTTGAAATCAAATTAAATTGGCTTTAATTTATACTTTCCATCCATTCCATAAATCCTGAAAGGGAAATCAAAACTCCTGGATGAGGTCTGACGCAATAAAGGCACAGAATTAAATTCATTATTACCACCCAAAGAGTACTTCAAGTACACATTCTTCTCCCTGGGGGAAGCGAGGATTCAAACTGCATAAAAATATTACTATTACAAATTTTTGGAAAACTGAATGAATTAAGCATAAGTTGGAATCAATCTTTGAGGAGAATTCTTATAATTTTTAATATGTTAATTTTCAAGTATTTGACTGGTTAAAAGGGTTGTAGTGAGAGAATAGTTCTGAACATCTATATTTTGAGGGCAGAAAACATAATTAGGGTGTATCAGAGTTAGAAACACCTCCATTTTTTCAAATTCAGTTTTCAGAAAAATCCCCCAATTACAAACCTGCAATTAAAGAATGAAAAAAACCACTTACTTCACCACAGGAATTTCAAAGTAACCTGCAAAATAAGTATGTTTTTTCAAATATGGTATATTAATCTGTCTCTATTTCTCAATTATCATCCCTGTTCATCCTCCCTTAATTTACATCCATTCCATCCAGATCACCACCCTTAGATTCTTAAAATCCTCAATGTCACCCTAATCCTTTTTGCCACTGGTAGATGAGCTGATACTCAATCAAGAAGTCTTTGGTTCAAGTTTTATTATTGCCATAAATCTTGTGTCTGCTTCTCCAATTGAATATTAAGATATTCAATAAACTCTGGCAATCCATAAGGGCATCTTTTAGTGGTACAAAACCTCACTCTTGATTGATGAGCTCAAACAAATATTTTTCTTAAAAAGAAAAAATCCAGCTCTAGCAACTCTCAGCACAAAAATAACAATAAAAACAACGGTAAGGGCAACCTGAAAGAAGCAATCTGAAAATTCTTCTGTTTTACCAAAACCTATTCCACTTCAAAGGTGATTCCTTAGGTATGTGAATGGAAATTGATTGATGGTGATGGTTATGAGGATTTGGATGATGAAATTGAGATGAGAGATGAGTTTTGAGGCTGAGGAAAGGAAGAGTTCAGGAGAAAGAGAAGGGTGAGTTTTGCATGGATGAATGAAAAGGACTGGAGAGAAAATGAGAAATAAAAACACTATCTTACATGAGGACAGGAAGATTCAAGGATGAAATAAAGGATGAGGAGAGAATCCTTCTTTCTGAATCAAGCCTTTTCCTCAGATAAACTATAGTTTGGTAAATGTCACAGAAATGGTTAAATGTGTGCATACATACAAGCCTAAATGTTGAGAATAAAATTGAGGTGTGGCTTGGATGTGAGAGTCAGAGATGTACATGTTTACCAAGTAGGAAGAATTAATTAAATTAACTCAACCTTAGAGCAGTGAGAAAAGGAGAAATAAAATAGGAGAAGAAAACAACCAAAGAGTAATAATCAAACACCGCACCTTGTTGAGAACATCATAAAAGATCAAGGAGATACTGGTTTTATTGAAGGAGAACACAAGAGAGTGCTTTGTGAAAATTTCTGCCAGCGTTTTCTTTTTTGGGATGTGAAAAACAGTGAACAAAGCATGGTTTATGCATTACTAGATGAAGTGGTTCCAGTAATCTATGTGCTTTTTACAAGAGTGATTTTTGATGTTTTTGGAATCAGTTTCCACACACTTGTTTTTGAAAAAAATGGGCTTGGGGAAGGAGTTTCAAAGGTGGAGCTCAGAGAGTGTATTTCTGAGACAAAGAAACTCCTTGAAGGATTTGAAGAGGGAGTTGTATTTAGCTTGGGTGCTGGAGAGAGAGATGGTGTGCTTTTTTCTTTATTTACATGAGATATCTCCAGACCCCATGCAGAAGGTGTAGCCGGACTTTGAGAAGAAATCATCAAGATCCTGGGCCCATTCTGAGTTGGTGAAGCCAACAAGGCAAATTTTTGGGCAAAAAAGGGTGATCCTAAGATCAAAGGAGGTGCAGAGGTACCAGATAATGAATATTGCAGCATCAAAATGATCCAGGGGAAGGTCTTGTAGGAACTGAGAGAGTTTTTGAAAGCAAAAGAAACATTGGTCCAAGTACCTTGGGATACCCATAGTAGAAAGCCTACCAGTTTGTTGTATCGCAGAGGGTATTTGAGGCAGTTTGCAGAGCCCATGGCAAGGGACTCAAAATGAGGATCTGTGGCAGAGGTTAAAGATTGCAAGTTTTAAGGGTCAAATGCTCCAGAGATGGATTAAATGTAGTGCAATTGACTGATTGAGACAGTGCAGGATTCCAGATTCCATCAAATGGATATGGAGAGAAAAAGATTGAGATCTTCATTTGAGCCATTTGAACCTCTGAATAATGTCCAAACAAAGTCTGCTGTGCCAAAATTTTTAAGGTTTTTGTAATGAGCAGTGATTGCTGTTTAAATTTCATTACATTTTTTAAAAAAAATGTAGAAAATTTGATGTAGTTGCTCTAAATTAAATACATTGCAACCATGGAAAACTATCCAGATTGGGGAAACTTGCGGCAGATATCAAATTAAATAAGCCATGGAATGGAGTTATCCCAATGGCAATAACTTGTGTTGTTGTGCAAGACAAAATTCCTGCGCAAATTTAATTTGGATCTCCCTCAACTCCTTTCTTCCCCCAATTCACTCAGCCAACATCTAAAAAACCACTCAGCTAGCAAACAAAACACCAACCAGAACAACTAACTCAAAATGCAAACCAAAAAATCTCCAGACCAAAAACTGTTTGACCAACCTCAAGACCAATCAAGACCAAAGACCTGAATGAGTTTGAATGGCTAAATTACTTTAGGTTAAGGAAGCGTGCTACTTGAACACATATTTGAGACAAGGAGAAAAGGAAAAATCAAATATCATGGAACAGGATGGCAGGTACACAAAAAGGACATGAGTTGGGATGGTGGGGTTGGTAGAAGGTTGGTTGAAGGAGATATTTAGGAGTGATGATTATGAGAGAGTAGGGAGTTATGATAAGGCTTGAGGGTAGAAAGTAAATATATTTTATGAGGATAATTGAGTTTGTCAAGTAGAAGATTTCTGGTTGATCTTTTGGTGAGCTCTATAGGTTACTAGGGTAGACTGAGCTCCCCATGAGGGTGAATTTGCGCGTGTTCCAGATCCTCTGTGACATCTTCTCAAAATCCCAACACAATTCCATGCCTGGTGAGATCAAATTCACAGGTGAAAAATGAATAATATGGAGAAGATAGAAAATAAGGTAATGGGAAAAAGAGAACAAACAACTTGACAGATACAAAGTGGGGAACAATATGATAGGAGGAAACCACTGAGGCACTATTATGAAGGACCTCCCAAAAATTCAATGAGGAGGCTGAGAATTTGGGAAGAGGAGTCTTTTTTCAGTGCATCCGCCAGCATTCTCTGTTAGAGAATGAGTTCAATTCTGGTTTTACCATGGCTGAGCCTGTCTTGAACTTCCTTGGTTTTGAGGCCAAGATGGAAAGTTTTTGGATTGGAGCCAAACTTATGGATCTTGTACTCTAGCCCGCTGTTTTCAATGTTCAGAGGGACAGCTTGGGAGAAAATTTCCTTAATGAGAGCCTTGGGCCACGTGGCTTTGTGGAAACCATCTACCAGTGCATTCAATTTGGTGTTGGTGGATGACCAGGAGATGTTCCATTGCTTGAAAATGTTCCATGAGATGGTTCTGCCAAGTAAAATTCACAGATACCCAGATTGGGACTTGCGGGTTTTAGGGCCATCAGCCCAAGAGGAATCCAAAAAAACCTTGAGATGAACCCAAGAGGAATTGAATTTTAGTTTCAATATCATTTTCTTGGGTTTTTTGAGGTACATCCAGGTCATTTTTAGTTTTTTCCAGTGATTGATTTAAGGCTTTTCTAAGAACCTGGGCAGAATGGAGACAGAAAAGCTGACATCTGGCAAAGTATAGCAGAAAATGTGGTTGAGATGGCCTATTGCAGAGCAGTAGTTGATATTAAACTTTTTGAAGGCATTTTTTTACTCATTGCTGGTGGATTTAAGATGCGGGCCCCTACTCAAAGGAGAGTTGGCTTCTTTTAATTCAGTAAGGGAAATATCCTACAGTATGTTGTTGATGTGATTAGGTTGGGTTAGTAGGATTGCATCATTTTGTATTTAAATTTTCATGCCCAGGATCATCATTGGGCTTTGGGCTGTTGAATTAGGAACCATCTCCAGAAATTTTCTTTCAAAGTAATTGCTGTTTCTGACCATCATTATGTTGCCTACATGGAAGAGGATTCTCAAGAGTCCATCTCTTGACAGATAAAGGCAAGGGTTGCAGCTGGATTCAGTGGAGCCAATTTCCTTAAACAAGCCAGTCAAGGTCTTGTACCAGTTCTTTGGAGATTGCTTCAGCTTTTAAAGTGACTTTTTCAACCTGAGATAATTAGCGTCTCAATTTGATCCCTTGGGAGGTTTGATCATAACCTCTTTTTCACTGGAAGCATGAAGGAAACCACTCTTAAAATCAAACTTTCAAGTTGGTAATTTTTATTTCAAAGCGTACAGGAGCATGAGTTTAAGCATTGAATTTTTTCCAGCGGGGGAAAATGTTTCTGAGTAAACATGGCCTTCAATTTGGTTAAAAACCTGTACACAGAGTCTAGCCTTAAATTTGATAGGATCTCCATGACAATTTTCCTTGATATGGTATATCCAGGTGGTGTTTAAGGTATTGGCCATTTTGGGGCCAATATCAGCTTCTAAAAAATCATGATTTTTGATTGATGAGAGTTCAGTCCCCATTGCAGTAATCAAATTCTTACACTGATTTCAAGCAATTTCATTTTTTAGGTTTGTGGCTTGTGGTAGTGTTAAAAACCATGTGGTTGAGGTCACTTGAGATTTGATTGGTCTCTGAGGTTTCTATCTGGGAGGTACTGTGCTTTGATGTTGTGTTTAGGGGGAGGAGGGCAGGTAGTGGTTTCATTGTGGGTTTCAGAGTTGATTTCAGACGTTTTTTTGGAATCTTGTTGGGAAGAAGACAATTTGGAGTCATGTTTGTTGGTTCCTCTGTAGCCTTTCCATTCTGCAGATCAAGATTGGCTTTTTGCCATGATTTGGGTGGCTTAAATTCAGATTGGGAGAGTGGCCTCTTTGGATTCTTCCTCCTCTGCCTACAACAACAAGGTTTTGATTTGGAGGTCCATCTTGAGAAATCAAATGTGTTTTATGGAGATCAGAGATCATTCTTTAGTCAGGATTCAATAGGAAAGGAGAAGAGGGTTGAAGCCTAAAAGAATTTCTTCTTGGCCTTTGTGATCAAATTTTAAGGACATCTTCCTTTTTTCCAGCAGGTAGATGCATGGATTGCCTAGTGGTTGCACAAATGATAAAGGAAGTGAGTAGCCATGAATCTTTTTCCAGGGGGTCATTTTTCATCTCATTGAGGTGTTTGATTCAACATGAGGCAACTACATTTTATGGCTTCAACCCAGGCATTTGCTTGAGTTCATCCATACTTGATGATCAATCTATTAGATTACACAATGGTTCCATTTTCTTGCTTGGCTTTTATATTGTGTTATGGGTGATAGTTTTTGGAGATCACTTTTCAAATATATTTCTCTTGAAGGAAGGAAGTTGGCTTTAGGTTGGTGAATTTGGTACAACCATTAGAGAAGACCTTGGATGGATAGTACCCCTTTTGCTTCAATTCTTTCTTGATCAGGTCTATGAGAATTTCTCAAGTTTTATCCTTAGAGACTATGAGAAAAGCACTGAGATAGCCAGAAGCATTGTCTACAAGAGTGAGAGAATCTTTATGGCCATGCTTTGACTGATGATTGGGCCAAAATATCAGTTCAATGTGTACTTTGTTGAAGAACTTCTTGAAATAGCTGGAAGTGTGGTTAAAAGGCAATTTGGGTATTTGCTTTGAATACATTTAACGCACTCAAAGTTAGATAAATTCTCTTTTTGAAATTTGGAAGTTTGAGTTTGATGCTCAAGTTGATACTGAAGGGAAGGATGGGAAGATTCTTGTGAAGCAAAGAGGAGCAGATCTAAGGAGCCAAAGGAGCGAAATCTGGTTCAGGGTAAGGAAGAAAAGATGATTGAATTCCACTAGATCAGACACAAACTTAAATAGTGTAAGTAAAATATGGCTGCATAGTGGTTGATAAATAATATTGTAAATAATTATAATGAATAAAGATTGAAAGTGACACACAGAATATCACAAGTCAGTGCACTCAAGTTTTAGGAAACACAACAATCAGGCTAAAATTCTAACAGGAGAATGTTGATTGAAGGTTTCAAGATGTGCAAGTGAGGTGTGACCAAACTTTCAATGGATATTCATCAGTTTGCTTTCAGGTGACTTGAAAAGGAAAGGTTGTTTTGTGTAGGTGGGAAAAGTTTGACCAAAAGCTGGAGTGGGGATGGTGTACAAATTGTTATGAATGGAGCCTGAGAAGATGGTTTTTTCCAGATGATCTATTGAGAAGGAGCTATTGATGGAAATTAAGGTGCTTCCAGCCTGGTTGAGAGCTCCAGGGCTTAGAAAGTTGATGTTCACATTGCGTACATAGAAGAAATTAGAAACTTGGAGGGTGAAATTTTTCCAATGGAGTACTGCAGTTTATCTATCTTTGATTCTCAGACTGGCTCCTTCTTTTCCGTTTTTGATAGATTATTTAATGAACAGGGAAATTTCAACAAATTATTGGCTGAAATTGATCATATGAATGGATGCCCTGCTTTTGATTCAGAATTGAGATTGAGGATTTCTGTGATCTACCCACAGAGAAACCAGGGTCAGGTAGTGAGCAGTTAAGGATCTTTCCTTCTGATTAAACCTTTTTTCTCACCTTTTTTCTTGTTTTTCCCTCCACCATTCAGGAGTAATTTTAGTATGAAGGTATCAGCAGTTGTTGGCTGTGTGAGATTTTTCTGTGAAATGAATTTCATTGAAGAAAAGAAATCATGACCAAAAGGGACAAGACAAGGTCTGAAAAACAACGTGATTCAGTTGAGAGGTGAGAGACAAGAGAATTTGAGAAGAAAACAGATAGAAGAAGGACAAAGGAAATCAGGAAATCATACCAGAAAGTTGACAATGAGCGTTGAGGGAATCAAGATTGATGATAGAGACTTGATTTGATGAAGGATTGATGAGGGATAGAGATTGAGGCGTCTGAGGTAAATTGGGAACAGGCAATTGAGAATTGATGTCAAGTTGAAGAGAAGGATTTGAGCGTGAGAGAGAAATGAAAATGGGAAGAAGGAAAGAAAGGTTTTGGACAAAGGAGAAAATGAAAGGAAACTCAAAAGAAGAGGATGAGAAATGAAACAAAGAGAAGATCATGGTCGTGGAGGAAAGGAAGCGAGGAAGGTCCGGGTCGAGTCCCCGGAAGAGTTGATGAGTGAGGCCGGGGGCCGCAAGCTGGAGAGAGAGAGAGCGGTGCTGCACCAAGTGCGGGCTAGCAGTGCGCGGGCTGGCAGCGTATGTCGTGGCCGTCTTAGGAAGCTTGAGGAGAGGATTTGGAGGATTCAAAACCCCCCGTGGCTGGTAGGATTTCAGGATGTGTGAATTGAGAATTGATGATTTGAAGAAGTTTTGCGAGAGCAGCCTTGGGTAAAGCCTTTGTTAAGCCGTTGGCAATAATATTGGAGGAAGAAATGAGGTTGATTTTGAGATTGTTGGCTTTGATTTCTTCGCGGATGGCTTTGGTTTTGATGTCAATATGGCGAGTCTTCGAGTTGCATCCAAATTTTTTTAATTTGTTTTCGAGCCGTTTGTTGTCAATGTGGTGTAGACTGGGTTGAATCGGTTTTTCCCACATTTCTGAAAAAAGTCCTCTCATCCATATAGCCTCGAGGAATGAGTCCACCAGTGGATTTAGTTCAGCCTTGGTGGTTGAATGAGTGACTTTCCATTGGCGGTAGCTGCTCCAGGAGATGGGGGATCCAAATAGGAGGGTGAGATGGCCGGATTGAGAATGTCTTGTCTCCAGGTTGTTGTTCCAGGTGGCGTCGCTGTAACAATGCAGTTGAGTCTCAGGGTGCTTCACTTCCAGTAAGAGGGAGAGATGTTTGGTGGCCTTCAGGTATTTCCAGCACCGCTTAATTTCTTGCCAGTGGTTGATACCGGGTCGTTCGCAGAATTGAGCCAGGCTGGAAACGGCGTAACTGATGTCTGGGCGAGTGAGGCAAGCAATGTAGTTCATTAGGAAGACCGTGGACCAGTAGTTGATGTTGAGGGATTTGAATTCTTCATGTTCTTTGTCCGTGGAGGGTCGCAGATTTAGGTGGGTGGTCAGTGGAACTGAGGAGGGGTGACAATCACTGAGATTGAGTTCTTCAAGTCTGTGGTCAATGTGTTTTGGTTGGGAAAGAAGAATTTTGTCCTTCTCCCGGGAATACTTCATGCCCAGGATGGTGTTTGGTTTGTGTGCGGTGGAGTGTGGAAAGCGGTTGAGAAAGTTCTGTTTGAATTGATTGCCAAGGCAGATGAGGATGAGGTTGTCAACATGGAAGAAGATGATCAATTTGTGCTGGGGATTCAAATAAAGGCAGGGATCACTGGAGTATTCATGAAATCCCTGGCTGGATAGCCATTGAGTGAGGGTGTTGAACCAGTTGAGAGGGGCTTGCTTGAGTCCATAAAGGGATTTCTTTAGCTTGAGATATTTGGAGTTTCTAGGGCATCCTTTTGGGGTCTTTATGATCAATTCTTTGTTAAGCGGAGAATGCAGAAATGCACTTTTGAATTTGAATTGAGAGATTGGTAGTTTATGGTAGAGCCCAAACAGAAGCACCATTCTGAGTGAAGCAGCCTTGCCCGTTGGGGAGAAGGTATCTTGATAGTCAAGCCCGTAGATTTGATTGAACCCTTGTATGCATAATTGACTTTTGTAGATGAGCAGATCCCCGTGGCAATTATCCTTAATGCAATAAACCCAGGTTGTATTTGAAGGGTTGGCTGGTTCAGGCCCGTTGTAGTCTTCCCAAACTTCCATGCTTTCTATACCGTTTAGTTCAACATCCATTGATGATTCCCACTTTTTGAAGTCTTGACATTTTTTTGCTTGTTCATAGGACTTCGGAACAAATTAGTGGTGATAGCCATAGCAATTGGGGGGTTTGAGCAGAGATCAATTGCAAAGCAGGCTAGAGGGAGCGAGTTCCTCGGCTACGTCAATTGACAAGTTGTAGCTTTGATTGTCAAAGGCTGAGGATGATTCAGATTCTGAGGACATGGAGTCGCCGCCTGGTAGAGGGTGTGGGTTAGTGGTAGGAGAGTTGATTGAAGGGGAAGAACAGGAAGCAGTTGGAAAATTGATGTCAAGCGTGCTGACAGTTGACGAGTTGTTGTTTGAGGGAGAATTTGCATCGGCTTTGATAATCTTGATGTGTTTAGAGGAGGTGATAGAGTTGTTGGGCTTGAGAATGCGGTACAAGAGCAGATCAGGGTTGAAGCCTATGAGAGTTCCTTCAAGCCCCCAATTGGCGAATTTGTCCCCGCGTGAGAGTTTCACGTTCAGGTACACTACTCTGGAGCCCAGAGGGTGGAAGTAGTCCAGAGGCAGTGACTTGTTGATGAAGACCTCATATGGGGATTTTTGATGCGGGAGCTTTGGGATTTTGTTGAGCATGAGAGTTGAGGCTTTAGCCACTTCAGCCCAGAAAATCTGGGGAAGCTTGGAGAATTGAAGATTAGTCCTGATGGATTCAGCTATGGTTTGGTTAGCCCGCTCCACCCAACCGTTGTGTTTGTGGTGGTAGGGTTCAGTTACAATGTGTTGTATGGTGTTTTCTACAAAGAAGGATTGTAATTCATGAGATACAAATTTGACTCCGCCGTTGGAAAAGATGGTGGAGGGAAAATGGCCTTGTTTTTGCTTTTTGAATCTGAGAATGGATAAGAGATTAAGGCATGCTTCAGATTTGTTTCTTAGAGGGATAGCTGATAGATAACCAGAGCAGCTGTTGACAATTGTCATGATGTACCTCATCCCGTTGCGGGATTCTGGGTTAATTGGTCCCATGAGGTTGATGTGAAGTTTTTCAAATGGTTTTGAGGCAAGGGTAGCTTTCTTGTTGAAAGAGGTCTTGGTGATTTTGGAGAAGGCACAGTCTGGGCATTGGAAATTTTCAATGAGGGCGTTAGGAATGTTTGGTTGTGCGTTCTTTAACCGAAGAGGACTGGCATGACCGAGAGATTGATGGAGGTAAAGCAGTTTGTTGTTATCAAAGGTTTTTCAAGTCAAGTAGCTGATTCTGGATTGGTCACCAATTGACAATGGAAGGTTGAGAGAGAAAAGATTGTCGCGGATGAATCCTTCAAATGCAAGCACGTTGGAGCGGAAAACCTTGAAGGAGTTGCCGTGGGCAAAGATCAAGCATTGCTTTTCGGGGACTAGGATTCCAGGACTGACAAGGTTGATCACTAGATCTGGGACAAATAAGCAGTCAGAGAGACGGATTTGAGAGTGTTTCCAAGTAAGGACTACATCTCCTTTTCCTTTGATCAGGAGATTTGCGCCATCTCTTCTGGTGCTGATGTGTCCTTTGTCGCATTCTCGAAGGGATGTGAAGTATTCTGTTGAATTGAACATGTGGCACGAGGCCCCCGAGTCAAGAATGATCCAAGATCGGCATTGACCTTGTTGATCCACGTAGTGAGAAGAGTGAAATAGTGAGCTACTTTGGGATTTTTGGATTGCTGTTGGGCTCTCCATTTAGCCTGTGATTCTTTCCACCAATTGGGTGCGAGGTTTTTGTACTTATTCCAGGACCTTTCCTCAGGATGATCTGTCGAATTTGGGTTGTGATAGCCTTGTTTGCAGCGAGGACCTTTGGCCGTCAAGGTTTTTGGTTTGTTCGACACGAGTGCGGTTTCTCAAACTGCTCCTTTGGTGATTTTGGGCTTTGATTTGTTCTTGAGTTGGTTTAGATGGTTGAGAACAAGGTTGAAAGTGACTTCCTTGTCGGAATGCATTATTTGCTGTCGCAGCAAGTGAAGGGAAGTTGGAAATTTGAAAAGTACAAGGTAGGCCAGTATATCCATAGGGAGTTCTATACCTACGTCAATCATCTTCTTGAGGGATATTTTAATTTCTGTGATGAAGGAAGAAATTGCCTCAGGTTTGAATGACGGATAAAGGAAGTCATTGAAGACTCTTGCTTGATTTGCGGTTTAAGATGATGGAAACCTTTCCTTGATTGTCTTCCAAAGACTCTTGGCTGAGTTGATGTTGTCCTGGTTCACTACATTATTGTGAGTAGTAGAGTCAATTTTGGAAAGAATGATTATGCGGGTTTCAAGGTCATTGGAGGAGCTTAGATTTTTGACATTTTCATCCAGGGTAGATTTGATTCCTTTGGGTTTGAAGAGGATAGAAATTTTATCTTTCCAGATCAAGTAATTTTCATTGGTAAGGTTGGGAACGGCTTCGAGTGCGGCTTTGAGCATGATTTGCCGAAATCCGTCCAAAGAGCCAGGTCCCTCCATGGTCTTGACTGAAGATTAGAAAGTCGTGCAATTTGGCTTTTAACCGTGTGAAATGAATTTCATTGAAGAAAAGAAATCATGACCAAAAGGGACAAGAAACAGTCTGAAGAACAACGGGATTCAGTTGAGAGGTGAGAGACAAGAGAATTTGAGAAGACAACAGATAGAAGAAGGACAAAGGAAATCAGGAAATCATACCAGAAAGTTGACCATGAGTGTTGAGGGAATCAGGATTGATGATAGAGACTTGAGTTGGTGAAGGATTGATGAGGGATAGAGATTGAGGCGTCTGAGGTAAATCGGGAACAGCCAATTGAGAATTGATGTTGATTTGAAGAGAAGGATTGGAGAGTGAGAGAGAAATGAAAATGGGAATAAGGAAAGAAAGGTTTTGGACAAAGGAGAAAATGAAAGGAAACTCAAAAGAAGAGGATGAGAAATGAAACAAAGAGAAGATCACGGTTGTGGAGGAAAGGAAGCAAGGAAGGTCCCGGTTGAGTCCCCGGAAGAGTTGATGAGTGACGCCGGGGGCCGCAAGCTGGAGAGAGAGAGAGCGGTGCTGCGCCAAGTGCGGGCTAGCAGTGGGCGGGCTGGCAGCGTATTTTGTGGCTGTCTTGGGAAGCTTGAGGAGAGGATTTGGGGGATTCAACATTTTCTAGCTTAGGGTTGTGGTCTCCATCAGTGCAAATTTTTCTTTCACTTACTTGGGTTTTTGGAAGTGATTGATGAGAATTTGGAACCCAGGAAACCTTGTTATTGAAGGAGGCAATAGGAACCATCAGACTCTGAGCCTTAGATTCATTTTTCAGTTGTTTGAGATGATGAAAGAAAAAGTTTACTGTGAGTTCCTTGTCTGTGTGCATGATCCATCATTTGAAGTCCTTCATGGTTTCCAGAAACTTCAAATGAAGAAGTTATACCAGAATTCCATTAGGAAGCATGATACCAACCTTGGGAATCTTCTTTAGACAGACTTTTTACTTGGTTTTGAACTCTTAAATTTGATCCCCATTGAATCAAAAATAGAAGGAATTGTTGAAGACCCTTGCAGAATTTGAGGCTTTGGAAGAGACATATTTTTTGATTATTGTTTTCCAGAGCAGTTTAGTGGAGTCCTTGTTTGTTGGGGAAACAAAATTTTCATGGGTAGAAGATTTGATTTTAGAGATAATCAAAATTATGAGTTGGTTTTTGAAATTTGTTTCCATTTCAGTTTTTTTGCCATTAATGATGTGGGAGCAGCCCCTCACATCAAGGATGGTGTCCATTTTTTAATTTCAGATTCTTTAGTTTTCCTGTCACAAGGGCTTCTGACATGCAAGAAGGGCTTGGCACAGAGGGGTCTCTGCCCACAGTAGGCTTGGGGGCAAGGTTACTGAAAGAGGCTACAAGGAGCAGAGGAGGATTGGGTCGAAGAGTGCTGAATGACACTTGCTGGGAAAGATCTCCTAGTAAGAAGTAGTAAACTGATTTCTTGGGGAACCATCAGGAAGAGGGAAGAGGAGACCTGTTTAAATAGACACAAGGTTGGAACTACAACAGAGGTACAAGTGATTGGGGCTCAGACTATACATATGATGTCATGGGAACAGTCTAAGTAACAGAGAGGGCTGATCATGTATGCTACTACATTAGGTTAGGCTGCTTCTACATTGGGGCAAGGTTCCAGGTCTGAGCTGTCTAAGTTGGGAGAGTACAGTTGAAGGATGTACAGTGTACATAGGGGTCATGACACTATGTACTAAGTAGAGAGAGTATGTAATACAATCTGCAAGAGGATGTACATAAGGATTCCCAAAGGATAAACCACACAGAGGAGGTATGGGTTAGACAGAGAGATAACCCACAGAGGTATGGGTTAGACAGAGAGGTAACCCACAGAGGTATGGGTTAGAAAGAGAGGTAGAGTAGAACCTGGGAGATTGATTATGTGCAAGCCTATGGAGTCTATCTGTGTATAGTATGAGGTTAGACTATATGTAGATGTGTACTGCATGAAGATCCTGATGTATATAGTTACTGGAGACATATTGATGTAAGTCCCCTGAGCCCTGAGGTTGAAGTTCCTTGGAAAGTAGATCAGGCCTGAGGGTTAGACTGGGTTTGCTGAGGTTAGACTGAGGTTAGACTGAGTTTGGTGTCAGTATGATAGTACCCCTTGGTGAAGAGGAGGGAATCTCCTGATGATCATAAAAGGAGAGGTTGAAGAGGCCATCCAGGTTGTCCTTCAGCCATGTCTAACTTGAGTTTTCCTTCCCCTTACCCACAACCATCACCATAATCCACCCCATTACCACCTTTATCTCCTTACAACAGATCACCTACACCAACCTATCCAATGGAGAAGACCAAAAATACTATCCAGTCCAACAATACTACCCAAGTTGTGATAGGTGCATCAAGCTTGGAAGAATCTTCACTAGCAGTATCAAACATAATTATGCCAAAGGTGAAAGTTGTAGGCAGTATGGAAGAATGTGTGATATGGATAAGCAAGGCAGAAAGGCCTTGGGGCCAACCTTATGGGTCCTGGAGAAGAGTCAACCCTTTGAAGTGAAGGAGAATCCAGATGATGATGCCATCACTCTGGGGTATTCATCCAGACTCGATGAATCTTCAGGTAAGTGTTTCTAGATTTAGTGTTGGAGGTGCTGGAGTGCTGATACAAGTTTGGAATAGTCCTTTTTATGCAGGAGAGGTTGAAGAAAACCCAAGAAAATAGGGAGGTGCTGCGTCAAACTGGAAATTTGGCCATAGATGGTACGTCGAGGCGTCCGCAGGAGGAGTGCGGCAAGGCATTTATACAATGGGGAACCCTTCACCTAAATTTGGATGAGGAGGTGGTCGAGGTCCCGTCAAAAAGAGTAAGAAACAAAGGCATTGTGGAGTCCGTCAAACCTGTCAAAGGAAACCGTTGAAGCGTCAAAGAGGTTTTTCAAAGCATCAAACGTTGAAGCATTGAAGCAACCCGTCAAAGCGTCGAAGAGGTTTTTCAAAGCGTTGAACGTTGAAGCGTCGGAGCAACCTGTCAAAGCGTTGAACGTCAAGGCGTCAAAGCAGTCTGTCAAAGCGTTGAAGAAGGCGGTTGAAGCCTTGAAGTGGATTTTCAAAGTGGAGACAACGATGAAGACGCCAAAGGGAGTTTGGAGATGGAATTGAGTAATATGGATGAAGATAGAGAAGCTACTAAAGAGAAAGGCAAAGGAAAAGGTAGAGAGGTCATTGTCAAAGAAGGGGGAAGGTCAGATGACTCTTTGGAGTTAGAGGATTTAAGGAACAAGATGAAGGATTTGGAGGTGAAGATGAAGGTGGTGGAAGACAGGAGGAATTAGAAAGAAAGGAATTGAAAAAAGAGGTGAAGCTGAGGTCTGTTTGGAGGAATTGGAAAATGGAGAAAGGTTATTGGAGATGATGGAAGGGAGAAGATTCAGGGAAGATTCTGTTTTAAATGAAGATCAAGTCAATCGTTCTTTGGAGATTTATAGTACAAATTCTAGGACTTTAAATTCAAGTTTTCAGGAAGGTTTAAAGAAGGGTTGGGGTAGTGAGATAAGAAAGGAGAAGTATGGATTTTTAGAAGCTAGAAAGAAAAAGGTTTTAGAGATAAAAAAAAGACTAGCTGATATTTTGGCTTTAGCTGGACATACTTTTGAAGTAGGGACTACTATAAGGGGGCCAAATTCTTATCAAGTTGCCAAGTTAAAGTTAGTAAATACTTGGATTTCTAGAGTGAAAGAGTTGGAAGAATTGATGTGTGAAGCTATCTAAAAAGTTGTTTATATGAAATTTGTTTTATTTTATTGTTTATTTATTTATATTTTCCTTGGAGGGGAGAAATTGATTTTTTTTTTCTTTTTTTTTTTTTTTGGTTAAGGAGGAAAAAAGGAAAGGGAGAAAGAATCTTTATTTTTTATTATGTTATTGATATTAATTATTTTTTTTTGAAAAAGAGGATGAGGTTTATATTTTTTTTTTTTTTAAGGATGTCTTTGGTTTTGAAGGGTAGAGTGTATGGAAGTCTTGAAGTAAAGTAGGGCAGTTGGTAAGATTAGAGTGAGGTTCCCAAGTAGTGCGTTCCTCATCATTCTGGAAGCCTTTCCATTCAACTAAGTAAGATAATTTCCCTCTCTTAAGTTTGGAATCCAATATCTGAGACACTTCCCATTCTTCTTCACCATCAATTATGACTGGCTCAGTTGGTGGTTGGTGCCTAGAGGATAGTGAGTTGTCCTGATATGGCTTGAGTAAGGAGGAGTGGAATACAGGGTGAATGGTGGACCATTGCTGAGGGAGTTGAAGCTTGAATGAAATTTTTCCAATCTGTTCTTTAATCAAAAATGGACCTAACCATTGCTCTGAGAGCTTATGAGTTGGACAATTAGTTTTGATATTTTTAGAAGAGAGCCAAACTTTGTTTCCAACAGCAAATGAGACAGGAAAGTCACTTATTTTTAGGTCAGCATATCTTTTGTAGGTTTTAATTGCCTTTTCCAGTTCAATACCCAATAACTTCTGATTCTGGTGAATCTGGGTTATGTAGTGGCTGGCAGGTTGATCATCTACTACATGGAGACTGTCAAAGTTGGGGTGTCGTCCATAGATGGTGAAAAAAGGAGATTGCTTGGTAGAAGTGTGAGTGGAATTATTGTAAGAAAATTCAGCAAGGGGGATCCAGGTATCCCAGTCGTCTTGGTGATAACTGACATACATCCAAAGAAATTGTTCTAGGATCTGATTTACTCGTTCCGTCTGTCCATCTGTTTCAGGGTGATAAGCTGTGGAAAGATTTCTTTTTATCTGTAATTTTTCACATACAATTTTCCAAAAGGAAGAAACAAATAAAGATCCTCTGTCACTGACAATATCAGTTGGGAGGCCATGTTTAGTAAAAACATGAGAAATTAGTAGGTTAGCTAACTCCACAGAGGAGATATCAGTTCTGGTTTTAATAAAGAGTGACATTTTTGAAAAACAATCAACTACCACAAGGATTGAGTCAAATCCATTGGATAGTCGCAGTTGTGAGATGAAGTCCATAGAGAGTGAAGTCCAGGGAGAATCTGGAATTGGTAAGGGTTGGAGGAGTCCAAACTTTTTGTGGTGACTGGCTTTGTTTCTTCTGCAAAGGTAACAAGAAGAAACATAATCTTTGATAAAGGAAGTCATATTTTCCCAATGGAAATCTCTTTTGACTAGATCAGCTGTTTTGTCTTGTCCAGGGTGGCCAGAGAGAGGAGAGTCATGTCTTTGTAAAAGTATTTCAAGTTGGAGTTGTTCATCCTCCTTGGGGATTGCTATTCTATTTTGGAAAATAAGGAGTCCAGTGTCTGGGTCTATAAGATAACTCTTTACTTGTTCCTTTTTATGTAGCTTCTGAATAATCTGCTGGGTTGATTTGTTGGAGATCTGGGACTGAATTAAGGTTTCCAATTGTTTTTCAACCTGTTTTGTAGAGATAAAGAAAATTCTAGAAGGTTCAAAGTCAGTCTGTTTCAAGAGTTGTTTGACATTTTCTGGATTCTTTTCTGCATAGGGCATCCCCCCCTTGGGATAAACGTCGTCTCAACGTGACAAGACATCAGGAACTATTGATTGCTTTCCAGGTCTATAGACTATAGTGAAGTCAAATTCAGACAGAAACTCAGCCCAAAGGGCTTGGCGACAAGTCAAGACTTTTGAGGTCATGAAATATTTAAGAGACAAGTGATCAGTGAGAACTTCAAAGGGAGAAGAAAGACTGATGAAGTAAGCTCTCCAGATCTTGATGGCCCATACAATGGCCAGGAGTTCCTTATCATGTATTTCATAGTTCAGTTCAGCACTACCCAATTTTCTGCTGTCAAAAGCAATTGGGTGCTTGGATCCATCAAGGGAGACTTGGGTGAGGACAGCCCCTAGGGCATAGTCACTGGCATCAGTCTCCAAAAAGGTTTTTAAGGAAAAATCAAAATTTCTGAGTAAAGAAGCTTTAGTAAAGGCTACCTTGAGTTCCTCAAACTGCTGCAGAGCCCCTGGGGATAAAGGAAAGATGGGATCTGCTCCAGTTAGAGCAGTGAGGAGGTGCAGCTTTCTGGAATAGTTAATGATAAACCTGCGATAAAAATTAGAAAAACCCAAAACTGCTGCAAGTCCTTTTTGTTTGTTGGTGGTGGCCAGTCCAAGATCTTCTGGACCTTGGAGTTGTCCATTTAAATGCCACTTCTGGAAATGAAATATCCTAGATATTCCACTGAGGAGGCATTAAATTCACACTTAGAAGCTTTTGCATATAAGTTGTTCTTCCAAAGTCTGTTCAAGACTTCACACACATGAGCTGTATGTTCTGTTAAGTTTTTGGAAAAAATAAGAATGTAATTGAGGCATACCACCACACAGATGGTCAGAAGTTCTGCAAAAATGTCATTAACAAGACATTGAAAAGAGGCAGGAGCATTGGTGAGTCCAAAAGGCATTACCAAATATTCAAAACTCCCAAACTGAGTTCTGAATGCTGTAAGATGTTCATCTCCTTCCCTAATTTAAAGGAGATTATAAGCACCCCTGAGGTCAATTTTGGAGAAAATGGTAGAACCAGAAAAGACTGTTAATAAGTGAGTCATGGGAGGAATGGGATACCAGTTCTTTTGAGTCACAGCGTTGAGTTTGCAATAGTCAACACACAATTGCAAACCACCATCCTTCTTTTTTACAAAGAGGACAGGTGCTCCAGTGCTGGAAGTGCTGGGGCGAATGAAACTTTTCTCTATATTTTCCGCTATATAGGCTTGTAGGGCCTCCTTCTCATGGTGACTGAGGGAGTAGATAGGCCCAACTGGAGGCATAGGCCTTCTAGTTTGATATGATGGTTGTAAGCGCAATGAGGAGGGAGTTTATCAGCTTTGACCTTGGAAAAAAAATATAAAAAGGCATGGTAAGCATCAGGAACTCTCTCCATCACAGTTTCAATTTCATCAGGTTCCTCATCTTCATCCAAACCTTCTGCAGTAGTCTACTTTGGGTCAGGGTCAGAAGTGGAAATAATCATACACAAAACATGAACGGATAGATCATCCTCCATATCCTCCAAGAATTTCAGAGAATGTCCAAAGAATATCCTGTTCACAAAAGTAGTTGTTGAACTCAAAGGAAAGTTTTGTGAGTGCATAGATTCTGAAAAGGGGACAGGAGCAGTGACCTGCAGGTTCACTGGCGGAAAGGAAGTAGTGGCCAAGAAGAGTTCAACAGAAGAGGAATGATCCAAAGTTGGTTGGTGTCTTGGGGTGATCAATACCAGTTGCCAATTTACCTCTGGGTTCCAGAAATGGAGGAAGTCAATACCTAGAATAATGTCTTCTTTGGGGGAGTATCAACAACCAAGAAATCCCATTCTAATTTGGGAAAAGAGGGCAAAGAGAAATTGAAGGAAACCTTATGGGTGATTTCCTGGGAAGGTGATTCAGAAGGACTGAAGGTAAATAAGAAGATAGGAGTGGTCAGAGGTTTGGGTGACAGAGAAAACTTTGAAACCATAGGTTTTGAAATAACAGATTGAGTTGCTCCAGAGTCAACAAGTACAATGTAAGCCTGTTTATTGGACAAGAAAACAAAACGTAAGTCTTTAGAAGGAGGGTTAGAGTCTTTCCTTTCCAAAGTTTGTACTCAAATATTGGGAGGTTGATGGTCAAGGAGTACCACATTTCCATCACCTAGTTATTTCCCTTTTTGGGTTTCATAGGATTGGGCTTCTGGCCAGGCTTAAAATCTGGACTTTTCCTGCAGAGGTTAATTTTGTGAGTTCCTCCACAGTAGGTACACAAACCCTCTCTTTCGCTCCTAGCTTTTTCTTCAGCCTTGAGGTGTCCATCCTCTCCCAAATTGGGATTGGGAACATAGGTTGGAGTAGAATTAGTAGGGGTTGTCTTTGCTTTCCCCTTGAACCTACCTGGTTGGCTGGTCTGTCAATATTTCTGAGGATTGGGAAGATTGGGTCCAGGTCTTGAGGTCTGAGGGAGAGTGAAGGACTTCTCCCGGATCTTTTCATGGTAACAAGTATCATACTTAAGAACAATATCCATTAGGTCTTGCAAGGTTTCTTGAGGTCAATCATAACCTGCTAGTTGGTCCAGTAATCTGGCTGGGAGACCCTATCTAAAATGAAAGAAAAAGGCTTTATCACCCCATCCAGAGACCTTGGTCATAAGTGTCCTGAATTAAGTGATATAGTTAGTAGCATAACTGCTGTCTTTCATCTTAAGAAGGGTTAGCTCCTTCTTAGCACGCTGGATTTCCAGACAATCCCCAAAAAGGGTATGAAGCTGTTGAGTGAATAGAAGCCAGGAGTTAAGTATGAAATCTGGCTCATGATTACCAATGTGAGCAAGATAGGGTTGGATCCATTGACTGGCATTTCCTGAAAGGTAAGAGAGTGTAAAAAATACTTTCTTTATGTCATTAGCAAAAACTCTCTCCTCATTTGCAAAGATGAGCTCACAAGCTTGAAGGAAGGGTCTAAGCTTGGTTGGGTTAGTTCAATCAAATTTATCTGGGGCATTGATAGATGGAGATTTAAAGTTAGCAGAGGGTCCATGGTCAGCAGGTTTAGAAAGATGAGTCATTGCAGTGGTCATTTGCTGAAGAATGGCCAGCAGGGCAGGGTCAGTTGAAGGAACCTGAGTGGTGGAAGGAAGGTTGGTGTGTGGGGAAGGTGAAGGAACTGCTGTTGCATTAGAAGTTTGACTAGGATTACCCTCTGGGGATGGTGAACCCAGGCCACTCAAGATTCTGGAATCAAATCCTGAGTCCTCATCCTCTTCATCTTCCTCACCTTCTCCTGGGATTGGGACCATGCTTGCATCATAGGCAGGAGAGTCCAAACCATGGTAACCTGGGCTTGGAAACTGACATGTGACTCTGTGGAGGCTAGCATTGTCAGAAGAAGGAATATTAGAAAGGGATACTTGGGGAATAGGTTCCAATAAACCTGTATCCATAGGAGTGGAAGTGGTAACCACTGGTGCAGCCAAGTTAGAAAAAGTCCTACCTGTTCCACAAGATCTAGGGGTAGAATGGTCAGTAGGTTCAGTGGAACCTCTCCCCCTGGAGCTACGGGTGACTGCTGGGCTAGAAATGTGAGAAAAGAGAGCAAGTCGTGGGGGCATTCTTACTTATAAGAATAATTAGTTACCCAAAAGTTGTTCTTCACCTTGGAACAAGAATAAAATGATTAAAAAGGAAAAAAAGAATTTTTCTTCCTCTGATTACCTTTAGGGGAAAGTCAAATACTGGTTACTATACCTTGTCTAAGTGTCAAAGTGTTGAAGTGTCGAAGTGTCAAAGTGTCAAAGTGTCAAAGTGTTGAAGCGTCAAGGCGTCAAAGCGTCAAAGCATCAAAGCGTCAAAGTGATACTTAGAGGATGGAGAGCTAGGTCTTTTGAGTAGGTTTGACAGTAAGGTCAGGGAAGCAATGAAAATTGCCACAAATCAAATAGCCAAGTTCAAGGTTGGGACAGAAATAAAGCAAAAAAAATTGCCAAAACTCAATAGCAAGATTTGATGCTGTCTAAAAGGGATAGGGAGTGTGGTTGGTGAAGAAGGGGTTATTGGGGAAGAAATCAGTTTAATGTCACAAGAGCTGCTGAAATGCAAGCAGGGCTTGTCACAGAGGGGTCTCTGCCCACAGTAGGCTTGGGGGCAAGGTTACTGAAAGAGGCTAAAAGGAGCAGAGGAGGATTGGGTCAAAGAGTGCTGAATGACACTTGCTGGGAAAGATCTCCTAGTAAGAAGAAGTAAACTGATTTCTTGGGGAACCATCAGGAAGAGGGAAGAGGAGACCTGTTTAAATAGACAAGAGTTTGGAACTACAACAGAGGTACAAGTGATTGGGGCTCAGACTATACATATGATGTCATGGGAACAGTCTAAGTAACAGAGAGGGCTGATCAGGTATGCTACTACATTAGGTTAGGCTGCTTCTACATTGGGGAAAGGTTCCAGGTCTGAGCTGTCTAAGTTGGGAGAGTACAGTTGAAGGATGTACAGTGTACATGGGGGTCATGACACTATGTACTAAGTAGAGAGAGTATGTTATACAATCTGCAAGAGGATTTACATAAGGATTCCCAAAGGATAAACCACACATAGGAGGTATGGGTTAGACAGATAGATAACCCACAGAGGTATGGCTTAGACAGAGAGGTAACCCACAGAGGTATGGGTTAGACAGAGAGGTAACCCACAGAGGTATGGGTTAGACAGAGAGGTAGAGTACAACCTGGGAGATTGAGTATGTGCAAGCCTATGGAGTCTATCTGTGTATAGTATGAGGTTAGACTATATGTAGATATGTACTGCATGAAGATCCTGATGTATATAGTTACTGGAGACATATTGATGTAAGTCCCCTGAGCCCTGAGGTTGAAGTTCCTTGGAAAGTATATCAGGCCTGAGGGTTAGACTGGGTTTGCTGAGGTTAGACTGAGGTTAGACTGAGTTTGGTGTCAGTATGACATTTCCTCACCAAGCATGGGAATAGTCTCAAGAGTAGTTTTTAGCATGGATTGTTGAAATTGATCTATTTTGATTTGATTTGAAAAGAAATTTACTTTGCCTTGTTCAATGGCTGAGGATTTGAGGGCCAGTTTTGGCTTTTAACTTTGAAATATTTTGAGGGGCCAAATTACCTAAGGCTAACAAAGGCCAGTGTTAAATTTGCAACCTCAGGGTTGCAAATGTGCGTGAATCACCTTCAGGGACCCATAAAGGTTGCAAACGGCAAATCACAGCCCAAGAAGAAGCAAGCCAAGTTGCTTGAAACTTGTGCATCCCAATGGGGGGTCACAAACCCCCATTTCAAACCCATTTTGAGTCGCAATTGGTGAGTTGCAAACTTTTTTGGGTCGCAATTTAGGGTTTGTGATCTCCCTGGGGATTTTCAAGATGCAAGCGGGGGTTGCGTGTGTTTTCCTGGACCATTTGGGCCCCTTCCCTCCCAAATGGGCCATTTGAGGGGGGATTTGGAGTACCTAGGCACCCCTGGATCACATGTGAGTGCTTTCAACCTAAATTTGGGGATCTGGCATACTATTTGGGACTATTGGACCTCAAAAAGAAACTTAGAAATCAAAAATTCTGCCTATTGGCAAAACCACTCTTGACACAAACAATGTACACACACAACACCCGCCCATCAGATAAATTAATTTTTCTCAACCCAAAAGTGAGCAAATGTTTGGATTTTTTGAATTGAACATTGCATTGAATACTATATTGCCATTGAATTTTTTTGTTTATGGGAACAGTGGCAAGCCCAAGCCCTCTCAGATTAAACATGGCTACATTAAAGGACTTAATTCAAAGTTTACTTAACAAAGCTTTGGTGGAATATAGCAATTTGGGTATGGAGTTTGAAGAGAAAACATTGGAAGCCCCAATTAAATCCTCATCTGAAATTAAAATTGAGGAACAAAATGTTTCTGCACAACTGGAACAAGATGTTCTGTCAAAACTTTAATTGCCTAAAGGTGGTGGGTGACATTTCATATGTCATTGGACTGAGAAAGATTTTGCTTGAAAAATACTAATGTGAATAAGGGGTTTCAGAACTGCTTGACCATCCTCCTGTGAGAGCCTTTAATATTAGGAAATAAGTCAAGATTGATTTTCAGGAATGGGCAGCCACGCATGGCTAAACATTGACAACTTTCAATTCAAGGAAAGATAAATATGTAGATCTAGCATTTGACAGATTTGGGTTTTATAAAGGGCCATGCCTTTCCAAACTTCAAGGGCAAGATCACACTGGGAAGGTTGGTTGTCAATTAATGATCTGTGCAAGTAGGAAGTAGAAGATCCCATGTGGCATCTCTCCATTTTAAATGTCCTGCATAATAATCAACCATCAGAAACTCCTTCAGTGCATCCTCAACTGAGGAGAATCTCTGGTCAATCATTATATCTACTTAAGGAAGGAATGAAAGTTGGGCTCAATACAGTTCAACTTAAAAGGAAATTGAGGAAGATTGATGGTGGAAACATATTTAAAATGGAACAATCTATAACACTAAGAAGAAGTTAAAGCAAGCAGAACTGGAAGGGAAAGGTGTTATGGAAATTCTATTGGAAATGCTCCAGGAATCCCAGTGGGTTTCCAGGTCCAAAATTGGTGGAAAGCTTCAATTAGAGGCCCTTTTCTTGGCTCATCCTGAGTCAATCAAACTTTGCAAAAAATTCCATCATATCAAATTTTTGGATTTTACCTATAAAACAAATAGGTACAACATCTCTCTATTGAATGTTATAGGAATGACTGCCAAAAAAAAGACTTTCACAAAGGCTTTTGTTTTTATAACAAAAGAAAAATATGATTTCTACAGTTGGGAGTTTGAAGAATTAAATTAGTTGGATTATGATCCCAAGAGGATTACAAAAGTCTTTGTGACAGACAGTGAAAAAGGTCTTATTTGTGCTATCAAACACAGTTTCCCTGAGCCATCCAGACAGTTGCACTCCTGGAACTTGTCTAAAAAAAATTCAAGCAAACTGTAAATTGCACTTCAGTAATGAAAATGAAGGATGGCAAAGTTTCATGACTCTTTGGGACAAGTGTGGGGCCTCTAAAACCAAGGGGGAGGCCAAAGTAAATGATGCAGAACTCAGAGTATGCCAATTTATTTCTTCTTCTATTGATATCTGCTGGGAGTGCTTACTTTGAAAATTGTGTACAGTTTTTCTTGGAAGACTGCAAGGATGCACTCAATTATATAGAAAATAATATTTTCCCTATCAAAGAGAAGTTTGGAACGGCATGGAATTGTGTCAACCCAGAATTTGGAAATCAAACAACGTCTTGGGTAGAAGGGGCCCATTCTACTTTCAAACAATTACTTGTAGGATCTCTGGGGAATATTTTGGATTTTTAGAAACAACTTGAAGGTAATATTGAAAGTAAAATCCAATCAGTCCATGCAGCACTTAAAAACTCTCAAATAAAGTTTGCAACAGGTCTTCCAACAGAACCGTTACCTTTGGGTTACAAATTGTCAATTGAGGCAATTAAATTCATTGGGGAAAAATTCAAGAAGTTAATGCGCAACCATGAGGGAACGGTGTGCTTCAATTAATATTCAGGAGCAATAGGCTTGCCTTGTTCCCACATTTTAGGTCAAATACTAGCATGAAGAGAATCCGTTGTGACTGAGGATGTTCATCCTCAGTGGCAGTTAGACTATGAACCTTCCCATGAAGAAAGTGGGGTTTTTTGAAGGGTACCAATTATTGGATTGAAAGATTAATTATTGGATTGAAAAATTGATAATTCTTTTTGTTTTTGAAAGTTTGAAACAGTTCCAGGGCTTGATGAAGAATCTCAAATGTTTAAAAAGCAGAATTCCATGTATAGGGTACAACCTAAAGAAGGTAGGTAGGATATTCTAATTTCAATGCTCAAGAATACATCCACTTTGATTTCCAAGCCAAGGCTTGAGCCAAAGATGTTAAGGTCAAGCCGCGGTCAACCCAAATTGAAAGAAACCCATTCTGAGCTTTCAAAATTCAAAAAATGTTGAAAGAGAAATCAAGGTGGAAAAAAGGGTTAAAAGGGGACCAAAAAGACCAAAGACCGTAAGTCTTTTATTTTGAGTGAAAAATTTTAATTTTTATGCTTTAACAAACTGATGGGAAAATGATTCCTGTAGTTCAAGGATGGCTATTCATCTGAATCCCATATTTCATAGGAAAAGACTGAAGAAACAGTTAAAAGCGGGCCAGAAAGACCAAAGATGGTAAGTCTTTTATTTTGAGAAATTTTGAATTTTCTGGCATAATGAACTGATGGCTTAATTATTTTTGTAGTGAAAGGATCACCCTTCATCTGAATTTCATATTTTAGTGGAAGAGACTGAAATTTAATTGGATTTGGTGCCTTTGGAATCAGAATCCTTTTTGAAGGATGAAGCAGAAGCAATGGAGGAATCAAAAAGAAGCTCATCTTTGGTGAGTGGTGATTCCTTTAATGAGATTAGAATTTTTCCTGACTAATTTCTGATTTTAGGAAGTGAATCAACTCAATAAAATACCTGAGAACTTACATAGGTTTTTGGGGGAGGTTTGGGATCTGGTTGGTGATCAGAATTGTGCATTTAGATTCATTGCTAAATCATTTGGGTATGATGAGTATGACTTGTTTCAATTCAGAAAAGAAATGCTTGAAAGATTGAGGAAAAATAAGATCTTCTATTCTATGATCCTTGGTGGCATTAAAGATTTTGAAAAGATAGAAAAAAGACTTGATTTTAATGACATCAATGAAAAGATTCCATCTTCAAAATGGCTTTCAAAGTTAGGTATGGGTCTAATGATAGCAGATACTTATGGAAATGTTTCTTTTCATTGGATTAATGCTTTAATTACACTCCTACAAAAATTGGGGTAAACAAAGCATCAGACCCAATGTTCATTTCATTTTTTAATAATAGCCATTGGGTCAATCTTGTACTTAAGGGAGATGTGATTCCAATCCTGCCCATAGTTTGCAAACCATGTTCCATGATATCCAAAAAAGCCTCTTGTTGGGTTGATCACCTCAAAAATCAAGTTGAGTTTTATTCTAATTTATAGAAATCATTTTAATTTGATCATTTGCGTTTGGGTTCTGATTATCACATTTTGAGCATCATTATGTTGAGTGTTTTTAGTTAAACTCATTATGATGAGTGTTTTGAATGAGATTTTATTGGTAATTCAGTTCAACTCGTGTTAGGCTGATCCCATAATAAGTCTTATTTTTACTTCTTGTGATGAGATAAGCTTAACACAGGTTGAGGTGGTTTTTTTGTGTTTTTTTTTTTTTTTTTTTTTTTTACTTTAGGGCTTGTGAAGTTACTTGTCTTTTTTTGGTGTTTTTTATTTAGGGCCCATCAAGTTGAACTTTTTTTTGGAACTTTTACTTTAGGGCTTCTCCAAATAATCTTTATTTTCAATTTATTTTAATTTATTCTTAATTAATTTTAATTAATTTTAATTTATTTTAATTTATTTTGAATTATTTTAATTTATTTTGAATTATCTTAATTTATTTTAATTTATTTTAATTTATTTTAATTTATTTTAATTTATTTTAATTTATTTTAATTTATTGTAATTTATGTGAATTTATTATTTTAATTTTTTTTTCAATTTATTTTAATTTATTTTAATTTATTTTTTAATTTATTTTTATTTATTTTTTGCCTTATTTTTATCCATATTTATTTTATTATTTTTTCAATGTCTCCTTATTTCACACATTTGGACGTTGCCGCAGGGTTGCGCCCCTTTGGTATTTCACGCAAAAATACTTTATTTCACACAATTTTCAAGAATTATTTTTTTTGAATTCTGAATGTGCAGCCCCGTAGCAGGCACTATTAAACACCTAACCACAATCTTTGGTAATTTTGGAGCCATTAGAACCCCTTCAAAAATGCAATCAAAAATGAAAAAATTCCGTAAAAATAAATTTTTGCATGGGGTTTTGGATCATCATTTTGGCTACTTTCATTGTTTTTTTTTGGTTATTTCAGCTGCCATAAATTTTGAAAAAACTTCAAAGATTCTTCTAATATTTTTTTCATATTTTTTTTGGATGTATCCTTTCACCTTAAAAAATTCTTCAAAAAGCACAAAAAATCAAAAAAATCAAATCTCTCTTTGGACATTTGAATCCTTTTATTTTCATGTTTATTTTATTTTTTGGGGGAATTCAAGCTATCAAAAATTTAAAAAACATCAAAAGAGAAATAAAATATTTTTTTCACATTTTTTGGAGGTATTGTTTTACCTTAAAAAATTCCTTCAAGAAAGCAAAAAAATAGAAAAATTCAATTTTCTCATTTGACTTTTGGATCCTTATGTTTGCCATTTTGACTTATTTTTTTTGGTGTTTCAAGCTTTGATAAATTCAAAAAAACTATTAAAGAGATTTTTAAAATTATTTTCAGGAGTTTTGGATGTAATTTTTGACCTTTCAAAATTCCATCAAAAAACCAAAAAATTTGAAAAATTCACCTTTCTCACTTGATTTTTGAATCCTTTTGTTGGCCTATATAAATTTTTTTTGGGTGATTCAAGCTTTCAGAATTTTGAGTTCTAAAAGAAAAAAAGTTCATTCATAATTTTGATGATCATCTGCATTCTTGCATACAACTTACAAGCTTCATTCAAAAGATTAAAAATAAAGAACAAATATGGATACAAATATTAGAATTTATTCAACTATGATTGGTTTTATTTTTCTACTTGATTTTTGTGGAGGGAAAAAAACCTCATTACCAAGATCCAAATTTCTTTCTGAAAAATGGTTTTCCAAGATTTGGAATACTTTGTCACAAAGAATTTCCAAAGTCAATCTAACCTGGGAGCTCGCCAATGATCAGACTTGAACTTGAATGAGACTATATGTTTGGACTCTTCTAAAAGAAAGAAGAAAAAATAGGAGAATTTTTGGAATTTGGAGTGGGAGTGGAATTCAGAGGAAGATAAGTGAAAGGTATTAAAGAAGAAAACAGAACCACTGGACACTTGTATGTTTCATCCAGAAGGAAACCATGGCATGGAAATTTCATCAACATATTTATGGGAGCTGGTACATAAAGGTGGTTCAGTTGCCTTCTTGCTTCTTGGAAAGTTCCACCCCAGATATCACGCAGTAATCTTGTGTCCTTGAGCATTGGGTTTGAATCAAGCTCTTTCACCATTTCTTTCCTGAATTCAATACAGTCTTCTGAGATCCTCCCAAAGCAAATGGCTGCTTCTCTAAAGCCACAGTTCTCATACCCTATGACATCTTGAACATGGGATATATGTGGAATTTCTGTTTTGGGGGAAACGGAATCTTTATATTGGAAATAAAACCAAAAATCAGAATTTTTTATTACAGAAAATATGGACTGAAGATAATACTCACTTCTTCAATTGATACTTGGTCAAGTATTCCAGAAGAAGAATAAGATAATGTGAAGGAAACCTAGAGGAAAAACCCAAAAGAAATCAGACAAAACTAAAAAATGAGAAAATACCAAATGTACTCACTTTTTCACTGATTTTTGGGGCTGCTAACACCTTCCCCCCAGGAGGATGATAAGTAGCATCACCATCTTCATTTGATACCTTTATTCTCTTGATTTTCGTCCCAGGATTTTATTCAGGAGAAGAAACTTGCTTATTCACAATAGTTCCAGACCTTTGATAAAGGTTTGAATGAAAAAATTGATGAAAAAATATCCAAAAAATTAGCCAAAAATAAAAGAAAATGAAAGCTTACCATATTGATTACATCCACATCTGGAAGCTCTTCATCTGCTGAGTATTCCTCTTTATCCAAATCTGGAACCTCTTAATTTTCTGAATATTCCTCTTGAGTCGTAAATTCACTCTATGTTAAAAAAATGAGCAGGACTCATCAAAAAAAATAACACATTGCAGAACAAATAAGTATAGTTATAAAATTACCTCTTCCTCTCCTCTTTGGTTATTTTAAATATTCAAAACCAGATGGATCTCTTTTTCTTGAGGACTGAGAGATCTTCTTGAACTGATTGGCTTCTCCTTTGGGTCTTCCTCTAACTTTGGATCTTTCAGTGGAATTTGGATCTTCAATCAGGGTAGGTTGATATCTTCCACTGTACAGCTTCATGCTTTCTCCCAGATAATATAGCTGTTCTTCAGGTAGCAACTTTCTGAATGATTCAAACAGTTTAGTAAAATATAGGCTTTCATTAATTTCTTTGGTTGGAACTTCAATTTGGACCGAATCTTCAGTTGATTCAGGATTCACAGTTAACTTGAGAAAGGAAAATCAAAATCAATCAGGACATTATTCATTTGAGCTTGAATCCCCCCCAAAAAAGGGAAAAACTTACTGATATGGGATCTTTGACATGCCATTGAGGATGAAAATAATCAAGTTGGAAGAGTTCACCCTTTCTGATGGCCAATTTGACTTTGTGAAAACATGGTATACCCATGTAAGAAGAGTAATCACAGTTGTTGCAATTGGTGGAAGAATCAGGAACTCAATGAGATGAACAAATTATTTTGAGGGAAAAGTGGATTATCTCTCCAGAAAGATCATCCGCAAAGTGAGGCAAAAAAATGAGATGCTTGAATTCTTTCTGAGAGGCTTCAATGGCTCTCTCATGGGTTTGGATGGTGATGGAAGTGTAAATTTTTTGAACTACATTATAGAAAGAGCCAATAGGACAACTGATGAATCTTTTAATGTAGGAGTGAGAGAACCTTCTATTTTTGATTTGCTTGTGTTTCCAAAGTGAAAGTATTTGTTTGAAAATTAGGAGACAAATTTTCTTTTTAGAGAAATACAGTTTTCAAGAAGGTAGTCAGAAGTGGGAGGATTCCAGACCAGAGAAATTTTTGTGAAGTTTTTTTTATAGCTTGATTCAGATTTTGAATATAACAAATGATGCCATTGTTTCTGGAATAGCTTCTATTCATCTTCAGATTCAAAGTGCTTCCTAAAATGAGTTTGAATATTCTTGAAAATTTGCCAGACACAGAGAAGATGATGAGAGGAGAGGAAAACTGATTCAAATGAGCTAATAAGTGCTTGTTCCTTGCCTGTCACAATCACACTAGGTTCTTTATCTTCAAATATTTCCTGAATTTTAGTCAGGGCCCAAACATAGTCCCGTTTTTCCTCTTGAGATAAGAAACAGAATGCAACTGGGAAGCTTCTAGCAGAATTTTTTATCCCAAGAATATGAAGAAGGGGAATTCCAAATCTGTTGGTTTTATATGTACATTCAATCATAATGAGAGTAGGGAAAAGGTTGAGAAGTTTCATGGAATCAGGGTGTGAAATAAATTATGAAGTAATTTGAAAATCCACATTTTTCATTTTGTTGTAAAAAGAAGAGTTCCTGAGTTCCAGTATAAGTGCTTCCACAGGAGTTTTTCCATCAAGGGAATTTTTTTGCATTTGAGATCTTTTGTTGTAAATTGTAGGGGGACTTGTATGGATAGGTGATGATGAGTTTTGTATAAGAGAGTTGAGAATTTCAAAGGGGGAACTCCTGCTTTGGATAAATTTTCAACCACCTCCTTTCCCCCCCCTTGAATTCTTCTGTGGATGGAAAGAGTGGAAGGATTGATGGATGGTGGATGGTTGTGCTCTGGAAATATTACCTTCACCACCCAAACACCCAATCTTTTTAAAAAAAACCCTGATAACCTGAAAGGAAACTTAGTCTTTCTTTGGTTATTTTTTTTTAATTTGGAGGTATCTTTTCTGGGTTTATATTCCCCAGATTTATCACTTTGGTAAGTGTAGGACTGATGATTGAAATTTGATACTCCTGTAGATACAGCATATCCATGGGAATATCCCCATGATTGAATAGCCTCAACCAGCTCCTCCTTTTGATTATATGATAGCTAAGGAGGAGGGGCCAGAGGAGTGGAATCAAGAGTTTGATTATATGAATAAGGAGCAAGAGGATTTGAATCACTAGTTTTATTAGATGAAATAATGGAGGATGGGCCTGGTGAAACAGTTGAAAAAGTTCTAAAAAGTGGGTGGATGTTTTCTTGAGCCATTGGAAAAAGAGATCTTCTTGTTTGGAAGTATCTGGAGTGTTAAGTTGTTTTGATGAGTGGTTGGTGGTGTGGTGTGAAAAGGTTTGATTTGGTGTGGTTTTATGTGTTTTTGTGTTGTGTTTTGTGGTTTTATGTGGTTTTGTGTTGTGTTGTGTGGTGTGGAATGGTGTGGTGTGGTATGGTGTGGTGTGGTATGGTGTGGTATGGTGTGGTAGTGGGATGGTGTGGTGGGGGGTGATTGGAGGGTAGAAAAGTTCAAGGGGGAGGTTTATAAGATAATTGGGGCCCTCCAAGATGGGTGGTGGTCCCAGGAAAAACATTTTCAGTCATATTGAATATATGCATGTGAAGGGCTCAAAGAAGAGTGAATTTCTCAAATTTTTTAGTTTTTTGATGGAATTTTTAAAGGTCAAAAATGACAACCAAAAATCCTGAAAAAATTTCAAAAAGCTCTTGAATATTTCTCTTAAAATTCTCAAAGCTTGAAACAACAAAAAAAATAAATTAAAATGGAAAACATAAGGATCCAAAAGTCAAATGAGAAAATTGAATTTTTTGAATTTTTTGCTTTTTTGAAGATAGTTTTCAAGGTAAAATAATACATCCAAAAAAATCTGGAAAAAACATTTTTATTCTCTTTAAATGTCATCTTAACTTTTTGATAGCTTGAATCACCCAAAATAATGAAATAAACAGGAAAATAAAAGGATTCAAATTTCCAAAGAGAATTTTTTTTTTGATTTTTTGCCTTTTTTGAAGGAATTTTTTAAGGTGAAAGGATACATCCAAAAAAATATGAAAAAGATATTTAAAGACTCTATAAATGTTGTTCAAAATTAATCGCAGCTGAAATAAACAAAATAAACAATGAAAATATCCAAAATGATGATCCAAAAACCCATGCACAAATTTGTTTTTACCAAATTGTTTCATTTTTTGATTGCATTTTTGAAGGGGTTCTAATGGCTCCGAAATTACCAAAGATTTTTTAGGGGTTCAAGAACTCCTGCTCTGGGGCTGCGAAGTAGGAATAAAAAAATGAATTCTTGAAAGTTGTGTGAAATAAAGTATTTATGTGTGAAATACCAAAGGGGCGCGACCACGCGCCAACATCAAAATGCTTGAAATAAAGGGTTGCATACATGAGAAAAATAATTCCCTAAATAAATTTAAATAAAATGAATTAAATAAAAAAATATAAATATATAAAAAATTAATTAATTAAATTAAAAAT
Source organism: Puccinia polysora (assembly GCA_025617555.3). Taxonomy (NCBI): domain Eukaryota; kingdom Fungi; phylum Basidiomycota; class Pucciniomycetes; order Pucciniales; family Pucciniaceae; genus Puccinia; species Puccinia polysora. The sequence goes on from CM062613.1 coordinate 42,538,264, forward strand.
AAAGATATTAAAAAATCCATATATATGAAATAAGGGTGTTGATAAATTCACAGCTCCCAGGTGTGTAGGAGTTGTGTGAGGCCCCAAATGGCCCAATGAATGCATGGGGGACCATTAACAAGCCCAAAGCCTGGGTGGGGGCCAAAAAATGTGTCTACACACGGTGACAGTGTTTTTTTAAATGCGCGCAACCCCCGGGGGGTTGTATATCCCCCACACATGGCATTTTTGAGTTGTGTACCCCCATACACAGAGGTTTGGAGGCGTTTTTGGTGGTACACAGCCCCCAGGGGGTCATGCTGAATTTTGTGGGACCCACTGGACCACATTTGGGTTCCATCAACCCAAATTTGGGATCAATGCTGTGGTAGCCCAAACCTTTCCTATAGCCATCAGACTCACTTTTCTAGTATAAATATAATACCAAGCATAAAATTAACCTAATAAATGTTTTTTAGATTGAAAATAACCTTTAGTCACTCAGCCAAAGTACCCCTCTATCTCTCATGGATTAGAAGATACAAACCAATAAACTAAATTATGGCAATTGCCTACCCAATTAGGTGTCACAGACCAGTGAAAGACCTATGGAAATACTCTGGAAAACGTTATATACAAGCAAACATGCAAATATACATACCAGAGACTGTGCAGAAATATACAAAAGCAATTGAAACCAGTTCCAAACAGAAAGCAAACAAAAATGCAAATATAAATACAGGAGGTGGTGCAAAAGTATACAGGAACAATATATGCAGGAGGAAGTGAAACTATTCTCAATCATAAGCAAGCTAACAGGAAGAAAATATACATACAGGAGGCTGTGCAGAAGTATACAGGAACAATATATGCAGGAGGGAGTGAAACCAGTCTAAAGTAGCACCAAACAAACCACCAGTATTGAACAGCAATACATGTAGGTAGAATCAAGTTGCACCAAGCAAACCACCAGCACTGCATGTCAATACACCTTATCTGAGCTACACAGAAATATATGCAAGGCTGTGCATGCATGAAACACCTGTAGAAAATTTTTCCAACCAGCAGAAATGCCTCATGTAACTATACAATCTTTTTCCAACCAGCGGAAATGTCTCATGTAACTGTATCTCACTTTTCCTCACCAGAACAGTGAGAAACCTCAGGGGCTTCCTTGAGCAGGCCCTGAGGAATATTTTTTTGTTTAAGGAGGGCCTCTCTACTCTATCCAAGTTGTATCCTCATGCCACCAAAGGGCATCAATCTTCATGCCTCCCAAGGGCACAAATCCTCACCACTCATCCCTCTAAAATGGTATTATACCCTCATAATAAACCCTGAAAACTCTCATCACCCATCTGTCATCTGTGGTAAAAACCCAGATAAGTCTTATTAGTTAAAGAAAAATCCTAAACCAACAGGAAATCAAATAGAAATTATGGAACTCACAAATTTTTCCCATTAAAGACCCCCCCCTTCCATTTAAAAAGAAAAACCCTTGACCATTCATAATTTATCATTTGGTTGTTTGCTGAAAGATCACATATACCTGATCAAGCCCTTACCAATAAACCAATACCTCTGGAATATTCTTCAAAAAACCTATCAAAAACAGTCAATAATCAATCTTGGTCTGATGTGAGACCTATTTTAAGTCTCAAAGAAATCAGTAATTAATTTTAAATAAATTATTGTGCAGAATTACTATAGTAATAGAAGCAAAGGAAATTCAAAACCAACTTAGTCTTACTAATACTCTAAAGGAGTAGAATTAATACTAAATTTCCCTTCAAGGACTTCCAGCAAGCTATTTTCTACTTTTTTTATATAATCCTACAGCAGTCTCTACAAAAAATACTATTTGGGACAGTTGAGCCACACCTAGCAATCCCCAAGGGAAATTAAAGTGAATCTAAAGTGAAATAAAGTGGAATTCAAGTGAAACTAAAGGGAAACTGCATACAAAGGTCCCACTAAACTTAATCTTTCTCAACTCAAAAGTGAGCATACTTGGTAGTTGTTCAATTGAAAGTTGGATTGAACACTGAAATACCCTTTCTTTTTTTGTATTATGGGAACAGTGGCAAGCCCTCCTTTTTGTAATGTGGCTGCGTTGAAGGACTACATTGATAGTGCCATGAACAAAGATGCGGAAAAAAAGCCTTTGGGTAATGAATCATTGGAAGCCCCAATTGCATCCTCTTCTAGGGTGACCATTGAGTAACAAAGTGTTTCACAAATGGACATGAACTCTGGTGGTGAGTAACATTTTGTGTTAATCTGGTCTTTTCCTCATTTAATTTGATGGAAACTGATTGGCAGCTTGTAACCATGACTATGTGAATATGACAGATCCAATTCACCCACCTACTTTGAGAGATTTACCTGCTAGGGAAGAGGCACAAAAATATTGTCAAACATGGGCAATGAAGCATGGTAACACTATAACAGTTTCCAACTCAAGGCCTGATAAATATTTGGATCTAGCCTGTAATAAAAATGGTTTGTACTCTGGGCAATTGCGCACCAAAAGGACAAGGAAAACTCAAAAAAGGAAGTTTGGGTGAAAGTTTTTAATCCGTGCAAGTTGCACAAAGGCAGACCCCTTGTGGAAAATCTCCTACAGAAATTATCAACACAACCATCAACCATCTCCACAACCCTCAGTGCATCCTCACCTGAGGAGAATCTCTGGGATGGCCTTAGTGAATTTAAAAGAAGGAATGAATGATGGGCTTAATAAATTTCAACTCAAAAGAAAATTGAGCCAGATTGATGGCAGCAAATATTTTGATTACCAATCAATCTATAACACCAAGAAAAACTTAATGCTAGCAGAACTCAAGGGAAAAAGTGTTGTGGAGGTCCTCTTTGAACAACTGGGTGATTAAAATTGGGTTCATCAATCAAAATTAAGTGGAGAGGGTCACTTGGAGGCCCTAGTCTTGACTTACCCTGAGTCATTAAAGCTTTGCAAGCAATTCCATAATATTGCTTTGTTGGATTTTACTTATAAAAAATAATTATAACATCATCCTATTGCATGTTGTAGGAACTACATCCAACCAAAAACTTTTACAAAAGATCTTGTTTCTATGACAAGAGAAACTTTTGAGCTCTACAGTTGACCTGTAAATGCACATAAAGGAGCTGGCTTATGATACTGAGACACTTCCTAAAGTCTTTGTGAAGGACCATGAAAAAGATCTGATTTGTGCTATAGAAAAAAGTTTCCCTGAGTCTACAAGACAGTTTTGTCAATGTCACTTTTCTGAAAACATATAAGCAAAATGTAAATTGAAATTCAATAATTATGTTGAAGGGTGGCAAAGCTTTATTTCTCTGTGGGCTAAGTATGGGACCTTGAAAACCAAGGAGGAGGTAAGGTTCAATGATATGGAACTTAGAGTAAGTGCCAAATAACTCCCTCTACTGTTAATCTTCCTAGTTTTGGGTTGCTTACATTTTGACTTGTATAAAGTGTTTCTTGGAAGAACTTGAGGATGTGCTCAAGTATATGGATCATAACATCTTCTGTATCAAAATGAAGTTTTTAAAGGCTTGGAAGTGAAAAAACCCCAACTTTGGAAATAAAACAACGTCTTGGGTTGAAGGGGCCCATGCTACTCTCAAAGGATTCCTTGTGAATTCTTTGGGAAACATGTTGGATGTTTTGCAAAACCTAGAGGGAACAGGTTCCAATCAAATTAAATTGGTTCATGCTGGGCTTTACAACTGTTGAATTAAGATAGGAATAGTTATTCTGAATGAACCTTTAAAGTTGGGATATAAGTTGTCTTTAGAGGCAATTAAACTTGTTGTGGAACAATTTGAGAAATTAAAGCCAAACCATAATGGCAATGTGTGCACCAAGTCATACTGCAAGAACCTGGGTTTTCCCTGTTCCCAAAAAATTGGTGATCTACTAGTGTTCCAAGGATCCCTTGTGCCTGAGGATGTTCATCCTCAGTGAAGTTTGATTATGAACCTTGCAGTTCTTTTGCTGTACATTGGTTTAAGTTGGATTGTTGTATTTTTCAAATCACTTTGTTATTCATTCTTTTTGAATGAAAATTCCTACTTCAATGATATTTGATCCTTTTTATTATTGAAAGGTTGATTTTGAGGAAATTCTCAGCAATTCTCATTTACATGAGAAGCTCAATGAAATTATCTTGCAATAACCTGAAGAAAACCATTGTGGGCTGTTGAAGCACTTGATGATGGAGACTGAAAATTATTGATCAAAGCCAAGACTTGAACATAAAGTCTTGCTATCAAGCAAAGGATGTCCAAAAGTTACAGATACCCGGAGAGATCCTTCTCAATTTGAAAACATTTAGAAGCAACTTAAGCAGGAAAAGAGAATCAGAGGGGCAACAAATAAGAGAAGACAAAAGATTGTAAGTCTTTTCTTTTGTGAAATGTTCATTTTATGGGTTAATTAATTGATGATGATACAATCTTAATTGTTGGTCAAATTCCACAGGATCAGAATCTGAATTTCATAGTTCAGAGGAAGGGACTGATACTGAATTAGCTTCACTTCTTTTGGATTTGAAATCCTCTTCAGAGGAAGAAGACGCGCAGGAAGCATCAACCAGAAGCTCATCTTTGGTTATTCTTGATGTGATTAATTAATGTTATTGGAATTTTGGCTGATTGATTTTGTTATAGGAACCCAAAGTTAAATGACTCAATCCAATACCTGAGAAATTACATAAGTTATTGCGTAAGGTTTGGGATCTGATTGGTGATTGTAATTGCAGATTTAAAGTAATTTCTAAATTGCTTGGGCATGATGAACATGGTTGGTTTAAATTCAGAAAGGAGATGATTGAAAAATTTGAGAAACATAAAGCATGCCACATCAAGATGCTTGGTGGTGCAAAAGAGGTAGAAAATATTAAAAAAAGGCTTGATTTTGAAGAAATAAATGCAAAGATTCCCTCTTCAAAATAGCTGGCTAAGTTGGATATGGGTCAAATAAGAGCAGACACATATGCCAGACCTATATGTTTCATTTCATTGGAGTAATTTTTTCCTTATACTCAAATGAAAAAAGGTGTTACAGATCAATCAGATCCTATTTATATTTCCTTTGTCAACAATAACCACTGGGTTCTATTATTACTTGAGGGAGAAATGATTCCAATCACGCCCATTGTAGCAAATCACTTGGCTTTTATTTCAAAGAAAGCTTCTAGTTGGGTTGATCATCTCACATATCATTTGCATGTGTATTCTAGATTATAGACTTCAATTATAGACATAATTCATCATTGGGTTCCCATATGACTTTTAATTCTGATGCAGCTAACTTGTAATTCTATTGATATAAAGGTTCATCACATTTTGAACATCATTATGTTGAGTGTTTTGAGTTAACATAATTATGATGAGTGTTTTGAATGAGATTTTATTGGTAATTCAGTTCAAATTGTGTTGAGCTGAGCCCATCATAAGGAAAATGTTTACTTCTTGTGATTTTATCAGCTTAACACAAGTTGAACTTTTTTTTTTTGGTGTTTTTACTTTAGGGCTTGTCATGTAACTTGTCTTTTTTTTTTGGCGTTTTTACTTTAGGGCTTGTCAAGTTGAACTTGTATTTTTTGGCACTTTTACTTTAGGGCTAGTCAATTTGAACTTGTATTTCTTGGCACTTATACTTTTGGGCTGCTCAATAGAATCTTTCATTGTTTATTTAATTTTGGTGTTTTGGTTTCTTCATTTTTATTTTTATTTTAATTTGTTTCTAATTTTTTACTTTTTTTTATTTTATTTTTTATTTTTTTGTTTTTTTTAACCAAAAAATCAACATTTTTTTATCTTTTGGTTAATTTCTGTTGTTTTTTTTGTATTTTTATTTAGTTAATTTTAGCTTTTTATTTGTTTTTTATTTTTATTTTTTTTTTGGCCCACAACACTTGAAGCCATGTGGCATGGAACACAACTACATTCCAGCCGTGTACAAGCCCACAAAACTCAAATGTAGTCAGATGTTGGGCCAAATGGGCCAGGCCGTTTTGTGGGAGCCACATGAATACACTCAAGTCATACGGCCGCTACACAACTACAATCAAGCTGTGTAGCGTGCCATATGGCTCACTTGGGTGGTGAATGTATCATTACCCATGAAATAAATACATTCTGCAAATTTTTATTTTTTTATTTTTTCTTTTGCCATTAACAACCCAAAATGGGTTTTTTGGCGCAGTTTGCAACCCAAAATGGGTTGAAAACTTCCATTCACAACCCAAAATGGGTCGCAAATTGCGACATGCAACCTTTTTTAGGTTGCAACTTTAACATTGCCCTTCAAGTGATTTTTTTGGCATGACTATAGCCTTGGCCTTGGCAGAATCCTTCTTCCTCTCAGTTCTATGATTAGAATGATGATGTTCAATTAAATACCTTGCAGATAATATTTCATGGTCTTCATGTTGTTAAGAGAGTAAAGATTTCATGAGACAATTGAGAATTTTATGTCTGAAATTTCCCCTAAAGTTTTCACTTTTAGCCTCCACCTCATGAGATAATCTCATGCTAATTTTTTCAATAGTGGTAGTGGGGGGGGGCAAGGAAAAGGGGGGGGGGGGTTGGCACATTATGATTTTAAAATTAGTTGAAGGGGGGGGTTGATCATTGCTCAATTGAGAAGGGTTGGGGCGCTGCGGTGAGGTGGAGGTTGGAGGATGGTGGTTAGTGTTTGGTGGTCAGGTGGTGGGCAGTTGGAAATGGGTGCTTAATTTTGAGGTGGAGGGTGATAAAAAGTTAAAAGGTGGTCAGGAGAATGAATAGATTTGCAAAAAATTTCAGAGTTTGCAAAATAAAAAATAAAAGATAATAATAATAAATAAATAAAATGTGTAGGATTCTGTGGTGAATATAAAACCTAAAATCATTCCAAAAAGAAAAAAAGACCCTTTGCAGGTTTCAATTTTTAACTTATTTTAAAGTGAAGAATCCTGATTCAAAGTTGGAAAGAGTTAAAGTTATTAATTTCTCTCAGTGCAAAAGATAAAGAAAAAGATGAGACAGGGATGGCTTTGGGAGGATCAGGGATGTAATTTTAAAATATTTTTTGCCATTATTTTCAGCCAATAGGTTATGCACAATAACACAGGATACAATGCAGTTGGTCATTATCTTCATTTCTTTCTAATTCTGTTTCTTTTTCCAAATCTCTTGTAAATTAGTACATCTACCTTTGAGTAATACTACAGCATATTTTATTTGAACTGGAAATTGGGCTAGATGATAGTTATAATTTTTCTTGTGTTGATTATCCAAGGAAATATTGTGGTCTGCTGGAACCACATATCTACCACTGAAATAAACAGAGTTTTCCGGAAGGAATTTGTATTCATCAAATTTGTTTTCAGGTTGTTGGGAAATTTAAATTCAATTGAGGGCATGAAAGTAATGTAAGAAACGTTGGCAGCCAGAACAGAGGAAATTGAACTTATTGTTGTTATCAAAACAAAATTTAGAAAAAAATTATCTAATGAAACAAAGAAATGATGATTTTTTAGGTCCTTATAAAAATAAAATGAGAATGAGAGAATGGATTTCCTTTTCTTCCAATCCAAATATTAGCTTGAATCAAGGTTTAGTTTTTAATCAGCGTTATTGCAGTTTTATCAACAGAGCAAATGCAAAATGGAAAGCCTTCAGTCCACATTGACAGTGATATTTTAATTTTCTCTTCATTTGTTTTCCAGAAAAGGGCTGAGTGGCAAAATAATAGGAGATAAGTGATGAGTCTTTGGTTATATGAGGGGAATGCTCCATAACCAATTGAAAAAAAGTTATGAATGGTGAATAGCTGCCCAATCTCCATTTGATTCCATTTAAAAAGATAAAATTAAATTTGGATAGCAGGATTGCATTGAGTATTCAGAGATGGATTCTGAAAGACAGGATGTTCCTGAATCATCTCCAAAATTTTAATTAATGATGCCAAATAATTGTAGAAAATTTGGTGGAAGCTTAATTCAGGAAGAATATAAAGCTTTTGCCTTTCATGCATATGATGGCAAAATTTTTCAAAAAATTCAATTCTTGAATACATCAGTTAGAGTTTATGTTTATTTTGGAAACCCACCATTAAAAATGGCATTTTTGGTCAAAAATAAATTACATGTATCCAATGGTTGGTTTGATTAATCTGATATGCCCCATTCTTATTTTTTATTTATTGAAAAAAAAAATTATGGTATCATATTTATTAGTATTTTAAATTATTTTTATTTATGAGTTAATATAAGAGTTAGAAAAACTGCCATTTGTTTAATGGCAGGTTTCAGCAAAGTAACCCAATTTTAAACATGCAATTATAAATAAAAAAACCACTTATTCCAAATCAGATGTGTCAGAGTTACCTGCCAATAAGTGGGATTTTTAAATTATGGTATATAAAATCTGTGAACAGAGATTCCAACCAACCTGTTCATCAAATCACTCCTTGATCTCAAACTCACTCACCAAACTGGTCATCAAAATCACTGCCCTTCTCCAGATAGATCATGCAACCACACCACTTGAGGATTCAACCAGCTGAAAACAAAAATACTTCTTTTTCTGCCACCAGAAAGTTACCTGAACTCTTTTCCATACAACTATCTTGCTTGATGAACCATAGTCCACTCTCATTCTTGATAGGCTTTCTAGGTCAACTCAAGCTGAACCATCTCATGGGAATGTGTCACTAAATCAAACTCTGAGTAAAAATCAGCCAAATTTGCATCAATCAATCTAAATACCTGTTGGGCCAGCTCCATCAACCCATGAAATTCCAAGAAACTTGACTTGGATCTGTTTTCTGGTCCCTTCCATGAAGCAATCATCTCATTTTTTATCCTAGTCTATCTCCTCAACCAAGTAATAATCATTTTCACTTGATAAAACCATCAACCCCTCATGCGCCTGATGGTTAACCTTTTGAGGTAAATTCCACACTTATAATATTACCACCACCCTCTTTCTCTCCTTAAACTTGGATTTGGACTCTGGTATATTTGTTAAAAACCTCTGATAATCATTGGGACTCATGAGATGGGTGGCAAGAGGTAGATGGGAGGCACTACTTGTGAGAGTTATGATGAGGGCGTTATTCAAGCTGACAAGGAATAGGAAAGCCATGTTGAGTGCAAGGGCTAAGAGGATAGATCCAATGATGAGAAGAAGACCAAGCCCAGACTCAGTTTTCAACTTATCATCCCCCTTTCTCATGAGTTCCTTTGAGCCTCCTTGATGATACTTAATTCTTCTCTCCTGACCAACTCAATAAAATCCTATCTTTATACAATCCACTCAACCCACATCTAATAAGTGGATTTATTGAGGCTCAAAAGACTAATAGTAATTTTGACAATATGGCCTTTGGTGGTGCTGCAATTTCTTTATCCAGGGGATTGATGCAAAAGATTACACATTTTTTTACTTTTTCAAGTGGCTAGGATTGTAGGTGCTATCAATTGGAAAAAGCAATAATTTAGAGATTTGGAAATTCCATGATCAATCACTGTCATGATGAGGTTGATTATCATCACAAAAGTCTTACCAATCATCATCCCTGGCCCAGCTTGAATGAAATTTCCAGTATAGGTGCAATATTCATCTCACTCAGATATTCAATGACCATCTATGCCAAATCCTGAGTCAAGCTCACCTGGATCAGTTAAAACAAACCTTTGTGGGGAAACTAATGGAGATGAAGACCCAACCATTGTTTTTAAACAGTTGTCAAGGAGGGACTTGTTACTTGAAATTAATCAAGCTTGTCAAAGGGACAAATTATTTGGTGGCTGTTTGGACTCACATCAATCAAAGGGCAAGATGGTTGAACAAGGATCATAAAATAGCTCTTATCTAAGAGCAGAGACAAGTGTAATAGGAGAAAATGTTTTGAAAGAACAAGAATAAAAGAAATTGAGGATTTGAGGAGTTCTTGATGAAGGAATGGGGACTCTTTGAATTTGAGAGCAATGGATAACAAAGAATGGAATGATGTGTTTTCCAAAGAGAGAATTAAGTGGTGATGACAAGGGGTGTAAGCAGATGGAGCCTATGGGCTATGAATGTGAGCAAGATTTAATGATTTTCATGCTTTGAGCTAAAAAAAGATTGAATCAATTAGAGTGTGATGAAGAGTGAAGAGTTAATTAGTATATATTGGTGAAATAGAATGAAGTGAGAATACACAAATAGATGAATAATCAGAATGATTGGTGTACCAAATCCATCTTATATAGATGTGGTCTCATGCTGTGAGAAGCAATCTCATGCTGTGAGAAGGAATCTCATGCTTTGAGAAGGAAAAGGGCTTGGTCCTTGTTCTGGCATAGCTGCCATGTGGCACAGATGATAGTGAGTGTTTAACCATATGTTTGGGTTTTGGAACAAAGTCAAAAAGATCACAAATGAAGCACCAAAAGAAAATTCAAGATTTAGATGATCCTTGGTTGAGTTGGGGTGAGGATTGAGGGGAAGAACATGAATCATGAAGATTGAATTTTTTTGATGAGGTGAAGCCCATGCTTTGTGCCATTGTGGAATTTTTAAATGATTAAGAGTGGGTTAATTTTGGTGAGTGATGGTTGATAAAGTGTTAATGTGTGGATGGGTTTTTTGCATTTGATGGATGCATCATGCATAAATGGTGGTTTTGATGTTTTAAATCTGTCATTTTTTGGAAACACACCATTTGAAAATACATCAGTGAGTGGGCATGTTTATTTCAGAAACCCACCATCAGAATGGCAGGTTTTGTAAAAAAAAATGGGAGTTTTCTAATGGCAGGTTTGATGACTCTGATACACCCAATTATGAGTTATTTAATATTCTTAATTATTCTTAATTATTTCAATTTAACATTTATTATTTGAATGGAAAATATTTTTTTACTCATTATTTCTCATGTATTTTTACTTATTTATTTTTAATTATTATGAATTTGGGTATTATTTTTTTCATGTGCCCAATCCTTGAATTTTCCCAGATTAAGCATGCCCACAACCTCCCTCATCTGGGCCTTTTTCATGAAATTGTTGTGATTTATTGAGGTTGAAAAAAGAAACCATTGCATACGTGGAAATCCAAAAAATCTAATAATTCTTTTGGAGTGTTGGTCCATTTAAAGGCCTTCAGAATCAGCTCCAACAATTAGAAAAATAAAAATAAAAAATTTTAAGTCACAGATATTCAAAAGGAAATTAAAAAATGATTGCTTTGTATTTAGGTTGCTTCATTTTCCCTCCAAAAAATGAGATTAAAATAAAAAAGAAATTTTTCCATATATTCCTGAAGCACTTTTGAATTTTTGATCTTTTATTATTTAATTGGGAATTCAAAAAGTCAAAAAAAAATCTAGCTGGGGATTTTGAGAATCAATAGGGCGTATCAGAGTTAAGCAAACCTTCCATCCTTTAATGGCGGGTTTCAAACCAAATCTGCCATTTCAAACACACCATTAAAAATCAAAATAACCCACTTATTTCACATCAGACGTGTCAGAGTTACCCAGAAATAAGTGGGTTTTTTCAAATAAAGTATTTAAAGGCTTCCACCACCTTTCCATGTCGTCCACCCCTGGCCTCCCACCTCCTTCTAACTCTGACTTCATCAGAAAAAAAATTTATTCATTGCTCTTCATCTCTTCATCACTATCCTCATCTATTAATCACTCTCATCACTTTATTGCTTTCATCACATCCAGCTAACTCTCATTGGATCACTATCATTATCACTTCATTGATCTCATCTGTTTATTGCTTTAATCACATCCAGCCAACTCTCATTGGATCACTTTCCTAATCACTTTATTGCTTTCATCACATCCTAACTCTCATTGCTTTATCCCTCTTGTCACTTCATTAATCTCATCTCTTCCTATCCTCTTTGGTTAATCACTCTCATCCTCTCATCACATCATCACTCTCACCACTTAAACACTCTCATAGCCCTTCATACCTTCATCTCTCTTACTATTTTTAAATGGCCCCTCAGCAATCCTCCACCCGCAAGTCCACTAAACAATCCAATGGACCAAAGCAAACATCCCCCAGGAACTCAAAATCAAGCAATCCTCCCCCATCAGCTTTCAAAGGCTCAAGTCAGCTCAATAGAGCTGATCACATCATCCTGGTAAATTGGATCAAAATTCCGTTGAACTAAAATGCTTGCTTTGGATTGGAAAATGAAACACGCATTGGCCAACCTCAATTTTCTGAGGTCAATGGTTATCTCCTGATGGCCAATGAACTCAAGAAAAAAACAAAAGGTAGGCTGGATGTGTCATCAAAACAGATGAGGGAGCAATTCAAGAATTATTGAGCCAAGTACAAAAAGGCCCACTCCATGTCAATCTCCACTGGCTTTGGTATCACTGACTCTGACAAAGCCAAGGGAATCAATTTGGTGGTTGATAAGTTGGACTCCATTTGTCCTTTTTATATTGAAATGGATGAAATCTTGGGAAAAAAAGGCCAACATCACCCCTTTAGCCGCTTTTGATTCACAAAAATCTCATTCAATCCATGCTGAGGACTTGTCTGGGGATGCTCAGCCTAGCAAAGGTGATCCTGAAGAAACCTTTTCCTTGGAGTAGCCCCCATCTGATGCCAAGGAGGATATTCAAATGCAACCAGCTCCAATCATGTCTACTTCTGCGTTGATTGATGTGTCAAACCATAGCTTGGACCCCTGCTCTCCTTCTTTGGATGTCTCTCTTGCTGGGTTAGCAGATCTCATCAACCTTGCTGATGCGGAACAAGATACTCCTCAGTCTCCATTACCCTAAAAATTGGTTCAAGTAAGGAACCAAGCTATTTTCTCTTCTGTCTGGTTAATCCTGACTAATTTAGATTAAAAAAAACAGGCTCATCCATTCCAGAATTGCCAAAAACTCAATCCAATGGGGCCTCCCACATTGCCTTCAAAAACTAGTTACAACTTTCAGACTCAAACCTCCTCTGCCAAGGGTAAGCACAAGGCCTCCAATTCCATTAATATCAACCCCAAAAGTCATAAAAATAGGAGAAACACTTCTGGTTTTTCAGGCTTTGAAGAAGTCATGGAGAAGCAAGATTCATGTAAGTCCATTGGTTGAATATACCTGATTTAAAAATCATTCTCATTGCTTTTCCCCTGCAAAAAACAGTCAAATCACAAATTGAATCCAAAAAGCTTGACTTTGAAAAACAAAAGTGGGATTTTCAACTGGCCATGGATGTTCAAAAGCAGAAAGCCAGGAGTTTGGCTCATCAACAAAAATTGGATGCTGAGTGGAAGTTGAAACAGGCTGATCTAGAGTTTCAAAAAGAGGAAAAGGAGAGGGATTGACAGCAAGCACAACTGGAAAAGGAGAGGGATTGACAGCAAGCACAACTGGAAAAGGAGAGGGAACAACTTACAACCAAAAAAAAAGGATAAGGTATCAGTAGCCTTGGATTGCATTGGTAGCAGTAGAACAGTAGATGAAATACAGCAGATAACTTGAATTCTGGGCTTGTATTGCCATTATTCAAGTACCTACAAGTTTTTTGAGTTGTTTTATTAATTTGAAGTGACATGGCCATTATGGTATGGGTTGCTGTTTCCACAGCAGGAAAGGTACAGTGCTTGTACTTATTAGCTGCCTAAACCATTTTGACTATACGTTTTTGCTTGGAATCAATTCCAAAGCCAAGTTCAGGAAAAACAAATTGGCCATCCAATACTTGATATTTGTCTGTATTTTCAATAAGTCAACCATTTGATTTCTTGGTTGGAACCACAAGTAAAAAGGAATAGCCAGAGATGTTGCCTTTGTAAATATGAGGAGAGTTTTAAAAAGAATCCAAGGTGAAAGTGATGTGTGGGGAGCAATCAAAAGTTGTAGGCTTGGAACCAAATTCCAACAAAGAGAAAGAGGGGATGTTGTTGTCCTTCATGGTATCACGGTTTGATTCAAAGGAAAGTTTGGCCAAATTGAAAAACATTTGTCCTAGAATTTGGGATCCTCAGAAACCTCCAAAGATATTTTGGAATCTCTCATTTGAATCCTCTTTTGGTGACGGGCCCTATTCTTCCCACCTTTCATTATGTTGGTCAATCCATCTCCCTCCATCTCAATCCCTCCCATCCATATACTCTGATTGGGGCAAGGAACAAGATGGGATTTGATGGTTTGTCTAACATTTTGAGGGGGGTGGGAGAAGAATTTCCTAAATTATGGAGTTTCTCCTGATCCAATTGGATGGGTCATAGTAGAGGCTTGACAATGAGCCGCTGCAAGGTTAGTTGGATCAATAAACGGTATGGTGCTCCAAAACCTAACCTATATCCATCAGAATCACTTTTCTAGTATAAGGACAGCTCCAAGCATCAATCAGACCTCAAAATTGGATTCTACACCAAAAATAACCCCTAGTCACTCATCCAAAGTACCCTCTGTCTCTCATGGTTTAGAAGATACAGCCCAAATCAACCCTGGCCTACCCATACCCCTACCAGGTGTCACAGACCAGTGAAGGTTCATGGACATACCCTGGATACCTTCAAGTACATACCCCATACAATACAACCATACAGCACCAAACAACCTGCAGCAGTATACATGATTAATATATGCAAGGCACTGCATGAAGAACCAAACAAATCACCTGTATTCACAGCAATATATTCATGACACTGCATGCAGAGGCTGTACAGCGTCATACAGGACATAATACAGAAGCAATATATGCAAGGCACTGCATGGAGAACCAAACAAATAACCTGTACACACAGCAATATATGCAAGAAACTGCATGCAGAGGCTGTACAGCATCATACAGGATACTATACAGAAGTAATTTATGCAGGGGGCACCTGTATCAATGCAGCACAGCAATGCATGCAAGGGTGTACATGCATGTAGATCCTGCACAGCCTCCTCCTCTGACCCGCAAAAATGCCTCATGAACTGTATTCACTGTACCAGGGAGACCCTCAGGGGCAGCCCTGAGGGCAGGATTTTCTATAAGTAGAGCGCCTCTCTCCCCATCCAGGTCCCATCATCAGTTCCCCCCATCCTCCCCTCCAGGGATCACCATGCCTCCTAGGCACCCTTAACCCATAACCCATACTGTAACCATCACCAATCCCACATCCCATACCAACAAACATCACCATCATCATCATCATCAACACCAATCATCACCATCAACCATCAACCACCACCATTACCCTTGGCCATCCACCATCATCAACACATACTTTTGACCATGACCCAGCCCAATAACCCATACTTTTGACCATCCACCACCACCATTATTCACTCAATACCCCATACCTTTGAACATCATCACCATGTGCCCATAACCTGAACATCATCACCTAGCATCATCATCATCACATCATCACCATCCATCATCATCACCATCCATCATCATCATCACCTACCTGAACATCATCACCTAGCATCATCATCATCACATCATCACCATCCATCATCACCATCCATTATCATCATCAGTCATCATCATCATCCATCATCATCATCACCTACCTTGACCATCATCAGTCATCATCATCATCATCACCATCCATCATCATCACCACCTACCTCATCCATCATCATCACCTACTTCATCAATCATCATCATCATCAACCATCACCATCAGTTATCAACTATAGGCCCAACCATTTCAACCTTTATTCAAATCATCACCTGTATCACCAAAGGAGTATCAATCATTAACCAATAAAATAAATATAAAAAAATATATAAAGGATAAGACTAGAGAAAGGATTTTCCCTTACTCAGCTTCTATCCACCAGGTCACCTATCTGTTCCACCATTTCTTCCTTATCAAGCTTGAATACATTGATCCTAGGTCTGATAGAGACTACTATAGTAGCAACTCTATTTGAAAATCAGCCACCATTTCTCTTTTTCTTTTATTGTTGTGAGACTACTATAGTACTCAGAGGGGCAGGCAATTCAAAACCACCCTTAGTATTCCTCTATCTTATCAGTAGTTGTAGTACTAAATTCCCCCTCAAGTGACTGCCAGAAAGCTATTTGCTACTTTTTACCCAATCCCAAAGGAGTCTCCACAATGGGGGTGGATTCAATTGAATCCATTCAAGATTCCATGGGAGCCCGAGTTGAGCAACCAGTTTGGGATGGTGGGGATGTGGCGTCAAGGTACCAACAAAGTAAAATTGGGATACCCTGCCATGGATAACAATCCCACAGTGCCAGGGCTTCTCAGAATCCTCTGGACTGCTATCCTCCTCCTCCTCCTCCTGATGATCATCATCTTCCTCCAAGCCCCTTCCAAATCTGAAATAATAAGCTCATGTTTGGGGTGAAATAGAACTGCAGAACTTTTTTTTTTGAGAATGTGAAGTGAGGGGAAAAAGAAAAAAATCACTGTAGCAATTAGCAGGGAGATATGAAAGCGGAAAAAATGGAGGGGATGGGGGGGGGAAACATATTTTTGAAGTGCCTGTGACAGTTATCAACTTTCCATGCTTTATTTTTGCTCATTCTCCACATTTTCACTTGTTGGTCATCTCCACAGTTTCACTTGTTGGTCATCTCCACAAGATACTATTAATGGAAGTTTTGGATGAAAGGTTGCCCAGTTAACTCCGCAATCATGACCCTCAAGAACATATTTGAAGACGGAATCAGTCTTGCCAAACAAATTTTCCTGCCCCAAATTGGCTTGTTGGACCTGGTCTTCAAATGACATGGGTTGAGCCGTAGTTCTTTTCTTTCTGAGACCAGTTATATCCCACACCCAAATTCTGTAAAGAGACTTCAGATCAGAATCAAGTGGCCTATCAAGTTAGTTTTTGAATTTCCTCACGTTTGATCCATGGAGCATGAGACAATATAATCCTCCTTTGGATGGAACTTGGCATAAATGATGTAATGAATGGGAAAGGAGCACAAGGAGTTTGAGCGGAAAATAAAAAGCAATCCAGGAAATGAGCTTGGTTTACTTTAGTTCACCACAACAGCAAATGAGGTTGGATGCAGAGAATAAATGGAATATTTACTTATGACCAGTGAGGATTGAGACGCATTGATCAGATTGCCAATTATAGATTATGATGGTATGATTTTTGGAGGCAGAGAGAATCCAAGGATGCTTGCAATGAAAAGAGACCAATTGAACGCAATCCAAATGACCATGAAGGGTGAACAGACATCTCCTTGGTTTGTAGTTCCAGACCTGTGGTGAACGTTCAAAACACAAGTTCAATTAGAGTCAGGTCCAAAGTGAAGATGAGTGAATCATTTGAATCAAGCCAGAGAGTTGATGGCCTTGATCTTATAATCATCTCCACCAGAGACAAAAAGCATTTGGCTTGGGTGGAAGGCAATATCACGGATGGGTCCTGAGAGGTGGATGGGTAGGTTGGAGGAATAGGTAACAATCAGTATTCATGAAGCCTACATGGAGAGAGAGGATTAGACTACAGAATCAATCAAGAGACCATCATGCTTATTGAACCGTTTGACAAGAGCACCCATTTGAAAATTCCAAATCTGAATACTACCCAAATGAAGGGAGGCGGCCAAGAGGGTCAATTTGGGATGGAAAGCAATTCCCTTGACCCAATTGGATTTAGATTTGAACTAAAGATTGATCAAAAGAGGTTACTGTTAGTGACAATTGGGGAGGAGCTGGTTAGTTGAAAAAATGGACAGGAGGGAAGAAAGAGAAGCCAATTGTACCTTAGTGACCATTGGCATCTTGAACAGTTGGGATGGTGAGGAAGCTTTTTAGGAGATTGAGGATATTCCAGATAGGGTTGTGAGTGAGATGGATAGGATGATACTGCTGATAAATGTTATAATTATGGCAAGCAATTAGCTTAGGCAAATGAGCAGTATTTAAATCAAAAGAAATGCTGGACACCTTGTGTCAATAATTGCTTGATGAGCTCTCACAATGGGGCAACACATTGGATGATATTGTTAATGAATTTGATTGGATGATGAATGGATCATGGAAAACAGCAGGGAGAAGAGCTCCTTAAGTACAAAAAATTGGCCTCTTGTGAGCCCATGATAAAAAAAGCCAAAAGGCAAATTTTCCTCCCCAAAAGAGCTCTACAGGCTCTACATGCCTTGTTACTTGGTTTGGGGTACATCAGCCCACATGGCATTAGTCCCTGTACCCTTATTACCAGCCTATTCCGGTCCATTCTGGTGGTTCCACCGTTACGGGGCTAAACCAGCCCCTTTTCTGTTCAATCCACTGGCTGGTTGTCCTTTACAAAAAGCCCAGTTCCTCTTGTTTCCTTACTTACGGGCTGGTTGCCTCATGCAGCCAGCCCCTGACCCCACATATGGGCCAGGTGGGACCCAGGACTCACCTGGGTCCGGTCTCCACCTCACTTGGGGGGGGTCTAACTGGCGAACATGCTGACCCCCCCTCTTTCTGTCAAATCCCTGGTGGGGGCGGTCAAATCCCCTCACCAGGGGCCCTGGGGGTTGATACCCCCAGGGCGTTGTCAGGAATAGTGGGCTGGGGGTGGTCAGATCCCCTCAGCCCGTTGCTCCTCCCCCTTGGTAAAGGGAAGGGGGGGGAGAGCGCCCCTCTAGCTTTGTTGGTGGGAGGTTAATCAGATCCCCCCCCACCGCCAGTTGCTCTCCTTGCGGCTGGCCTCATCATCCCCTGGGCAAGGGGGTGATGAAATCCCCCCTGCCCTGACCAACCGCCTTGTTGTGGTTGTTCACTGGCTGGTTCAACCCAGCCAGCCACCCCCTCTCCCTCGCAATGGCAAGTGAGGGGAGGGGGAGGGAGCCAGGGCTTGCTCCCGCGGCGGTGGCCGCTGGGCCCACGCGGGATCCCTTGGCCGCGGCGTTTCACCGTGCGGGATCCCTCAGCCGCGGCCTCCCATTGCGCAGGATCCCTCAACCGCAGCATCCCTCTGCGTGGGATTCCTTGCCCGCGGCAACAGCCCCGTGCAGGCCAAACCAAGGGATACAAGCGGCTCCTAGTGTGCTGTGGCACAGGCAGAAGCCCCAAGCGGGCTGCAACATGGGCGGCGGCCCCAATGGGCCGCCCCAAGCCCAAAACCTGAGACAAACACACTTTGGAGGGCCAGCCTGTCTGGCCAAGTATGTCCAAAATAAACCTTGGGCCCAATTATGCCCATAAAAGCCCATCTGGCTGTATTTGCTCATATCCCCCACCGGGCCCATTAGGGCCTGTGTACCAATGAGCCTGTTTCACAAATTTCAAGGCCTGTTTCCCCAAATCAGTGACATCCACACAGGCCCATATGGTCCATGTGAGTGTTCCATGGGCTGGAGAGGCCCATATGTGCATCCCATATGGATTACACTTATACGTAGCACACGCATAAGTGCATACATATTTTGACACACCCCCTTAATCCAAAAGGGGTGACATCCACATGTTATTTACAAAGCCTTGATGCTTGTTCCTATCTAAAGCCTTAGTCAAGATATCCGCAATCACTGCTCCAGTGGGCATGTAACTCAACACAATCTCCTTGCAGTTAACTGCATTGCAAATATAGTTATAGTGAAAATTGATATGTTTTGTTCTAGAATGGAACACTTCTTTTTGCCCCAACGCAATGGCACTCTGGTTGTCAGAATACAACAACGCAAACCCTTGTGGTTTATGTGTATCCTCTAAGACTTTTCTCAACCATTTTGCTTCCTATGAAGCTTCTAAGTAAGATCTATAATCAGCCTCTGTTTATGAGAGACTTATTGCCAACACCTTCTTGAACATCCATGACACCAGATTCTTACCTAAGAAGAATACTAAACCACTTGTTGATTCCCTATTGTTACCATCTTCCCAACTTGCATTGGAATAACCAACCAAATCATAGTTTTCTGAATTTTTAAACAAAAGTCCCAGACTGTGCATTACTTTAAGATACCTCATAACTCTCTTAAACACTGACCAATGCCTCATGCTTGGCTTCTCTAAGTTTTGCAACAAGACACCAATTTCAAAAGCAATATTGGGCCTTGTACACAGCCCCAAATAATTAATTGATCCAATATCTGACCTGTAGTCATTACCAAATTGAACAAACTCCAGATAATCCTCTTCTGTAGACTTCTCTAAACAAATATTTGACTTCATGGGAGTACCAAACTGCTTTGCATCCTCTGAGCCATATTTCTTAAGAAGAGCTGCCACGTAATGGCTCTGGTCTAACTTAACACCATTCTTGCTCTTACTGACTTTCATTCCTAGCACCTGTTGCGCCAGACCAAGATCTTTTATCTTGAATTACTTCTTGAGTGTCTGCATGACTCTCTCTTTACCATTTCCAATAATGATAATTTCATCAACCCATACAAACAAAATTTCATCCTTTCTTACAACAAGAGAAGGGTTGGCCTCAGACGTCTTGAAACCAATCTGTATCAGTTTCTCACTCATGGTATTATACCACGAACTAGCTGCTTGCTTCAATCCATAAAGGCAACTACGCAGCTTGAGGACATATTCCCCTTTATCTGCTGAAAGAAAACTTCTAACACAGATTTTCTTCATGGTTTCTTTTTTAGTCTCTACTAACCATTCAGGAAAACAATCAGGTATTGACATATAAACAGTCTCCTCCTCTCCAAGTTTTGCATTCAATTATGCTGTTACAAAATCAGCTTGTCTGATTTTTTCTGCCAACTCCACTGCCAGAGCAATGATGTACCTGAAGGTGGACAGCCTTCCAGTTGGTGAAAAAGTTTCTTGGTAATCAATACGCTCTCTCTGCTTGAAGCCCTGTGAAACGCATCTAGCTTTGAATCTTTTGAAAACTCCATTTCTGTCAAACTTCTTGTTTAACGCCAATCTAGACCCCACAATGTTCTTTCCTTTTGGAACAGAATCCCGCTTAACCACTTTAAAGACACTATTATTTTCTAGAGAATCAAATTCCTCAAAAATAGAACTCTTCCAGTTGGCTCTCTCATCAGAATTCATAGCTTGGCCAAAGCTATTTGGGTTAACCCTTTTACCCGTTTCTGAACTCAACTCCAGGACTTCATTGAGCATACACTGTTCCTGAAATGTATCATCCTCATATCCTGCGGCAGCATAATGGGACTTCCATTCCCCGTACCTATCAACTAGTGCTCTAACCCTACCACTCCTTCTTACTAGAGGTGGAGGCTCATCAGGTTCTGAATTAATGGACTCCCCTGAAGCAGGAACTGAACCCTCTGGTGGCACCTCTTCCATCTCTTCATCTTCTTGAACCACATGTTCCTCAGCCTTTGCTGGTGAAATAGGTGCTAATTCTATTTCTTGTTGTGGCTTGTTCACAACAACTTCTTCAAACCTTTTGAGTGGAAAGGTACTTGATGGGATTCTGATAATTTGATTTCAGGCCAAAACTGAGAGAATATAGAACAGGCAAAGAGATAAAAAAAATGGATAAATAAAATAGAAAGTTTTGAGAAAAAACTCCATGGGTTTAAGATACGTACCACCACAACTGGTCAAGAAATTAATAAAGACCCAGGATGAGATTTTTAATAAGGAGGATGACAAGGCTAGTAAGTAGGTTGTATGTAGATAATTCAAAGGTACTTTAATAATAGCAGCCAGAGAACCTCTTAAGGAAATCAAACGTAAGAATTGTATCAATATTCATAAAGAAAGACAAAGAAAAAAGTAAAGCAAAGAGCCAGTGAGAAGATCTTTAATCATACCAAACTCGAAAAAGGTTCTGTTGCCGAATTCAGGAAGGCGGTGACTTGAGGTCAAATTTAATGGAGATTTGAGTTCAGGTTTTGAAGCTGAGGATTTGACGCGATAACTTGAGACAGTGCAAGTTTGAAGTTGATTCAGGGAGATTAGCCAAGGTAAGGCGGTTGGTCAGGAAGAGTTAGAGACGTGATCCGGGTCAGATAAGTTTTTTGGGGAAAGAAAAGGGAAGTCACGAGTAGAAGGATTAAGTTCCAGCGAGTATGAGATAGGGTTTGAGGTTGAGATTAGGTTTGAGGTCGAGATTAGGTTTGAAGTCGGTTCTGTAAGGCGCGCAGCGACCTGTTAGGTCAAGAAAACTCAACACCCCCCGGAGTTTGGTGTGATTAACTAAGAAGGAGTGAAACAGGAACAAAGAAGGAGGTCAAGAGATTTTCTATTGCAGGCTTTGGAGAGACAGTCCGCAATCATTGAATTGGACGCAATAAGATTGACATCAATTTTGTTACATTTGTAACTTTCTCGGATAGCTTTGGCTTTAATATCTAGGTGTTTGTTTTTAGAATGTGATCCAAAGTTTTTTATCTTCTCCAGAAGACCAGAGTTATCTATATTGAAAATTGTAGAGCCTAGAGGAACGTTCCATAATTCATTGATAAGATGTCTCATCCATATATTTTCTTGGAAAGCATCTGACAATGCATTCAGCTCTGATTCTTTGGAAGACATGGCTATATTCCGCTGTTGGCCGCTGTTCCATGAGATTGGACAAGAAAGCCAAAGACACAAATAGCCAGACTGAGATCTTCGAGTAAGATGGTCATCACCCCAAGTTGCATCAGAGAAGTATAGGATTTCTTGTTGATTTTCTTTAGAAGGACATAGGGTTAGATTGAGTTGGGTAGTTCCCCAAATGTACTTAAAACAATCTAGAACTTCCTTCCAGTGTAGAATTCCAGGATTTTTGTTGAATCAAGAGAGAATGGAAACTGCAGGAGAAAGATCAGGTCGAGTGCGGCAAGAGAGGAAGTTAAGGATACCTGTATATCTTCTGTAGTTGATTCCCAAAGCCTTGAAATCATCTATTTCTTGTTGAGTAGTCTTGGATAGACATATTCCAGGAGTCAAAGGGGTTAACACAGATTTAGCGTTGTTAAGATTGAGTTCCTCAAGAGTTTTAACTATCAGTTTCTTTTGATTCAGCTTGATGGAGTTTTTGTCAATTGAGATATCCATTCCCAAGAGAGTATTGGGGAAATGAGCGGAAGAGTTCGGGAATCTATTGAGGAAATTCTTTTCAAAACAATCCACATTGCCTACAACTATAAGATCATCGACGTGGAAGAAGACAAAAGTAGAGTTCGTTTTGTCCAGAAATAGACAAGGATCTGATTCTGACGGGCAGAAGTGGATGTCAACAAGCCATTTAGTGAGCTTATTATACCAATTAGCGGGGGATTGCTTAAGGCCATAGAGCGACTTCTTCAATTTTAGGAAAGGGGTTTTTCTAGAGGAGTGTTTTGGATTTTTTATGTATATATCTTTGTTCAAAGGAGCGTGTAGGAATGCTCCTTTAACATCGAATTGCCTTATTTTTAAGTTCTTGTCCGTACAGAGAGTCAATAGAGCCAAGAGTGTAGCAAATCTACCAGTAGGAGCAAACGTTTCGAAGAACTCCACTCCGTACGTCTGTTGGAATCCTTGTATACAGAGTCTGGCCTTTTTCTTGGCTGGGGAGCTTTCCGTAGCAGGTTTTTCCTTCAGGACAAGGGAATTATTCAGGTATTTTTCAGGGGTAAAAGAGCAATCTTCCCACACTTCTTGACTTTCAATGTTGTTGAACTCTTCAGTAATTGCTTCAGAATATGGACCAGAATCTTGGACAAAGTAGGAATATTTTGCTGGTTTAATGTTTGAGGAGCGGGTTCTCAAGGAGTACCCCGGAGTAGGAGAAGGAGGAGAATTAGATGGGGGCGCATTGGTTTCAGGATCTACATCAGTAGATTCGGGGAAAGTATTCAAAACGTTGTTGGTTTTGGGTACTGTCGGAGGAGTGGAAGTGGTTTCTTCTGTTTCGGCGGCTTCATCAAAGGCATCTAGTTCAGAAATAACTTCATTGGCGTGGGAATCAGGAAGAGAAGGAGTGTATTGGTTATCAATATCATCATTGTAGATAGATGAAAGATTACTGTCAATGTTTTTGGGATTAAAGTCTAAAAACAAAACATGTTTGGTGTCAATTATCCTACCACTTTCAAGTAGGATTTGATAGGAGAGAAGGTCATTGTTGTATCCAATCGGAATTCCAGGAATTCCTTTCGGATCCAACTTAGACCAAGGGATACCCGGGGGAGCAAGGAAGATCAGGTTGATGCCAATGGGTTTAAAGAATTTAATGGGAATATCTTTGTGTTTGAATAATTGATATGGGGAAGGATTGCTTTTGTGTGAAGGAATTTGATTTAATGCTAGAGTTACGGCTTTGATAACCTCATGCCAAAGATTTTTATTGATTCCAGAGTCGTGGAGAGTGCTTCTAAGCGATTCAATGACAGTTCAATTGAATCTTTCAGCTAATCCATTTTGCTCCGGAGTGTATGGATCAGAGTGTCTAAGAATGATCAGATTCTTCTCACAGAAGTCTTTCATAGTGTGATTAGCAAATTCCGTGCCAAAATCAGAATGCAGAACGTTAGGAAAGTGGCCAAACCGTTTAGCTTCCATTTTAAGGACATGGATTAAAGTTTCAGGAATGTCACTTTTGGTTTTAATAGGGATGGCAGAGCAATAGCGTGTACAGCTGTCTACAACAGTGAGTATGTATTGGTGACCAGAGAGAGAGGTAGAGATGGGGCCAATGGTGTCCAGATGGATTTCTTGGAAGGGCCTTCTGGCTTTACTGTGGGAGTTTTTGAAGCTTG
This sequence comes from Puccinia polysora, assembly GCA_025617555.3. Taxonomy (NCBI): domain Eukaryota; kingdom Fungi; phylum Basidiomycota; class Pucciniomycetes; order Pucciniales; family Pucciniaceae; genus Puccinia; species Puccinia polysora. The sequence goes on from CM062613.1 coordinate 42,562,857, forward strand.
CTCTGGTGATTTTGCTGAGAGCGCAAGACTTACAAGGCGTGTCGTCTTGCAGAGGAATGTTGAGCTTATTTTGAATCCTACTGTGACTCACGTGTCCCAGAGATTTGTGCAAGAATTCAGAAGAATTAAGAAAGGAAAAACCTTCCATTTCTGTAACATCAATTACTGGCAAATTGTTTCTGTAGTAGCCATTGTACAAGATTCTGTTTTGATCAAAAACTTGAAAGGTATTTCTATCAAATAAAATATTCAGACCGTCCAGCAAAAGGCATCTAACTGACAACAGGTTGACGGATAGACTGGGAACAAATAGGACGTCCTGGAGTTCAATATTTCCTTTCTTTAGTTTAATGACAGCGGTTCCAGTTCCTGCTATTTTCAGTGCTTCATCTGCCGAGCCGGTTTTAACAAATCCTATTTCTTTGTTGGACAGAGTGACAAAAAGATTGGGATTCAAAATCATGTGATCAGAGGAGCCAGTATCTAGAACAAAGCAAGTTTGAGGATGTTTGGAGACTTGGTGATAGAAGCAACTAACTGTGGTTGTAGACCCGTTACGTTTCTTGAGATATTTGTCTTGGAGCTCGGGATGAAGAGCCCAGCAATTTGAAGGGGAGTGAAAGGAGTTAGGATTATGTTTTCCGCCAATACATCTGGGAATGGAGGAACCTTCAGGGTTTCTACCGGTGGTGACTAGAGCGGTGGGTAGGTAAGGCTGTTCTTCCTTCGTTTTTTGATTGTTAAGATGGATTCTAACATGGTCAAGAACTCTTTTGGGGTTTATGGAGTCCTTATTATGGGTAATCTGATCCTTAATGTTACTCATAGACAAAGGGAGTTTATGTAGAAGCATATAAGCTAGTATGTCCTGTTGTAAATCAATTCCAACTTCGTGGAGTCTCCTTATTGCTATTTTAGCCGCCATAATGAACCCAGGGCCGTCTTTAGGATTGTAAGAGAGATTCTGGAGGTTATCAAAGATTCAAGATTGATTTGACGCTTCCAAGGAGGAAAAGAACTGGAGGATAGATTTCCAGATGAGGCGGGCATCTTTCTCATTTTTGACAGTAATAATATTGGCATGAACGGACGCGTCAAGTTTGGAGGTAATAATCAATTGTAATTAGATGTTGTTAATTTCCAACAGAGTTCCTTCCTCATCAGAAAGGTTCTTTTGGATTCCTTGAATATCAAGCATGTTTTCAATCCTTGTTCTCCAGAGAGAAAAGTTATCCAGGGTCAGAAGAGAAATGGATTCAATGGCAGTTTTGAGAATAGTTTGTTGTAGTTGGTCAGTCATGGTGTTGATTTGGAGTCCGTGGTATTCCGACTGTTAATCGTGATGGGATTCTGATAATTTGATTTCAGGCCAAAACTGAGAGAATATAGAACAGGCAAAGAGATAAAAAATGGATAAATAAAATAGAAAGTTTTGAGAACAAACTCCATGGGTTTAAGATACGTACCACCACAACTGGTCAAGAAATCAATAAAGACCCAGGATGAGATTTTTAATAAGGAGGATGACAAGGCTAGTAAGTAGGTTGTATGTAGATAATTCAAAGGTACTTTAATAATAGCAGCCAGAGAACCTCTTAAGGAAATCAAACGTAAGAACCGTATCAATATTCATAAAGAAAGACAAAGAACAAATTAAAGCAAAGAGCCAGTGAGAAGATCTTTAATCATACCAAACTCAAAAAAGGTTCTGTTGCCGAATTCAGGAAGGCGGTGACTTGAGGTCAAATTTAATGGAGATTTGAGTTCAGGGTTTGAAGCTGAGGATTTGACGCGATAACTTGAGACAGTGCGAGTTTGAAGTTGATTCAGGGAGATTAGCTGAGGTAGGGTGGTTGGTCAGGAAGAGTTAGAGACGTGATCTGGGTCAGATAAGTTTTTTGGGGAAAGAAAAGGGAAGTCACGAGTAGAAGGATTAAGTTCCAGCGAGTATGAGATAGGGTTTGAGGTCGAGATTAGGTTTGAGGTCAAGATTAGGTTTGAAGTCGGTTCTGTAAGGCGCGCAGCAACCTGTTAGGTCAAGAAAACTCAACAGTACTTTCATCAAATTTTACATCCCTACTACGGATAACCTTTCATGTCCCTGGACAATAGATCCCATACAATTTACTTATTAAATCATAGCCTACAAGTGCCCCTGTTCTGGCTCTAGGGTCTAATTTTCCAACAATCTCATTATGGTGGACACTATAATACACCAAGAAACCAATTGTTCTTAGGTGTGATGTTTTGGGGTACAATTTCCAAAACTGATAATGAGGACTCTTCCCATTAACATTTACAATGTTATGCAACAGACAGACTGTACACATCAACTCAGCCCATAAGAACTTTGGTAGACCAGATTGAGACATAATAGTTCTGACCTTTTCCAGTAAAGTCCTATTCATTCTCTCAACTATTCCATTATTTTGTGGAGTACTTGAAGTAGTGAATATATGAATGATACCATAATCTTTCAATAACCTCTCAAACTATTTACTCACAAATTCACCACCTCCATTGGTGATAACCCTCTTGATCTCCTTTATTAAAACATTCTGTTTACAGACTTTGAAGATTACAGAAACCTCCTCTGTGGTCTGATCCTTAGATCAAATTGGTTTAACCCAAACATAATTAGTTGAAGTATCAACTAAATTGATGAAGTATCTTGCCCCACCAAGGGACTCTGGTGTGAATGGCCCTGCCAAATCAATGGAAAATTACTCTCTAGGAATATCAGCGCGGTCTCTTCTCTTTGAGAACACATTTCTAGTCTTAGCGCCTAAGTTACAACTCTCACAGTTGCTGTCCTTTACCTTATGGCCACTTCTATTGTGAGAAACAGTGCTCAAAGCTGAGATTTTGAACAAGCTTTCACACAAAAGCTTGTTCCAAACATGTCCACTAAGAACAGTTCTCCCATTCATATCAATAGCAAACCTATCTTCTTTAAGATAACAAATCTGGAAACCTTTTTTCAACAACACTCCAAGAGACAAAAGGTTATAAGGCAACTCTGGTACATAGAACACTTTCTCAAAAGAAATTTTGAAACCCAAGTGATTTTCAAGAATAAATTTTCCAATTCCTTTAATCTTAATTTTTCTGCCTTTCTGACCAATATTTAAAACTCCATCATAATCACTAAGATTTGAAAATAAATTTGGTTCAAAGAACATGTGATCTGTACAGCGTGAATCAATCAAAACAAGAACATCCTCCTTCAATCCTCCTAATAGGAAAGAAGCTTTATCAGTAACTGATAAGTTCTCATCTTTGAGGTTAAGATTACTCACTTCATAATCAATCAAGTCCATTTCTTGATCCTCATCAATTTTTGCCTTCTTGTTGGGACCTTCTTCCCCAAAAACCTTTTTCATTGGACCATCCAATGCCACCATTGCAACGTTTTCTGTAGTGAGATTGACCTCCTTGTCATTCTCTTTTGACTTCTTCCTCTTCTTGGCCTCCTTGCAATCCTTAGCATAATTCCCCTTATTCTGACAATTATAGCATAAGACCTTGGACAAATCCTTTTTTTCCTTCTTGCAATATTTTCCAGTCTTTCCAACCACGGCTTTTCCAGAACCCCTCTTAATCTTGAACTGAAGATCATCCTTTTCAATCCTTTTCAGCACATCCTCCTCCCCAGGAAGAGGATCCAATTGAGAGATAATTATGACTAAAGAATCAAACTCCTTTGGTAGCTTCTGAAGGATTAAGAGTGACAAACACTCAGGATCCATGTTAATTCCTGATGATTTAAACCTGGCTATGCTATACCTAGCCTCTGCAAAAAACTGTTTACAATTTGAATTTTTTAACTTAAACAGTTTATTGAAAGCTATACCCTTCTGGTGAACAGAATCACCAGCATACTTGGACTTAAGCAACTTCCAAAGGATGCTGCCCCTCCTTCTCTCATCTTCCCTAAGAGTATTGGCAACCCATTTCACATGATTCTCATCAATATTCCTAAGGATGAGATGATAAGGCTTTTTCTCCACTTCTGAACTGATCAAAGTGTCATCTGCATCCATTATCTCCCCACAAGAGATGTTTTCCAGCTCACTATCCATAAAGAAAGCCCAAGGATTATAATTATGACCTTTGAGAACTATCTTGGTGGAGCTAAAATCAGGGATATAGGAAACCTTCTTGGAAACCTTGAGTTCTTTGAGGTTCTCCAGAGTAAGGTACAAGGGTCTAGATGGCTTGGAATTAATGATGATGTTGGTACTGATAATGTGTTATAATTATGGCCAGCAATTAGCTTAGGCAAATGAGCAGTATTTAAAGCAAAAGAAATGCTGTACACCTTGTGTCAATAATTGCTTGATGTGCTCTCACAATGGGGCAACACGTTGGATGATATTGTAAATGAATTTGATTGGATGATGAATGGATCATGGAAAACAGCAGGGAGAAGAGCTCCTTAAGTAAAAAAGATTGGCCTCTTGTGAGCCCATGATACAACAATCCAAAAGGGAAAATTTCCGCCCCAAAAGAGCTCTGCAGGCTCTACAGGCCTTTTTACTTGGTTTGGGCTACATCAGCCCACATGTCATCAGTCCATGTACCCTTATTACCAGCCTATTCCGGTCCATTCTGGTTGTTCCACCGTGACAGGGCTGAACCAGCACCTTTGCTGTTCAATCCCCTGGCTGGTTTTCTGTTACAACCTGCCCAGTTTCTCTTATTTCCTTACTTACGGGCTGGTTGTCTCATGCAGCCAGCCCCTGGCCCCACATATGGGCCAGGTGGGACCCAGGACTCAGCTGGGTCCGTTCTCAACCTCACTTGGGGGGGGGGGGGTGTAACCAGCCAACATTTCACCCCCCCCTCTTTCTCTCAAATCCCTGGTGGGGGCGGTCAAATCCCCTCACCAGGGGCCCTGGGGGTTAATACCCCCAGGGCGTTGTCAGTACTAGTGGGCTGGGGGGTGGTCAGATCCCCTCAGCCCGTTGCTCCTCCCCCTTGGTAAAGGGGGGGGGAGAGCGCCCCTCTTGCTTTTTTGGTGGGAGGGTGATCAGATACCCACCGCCGGTTGGCCTTTTCATCCCCTGGGCAAGGGGGTGATGAAATCCCCCCTGCCCTAACCAACTTCCTTGTTGCAGTTGGTTGCTGGCTGGTTCAACCCAGCCAGCCACCCCCTCCCCCTCCCAATCGCAAGCAAGGGGAGAGGGTGGGAGCTGGGGCCGCTGGCCCTTGCTCCTGTGGCGGTGGCCCCTGTTTGCAACCGGCCGGGCCCGCGTGGGCTCCCTCGGCCGCCGCAACAGCCCTGCGTGGGCCAAACCAAGGGATACAAGCGGCCCCGAGTGGGTCGCAGAAAGGGCAGCAGCCCCAAGTGGGCCACAGCATGGGCAGCAGCCCCAAGCGGGCCGCAGCACGGGCAGCAGCCCAAATTAGGCCGCGGAATGGGTATCCGCCCAAAGCGGGCCGCGGCACGGGAAGCAGCCCCAAGCGGGATGCAGCACGGGCAGCATCCCCAAGCACGCTGTGACACAGGCGGTGGCCCCAATGGGCCGCCCCAAGCCCAAAACCTGAGACAAACACAATTTCGCCGGCCAGCCCCGTCTGGCCAAGTATGTTCAAAATAAACCTTGGGCCCAATTATTCCCATAAAAGCCCATCTGGCTGTATTTTCCCATATCCCCCACCGGGCCCGTTAGGGCCTGTGTACCAATGAGCCTGTTTCATGCGTTTTGAGGCCAGTTTCCCCAAATCAGTGACATCCACACAGGCCCATATGGTCCCTGTGAGTGTTCAATGGGCCAGAAAGGCCCATATGTGCATCCCATTTGAATTAAACTTATACCTAGCACACATGTAATTGCATACGTATTTTAACAATAAATTTCAATCCAAGATAGATGGAAGGTTCAATGATGATTGTGGTTTCTGGATGGGTTAGCCTTGTTAAAAATCCAACACATCTGCCAAACAATTCAAGATACAATACTTCAAAGATGGATCAAAAGGAGAAATGAACGGACTTGAAAGGATTTACAAGAGATTGGGTCCAGTTCTTTGATGTGCACAAGACGTTTGGTTGACCACAATGGAATCATGATTTCTTTGTATGAATAATTAAAGGAGAGACATTGTACAATTGATTCAATGATGATGAGTGAGGGGTTTTTGAGGAGTCAATCAGGACATTGATGCTTACCTCATGTGAGGTTCTGGTGGTACCAATTGGAAGAGTAAACTTTTGACCAAATGTGCTGGTAAATGGGTTTAGAGAGGACCCTGAGTGGGTGGCATCAAATATATGAGGGTTGATGGGCTCATCCTTGAGAAACTGCTCAAGTTAGGGGGAGAGTGTTGAGGGAGAGAAAACAAGGTGAGATTAGGCCAAGAGTGCTCTAGTGCCATTTTATCTAACAGAAAAAAGAAGACCTACGCCAGCGCAACTGAAGAGCAGTCTGTTTGCAGCTTCAATCAGTTTAGGGGCTTTGAGTGATTCAAGGAAATTTAGATCAAAGGACTTCCAATCCTGATGGTTTTCTGATGCAAGATTGGTGGCAATTGGGCCTGCAAAAGGTTTTAGCTATCAAGACACAAATGGAGCAGAGGTGGAGAAGACAATCTGGGTAAGTATCTGGTGGCCAAAGGATGATCAATGAAGATGTAGAAGTAAAAATCAATAGAGATGTGAAGCAATGTAGATGAGATGTGTGTGATTCACTGGAGATGCAACTGGTATGTATTTGCTGATGTGGATGGGTGTTTTAGATGTGATGGACGGTGGATGGATGATGATGCATAAATGGCGGGTTTAATGGCGGGTTTCATGTTTGAAATACGCCATTTTTATGAAACCCGGATACACCAGTTAGGGGGTATGTGTATTTCAGAAACCCGCCATTGAAAATTGAAGGTTTGGTCAAAAAAATGGCGGGTTTCTAATGGTGGGTTTGCTAACTCTGATACGCCCTAATTATTTACCTCCAAATATTTGATGCAAAATCAACAATAATAGAAAATTCCTTTTTGGGGTGTGTTTTGGAACCATTTCTGATTATATTTTGATTTTTTTATTGACAATCCAATTTTTTATTTTTAAAAACACTTCAAATGAGACAAAAATATTTCTTTTCATATTTTCTGAACCTCTATTTATCCCACAAATGAATAACCTCAAATCATCATGTTTAGAGCCCTTTTGGGGGCAGGTCCACATTTCTGGGCTTTTCAATATGAATAATCTGATATTCAATATTATCATGAATTATTTCCTTCCTCCTTCTCACCTCATGGGGCGTCCAAATCCTCTCCTAAACCATAAAATCACATTTAAAAATCAAGAATCTACTCTACACCACACCAATCATCACCAATCATCACAACTCAACACCAATCAATCAATAAAAAATCATTGCTCACCACAACTCAACCAATTCAATTCAATACTCCAACCACACTAAATCAACACCCCTGACCCCCACAATTCAATCAAGAATAAAAAAATCACTCCTCAACAACATTTTTTCAACCTTTTTGAATTTTTTTCTAATCATTAATAAATCAATCCAACATCAAAAATTAACCAAAAGAAAATTCTTTCAAAATTGATTTCTCTAAACTCCTCTTTTCTCTCAAATTCTTAACTTTCCTGCCACATATATGTTATAATTCTTGCCAGCAATTAGCTTAGGCAAATGAGAAGTATTTAAAGCAAAAGAAATGCTGGACATCTTGTGTAAATAATTGCTAATGGGCTCTCACAATGGGGAAATATTTTGGATGATATTGTTGATGAATTCAATTGGATGTTGAATGAATGATGGAAAACAGCAGGGAGAAGAGCTCCTTAAGCACAAAAGATTGGCCTCTTGTGAGCCCATGATACAACAAGCCAAAAGGCAAATTTTCCGCCCCAAAAGAGCTCTACAGGCTCTACATGCCTTGTTACTTGGTTTGGGCTACATCAGCCCCATGGCATCAGTCCCTGTACCCTTACAACAAGCCTATTCTGGTTGTTTCTGGTGTTTCCACCAAAATGGGGCTGAACCAGCCCCTTAGCTGTTCAAACCCCTGGCCGTTTATCTGTTACAACCAACCCTGTTACCTCACATGCTGGCTGTTTGCCTCAAGCAACCAGCCCCTGGCCATACAAATGGCCAGGTGGGACCCAGGACACACCTGGGTCCAGTCTCAGACTCACATTGGGGGGTGTAACCAGTGGACATACTTCCCCCCCCCTCTTTCTCTCAAATCCCTGGAGGGGGTGGTCAAATCCCCCTACCAGGGGCCCGGGAGGTCAATAATCCAAGGGCCTTGTCAAGGTAAGTGGGCTGGGGGGTGGTCAAATCCCCTCCAGCCCGTCGCTCCTCCCCCTTGGTAAAGGGGGGGAGAGCGCCCCTTTTGATGGTGGAGGGGCAATCAAATCCCCCCCACTGCTGGTCGCCTTGCTGCAACCGGCCCAGCCAACCTCTTGGGTGAGGGGGTGATGAAATCCCCCTCACCCTGACTGGTCACCCTCCTGCGGCCAGTCGCTGGCTGGTTCAACCCAGCCAGCCTTCTTCTTCCCTCTTGCAATGGCAAGCAAGGGGAGGGAGGGGAGCTGGGTCTGCTGGCCCCTGCTCCCGCGGCGCTGACCGCCGGTTCTGACCGGTTGGGCCCGCATGGAATTGCACCGCACGGGATCCCTTGGCTTCTGCAACAGTGTAAGATTCCAAACGGTGCTAGGCCGTGGCAGTTCTGTGGAGGGGAAAGGTGCTGTTTAGGCTGCGCTCCTGAGTGTTACAAAAATATTTAAATGTAACCAAGATCAAGGTCCAGAACCTTGTAAATGAGGAATCAAGGAGTAGAGGATAAAGATGATAATAGTTTGGTAGCAATGGAACAGCACTATCTGAGACAAGATTATGCAGGGAAAAACTTGAACAAAAGAAGTTAAAGCCTGCTTAGAGTTCAAAGAACAAAAGCTGTTGTATGTAAACAACGCCCACAAGCTAATAACTCTGGTCATCAGCAGAAGATTGTGGATGATCAACTCAAACCCAACCAACCTCCAGGTTCTTAATGAACCTGCCCAACTCTCTGCAATCAAGCGCTTGAAGGGTACCAGATAACTGAGGGTGGCTGTACAAGACAAAGCACAATACTTAGGAAGCTCTAAAAGCAAAAAGTAACTAATTTGAAGCAAGGATAACCTCAACACTTCTCAAGGGACTCAAGAGTAGGCTGGCAGAATGCAAACCCAAAGAAAATGAAGGGAGGTATAACACTCCAGGTCTTAAGCTTAATAAGACCTCTGAATCAATTGTGATTGGCTCCAGAAAGATGAGCAGGCATCAGGAGCAGTATGGTCAGAGAAAGGGATCAAGGAGTGGTATAACACACTCAAAAATTCCAACAGACAATATTTTCTTCAACCAGCAAGGCTATTGGTTGGTGAAAAGGATCAGGCCACAAGGGGGCAAAAGACTTAGGGTCAAAAATGGATCAGGGGGCAATCAGAGATATACCCAGGATAAGGATCAGGATCTCAATTTCACAATAACAGGGGGGAAATAAGCACACACTCCCATGAATGATTCTCCTGGAAAAGGAAGGGGAGAGCCCCTCCTTTTCTAGAGAGGAGGTCTGTAGACTATTTACAAGAGAGATTTACAAATAGAGCAGAAAAAAGATTTTTTTTTTTGAGGATGATTGTCATGAGAAAACAAAAGAAAAAAAGAAACAAACAAACACTCAGAAAAAAAACAGAAGAGTTGAATCAAGACCCTGGCCAGTGCCAATGGTGGGCACGGGCAGGAGAGTAGCTATTGAGGGGCCTGCGGACATGCTGATGGGCCCGGAAGACAGTTGAGACCCGCGCAGGCAATGGACAAGCCGCGCGGGAGACTGGTGAGATGGAGGTGGAAAGTATGAGGTAGACGGGCGCTTGAGATGGCCAAATGAGGTAGACAGGCGCTTGAGACGGCCAAATGAGGTAGACAGGCGCTTGAGACGGCCGGATGAGGTAGAGGAGAAATATCATCATTGTTGCTGTCTGATTTTGGTTGGCTATCATGCTGCTCATGTTCCTCATGATGAATTGATTTCTTGTTACCAGGACAAGAATAAGGGACATCAGAAGCGCGGGAAGTTGCATGGGGGCTGAGGACGGCGAACCGCCGCAATTGCTGCAAAGCTTTTGCCTTTTTTATTGAGCAAAGGCAACGGGCTTACTTGAGCAAGGCAAGCAAGCAGAGGTTGATCATGCGGATGACTTGGACAAGAAACTTGTGGAAAAATTGTTGGGTTGTGCTTGAGCAAAAGACAACAGTGGTGATTGATGGGTGGGAGTATCGCAATTAGGGTTGGTGAGGTTATTTGTGGATGATTGGGATGGACCAGTTAACAGGCAATGGGATGGATAAGAAAGGAAAGTTTTCTTCCCACAAGTTTATGGAGCTCTATTTTTGGGATCAATCTCAGTGTGGAGCCTTTGCCTATATATATCAAGGAGGATAACCCAAACATGAAGATAACCAAGCAGTCACAAAGTGTCTGTGTGATGATGCTGGGGGTTGTGGTGGTGATGCTGGATGGTGGACCAGGGTGGAGGCAATGGCAATGGCAATGGCAATGGATGGTTTTTTTTTTTTTTTGATAATGATGCCTTTGAATGATCATAAGGGAAAATCATAAAAAAATTAAAGTCTCCGCACTCGCCAGGGTGTCCAGGATGGGTTACCACAATGGCCCCACGTGGGATCCCTTTGCTGCGGCAACAGCCCCGCGCCGGATCCCTTGGCTGCTGCAACAGCCCCCTGCGGGCTGTTGGGCCCCGCATGGGCCAAACCAAGGGAGACAAGTGGCCTTGATCAGGAGGCAACACGGGCAGCAGCCCCAAATGGGCTGCGACACGGGCGGCAACCCCAATCGGCCACCCCAAGCCCAAAAAGTGAGTTTAACATACTTTGGTGGGCCAGCCCATCTGGCCAAGTATGTCCAAAATAAACCTTGGGCCCAATTATGCCCATACAAGCCCATCTGGCTGTATATGCCCATATACCCCACCGGGCCCAATAGGGCCCGTGTACCCATAGGCCTGTTTCCCCAAATCTGTGACATCCACACAGGCCTGTATGATCCGTGTGTGTGTCCAATGGGCTGCAGAGTCCCACATGTGCATCCCATTTGGATTACACTTATACATAGCACAGGCATAAGTGCATACGTCTTTTAACACACCCCCTTAATCCAAAAGGGGTGAAATTTGCATATTAGTCACAATGCCTTGATGCTTGTTCCTATCTAAAGCCTTATTAAAGATATCTGCAATCATTGCTCCAGTGGGCAAGTACCTCAACAAAATCTCCTTGCAGTTAATTGTGTCACAAATATAGTTATAGTGAGCATTGATATGTTTTGTTCTTGAATGGAACACTTGTTTTTGCGCCAACGCAATGGAACTCTGGTTATCAGAATGCAACAACGCAAACCCTTGTGGATTATGTGTATCCTCTAAGACTTTCCTCAACCATTTTGCTTTCTGTGAAGCTGCTAAGTAGGCTCTATACTCAGCCTCTCTTGATGAAAGACTTATTGCTGATACCTTCTTGGACATCCAAGACACCAGATTCTTACCTAATAAGAATACAAAACCACTTATTGATTCCCTAGTGTTACCATCTGCCCAACTTGCATTGGAATAACCAACCAAATCAATGCTTGCTGACTTTGGAAACAACAGTCCCAGACTGTGCATTCCTTTAAGATACCTCATAACTCTCTTAAACTCTGACCAATCCCTCATTCTTGGCTTCTCCAAGTGTTGCAACAAGACACCAATTTCAAAGGCAATATCGGGCCTTGTACACTGCCCCAAATAATTAAGCAATCCAACAGCTGACCTGTAGTTGTTCCCAGATTGAACAAACTCCAGATACTCCTCATCTTTAGACTTCACTAAACAAATGTTTGACTGCATGGGAGTACCAAAATCCTTTGCGTCTTCTAAGCCATATTGCTTAAGAAGAGCTGCCACATAGTGGCTCTGGTCTAACTTAATACCATTCTTTCTCTTACTTACTTTCATTCCTAGCACCTGTTGCGCCAGACCAAGATCTTTTATCTTGAATTCATTTTTGAGTTTCTCCATGACTCTCTTTTTACCATTGCCAATGATGATAATGTCATTGACCCATACAAAAAAAATTGCATCCTTTCTCACAAAGAGACAAGAGTTGGCCTCAGATGTCTTGAAACCAATCTGTATCAGTTTCTCACTCATGGTATTATACCATGACCTAGCTGCTTGCTTCAATCCATACAGGGATCTACACAGCTTGAGGACATATTCCCCTTTATCTGCTGAAAGAAAACTTCTAACACAGATTTTCTTCATAGTTTCTTTTTTAGTCTCTACTAACCATTCACAATATCCATCAGGAATTGAAATATAAACAGTTTACTTCTCTCCAAGTTTTGCATTCAAGTATGCTGTTACAAAATCAGCTTGTCTTATTTCTTCACCCAACTTCACTTCCAGATCAATGATTTACCTGAAGGTGGACAGACTTCCAGTTGGTGAGAAAGTTTCTTGGTAATCAATACCCTCTCTCTGCTTGAAGCCCTGTGCAACACATCTAGCTTTGAACCTTTTAAAAACTCCATTTGTGTCAAACTTCTTGTTTAACACCAATCTAGACCCAACAATGATCTTTCCTTTTGGAGCAGAATCCCGCTTAACCACTTTAAAGACACTATTATTTTCTAGAGAATCAAATTCCTCAATAATAGCACTCTTCCAGTTGGCTCTCTCATCAGAATTCCTAGCTTGGCCAAAGCTATTTGGGTTAACCCTGTTACCCATTTCTGAACTCAACTCCAGGAATTCATTGAGCATACAATGTTCCTGAAATGTATCTTCCTCATATCCTGCAGAAGCATAATGGGAATTCCATTCCCCGTACCTATCCACTGGCACTCTAACCCTTCAACTCCATCTAAATGGAGGTGGAGGCTCATCAGGTTCCAAATTAACAGACTCCCCTGAAGCGGGCACTAAACCCTCTGGTGGCATGTCTTCCAACTCTTCATCTTCTGGAATCACATGTTCCTCAGCTTTTGCTGGTGAAATAGGTGCTAACTCCATTGCTTGCTGTGACTTATTCACAACAACATCTTCACTCCTTTTGAGTGGAAAGTTACTTTCATCAAATTTTACATCCCTACTATGGATAACCTTTCTTGTCCCTGGACAATAGATCCTATATGATTTACTTATTAAATCATAGCCTACAAGTGCGCTTGTTCTGGCTCTAGGGTCAAATTTTCCAACCATCTCATTATGGTGGACACTATAATACACCAAGCAACCAATTTTTTTTAAATGTGATGTTTTGGGGTACAACTTCCAAAACTGATAATATGGAATTTTCCCATTAACACTTAAAATTTTGTGTAACAGACAGACTGTACACATCAACTCAACCCATAAGAACTTTGGTAGACCAGATTGAGACATAATAGTTCTGACTTTTTCCAGTAGAGTCCTATTCATTCTCTCAACTATTCCATTATTCTGTGGAGTACTTGCAGTAGTGACTATATGAATGATACCATAATCTTTCAATAAACTCTCAAACTCTTTACTCACAAATTCACCACCTCCATTGGTAAAAACCCTCTTGATTGCCTTCATCAGACCATTCTGTTTCCAGACTTTGAAGATGACAGAAACCTGCTCTGTGGTCTGATCCTTAGATCAAATTGGTTTAACCCAAACATAATTAGTTGCAATATCAACTAAATTGATGAAGTATCTTGCCCCACCAAGGGACTCTGGTGTGAATGGCCCTGCCAAATCAATGGAAAATTCCTCTCTAGGAACATCAGTGCAATCTCTACTCTTAGAGAACAAATTTCTAGTATTAGCACCCAAGGTACAACTCTCAAAGTTGCTGTTCTTTACCTTATGGCCACTTCTATTGTGAACAACAGTGCTCAGAGCTGAGAATTTGAACAAGCTTGCACACAAAAGCTTATTCCAACTTGTCCACTTAGAAAAGTTCTCCCATCCATATCAATAACAAACCTATCTTCTTTAAGATAACAAATCTGGAAACATCTTTTCCACAAAACTTCAAGAGACACAAGGTTATAAGGCAACTCTGGTACATAGAACACTTTCTCAGAAGAAATTTTGAAACCCAAGTGATTTTCAAGAATAACTTTTCCAATTCCCTTAATCTGAATTTTTCTGCCTTTCTGACCAATATTTACAACTCCATCATAATCACTAGGATTTGGAATTAAATTTGGTTCAAAGAACATGTGATCTGTACAACCATTATCAATCAAAACAAGAACATCCTCCTTCAATCCTCCTAATAGGAAAGAAGCTTTATCAGTCACTGATAAGTTCTCATCTTTGAGGTTAAGATTACTCACTTCATAATCAATCAAGTCCATTTCTTGATCCTCATCAATTTTTGCCTTCTTGTTGGGACCTTCTTCCCCAAAAACCTTTTTCATTGGACCATCCAACGCCACCATTGCAACGTTTTCTGTAGTGAGATTGACCTCCTTGTCATTCTCTTTTGACTTCTTCCTCTTCTTGGCCTCCTTGCAATCCTTAGCATAATGCCCCTTATTCTGAAAATCATAGAATAAGACCTTTGAAAAATCCTTTTTTGCCTTCTTGCAATATTTTCCAGTATTTCCAACAAGGGCTGTTCCTGAGCCTTCCTTCATCTTGAACTGAAGATCATCCTCTTCAATCCTCTTCAGCACATCTTCCTCCCCAGGAAGAGGATCCAATTGAGAAATAATTCTGACTAAAGAATCAAACTCCTTTGGTAGCTTCTGAATTATTGAGAGTGACAAACACTCAGGATCCATGTTAAGTCCTGATGACTTAAACTTGGCTATGCTAGACCTAGCCTCTGCAACAAACTTCTTACAATTACAATATTTTAACTTGAATAGTTTATTGAAAGCTATACCCTTCTGGTGAACAGAATCACCAGCATACTTGGACTTAAGCAACTTCCAAAGGATTCTTCCCCTCCTTCTCTCATCTTCCTTAAGAGTATCAGCAACCCATGTCACATGATTCTCATGAAGATGCCTAAGGATGAGATGATAAGACTTTTTCTCCACTTCTGAACTGATCAAATTGTCATCTGCATCCATTATCTCCCCACAACAGATGTTGTCCAGCTCACTATCCATAAGGACAGCCCAAGCATTATAATTCTGACTGTTCAGAACTATCTTGGTGGAGCTAACATCAGGGATATAGGAAATCTTCTTGGAAAACTTGAGGTCTTTGAGGTTATCCAGAGTAAGGTACAAGGGTCTAGATGGCTTGGAAGTAATGATGATGTTGGTACTGATAATGTGTTATAATTATGTCCAGCAATTAGCTTAGGCAAATGAGCAGTATTTAAAGCAAAAGAAATTCTGGACACCTTGCATCAATAATTGCTAATGGGCTCTCACAATGGGGAAATACATTGGATGATATTGTTGATGAATTCAATTGGATGTTGAATGAATGATGGAAAACAGCAGGGAGAAGAGCTCCTTAAGTAAAAAAGATTTCCCTCTTGTGAGCCCATGATACAACAAGCCAAAAGGCAAATTTTCCGCCCCAAAAGAGCTCTACAGGCTCTACATGCCTTGTTACTTGGTTTGGGCTACATCAGCCCCATGGCATCAGTCCCTGTACCCTTAAAACAAGCCTATTCTGGTAATTTATGGTGTTTCCACCGTAATGGGGCTGAACCAGCCCCTTAGCTGTTCAAACCCCTGTCCGGTTGTCTGTTACAACCAGCCCTGTTACCTCACATGCTGGCTTGTTTCCTCATGAAACCAGCCCCTGGCCATACAATTGGCCAGGTGGGACCCAGGACACACCTGGGTCTGGTCTAAGACTCACATGGGGGGGGTGTAACTGGCGAACATGCCTCCCCCCCCCTATTTCTCTCAAATCCCTGGAGGGGGCGGTCAAATCCCCCTACCAGGGGCCCTGGAGGTCAATACCCCCAGGGCATCTTCAAGATAAGTGGGCTGGGAGGTGGTTGAATCCCCTCCAGCCTGTTGCTCCTCCCCCTTGGTAAAGGGGGAGGGAGAGCTCCCCTTTTGATGGTGGAGAGGTGATCAAATCCCCCCCACCGCCGGTTGCCTTGCTGCAACCGGCCCAGCCATCCTCCTGGTCGAGGGGGTGATGAAATCCCCCTCACCCTGACCAGTTGCCCTCCTGCGGCCGGTTGCTGGCTGGTTCAACCCAGCCAGCCTTCTCCTTCCCTCTTGCAATGTCGAGCAAAGGGAGGGAGGGGAGCTGGGTCCGCTGACCGCCGGTCACAACCGTCCGGGCCCGCAGGGGATCCCTTGGCTGCCGCAACAGCCCCACGCGGACCTTTGGGCCCTGCATGTGCCAAACCAAGGGAGAAAAATGGCCCCGAGCGGGCTGCAACATGTGCAGCAGCCCCAAATGGGCTGCAACACGGGCGGAAACCCCAATGGGCGGCCCCAAGCCCAAAAAGTGAGTTTAACATACTTTGGCGGGCCAGCCCATCTGGCCAAGTATGTCCAAAATAAACCTTCGGCCCAATTTTGCCCATACAAGCCCATCTGGCTGTATATGCCCATATACCCCACCGGGCCCAATAGGGCCCATGTACCAATAGGCCTGTTTCACGCATTTTGAGGCCATTTTCCCCAAATCTGTGACATCCACACAGGCCTGTATGGTTTGTGTGTTTGTCTAATGGGCCGCAGAGGCCCACATGTGCATCCCATTTGTATTACACTTATACATATCACACGTGAAGTGCATATGTATTTTAATAATGTACCCTATCTGAAACTCTAAATTATTCATGAATGAAAGCCATCTCAAAATCAAAATAAAAAAATTTCTCAACAACCAATCAACCCAATTTTAATATCCACCTCTGCTGATTCTTCTTCTGCTCTAATATTTGCCTCTCCCGCTACTACTTCTTCTTCTTATACTTATTTGGATCACACCCATGATTCCAAACCTTTGAATCCTTGACCTGAACTATCATATCATTTAAAGGTGGAACTTGTAGATGCTTTTGAAGGATGGCCTATGTCCCGTGGATATTCCATTTACACCAAATTCTCCAATGTTAAGAAGCAAAGATATACTTAAAATGTGACAAATCTGGTGAATATAAACCCAAGTTGGAGAACAAAAGACTTTCAAATACTACAAAAAAACATATCTTTCCAATTATCTGGAAGCTTTTGAAATAAGACTGTTCTTTGGAAAATGAAAATCAAATTCACTGTTAAAAATTATCCTCCATCAAATGATCCCTCCAGCCATCCATTTCATATGGTCTGTAAAGCAAGTTTGGGCGCTGAGCCAAGTTATTCCAAAATTTGCTAAAGTGTGCATGGTGCTTAGCAAAGTCAACTTGGCGCCTGGAAAAGCCTTCTTGGCACCTTGCCAAGGTTGAATTGGCGCCTGGCCAAATTTTTCTGGCGCCTGGCCAATTTTATCTTGGCATCAATCAAATGTGGTTGCATTCACCCGCCAATTGCACAATCATACTTAAAAAAAACGGATCAAAGTTGGGGGGAGGGAAACTGGTCAATTTTTGTGCAACCAGCTTTGATTGGTTTTAAGGGGAGCTTGATTAGGCGCCAAGATTTAACCCCTGCAAGCCCGACCTAATCAAGCTCCCTGGGCGCCAATCCAATTCCCCCTAGGCGCATGCCAAGTCAAACTTGGACAGGCGCCCAGATGCGCTTTACACACCATATAAGGATTCAGGGGGCTCAAGAGGATGTGGTCTGATATTTAACCAAGCTTGGGTTTCTGCCCTTGAAATCCACAATTACTTAATATAATCCTATCATTCTATCATTCACACAGATCATGGTACTATATATGCGAAAATATCAAAAAGAAAAAAATGGCATCAGGAAGGAAAATCACCCATAGAAGCTTGAATAATGGAATTAAGAAAATCTCATTTTAACCATCAAACAAATAATCAAAATTTCCATATTAGTTCTTTGTTCATTTCTCACCCAGATTCTATAAAATTACTCAAACTACTTCCATCATTATTAATTTTGAATTGTACCTATAAAACCAACAAATTTTATATGCCTCTTCTTCACATTTTTGGAGTCAAAAATTGTGCTAGAACTTTCTCTGTTGGTTTCTAATTCCTCTATTAAGAAAAAATGGATGAAAATCAGTGGTCTCTCACTCAACTTCATAGAATATTGGAGCATAAAGAACCCAAAGTAATTGTTACAGATAAGGAGAAAGCACTTGTTGATTCCATTCAATATTTTTTTCCAAGTCTTTTCATCTACTGTGTCTCTGAAATATTTTCAAAAACATTCAAACCCACTTTAGAAAACAATTAAAATCTGAAGGATAATTTCTGATCTTCAGAAGACACTGGAATGTTTTTGTTGAATCCAAATCTGAACAAAAATATCAAGAAAATTTCACCAAACTCACTCTAGTCTGGAATCCTCTCGCTTCTGAATACTTGCTTGGAAACTGGATTCCTCTCAAAAGAAAATTTGTTTCATATTATGCAAACAAGCACACTATTTTGGGAATACCATTACATCCAGAATGGAAGGCCTCCACTCTTATTTTAAAATATTTATCACTACTTCTTCTAGTTCCTTTTCTAATTTAGTTCATCAAATCTATCATTCAATTTCCATCCAACTACCTCAAAAGGCCAGTCAAAGCTCCCAAAAATACTTCAAGAAAGTTATTTTTCTGCCATATTGTGCTGAAAAAATATCTGGAAAAATCAGCCACTATGATTTCAAGCTTGTTCATCCCTTTCACAACTCAGCAGAAAGATAAACACCTGTTCTTATTGTGATTATTCTTCTTTCATGGGAATTCCTTGTGAACACAAAGTGAGGGAGGAAAAGCTCAGGAAGAAACAATTTTTTCTTGAGGATTTCCATTCCCAGTGGCATTTCAAACCTCCTATTTCAGAATTTTTCTTATTCTTTTTTATTTATTTTTTTTGAAGAAAAACAATATAAAATTGTTTTTGGAAATTCCTTGTTTTATTCTGGAATTATTAATAGCTAACTGAGGATTAATTATGCCAAAAATCTCAATCATTTTATGAATTACCTTCCCAATAAAAAAATTTAAATTAGTTTCAGAATGAACTCTTTGAATATTTCCTTAAAGTTCTTCCAGGAGAACAACATTTTTACCTTTTTATCATTTATTTTTTGAATGGAAAAAATATTTTTTTTTTCATTATCCATTAGGGTATATCAGAGGTAAGTTTTGTATAGATTTAAATCAATTATTTCAGGAAAAATATGTTTTTTTTCAAAAAATGATTTTTTATAAAATGAAAAAATGAGCCAATGGGTTAGAATGACAAAAATAAAATCTTGAAAAAATAAAATGGATAAGCCTGAAATCAGCCACTCAATATTTTAAAACTTTTAACTCTGATACACCCTATTATTTATTTTTACTCATTTTATTTTCAAATTAAATAGTATAAAAAAAATAAACAAAATAATTTAAAAAAAATAAAGATTAAATTAAATATATAAATATATAAATAAAACAGATTAAAAACCAAAAACAATATACAACAGCAGAGTTTGAAGGCATAGCAACCATCTAGGCCATTGTTTTGAAAGTTTTTCCATCTGCTGGGGCTCCCATTTTTATGTTTTTACCATCCATCTCTGCTGCAGAATTTTTTTTTTTGCTGCGGGTGAAATTTTTTATTGCAATGACACAGTGGCCTTGAAAGCCTTTCACAAAAGCTGCTGCAAGGGCCATCCCCAACCCTCCTCTGGCATTTAATAGAGGGGAAAAAATTACAACACTGGGTAATTGTGTGGAAGCTGAAAAATAAAGTCCCACACAATTTGGCACAGAAAACCCACCAAAAGACATGGATATAGTATATTTTTACTGCATTTTTGCCTTATTTCATAGACTTCTTTTTTAAAAAAATTATTTCCCAAGGGAAATCATGCTAATGTTGGAACATTGGATTGAAGGCTCTCAGACATTCTGGCTTAACACTTACAGATCATTGGAATCTCTTCTTCTTCTCCTTCTTTTAAAATTTCCATGCTCATCATTATATTTTCTGTTTTCATGAAATCATGATTTTATTTTGTTTGTCTCACACACACCCCTTTTCCTTTCTGGATTTCTGTTTCTCATCTAAATATCTTTCCTCCTCTTGTACAACAACCAAGATCAGCTCTAGCTTAAATACTGTTCACTGTTCTACCTCTAAATTTCCTAATCACTCCACACACTGCTTCACTCAAAAAATTGTTCCACAATCCTCATTTGCCTTAATTCTCTAGACTCTCTTATTCTTCTTGTTCACCCTCCAGGTATTTCTTTATTACACTCCTTTTTATCCATGATTCCATTGCTCTAATATTTGAAATCAATACCTTTCAGTTCTCAAATTCTAACAGCTAAAAGGCAAGTTTCAGCAAATTTGGGGGCCTAAATTCAGCCCAGGAAAAAAGTTAATCAACAAATCAACAAACATTCATAAAAAATTACATAAAAATTTGGATTGAGGATTTCTTATTTTTCTACCAAATTTATCCTTACCAAAATTCCATGTTACATATGCCCATTTCTTCTATCTGAATCTCCCTGGGTCTATCTTTTCTTCATTTTCTCTGGGATCAAATTTCCACTTGTTCTTGAATAGTAATAAGAATCTGATTCTATTGTGTGAAGATTATACCCTTTTTAAGTTCAAATGGGTGCAGAAATTTTTACACCAATAAGTTACCTCTGGCATACCAATATTGGTGCTTCACACATTATCTTTTGGTGTGTTTTATTTTTCATCCCCCCATTTTTGGCATGCATTATGGCACACACCAAAAAATGGGCCTCTTTTTCAACAAAAAAGGAATGCAAAATTCATGTGCATGGCCAGACATAACAATGAAATAGGTGTGTTTTGACATACACACCAGTTCAAAGCATACACCAGAGAACAATTTGTGTGCATTAATCCATATGCAAAAATTGGCAGATAAAAGGAGATTAAGAAAATTCCAAGATTATTAAACGCATCAAGGTTTCCAACAAGGAAAGTTGGGATTCCAGTATAAAAATGGCTCAGTTCAAAAAACCATGGGCAAGCTAAAGCCACAAAATACAAGGTGGTTGTGATATTTCTTTCTACTATTTGTGATGCCTGCTATTCCTTCATCCATCTCACCTCTGCACCATCTGAAACTGTGTTTAATGACCCCATCTATCTTTAAAATCAAAAATCCCATGGGTATTTGATAAATATGAAGACATTTGATGGGGCCAGACTCATTCCATACTATATCCCCAACCAGAAATACACCCTGAAGACTCTGGCCTGGAGGGGCTTTGTGCAGAGATCATTGATGGTTTATAATAGGTGTATTAAATTGCAGACCACATGAAACTATATCTGGTGTGAAGAATTTCACAAAAAAGGAGAGACCAATTATCGGTGTGTGCCCATGCAAATGCCAAGAATATTAATAAAAACATGAATTTACAGAAAATTGAATTGGTGTCTCCCAATACATGCAATGAAATATGGTGTGCATGATTTAACATGCCAAAGTTTGCTGCTCAGGTAGCTTTTGTTGGTGTGTAAACTCACACATGTCAAATAAAGAAGTGTTATCTATTCACATGCCAAAAACTGATGTGCAAGGAGTAATTTATTGGTACCAAAATTGCTGTGCCCATTAAAATTGTTGTTCTCAGCAAGATTTCAAAGGAAACACAGTTTCAATTCCGTACCAGTCCTTGATCTGCTTTAGACTAGTTTGGATTTGTTTGGAAATAAATTAAGAAGTCTACGTTCATTTCTAGACTCTAGTGGCCATCTTTTGTCACTCATAGATTTTCTTCCGGTTTATTTTTACTACAGAAAAGGGTTGTTGGTACCGCGTTGATCTGCCAGTTGGATTGACCCCAACTCTCGCCAGTGAGCAAATTTTGAAATTAGTTGATATCAGATGGTTGGAAGAGTTTGCGGCATAACTTGGGTATCAGTACACGTCTACAGCTATGCATCGACATGGATTCAAATCCTTTGCCTAGTTACTGTCATGGCTGTGATACACCGAGATTGATCGGGTCCAAACTGCGTTTGATCGATGGACAGACTGACTATGTCTGACCCGGTCTTCGACGCGGATTCGACGCACGCCCGACCGGGCCATGTTTCGGTACAGAACTTTTCAAGCACTACAGCTGCCGCTGGGCGAGGTCTGCCACTGATTAGTCGCGGCGGTCTCTTTTGTTGGGTGCTCGAGCTGGACATTGCACCTCAAGACCGACTAATCACCTATGGATATTCCGCCCGACTGGCACGTGCTGTGAGTCGCTCATCAAGTTAAAGCCAAACCTTGGTCAGACGCGAATTGATCGTATCCTACCTGTTCATAGCTCATTGGAGTTACCTGTACCTACCCAACACCAAGCACACATCATCGTTCAAACGATCACTCCCGACAAGCCAGTCAAGTCACCACATTTTATCCGTCGATCAATATCCATCAGTCCTCATTCTGGTCAAGATTCCCGTCCGGCCCTCATACTCATCACAATTGCGGCTTTGACTCTGAGACAAGCCCGTGTATCGATGGACCATCTTTTGAGCGACCTCGAGCTTGTTGTGGAGACGATAGCGACTTTTTCTCCCTCGTAATAAAGCATCACAAACGGCCTCGTGTCGATATCCAGAACATCCGGAAAAAGTCGTTTCATTTGATCTCAGCAAGAAAAAAAGCAATTTAATAGATTTTGAATCCTAAAGCTACTCCCAGCAAAACTAAAGCTAACAACCACAGAAAATTTGGCCGTAGCTTCGCGGTTGCTTTTTGGCCTTGAGTAGTCGCTAATGCGGGTAGATGGCTTGTGGAGTGACTGTTGCGACTTTCTGAAACTCGGGCAAACGAGACGGGCTCCACTTTTATAGAGCCCGACATTGTTTTTGCATTCGGTCATATGCTACCAATCAATCCAGCGCAAGCAGCGAAGCAATCTAGTTGTTGTTACTGCTGTCCACGGCGGCTTAGGATAAGAGTGGGAAGCTATTGCCTTTTGATGGTCTATTGCAGATTGTGCTGCCGGTTTGTTGGTTCATTGAGAATTTTACTATCCTTCTTGTACACAAGCTTCAAGAGTTCACTTTCGCATTCGGAAACACTTCCAGAAGAGTGTGTTATTACTCCAGTTTCGCCTTTTGATGGTCTATTGCGCATTGTGCTGTTGGTTTGTTGGTCCATTGAGAATTGTACATACTGGCGTTATTGTACATATGTACACAAGCTTGATGGGTTCACGTTTTCATTCAGAAACACTTACAGGAGAGCGTGTCCCTATTCTGGTTTCCAGGCCATGAAAGCTGGCTGTTGATTTTGGGTTGTTGACTATGGCCACTCAGGGCAATACGCGCAAGCTATTTCCTTCTTTCCTTTTTTATGAAGATGAGGACATCCTCTACTCAAGGCTTTGTATTATAAACATTGCATCTGTGATAGCTGAGCAGAGATGGCTCACTATTGCAGAAATGACCATGAGGGATGCTGACATATGTTGTTTTTGTAGATGAAGAATCAATCAACTTACAAATGAACTCCATTTGAGTTGCCTTGCTGAAACGGTGAGAAGCAAACAGAAAGCCTGTGTCTTTTGAGGAGTCTTTCTGTGCTAGATTGCACATCATGGCCAACCATATGTTGCTTTTGTTGGAATACAAGTAGAAAGAGGGTTAAGACTGCCTCCGAGATCCCGTTGGCAGCTTACAACAATCCAGGTGAGACCATCATCAAGCAAAGGCCCAGGTGCAGAAGTGCCAAGTGTAATAGTTTCCTCCCCAGAAATAGTCAGATACCACCTGCAAGTTTATGGATAATCAACCTGGAAGAATAATCCTCTTCCCAAAGGATACAAAGTATTAACACTAATAATAATCCACCAACTATGACAATCCAAAAACGTTTGAATAATAATCCCCTTTTCATACTACTTCCATTTTTAGAATAACAAAGGGAGATAGCTCAAAGGTTTGTTTTCCCAAGCTTTAGTATATACTCCTAGTCTCATTCCAGCCTTGTATTCACCATCATTTCATCCTGTTATACACTAGTGCATTACCTCAAAATATGAAATTAAAAGTTACATATCAAGAAACTCTGACCCAATAACTACCAAAAATAAATAAAAGATGAGAACACACAAAGATATATTACAGAAATAAACAAAGGCAAGAGGGATGTGTATCTCCTTGAAAGAAGCATAATGAAAAATTTAAAGCAAAAAAGGACATGCCATTGTGGTAGACCAAACCTGTCCTATAGCCATCAGACTCTCTTTTGTAGTATAACAACAGCCCAAACCCTCAAATAAACATCAGAACTGGATTCTACATCCAAAATAACCTATAGTCACTCAGAAAAAGTACCACCCTACCTCTCATGGATTAGAAGATACATCCCAAGAAACCTTCAACTGTGGAAAACTCATACCCAACCAGGTGACACATCTCTGTGGAAGACATAAGGCATACCTTGAAAACCCTCAAGTGCATAACAGTGAGAGCTTACCCTCAACACCAGGACCATACACCAACCCTGTTGCCTCATCCAGAGTACATAAATACAGATGCAAGAGGCAGTGCAACCAGTCTAGATCCAGTCACCTCACCCAGAATACAGAAATACAGATGCAAGAGGCAGTGCAACCAGTCTAGATCCAGTCACCTCATCCAGAATACAGCAAGACAGGTTCAGGAGGCAGTGCAATCAGTCCAGACCCAGTCACCTCATCCAGAATACAGACATACAGATACAGGAGGCAGTGCAAAAAGTCAGATCTTGTCACCTCAGCCAGAATAAAGCAATACAGATACAGGAGGCAGTGCAGCAAGTCCAATCTGGTCACCTGAAACAAACATGCATGCAAATACACATACAAGAGGCTGTGCAGAAGTATACAGGAGCAATACATGCAGGAGGAAGTGAAACCAGTCTCAAGCAGAACCAAAAAAACCTGCAAATATACATAAAGGAGGCTGTGCAGAAGTATACAGGAGCAATATATGCAGGAGGAAGTCAAACCAGTCTTGTCTGAACCAAACAAACATGAAGATAAACATAAATTAGGCTGTTCAGAGGTATAAAGGAGCAATATATTCAGGAGGAAGTGAGATCAGTCTTAACCAGAACCAAACAAAACACCAGTATTGCACAGAAATACATGTAGGTAGAATCAAGTAGCACTAAATAAACTACCAGTACAGCACAGAAATATATCTTATCTGCACTACACAGCAATTTATGCAAGGCTGTGCATGCATGAAACCCCTGTAAAAGCCTTTTACAACCAGCAGAAATGCCTCATGTAACTGTACAACCTTTTTCCAACCAACAGAAATACCTCATATAACTGTATATCACTGTTCCTCACCAGAAAAAGGAGAACCCTCAGGGGAAGCCTTGAACAACCCCTGAGGCAGGATTTGTCTATTTAAGGAGGGCCTCTCTGCCCTATCCAAGTTGTATCATCATGCCATCTGGCCCTATGCCATCTGGCCTATTCACCCAATCACCCACCCTATCAGTAGTCATCTGTGGTACCTACCCAGATAATTATTATCAATGAACCAGTTATAAAGGAAGAAAGAAATCAGAAACCAAGTTATTACCCATCTTTAACCAATTAAACCAACAAACAGGTTCTTTAATAAGTTTTATTCTGTGGCCTAAATATTCAGCACCAAATTAAAGAAGAAACACCCATCAATCAATAAATAAAACTTAAAAAGAAAGAGAGCACAACAAAAAGCAACTATCAATCTTTGCTCTACCCAGCCCCCTGTGGGTAAAACCATCCTTGGGCCCTCTCCTGAACCATCCCTTTGATAAACCCTTGAACCCTTTAGTATTGGGATATTGGTTAAGGTCAAATATATCTGATCAACCACTAGCCAATAATCCAATACATCTGGTCCATTCTTTCACAAATCCTACCAATAACAGTTAATAATTAATCTAGGTCTGATCTGAGACCTATATTAAGTATCAAAGCAAACAGCCATTAATTTAAATAAATTATTGTGCAGACTTACTATAGTACTAGAAGGGCAGGCAATTAAAAAACCACTCTTATTATATACTAATACTGTAAATGAGTAGAAGTAATACTAAATTCCACTTCAAGGACCTCCAGAAAGCTATTTTCTAAATTATTTATACAATCAAACAGGGTTCTCTACACCTTCCCTAGACATAAATAAAGAACTAGAGATACAAGATGGTGTTTAGTACAATTAAAAAGACAGAACCAAAGATACAGAATCATCTATACTAGATACAACACAAGACATGAACTTAGAGAAAAACCCTAGTGAAAATATTTCCTTACTTCATGAAGCCTATAAACAAAGAAAAATCAAAAGACATATCTCAAAACTTAGAAAATTTGAAAAGGAAAAGAACCTCTCATGAAATTATGATAGAATGCTTGAATTAAGAAATAATAAAAAACAAGACAATTATCCAACAAGAGAAACTGCACATATCTCAAAGAAAACCTTATTAAGCAGAAAATCCTACTCAAGAAAGCCAACCAATCAGCAAAAACTCACAAATAACCAAAAAGGTTTGAAATAACCTGCTATCACCAAATCATGCTTCTTTGGGAATCCAGAAAAACTAGCATAATTTCTGGAACAAATTACAGGTTATATTTGACAAAATGGAATAAAATTCTCTTCCAAAGATAAGAAAATTAATTATATATCATTAAATTCCAGAGAACAAAATAAACCATCATCTTTAGATCCAAGGAATTCTAGGCTCCTAAAACAAAGCACAATTGAAAATGGCAAAGATCCATATAGCTTGAACATCTATAGCTTAACCTTCCTTATTAATGAATTTAGATCCCTTTAAGCCTTCTTTCACAAACTCTTCACAGGATTTGAAAATAAACAGTAAGAATAAAGAATGGAAAATGATTTTGAATCTTGAAAGCAAGGGTCCAAGTCCAAAGAATACTTCAATTAAAACTTTGCCACCCTTTCTGCAGGATTAGATCTCTCCAATACCTCTGAATTAAAATATCACTATCAGTGCTTGAATTCAAACTAGAATCAACAGCCATAATTCTCCCAGAATGGGAAAGTGCAACCGCACTTCAAGAAAAAATCTAGTTAGCAGTAGTATCACCAGAGAGGTAAAGCAAATACATCAGATACAATGGAAAGCAATTAAATACACAATGGAAACCCCCCTAAAAGACTCCCCCAAATCTAGATGCTTTGAAGATAGAAAATATCTTTAAACACTTCTTCCGCAAATTATCCACTGCCTAAAACCTTTTTCATAATCTCACCCCAAACATACTCAAGAGTGCAATACCCCAACAAAGCTTTTTCATCAATAATTTTGGTCCAAAGGCCTATGATTCACTTTCATAAGACATTTAGACAAAGAGAACTGGTCTGAATTATGATTCTGCTACTCAGAATTCAATTTAAAAACCAAAAATAAAATGAACTGTTACTACCAAGAAGCATCAAAGAAATAAAAACCATCAATCAATGCTATAGATTGCATGTAAAGCAAAGAACCCCCATTGACAAACCCCTAAACAAGCTCTCCAATTTCCCCAAATCTATTCTTGTTGAATAAAAAGTTAGTCTTCATAAATTTTTTGATATATCAAATCCCTAATAAAATATCAGGAACAGAATCACCAGAAAAAAGGGCTGTAAATAATTATATAAATTTAGACCTGCTCCCAAAGCTTAAAACCTCCACCATCACAAAAAAAATTTCTCAAACCTTTATAGGCTTAAAAAGATTCTCATCCATCTTCAATAGCAGTTGGAAAGGTAATAATTGAAACTCTGACTCCTCCCAGTAAAAAAAAAATCACCCACTAAAAGGGATGCAACATGATCCTTACAACTGAGTGGATGAGGTCTCAAAAATTAGAACTAATATTTTCCCTCAAATTTAATATGCAGTTAAACTTCTTTCAGGGAGAGACCTACCAAAAATTGAGCCTCCATCCTGGAAAATATTGACCATAAAAAACACTAAAAGCTACCCCTTCCCTCTATTGCAACACACTTACATCTTCTTACCCCAGAAATAAAAATTAATTGCCCCCATTCCTCCCATCACAAAAAGGATATATCCATTGATATGAAACCAAACAAAACTCCTACATTTGGAGAGTTACCTTATGACCCTTGATAAAAACTCCATTGTAAAGATACATAGACAACCTGCTAGCAAAGGGACATAATTGGCCTTTTTCCTCACCAGTAGGTGCTTCAATTCTTTCAGTTAATAAAATTGTAAAGAAAAATAGGGAATGCATTGAATACAGAGAATCAAATGAAAAAAATAAAATAAAATAATCATTCCCCCTCCCCTTATTTTTTAGTCTATTGAATAAGTTACAGATGTGTTTCATCTAAGCTAGAAGACAACATTCTGTTTTCCTCCAACAAAAAATGTTCCTTCTCTTGCAATTAGCAATTCAGTTGGTATTGCTTTGATAATTTAAGTTATTTGATTGATGAAATTAATGATGATAAGACTAATAGATACAGTGATAACAAAGACAGATTATAAGAAAAAAAACAACTTTATGATTGCAAGATGGGCCCTTTAAATACTGATGAGATCCCACATTTTACATCAGTTACAACCTAATAAAGTTATATTCAGAAATGGTGTAGAGACAATTGGTTCATTTGATTCTCTTAATACTTTTGTTTAAATCATGGTGTAACTTTTGCTTCCATGCTGGTACACATGGAAGTGCAATGAGCTTGAAATTTTCAATTTCTTTTTATCTTTCTTGAATTTTTTGCTGGTTTCCACCTGTGGTGAAGATTTCTTTCCTTGGCTCTGTTTCAGCATTTGGATTTGAACTGGAATGTAGTTGAGTCATTCATCCTTAGTCTGATTTTCATTTTTTCATGTAAATAATCTATGAGATTTCTTTTCTCTTTATTGTTTTCTTCTTCATTCTTATCTTTCACCCAGATTTATAATTTTTGTTTGCATACCTGTGACACTCTTGTCTCATACTTGGTAAGAATTTAATTCTCAATAAACCCAATATTATTTATCATATTGCAATGAATCTTTTTTCTATCATGTTCTAAATTATGATCTTTATCCATTAAGTATATTCTTGGAATCATCACACAGATACAACTTTTCCCAGTAAACAAGTCCTTAAGACAAGTGGATTGAGTCCAGTGGACTTGTTTGCTGGGTTGCGCAGCCTTTCTTGCTTGATGATGGGTCTTGCTCAGGTGAAACATGACGTCATTATTTAAAGCAAATCATGCCTGTTGACCAGGGTTCAAAGGCCAGTGGTCAACAGGATTGGCCATGAGGTGTTCCACCATCCTTAGCAATATTACTCATCAATAAATACCAAAAAATGTCTCATCCCAACTCCATCTCTTGCCTTGAATTGGTTGCAACAATGGAAACCCAGCAGTTGGATTCAATAAACACAGTTCAAGAGGAAATCAATCATCTTTCTTCCAAGCTCAAGAAGAAAAATGAAGAGCTCAAATCACATACGGTAATTCAAAGCTGATTGGTGGGGCTTCAAGACCATCGCTCCAAGCCACCTGACCCTATGCCCAAGCCACAGTTGAAACCCCAGCCCGTTACCAACAAAGTGAAACATCTCATCCAGGAGAATGTTCTACAGAAGGGAGAAACTTACCAGCAAGTTGACCAAACCTTTGATGTTTCTGAACGCACTGTACAACGCATCATCAATAATGAAAATCAAAGAAATCCAGATAGTCAACATTCACAAGGGGCCCAGACCAAAATAAAAGTGGATGTTCTCTGTGACTTACTCTTACACATTGAACAACAATCAGCAATCACTTTGAAGGAAATGGCTGCCTACCTTGAAACTGAACATGGAATATTTTGCTCACCTCAAGCTATCCAAAGAGTTCTCAAAGATGTTGATGTAACTTGGAAGATTGCCCATCCAATTCCTCAAAAATGGAATGAACTTTCAACCTTACAAAGAAGACATGATTATATCCTCCATTGTGCAACTGATGTGAACAGAAAAATGGTTTTTATTGATGAAAAGTGGTTTGATCTTCATACCCAAAGGTCTCATGGATATTCATCTGCTGGTATGCCTTTTTTAAATCACTAGTCAAGTTATTTTAAACCATTTTTAAATTTTTGTACTGACTTTTGATTGGCTTCTTTTTTGTGTGCATACAAGTGAACCAGCAGTATTAAGTCTAGTCCCCTGGCTCAGTCAGATCACCTTGATTGCTGCACTTTCCAAAACAGGATACATCTACTATGAACTATTCAAAAGTGATGGGAAACTGCAACAAGGTGTGAACGCAAGTAACTTCTCTGGATTCCTGGTCGGATTACAACCCAAATGCCAAAAATAAGATCTTTTAATGCTTGATAATGCACCAATTCACAAAGGAGAAGAGGTTGAAAATGTTGAAAATATGTTGAAGGCCACCAATTATATTGATTTTGAATTTCTTCCACCCTATTCACCATTTCTAAACCCCATTGAGCTCAGTTTTAACACTCTTAAAGCATTTGTGAAAGGAAAATACTTGCTTCAACGTTCTCAACTAGTCAATCTCATCAAACATGCTATTAATGAAACAATTACTGAAGAACATAGCCTAAAATGGTTTCATCATTGTCAAAATTTTTACAGAGTTTGTTCAGAGATGCAACCAATTACTGGTCCAAAATTAAAACATCCTGAATGATTTTTTGAATTTCTGGGATTCCTGGTTTTTTTACTGGTTCTCAGTTTTTTTTACCAGGTTTTCCAAGAAATTCACTTTTTTTTTGATGTTTTATTGAATACAAGTTTTTTTAACCTACTACAAAAAGTTACACCCACAAACTTGTTTTTTTTTTTTGGGGGGGGGGTCAAAAAACCCAGTGGCCACTTGACTTGTCCTGTGGACTTCCTACCCTTGTTGGGTGGACTTGAGCAATTGTCAAGGGGCCTTCAATCCCTTGTTGAAAGGCCTTATTCTGTTGATGAGTGGCCTTGAATTAATTGAAGAGGGGTCTTGATTGCTTGTTATGTGTCCTTCCTCACTTGAAAACTGGACATGGTTTACTGGTCCACTGGACTTGTTTACTGGGAAAAGTTGTATCTTCAACTTTAGAGGTATTAAATATAATCATACCAACTTTAATTCCCCTGATGGGATTACCATTCTGACACCTTCTTCTTAGATTCAGTGAGTTTTTAGTTTTCATTATAAATCAAGATTTAATAAATATGGATAAAAATAAAACTAACCTCATAAACAATTGGGAAAAACTCCATACTCTATCAGGGCTTCAGAAATTTTTAGTTTTTCAAAACTTTTGCAGAAGATTAATTCATTACTTATCCCTAGCAGTGGCTAATATTCATAGTTTTACCAATAAAGAATTAAAATTTCCTATAGAAATTTACTCCCCTGTCAAAAGGGATCCTTCTATAAATTCATAAAAACCTTCAATGTTTAATTTATCATAAAAAACTTTGATTTTGATGAAACATGCATTGTTTTCACTGACATCCAAACAATTTCCATCTATGCCATCTTCTTTTAACCAGAAATAGAGGCAAAATAACACCAATCTTCCTCTTCTATTTCAAATTATCCAACTCAGAAAAATTTGCAAAATTTGCAATGTAGAACTAGGAGAAATAGCTAATGAATTTTGAACGTGGAGAGAATGGCTAGTGGACACAGCCCAAACCATGATGGTATATTCAGATCACCAAAATCTAGAATCATTTATGAGTAAACCCAAACTTGCCCCCCAGAAGGCTCAATTGGATGCCTTCTTCTCAAATTTCAAACTTTCCCTTTATTCTGTAATAGGAATGCTTATTCCTTCTAAAACTTGGAGGAGACCAGTAAAAATTTCTAAAAATAAATAAATAAATCTTCTAAAGTTACAGACCAACCCCCAAGGAGAACCCTACAAATTTTCAGAAATTAAAAAAAAAGGAATAGGCTGCATATCTACTTATGAAAAAAATAATGTTAATAAATTCTGCCCCTAATCCCCCTTATCATAACAGTATTAATGCTACTTTACAATAAAATAAAATAATGTTGGGTTATTATGAGTCATATGGCTACAACCAAAGTCTATGTAAGGAGATAAGGGATCAGGAATCAATTTAATAAACCCAAGCAGACTTATTCAAAATATAGAAATCACACCCTTTATTATAAAAATAAATGTTGTAACTCCAAAGTACTTCCCAATTTTACTTGGTTTGGATGAGTTGATTATTTGCTGATTTTGATATTTATATTGAATTTCAAGCCCCCAGTAAATCTTATCTTGAGATTTTGGCAGGTGGGATTCTTGACTCTTGATAAGAACTTGGATCAATATGAAAAAATAAATGACTAAGGAAGAGGCTTCAGTTTAAAGAACCTCCCATTTTATGGTAAAAGAATCCAATAGGGGACCAATGGGATTATGAGGATTTTAAGGCTCTCCCTGGTTTCTTCCTCAAGGGCCCAGAAACCATTGAATAACCTTAAATAAGAAATGAGGGATAAAAAACTTATTGAGGTGGAATTTCAATGTAAAGTTTTGATTTAAATACCAAGAGTTTGTTTAATTATTCCTACGAACTAAAATGAAATATAATTCAGATACAGTTTCAATAGGACCCAAAATAATTATAGATCAATATATAAAAACTTATACTAATATATCAAAATTAATCTATCCTCTAATATTATGTTTCTTTGAACTAATTATACAAACATAGTATGTATACCTCTTTGAAATCATCCTAGATTTCTTTTTTAATACCTTCAAGTTTGATTTTCTATGTATGTATGCATTTTTAAGAAATTTTGAACTTGAAAAGGTTTCAATGAATATCAAATAACAAGGATATTAAGTTTATAAAATGCATATATAATATGCAATATGGATTCTAAAATAGTTTATTCCAGAAGAAGTAAATTTTTCTGTGCATGTATATTCCTTTTTTTTTTGAAAGAATCTGTTTCCTCATACCTTATTTTCAAGTTATGATTGATCACCTCCTTGATAATATAAATTCTCATAGTTTTTATGCCATAATTAATACTTGTAAAAACATACTTATAAAATAATATTAAAATTTTACTATAGAATCACAAAAAAATTAGTAACATTAGTTTCTGGGATCTAATGTAGCTTGATACAGTGAGCTTGGTGTTGGAAAATGGAAGGTTGAGCCCATTTTGAAACAACTATACTAACAAGACATATGAGATGAGCCAACATTTGGCTGATAAACCCCCAAAGGCCTTTTTTGGCCATTGTAAGACTCCAAACGGCGCAGGGCTTTGGCAGTTCTGTGGAGGGGATAGTTTCTTTTTTAGGCTGCCCTCCTGAGTGTTACAAAAATATTTAAATTTAACCAAGATCAAAGTCCAGAACCTGGTAAACAGGGAACCAAATGTAAGAGGATAAAGATTATAGTAGTCGGTAGCTGGGAGACAACACTATCTGAGGCAAGATGATGTTGGGGAAAACTTGAATAGAAGGAGTCAAGAATTTTTCAGAGTTCAAAAAGACAAGGCAATTGTGAGTGAAAAAGCCAACAAGCTAATAGCTCTGGTTGTCAGCAGGAGCTTAGGAAAGATCAACTCAATCCCAAACAACCTCCAGGTTCTCAATGAACCTGCCCAACTCTCCGCAATCAAGCGCTTGAAGGGTACCAGATAACTGTGGGTGGCTGCACAAGACAAAGCTAATTATTTGAAGAAGCTCTAGAAGCAAAACAATAACTGATTCAAACAAGAATAACCCAACACTTCTCAAGGGACTCAAGAGTAGCGTGGCGGAATTCAACTTCAAAAGAGATGAAGGGAGTTTTAACACTCCAGGTTTTTTTGAGCTTAATAAAACCTCTTCAGTCAAACGTGACTGGGTCCAAAAAGATAATCAAAGGATGATCAGGACCAGTATGGTTGGATAAAAGGATCAGGAGTGGTGTAACACACTCAAGAATTCAATTAGTCAAATTCTTCTTCAACCAGCAAAGCTATTGGTTGGTGATAAGGATCAAGGATCAAGGGGTTTGAGTATGGAGGCTCAAGGATCAAGGGGAAATCATAGATATACCCAAAATGTTTTGTCTCAGATAAAGGGGAATGAAGACCCCACGGTGTGGTGCTCCAAAACCTAACCTATAGCCATCAGACTTACTTTTCTAGTATAAAAACAGCTCCAATCATCAAACAGACCTCAAAACTTGATTCTACACCCAAAGTAACCCCTAGTCACTCAGCCAAAGTACCCCTCTATCTCTCATGGTTTAGAAGATACAGCTTAAATCAACCCTGGCCTACCCATACCCCTACCAGGTGTCACAGACCAGTGAAGGTTCATGGACATACCCTGGATGCTTTCAAGTACATACCCCATACAGTACCACCATACAGCACCAAGCAAACCTGCAGCAGTATACATAATTAATATATGCAAGGCACTGCATGAAGAACCAAACAAACCACCTGTATACACAGCAATATATGCAAGAAACTGCATGAAGAACCAAACAAATCACCTGTATACACAGCAATATATGCAAGATACTGCATGCAGAGGCTGTACAGCATCATACAGGACATAATACAGAAACAATATATGCAAGGCACTGCATGGAGAACCAAACAAATCACCTGTATACACAGCAATATATGGAAGACACTGCATGCAGAGGCTGTACAGCATCATACAGGACACTATACAGAAGTAATTTATGCAGGGGGCACCTGTATTAATGCAGCACAGAAATGCATGCAAGGGTGTACATGCATGTAGATCCTGCACAGCCTCCTCCTCTGACCCGCAAAAATGCCTCATGAACTGTATTCACTGTACCAGGGAGACCCTCAGGGGCAGCCCTGATGGCAGGATTTTCTATAAATAGAGGGCCTCTCTCCCCCATCCAGGTCCCACAATCAGTTCCCCCCATCCTTCCCTCCAAGGGACCACCATGCCTCTTAGGCACCCTTAACCCATACTTTACTACCCTCAACCATTATCCCATAACACATACTATCATCATCACCAATACCATATCCCATATCATCACCATCACCATCACCATCATCATCACCATCAACCATCACCATCACCATCACCATCATCAACACATACTTTTGACCATGACCCAATCCAATAACCCATACTTTTGACCATCCACCACCACCATTATTTACTCCATAACCCATACCTGTGAACATCACCACAATGTGCCCATAACCTGAACATCATCACCTACCATCATCATCATCATCAGTCATCATCATCACCTACCATCACCATCATCAGTCATCATCATCACCTACCATCATCACCATTGGTCATCATCATCATCACCATCCATCATCAACATCACCTACCTTGACCATCATCCATCATCATCATCACTCACCATCATCATCATCAGTCATCATCATCATCCATCATCATCACCTACCTTGACCATCATCAGTCATCAGCATCACCTACCTCATCCATCATCTTCCATCATCATCACCTACTTCATCAATCATCATCATCATCAAACATCATCATCAGTCATCAACTATAGGCCCAACCATTTCAAGCTTTATTCAAATCATCACCTGTATCACCAAAGGAGTATCAATCAGTAACCAATAAAATAAATATAAAAATATATAAAGGAAAAGACTGGAGAAAGGAATCTTCCCTTACTCAGCTTCTATCCACCAGGTCACCTATCTGTTCCATCATTTCTTCCTTATCAAGCTTGAATACATTGATCCTAGGTCTGATAGAGACTACTATAGTAGCAACTCTATTTGAAAAATCAGCCACCATTTCTCTTTTTCTTTTATTGTTGTGAGACTACTATAGTACTCAGAGGGGCAAGCAATTCAAAACCACCCTTAGTATTCCTCTATCTTATTTTTAGTTGTAATACTAAATTCCCCCTCAAGTGACTGCCAGCAAGCTATTTGCTAAACTTTACCCAATCCCAAAGGAGTCTCCACAATGGATGATGTATTTCAAGAGGATACTGATGATCTTAGGATGTGGTGTGTGTTAGGATACCATGTGCTGATCTGATTTGATGTAGGAGGTGCTCCCCCTCCCCCCAAAGGCAGGGGAGAGCCCCTCCTTATATGGGCAGGAGGCCCTGTTAGACTATGTACAAGGGATACTACAAATGGAGCGGAAAAAGAAGGAAACAATTTTTTTTTTTTGATTTTCAGATTTTTAGGTGATCAGAAAAATTTGATCACACAGGCCGGTGGAAATCCAGCCTTCCTGACAAGGGTGGGATCCTTCTCATCCCTTCACCATCTTTTGCGTCCATCCGTGGAGGGGCGCGCGCGAAAATACAGGAATCACCCACCCCTTGCCCAAAGGCCAAAGTGGTGGGAAAGGAAAATGGATCAGACCGCCCACAGGTATCCACAGGAGGTAGTCAACACTCTCCACCCCTTGCACAAAGGCGGAAGGGGGTGGGAGAGTCCCAGGAAGGGTGACGGATTGGATGATGGAGGAGGACAATAGGATTGAGTTGAGGTCAATGGTCAATGAAGGCATTGGAACTGTTGGAGTGATGACTATTGTGAGAACTGGGACTAGTACTAGGATGAGCCCTGAGGTGATGATTGGTGGTTTTCTGTAGTTCTACCAGTCAAAGAGATGATCTTGGGTCAATGAGGGAGGGTGATGGGGTGTGATGATGATGGAGATGATGAGGTTGAGGATGAGAAACACATGAGGATGAGGATGAGGATGAGCGACGCGCAAGGATGAGGATGAGGATGAGCGACGCACAACAATGAGGATGAGCAACGCGCAACAATGAGGATGAGCAACGCGCAACAATGAGGATGAGCAACGCGCAACAATGAGGATGAGAAACGCGCAAGGATGAGGATTAGGAAGAGCAATGCAACTAGGACAGTTTTTTTTTTTTTTTTTTTTTTTTTTTTTTTTTTTTTTTGAATTCTTTTCCCAAGGTGTCCCAAATGGATCATCACATCTCTCCCCAACTTACAGAATGTCCCTAGTCTGCATCATAATTTTGAAAACATGAAAAAGAAAAAAAAAGAAAATCATTGGCCGTTTCTTGATCCTCTAAGTAAAAAAATGTTGAAACCCATCTTGATCCATCCAAAAGAGCCTAAATGTGGAGAAGATAAAAGAAAAGGCGTC
Organism: Puccinia polysora; assembly: GCA_025617555.3. NCBI lineage: Eukaryota > Fungi > Basidiomycota > Pucciniomycetes > Pucciniales > Pucciniaceae > Puccinia > Puccinia polysora. The sequence goes on from CM062613.1 coordinate 42,600,114, forward strand.
CCAGGTGCTCACGTTGTGGTGCTCTTATATGGACGCGAGTGAGGAAAGGGCTGCAGGCGGCGCGCTCAGCAGCAGTCAGGTAGGCCCAGCAGGGGTTGGGTCAGGCTCAGCACCTGGAGACGGGAGACAACAGATCGCGCAGACCGGAAAGCTGCGGGGATTTGGAAGGCTTGCGCGGATTGGAAGGCTTGCGTGGATAGGAAGGCTTGCGCAGATTGGAAAGCTTGCATGGATCGGACCATGCATTGCAAGACGCGCGGATTGGGTCACGTGGGTACGCCCCGGATATCGGAATGGGTTGTTGGGCGGACGCGCGCGGGCGGACAAACCGGGCTACGTTAATACCAAAGGGCGCGGGTAATGGTGAGGGATGGAGGGATAGGGTTGGGCTAGGGTTCTGCGGCTTAGGGTTGTATTTCATCACTCTTTCTTGTTACTTGTGGTTGTACTTAGGTTAGGGTTGAGAGGGAGGACTTAAATACTTTGCTCTCAACTCCGGGTTGGAGAAGCATCGGAGGAGAGAAAGGGGAAGGACGGGGGAAAAACACTTCACCCCACTTCACTTTGCTTTACGGACTGGACTGCACTTTAGGATATTACTTTTTATGGCATCGGATTGGATTGGATTGGAAAAGAAGGAATTCATCTTATTATTGCTCCCTCCCTCTCACTCTATCTCTCTCTTGAACGGCTGCATCCAATCTCCTTAAAGACGCTTTTATCAATAGCTTCCGGAACTTGAGGACGACTTCAGGGGTGTTGCCCCTCTAGTTTCCACATCTGGGGGTCTGGCCGGGAAAGATCTTTTGTCAAAGTCTCTCGAAGGTACTCAAGGATGCTACCAACAGCCGCTTCTCTTCCTTCCTCCTCCCACGGCTTCCGCGCTACCCCATGGATTTACCCGCATATTCAACTCAACATTGCGGAAGTGGAGCAATTCATCTTGCGGTATGAAACAATTGCGGACTCTGAAGGCGTTTTGGATTTTGAGAAGGCGCGCCATGTTGTCCTGTTCATCAAGGACGTGGAAGCGCGTCGGGACGTGGAGGAGATGGGAGGCTACCTGAACCTGGATTGGCCGGAACTGAAGGAGGACATGCTGGCAAGATGGGGGAGGCGCGGTTCTTGCTTTCGGAAGGACAATCTCAAGCCATCCGCGGAATTGGGTTACAAGGCAGGCGCGCACAACGGGACCCAGTTGCAAGCGGAAGTGGACTACGCTGAACTGGAGTACTACAGGGCAGAGTATGTTACGGCCCCACCACCGGCAACCATCTCTTGGGCTAGCAAACTTGCGGAGGTGGCAAGGGGCCTCGAGGCCTATCTGGAGAGTATTCAGTCTCCCAGCGCTTCTGCGCCCCGCGTGTGCGCAAATGGGGAGGACAACAACCGTTGGCAGACGGGACAAAGGGACCGGACAGTGGATTCAAACGCGGAATTGGTTTCCCCGGTGGGGGATAAGAACGTGTTGGGGGAGTGGGACTTGATGGAACCGGTGCGGCCTACTGACAGGAAGCGGGCAAGGACAACGGAATGGGAAATGGATGCTCCGTGAGGACTGGGAATTGGCAAGCGGCGGACGGATCATTCAAAGAAGGTACACGCGGCGGCGGAAGAGACGGACCACGCATTGGAGAATCACGACCCAAGCTGGACCTCTTTGACGGCAGGGAGCGCGCATTTGGAAAGGGTAGTGGCAGCGACGGAAAGGAAAGGCGCGGAACGGACAGAAAGTGGGGCGGAGCGGAAGGATCAAGTGGTCACGCGCGGTCTGGCGGGCAGGGAGCAGTCAGAAATCTCTGGAGGGGAGAACAAGGCCGCAAGAAAGGCAAAGGGCAAAGGATGTTGTGTGGACGGGGTGGGGGAGGAGAGAGCTGGGATTGAAAGGGTTTCAAAACCTCTTTTCTCCTCCACGGCGGGTTGTTGTAAGGACTTCTGGGGGTGTTCTCTTTTATTTGGGTTTTGCGCGCGGATGGGCTCAAATTTCAAAGGATGCAGGAAGGTCTTGGCGGCGGGAGGTGCACCTAGGCGGTCTGGGACAACAATTTGCAAACAAGGTCCCTGCGGAATTGGTTGAGGCAATGCTCCGCGGATCTGGCAATGGGTGGGGCGCGGTCGGCTGAGGACAGCGGCAAAGTTGGGGGGAGCTAGCGCGGGGTGGAAGGTCGGAGTTGGGACGCAGGACGCGGGCTCAAAAAAAAAAAAAAAAAAAAACTCTTGTTCCTTCTTATCTATTCATTCTTCCTTTTCTGTCTCCCCATGTACTCTTGTGGATACTCTCACTGGCGGGGATTTCTCACCTTCAGACTCTCACTGGCGCGGATTTCTCACCTTTTCCGATTTCTCACTGGCGCTGGTCTTCTCTCTTCTAGGCGCGGATATTGCGCGCGGTTCTTATTCTTGCTCAGGGACTCACAAGACCAAAGGCTACTCAATCGCGCATAACCTATGTCTTTTTGTGTATATGCGCCAAATACAAAGGAGAAAGGATAACTACAGAAGGTGAGATGGTGGGAGATCTCTGGAGACAGAACTCAAGTTGGGGGGAGATGTGGTGCTCTTATATGGACGCGAGTCAGGAAAGGGCTGCAGGCGGCGCGCTCAGCAGCAGTCAGGTAGGCCCAGCAGGGGTTGGGTCGGGCTCAGCACCTGGAGACGGGAGACGACGGATCGCGCGGACCGGAAAGCTGCACGGATTTGGAAGGCTTGCGCGGATTGGAAGGCTTGCGTGGATAGGAAGGCTTGTGCGGATTGGAAAGCTTGCACGGATTGGACCGCACATCGCAAGACGCGCGGATTGGATCACGTGGGTACGCCCCAGATATCGGAATGGGTTGTTGGGCGGACGCGCGCGCGCAGACAAACCGGGCTATGTTAATACCAAAGGGCGCGGGTAATGGTGAGGGATGGAGGGATAGGGTTGGGCTAGGGTTCTGCGGCTTAGGGTTGTATTTCATCACTCTTTCTTGTTACTTGTGGTTGTACTTAGGTTAGGGTTGAGAGGGAGGACTTAAATACTTTGCTCTAAACTCCGGGTTGGAGAAGCATCGGAGGAGAGAAAGGGGAAGGACGGGGGAAAAACACTTCACCCCACTTCACTTTGCTTTACGGACTGGACTGAACTTTAGGATATTACTTTTTATGGCATCGGATTGGATTGGATTGGAAAAGAAGGAATTCATCTTATTATTGCTCCCTCCCTCTCACTCTATCTCTCTCTTGAACGGCTGCATCCAATCTTCTTACAGACGCTTTTATCATTAACTTCCGGAACTCAAGGACGACTTCAGGGGTGTTACCCCTCTAGTTTCCACAACGTATGTGGCATAAAGTAGAGTTTTTACAACAAAACGCAGCAGAAGACCCTGGTGGTGCACAATTGGGAGGACTTACTTTGAACCCAAATTGCCCCCACAACAATAAAATCTCTTAACTTGATCATCAGAGAACCTTCTAGCAAACTGAGTACCATCCAGTTCTTCCAAAACATAAGATCCACCTCTAACTTGACAAACCACTTTATAAGGACTGTTCCAACAATTTGAAAAAAGTTTTCCCCACTAAGTCTCTAAAGATTGATTATAAGCCAATACCAGATCACCAGGTTTTAAAGGATCTCTGATTCAATTTAGATGTTTATCTTCCCAATACTGAACTGATTTTGCTTATGATTCCATCATCTTCCGATAAGCTTTGTTACAAATATTTTCACTCCGCTCCAGTTGCTTTGATCTGGCAACTAATAGGTCAGTAGTTGAAGAAACTTGTTCCCAAGAGATGCCCAAGAAAGACTCCATTTCAAGATCAAGAGGAAGAACAGCCCTTTGACCAAAGATGATTTCATAAGGAAATTAGACAGTGGTTTGCTTGGTGGAAATTTTATCAGAGAAGAGGACCAAGGGGAGAACCTTTTGACAATTCTTTACACTTTCACCAGCCAGTTTAACCAGAGCAGCCTTCAATGGAGCATTTCCTCTTTCCACCATGCCTTGTCCTTCAGGATAATAGGGGGTAGCAACTCTATGTTGTCCAGGGAGCAATCGGATCATTTCAGCAAGTTTTCCACCAAATTCCGAGCCACCATCAGTAGAATAAGATCAAGCCAAACCGTAACACAAAGTCCAATTGTTATGAAGGAAAGCTTCCACAGATTCAGAACTAAGGTTCTTAAGTGATTTGGCTTCAACCCATCCAGAAAAATCATCTCTAGCCACAATGAGTTACTTAGCACCACCTGCCTTGATATGAAACACATCCATAGCAACCCTTCCAAAGATAGTTGACTCCCCAGTAGGACAGCAAATTTCAGCTGGATGCCTAAGATCACGTTTTTGACAAACTTCACAAATCTTGCACCATTGAGAGACAGATTTCTTCAGAGATGGCCACCAGAATTGTTTGGATAATCATGGATAAGTTTCAGTTTCCCCACGATGACCAAGGCCCTCATGCAGACTTTCAAGGACCAAATCTTGCTTAGCCGGGATAGTAACCACAACAAGCGCACAAGGAGTTCCTCTTTTCATAAGCCTAGAAACTTGGACAAAGAAACTAGAGGAATTTCTTTTAAAAGATCAAAATTCTTTGGCAGAGAGATCAGGGGGTCTTTGGAGAGTTGAAAGGTACTGCTCTAACTTAAGCCAGAAACCTTGTTGGAAACCAGAGTAATCTTGGGAGGAGAAAGCAAAAACAGGGCGGACCAAAGGTTCTTCCTCATCAAAATCCATTCCAACATCCGATTCATTTTCTCCAATAGGTCTTCTAGATAAACCATCAGGCATAGGAAAAGATTTCCCAGGCCTATGAACAATATCAAAAGAGAAAAGCTGGATAAAAGCTACCCAGAAAGTCATTGGAAAATTTGGAAGACTGGGAGCATTGATAATTTCCACAATGGATCAAGCGTCAACTTGCAATTTGAAATGTTTTCCCCAGAGTACTTTTTGGAGTTTCTTCAGCATTCTGGCCACACCACCAAGTTCCATTTTGGGCTGAGAGTATCTAGATTCCACATCCAAAAATAGCAAAGATTCATAAAGAACAGGGCGCTCCAAACCATTTTCATCTTCCTGAGTAAGGACAGCCCCAACAGATTGATAACTAGAGTCAACAGCCAATTTTATTTTGCAAGCTCCATGCCCATAAGAGATCTTTTTCAAAACTATGTCATTGCCAACAATAGTTTTGAGCAACTTAAATGATTGTTTGCAATCTTGGGTCCAAATCCATTCAGCTTCCTTTCTGGTTAGACAATGCAAGGGTGCACAGATTTTGGATAGAGAGGGAATGAAGATCCTGACATAAGTTACAACACCTAGGAAACCTCTAACTTCAGTTGGATTTATTGGAGTGGGCCAGGAGACAATTTTTTTGACTTTAGAAGGTGCCATCCTTCTTCCTTCCTTGCAGACTATATGACCAACAATTTCCAAGGCAGGGACACAGGCAGCAAGTTTTGATCCAGAGACAGTAAGGCCAGATTCCTCAATTCAAAACAAAATCCTTTCCAAGATAGTAGCATACTCCCAGATAAATTGTTGAATTCCTGAGTGCCAAGGTAAGAGCTCATTATCATAGTCAGAAACTGGACCTTTAATTCCACCATCATCAATAAAGATACCAGCATGATCTGGGATTTTGTCTTGGAGGATCCACATCATCTGAGCCTGATAGACTGCATCCAAGTTGGTGGCACCTTGAGGCAATTGAGTCAGTTGAAATCAACCAAGGGTAGTATCAAAAGTAGTGAGAGGGCAAGAAATAGGATGCAAAGATTGTTCGTCATAACCCCCCATGATGTCTCCTAGACCATAACAGGCTCTCCCAGAGAAGGATTCAACAAATTCTTCAGTGGAAGGAGGAGCACCAGAGTCCTTAATAGTAACTTTATTGAGAGGTTGGAGATCATGAACTACTCTAAGTTTACCATTACTCTTTAGAACACAGAAAACAGGGCTAGAGTAACTGGAGGTTGACTGTTCATATAGACCCGTACAGACTTGTTTGCGGACCAACTTGATGAATTTGTTGACTTTTGCGGCAGGAATAGGGATCTTTTTCTTTTGCCAAGGATCATGTTCAACTACAGGGATGATATAAGGGAGACCGTAGGATTCTTTCAAGAGACCTCTCTCTTCTTCACAGAATGCAATAGATTTTTCCCTTAGAGATAAGATATTTTTGATCAAATTTAACTCATCAGGTAAAAGCCATCCATCTGGACCAAATTTCACCACCTTCAATCATTCTTCAGTGACACAACCACAAGGTACAAAGGGGCCAGTAAGAGAGTGAGATAGACCACAATAAGGATCACAAGATAGAGGAGGACGCATGAGAGGAGGATTGAGATTGAGAGGCATGGGTCGGTTGACAGGCTGGACCTTTTTTGCAACTGGCTTATACTTAGTGGCAAAAGAGAGAAGTTCTTGTTTCCTCCAAGCATTCACCAGCAAGACCTGAGTGCAAAAACTGAGACCAGATTCCAACATCCTCCAATTTTGATGTTCCATAAAATTTTCAAAAGGTGCCTTTTCCATAAAAGAGGATCCAAAAGATAACGCTTTGCTCACATGTGTGGCATGAGGTAGAGTTTTGAAAACTATGGTAGAAGAATTCCCTGATAGTGCACAATTGGGAGGACTTACTTTTACCCCCAAGTGCCTCCACTGGAGCCCATACTCCTCCATACCAAAACCATTAAGAAAAGAATTGAGATCAGGATCTAGTTCATACTGATTGCGGAGAATTAAACCAGAGCTAGAGGAAGATTGGTCAGTGATAAGAGTACAAGGAAAAGAAGAAACGACAGAACCAGAGAGAAGAGAAATATTTTTGGAATTTTGTGCTTTAACATGTTTTTGATTTTGGAAATTTTCAAGATCAGAAGGAAAAGAAGAAAGAGATGAAAAGGATGAAAAATATGCCTCAGAGATAAAAGTTGGCCCTTTAGTCAAAGTCAGAGGCTTAGAAGAACTACAACTATTAGTATTACCAACTATTCTGCTAAAAAATGAGAGGAGTTAGAAGAGTCCTTCTGCTTCCCCTGCAGAACCAATTTAGGTGAAAAACCAGGGAAATCTCTTTCCCAACAACCAGAATCCAAAGAACAGAGAGGAACTTCAATCTTCCTACCATCAGCATTAGGAAGAAGAATTCTCTCCCCAACTTGGTCAGAAAGCATCAGGGTGGCTCCAAAGTCTATTAAGAAAGGACAACCCAAAATCATAGGACCTTCCAAATGAGTTATCCAAAAGTGACAGGTTCCAACAATATTTTGACCAATTCAAACTGGCAAATCCTCAGCAATACCCACCAACTCACAAGATTTATTCCCAATTCCATAAACAGCAGAGTTGAAGCTGACCCTTGGACTGAGATTGAGCTTGCAGGCCATTGCATCCAAAATTAAGTTTAGTTGGGACCCAGAATTGACAAGTAGAGAAACCGTTTTGGATGAGTCACCTAGAGAGAATGGTAAAAATCCAAGAGGACAAGAATAAAGATTTGAATCAGAAGGAGGATCTGTTCCACCGGAGTCTACCATCAAGGTTCCAGAGGAAACTTTCAATTTGTCAGGACCAATCTCCACACGTCGCCGAGAAACCCATTTCTTCATGCCTTCAGCCACAGATGGTGAGATGGAAAGGAGTTCAGCCACAGATAGATCAGGGATTTTAAGATCAGAGATTTTCTTTAATACCCCTTCCACAGCGTTGGGGTGGTCTTTTGAAATTCCCCTTTTGAATTGAACCTTGGGATGAGTTGGATCAGGAAGTTCAGGTGAGGGTGAGACTATAACTGGATCAGTTGGTGAAGGTGATTTGGATGGCAGAGGAGCAGGATCAGAGTATTCTGGGAACCTATCCATGAGGGGTTCCTTTTCTACTTCCATGTCTTCTACCTCAGAAGAAGGAGGCTCCAGTGAAGATCAACGTTTGACTGGTTTTCAAAGAATTGAAGATGGAACAGGAGGAGCTTTATGAAGTCTGGGTTCTTCATGTCATTTCCTAGCTGGATCAGATTGATAAGTTCCAGAAAAGCTGGAAGAAGAGACAGCAGGAGGATACCAAGGTTGAAGAGTTCCACAAGCAGATAAAAAGTCAAAATGGGCCAAGGATGCCTTCTTGGGAGCAGAAGGCTGGAAAGAGGCCACCACATGACAAATTGGACAAGATGAATCAAAAAGGATAAGTGCACCATTAGGAAGAAAGAAGTTACTCCCTTTCTGTTCCACCAACTGTTCCTCCTTTTCCTTCTGGAGTTCAGGACAGCAAACAGTTCCATGACCTTCTCTGTGGCAATAATAGCAAACTATGGTTGACCTAGGAACAGAGTTGGAGGGTTTGGGGACAACCAGAGAGGAGAGTTTCTGATCCATTTTATTCTCAAAAGCTTGCAGGAGTTTGGTGATCTCATTGATAGTAGGTGTTTCCTGGTGGGTCTGAGGATTTGGTTAAGGTCTGCAATTGGCTTCCATCTTATTCATGATTTCTTTAGATGCTTGAAAAGAGGGGGCAGGGAATGGTTCAGTGATTCTAGGTTTTTCAAAGTTGAGACCTGTTTGAACTTTCATTACTTTATCCACAGTATTCCTAAGAACCATGAAAGCAGGGAGCTTGAACCAATTATCCCTTGTAGTGATCATGGATCCAGATTTCACCAATTCATCCTTAATTCTTTCCTGCACTCCTGGAGAGAAAGACTGAAAAAATTGCACTCAAATTTTGTCCACCGTATCAATGTGATTGTTTTGGATAAGATAGGATTGGATAGGGTCCCAAGATTTTCTAAAAGCTTGATAATCAGAGGCTGAGGAGATAACACCATTGGAGGTCCATTGAGAGACTAGGGAATCCAGATCTTGGAGAGTGAACCTAGCTATGTCAATTTTGCCCCAACAGGCAATCATTGCCTCCTTAAGAAGTACCCAGTCATGGGTTTCAAATCCATCAAATGATTCAATCACTTCCATGACTTCATCAGAGGAGATAAAGAATTGCAGTTGATAAGCCATGTCATATTTGCTAGCACTGTCCACTTCAGCAGCCATCTCGTAGGAATCCAGGAACCGTTCAACATTTGTACCATTAAAGCATAAGTTCTTGTTCTGAGGTTTGATCTTGATCATCTTCGCCCGAACAGAGGTAGAAGGGGTACTGATAGATTCCATTTGAACAAAAGATTTCCTAAGGGATCCAAAGAACAGATTTCCAAAGTGGCTCACGAGTGTGGCAAGGGTAGGGTTTATGGAAAAAAACAACTAGGATCAAACCCCTTGATGGCGCACAATTGGGAGGACTTCCTTCTGGAACAAGTTGCCTCCATGTATCAGATCTAGATGATAACAGAAACACAGAAAAAAAAACAGAAAAACAGAAAAAGAGAAAGAGATTGGATTTCAAAGTTGATTCCAAAAATTTGGGACTGTAAATCCCAAGGTTGCTGGTTTGATCCCAGCCCGGGGGACCAAATGTAAGACTCCAAACGGTGCAGGGCGTTGGCAGTTCTGTGGAGGGGATAGGTTCTTTTTTAGGCTGCCCTCCTGAGTGTTACAAAAATATTTAAATTTAACCAAGATCAAAGTCCAGAACCTGGTAAACGGGGAACCAAATGTAAGAGGATAAAGATTATAGTAGTCGGTAGCTGGGAGAAAACACTATCTGAGGCAAGATGATGTGGGGGAAAACTTGAATAGAAGGAGTAAAGAATTGTTCAGAGTTCAAAAAGACAAGGCAATTGTGAGTGACAACGCCCACAAACTAATAGCTCTGGTTGTCAGCAGGAGCTTAGGAAAGATCAACTCAATCCCAAACAACCTCCAGGTTCTCAATGAACCTGCCCAACTCTCCGCAATCAAGCGCTTGAAGGGTACCAGATAACTGTGGGTGGCTGCACAAGACAAAGCTAATTATTTGAAGAAGCTCTAGAAGCAAAACAATAACTGATTCAAACAAGAATAACCCAACACTTCTCAAGGGACTCAAGAGTAGTGTGGCGGAATTCAACTTCAAAAGAGATGAAGGGAGTTTTAACACTCCAGGTTTTTTGAGCTTAATAAAACCTCTTCAGTCAAACGTGACTGGGTCCAAAAAGATAATCAAAGGATGATCAGGACCAGTATGGTTGGATAAAAGGATCAGGAGTGGTGTAACACACTCAAGAATTCAATTAGTCAAATTCTTCTTCAACCAGCAAAGCTATTGGTTGGTGATAAGGATCAAGGATCAAGGGGTTTGAGTATGGAGGCTCAAGGATCAAGGGGCAATCATAGATATACCCAAAATGTTTTGTCTCAGATAAAGGGGAATGAAGACCCCACAGATGATGTATTTCAAGAGGATACTGATGATCTTAGGATGTCGTGTGTGTTAGGATACCATGTGCTGATCTGATCTGAGGTAGGATGTGCTCCCCTCCCCCAAAAGGCAGGGGAGAGCCCCTCCTTATATGGGCAGGAGGCCCTGTTAGACTATGTACAAAGGATACTACAAATGGAGCAGAAAAAGAAAGAAAGAATTTTTTTTTTAATTTTCAGATTTTTAGGTGATCAGAAAAATTTGATCACACAGGCCTGTGGAAATCCAGCCTGCCTGACCAGGGTGGGATCCTTCTCATTCCTTCACCATCTTTTGCGTCCGTCCATGGAGGGGCACGCGCGACAATACCGGAATCAACCACCCCTTGCCCAAAGGCGGAAGGGGTGGGAAAGGAAAACGGATCAGACCACCCGCGGGTGTCCACGGGCGGTAGTCAACACTCTCCACCCCTCGCCCAAAGGCGGAAGGGGGTGGGAGAGTCCCAGGAAGGGTGACGGATTGGATGATGGATGAGGACGATAGGATTGAGTTGAGGTTGATGGTCAATGAAGGCATTGGAACTGTTGGAGTGATGACTATTTTGAGAACTGGGACTAGTACTAGGATGAGCCCTGAGGTGATGATTGGTGGTTGTCTGTAGTTCTACCAGTTGACAAGATGATCTTTGGTCAATGAGGGAGGATGATGGGGTGTGATGATGATGGAGATGATGAGGTTGAGGATGAGCGACAGGCAAGGATGAGGATGAGGAGGAGCAACGCGACTAGGACAGTTTTTTTTTTTTTTTTTTTTTTTTTTTTTTTTTGAATTCTTTTCCTAAGGTGTCCCAAATGGTTCACCACACCATTAGTATGGATTTTATGAGTGAAAATTCGTAAAATTAATTAATTTCATTCAATTCTATTCATTTTTAACAATTTTAAAAAGGTAACCCCTCTAATAGAAGCCCAAAAATCCTTGTTTGGAGGAGATCTTTCCTATTTTTTTGTGGACCAATTTGATAGACATCATGGACTACCAAATAAGATTGTATTTGATAGAGGACTAATATTTTTTTCTCATATTTTTGAGAAATTTATTGTCTTGTATAAACATTTTCCCCTCTCCCTCAAAAGAAAATCACATAAAAACTAATGGACAGGCCAAATTATAAAAAACATACTAGAATTGTAAATTAGAAAACTTTTGAACCATAAGCAGGTGTAATAACAATAAATTGACTCACTCTCCTCAGCCATCCTCAACCCTCAGTCCAATCAACTTTCTGCCCCTGAATCTACTAGCTGCGCCTACTGAAGTATCTTACTGCATCCCCTGAAGGTCCTAGACAATCTCCCCAGCTCCCCCCCTCTGTCTATGGCTTGGTCCAAACTGCATCTCTTTATTAATCTGATTGGTATGAAAATTACATACTGTAAACCCATAGTACATACTATTTACTGGACATCCAATACTTCAAGTTCAATACATGCCAAACCTTCCTGGAAAGGCCCAACTCTCAATATTTAAAGCCACAGCATCCAGCTGAATTGGTTAAGCTGTAATACCATGGGACTCTTAGCCCCAGAACCAGTCATCCATCCTCAAGGCCTCCTCTCAGCTCTCACATATACTGGCCTCTCTTTTCCTCCTGGACTAACTCCCCTCAAGTAATTATTAAACTACTTCTTATTGGTTAGTCCCTTCCAATAGGTGTCATCTCAGCAAAAGAAAGCCATCCAGGCTACCTTTCTCATATCAACTATACCTTTGGTGTTACTCCTATAGGACTTGGTAAACCCATCCTCCTTCAAGAGCCTTACTCTTGGATTTGTCTCATCTTCTATTCAAACCATCCTTCTCCTCAATTGATACCTTGTCCTTGAAATCAATTCTATCATCTCTATGCTGAGTTCTGTGAGCAGTAGTTCCTGTGCCCTCAGTCCCTTGCACGCCAGGGGCAGTTGTGACAGCAGGAAAATAGTTTCAACATGATGGCCGGTGCCAAATACTTGTGGTCACATTACAAATCCAACCCTACAGGGTTCTACCAATTCTTTTTATGAAAGTGCTTCCACCCCTAATTAAGATTTTCAACTGATGCCTCTTATCTTCAAAATAACAGTAGCTCTATAAAATTACCTACTGCAACTCAACAACTAGCCACCATGTAAACCATCAAGTAAACATTTTCCCAATCACATTTCTATGAAAACTGTTCTGGTAAACTGAAAATTTTTCAAGAAGTCCAATGAATCCTTTTATTCTAACAGAATATCTATAAAAAGTAATTTTCAGAAAATTCATATTAAAAATTTGTATGAACATTTCAAATAATCAAATGAATAGGCTACCATGTGGAAAAATTGAATTTAGAGCCCCATTTCTGAAAATAAACCCAATTTTGAACACCAATCTACTAGTTGCCTATTTCTCAAGTGATAAATAGAAAAGGGTGTTATTTTAATGTTTTTCTTCCAAAAAAAGTAAAAATTTTCCATGAGGATAAAAAGGATCACCTTTAAGAATAATTCACAAACTACTAAAATCCAAACATTTTGGGATAATAATCCCCTGTTCATACTGATTCCATTCCTATCATTGAAAACATTTCAAAAAATGTTTGGCCCAAAAATTGGTAGATAATCCTAGTATCATTCCAACTGTGTATCACCCATTTTAACTTCCTGTTCTATAAAAGAAAATTCACTCAAAATATAAAATTAATTCAAAATTGTAGATCATGAAAAAAAATCAAACTAACACTATAACTGAACCTAAAATAGAAAAAATTACACATCAAAAGACTGATAAGGGACTTGGAAGCAGAAGAAATACCTAATAAGGGTAGAAATAGAGGTCAGAAAAAATAAACAAGGAAAATGATAAACATGGAATTCATGAGCACCAAAATTGAAATTTTCATGCATGAAAACATAGAAACAAGATACAGGGCAGAACCCAAAGCACAAAAAAACCCAAGATTAACTTCAAAAACCTTAAATTTGGAATATGCATTCCATTTTTTTGTTCTTCTTTTACCTCACCATAATTTATTGTAATGATGTTTTCAACATCATTCTCCAATTTTTAAATTTAAAACTCAATCCTGCTTGTGTCTAATTAAATCTTTCAAATCACAAATAGTGACTTTCCTTAAGAAAAATAAATTTCAAAAGAATTTTTCAGTACTAAAATTAAACAAAAACCTTGTAAAGTCTTCAGCGGTTCTCAACTAATCCCCGCAACCTCTTGGGCTGAAGACACTCTATTTCTGTTTCATGGTAATCTGGATCTAGAGCAGGATTTGAGGTATTTGAAATAACCGCTCAGTTTCATGAATTGTACTAGTTCAATCTTGTCTTCAGTTCTTCTTCACGAATCACAATAGACCTTCAAACCATCAGCCTCATTGTAGACTGGTCAAACCTTACTTTCCATATCATTCTCATCGCAATTTTTCCTTTGAATCAATCTTACATCTCTTATCCTTTCATTCTTCCCAAACCACCCTTGATTAAGATCCTTGTACTTTGCCTTCATGCCCGGTGAGATGTTCTTCCTTTTCATGAATCCTTATTTTCATTTCTCATTCTCATATTGACTCAAGATCTGTTCAGCCCTACACTGTCAACATCTCCTCACTGGCGTCACTCCAATCGTGCTCTGATTTCCTTCATCTTTCAACTGCTTCTCCAAGACCACATCTGTGCTACACCTCCATCAGCCATCTCCTCAGTCAACACTCATCTTTCAATGCCTGATGTTTGTAGAAGTCTTTCTTATCTGAGCTTGTCTTTATGCTCATCCTTCTTGTCCTGATGTTTCATCCCTCCTGTTTGTGACTGTAGTTCCCAGTTTTCAGTAATATCAATTCAACCTCTTAACAAACCTGATACCTATTTGAGAAATAGTTCTCTCTGCTCCAATCAAACCAGATTGGCTTCAAATTACTTCAAATTGGAAGTTGAAAGGAAAACCAAGATTCTACCCCAGCATTTCAACAGAAAATCTTCTCAAGCTACCATAAATGATCAACTAAGGCAAATCATGCCAGAAGAGGACAAGTATGCATACTGAATCAATAGGATGTGTGGCTTCTCAAAATCCCAGAAACCGATTTCAGAATAGCCAACCATGGAAGAAATAAAACAATTGAAATCACACCTCAGCCAAAATTTCTTACCCAGCATAGCCAGCCCATAAACCAAGTCTAATGGACATGTTGTATGGAATGAGATCTGGGAAGTATGCACCACCACAAATATCTATTACATACATAGAGTATGCAAGCAGTTTGAGGAAGTCAAGTATGATTAAAATATCCCTGCTTGAATTAATAAGATGAAAGACTCTTTAGCTAAAAACAGTATAATTGGGCTTCAAATAACTTCCCAAATAATATCCTGTTGTATAATCTCTAGGATCACAGACAGAAATTTTGGACTCATGTAAACCCTTCTCTGAAATGAGTTTCTGCCTGAAAAATTGGAAAATGTTGAATTCAGGGCTCATTGAGTTGTGTACAAAACTCTTTACACAACTATTTGAGTCGTTTACACGGCTCAATGGGCCGTGTGGCACCCTAAACAACTCAAATGAGCCGCGTGGCATGCTACACGACTCAAATGAGCCATGTGGCATGCTACACAACTCAAATGAGCCGTGTGGCATGCTACACGACTCAAATGGGCCGTGTGGAATGCTACACGGCTCAAATGGGCTGTGTGGCAAGCTACACAAATCAACTGGGCCATGTGGCATGCTACACGTCCAATTTGAGTTGTGTGGCACGCTAAACAACTAAAATGAAGTTGTGTAGCCTCCACTAAATAATAAATAATGAATAATAAATAGTAAATTATAAATTATAAATTATAAATAATAAATAATAAATTATATATAATAAATAATAAATAATAAACAATAAACAATAAACAATAAATTATAAATTATATGGAGTAGTATATGGGCCTGCTAAACATCCAATTTGAGTTTTTTGGCAGGCTAAACAACTAAGATCAAGTTGTGTAGCCTCCACTAAATAATAAATAATGAATAATAAATTATGAATTATAAATAACAAATAACAAATTATATATAATAAATAATCAACAATGAACAATAAATAATAAATAATAAATAATAAATAATAATAAATAATAAATAATAATAAATAATAAATAATAAATAATAAATAATAAATAATAAATAATAAATAATAAATAATAAATAATAAATAATAATAAATTATAAATTATAAATTATATGGAGTAGTGTATGGGCCACCACCCGTTGAGGGGCCCTACACAACTCCAAAAGGTTATGTGGGACCCTAAACGACTCCCACAGGTTGTGCAGGGCCCTGCACAACTCCCACAGGCTGTGTGGGTCCCTACATGGCTCCCACACAACTGGAGCCGTGAATTCAAAATTACCCTGAAAAATTCCAAAAAACTCTTAACTAGGCTGGCTAACATTTCCAACCACAATGCATAATCAGGCACCTATTTCCCCCCTTTGAATGAAGCCATTTCTCTATTTATTAAAAAGAGAAGATACTATGGTAGGGAGGATACCAGGTTAAAGGGTGAAAAAAGACCTAAAATCAGGCCACAAAAAAGATCAGTTCTGTACCATGCATCCAGACCTAAGACCTACCAAGTCACAAAGGGGTTTGGAACTGGCTTTGAAGGCGGAAAAACCAGTGCACCAAACTATGACATTTGGAACCAGCTTTCTGAGTGCAGAAAAAATTGAGGAAAATTAAATTTTCCTTGACTCAGGAACCAGTAACCACCTCTGCTACAATGGCAGCTGATTTCTGAATTTTTTCAAAAACATCACAAAAATGACCACTAGTAAGACTGGGGCCTCACTAAAAGCAACCTAAAAAGGCAAAAAAATCAAATACCTAGGAGACAGGAAATACATAAATACTACACATTTCCTGTAAATATTGAAACTAAGCAGAAAGTTTGTCTCCCTATGCAGGTTGATTAAGACCAGTGATTTACTGAAATTCAATTTCCATTTGGCACAGTGTGCATTGATGATAGCACAAGACTCTCATGAAAATTGAGAAATGGTTTCTTGGCACTGGTATTCTATAAGAAACCATCCCATGCCCTTACAAACATTGTGAACCAAAGCTTTTTCACTCTTTGGCGTCACAGGATAAGCCATGCAAGGCTTAAAAGAATTCAAGCTCTGATATCAGGCATATTGCAGAATAAAAAATACCCATTTGGTTCCTGTATCAAGTGAAAGATGGTCAGACCCTTAAACTTTGGATTAGATTAATCAAGGAACCCCCTTGATGGAGTTCCATAGATCCACATGGCGCCATCTCAACCACCAAAAATGGGAAAATGAGAAATTTCCTTACACTTGTGGAGAAAATCTAGGGTTATATTGTTATTTTGATTTTGAATAGCAAGAATGGGGCTTCCTAGGCTTTCATAAAATTTAGAAATTTCTTCAAAAAACAAACAAGCTGGAAAATAAAGAATTTGATCACAGATGGATGTGGAAAATTCTGTAAAAGGAGCCTCTCAACTTTACTACACAAAAAGGGCATTTCCCAAAATTTTTTCCTGCCTTAATAACCACAACATAATGGATTTTCAGATAATTCCAGTAGCAAAATCATAGAGATAACTAGGTGTATGATCATTCAGGCCAAAATGTGTCCAGAGTGGTTGGGTGCCGAGTTTTCACTTGTGAAAAAATCTCTAAAATTTTCTCTTCAATTTCAAATAGCAAAGTCTTTCTAATGGCAATCCTGGGAAAGGGAAAACCAAACATTTCTTTCCTTAGAAAATTTGGCTGCATGAACTGGATCCTAAAAAAATCCCATAATTGAGGACCAGAGGTTGATGAATACTCTTGGGAGGTTCTATTCATAGGCTTCTCTAACAAACTATAAATCTATAGGAATTTCAGAAAGGAAGATATAAAGGTAGTCATCACCAAATATATGTTTTTTGATGAAAATATATTACCTGCCCATAGAGCTTTAAAAGAGAGAATATCACTCTTTTACAGCCAAAACTATTAAAAATTTGGAAAGGATTACCAGTTCCTACAATGAAATTTCACTTAGCCAAATTTCTAATCACATTAATGAAATCAATCCTCACCAAAGATGCGCTTCTGGTTGAATTATCCATTTCTGCTTCTTCCTCAGAAGAGGATTCAGATTCCAAATGAAGGAGCCTACTTTAATTTCAGTCTCTTCCTCTGAACTATGAAATTCATATTCTGAGCCTGAGGAATTGGACTATAAACATAATTTTACTATCTGCTCATGAAACCATTAAAATGAACACTTCTAAAAATAAAAGAATTACAATTTTTGGTATTTTTGGTGCTCTTCTAACTTGTCTTTTATTTTTAATTTCCCTTTCCAGGTGCTCAAATATTGAAATTTAACAAGAGGTGTCTTTAAATTTGGGTTGAACGTGGCTGGACTGTAAGAAGCTTTGTTTGAGCCCTGGATTAGTAACAAACTGTTTTGCATGCCTGACCAGGGAATTCAAATTCTACACTTTAACTTTATCAGGTTTTCCCATAAAAATTGAACTGAGCTTCTCAAAAAATTGAGAAGATTTGAGCAATTTATCAGTTTTAAAATTTAAAAAATAAAAACAATCTCTCATAAGTAAAACAAATAGGAATCACCAATCAAAAAGCCTTAATCAAAAAGAAATTCAAACAATCCAACTTACTGGAATGGAAGTTTTCTAGTCTAACTTCCACTGAGGATGACCATCCTCAGGAATAATGGATCCTCTTGATGCTAGTATTTCTCCTAAGATGTGGTAAAAGGGCAATTCCATTTTCTAAGGAATATGACTTGGTGCGCACTTGGCCATCATAGTGACACTTAAAATTATTGAATGGTTCCCCAATGAGTAAAATTTTCTCAATTAAAAATTTGTGAACAAAAGGTAACAGTTCTGTTGGAAAACCTATTACTAACTTTATTCAAGAGTGGCTGAGAAATGCATGCACTCATTTCATTTCATGTCAATTGTTCAATCAAGATGGTTTCACACATCTCAAATGTTCCCTGAAGAACTTGCAAGTAATTGTTTGAAAGAAGAATGGGTCCCTTCTACCCAAGATATTTGTTTATTTACAAATTCAGGGTTGACACAAGTCCATGCAGTAAAAAACTTTTCTTTTCCAAATAATTGAGAAAATCCTCACAGTCTTTCAAGAAAAAATGTATAAACTTTCAACATAAGAAATCAAAGCAGAGATGAACAGAAGAATCAGTAAGCTGGCCTACTCTGAGTCCAACATCATTGAATTCTAACTCTCCCTTGGTTTTAGAGGTCCCATAGTTGTCCCACAGAGACATAAAATGCTTCCATCCTTCAACATAATTACTGAAGCCATCTTTGAAATTTTCTTATATATTTTTAAACAATTTTGAAGAGCACAACCATATGGATTACTCAGGGAAACTATGTTGAATAGGGCAAATCAGTGCTTTTTCACAGTCTGCTGCAAGGAATTTTGGAAGCCTCTCAGGGTCATAAACAAACTCCTTTAGTGAATTCACCACCCAAATTTATAACTCAAAAATTTCTTTTTTTATAAAAAAAAGCCTTTTTAAAGACTTTTCTGTTGTTTTTAATTCCTACGACATACAATATCAGGATGTTGTACGTATTTTTTTTTATAAGAACAGTGGGTAGAAAAAAGTTGTGGTTCTTTTTTTCAAACGACCACAACCAGATACTTCAAAAAACCTAGATGAAGCCCATGAATAATCATAATTCATCTTGAACATTCCACCATTGTGCTGCCTTGACAGTGGACAATGGTCAACAACAATGTTTTCTTGGTTTTGCCATTTTGATCCAATTATTCATGATCAATCACCAAATCAGTGTTGGTGAGGAAATTTTTTCAAGAATTGAAACATTTCCATCTCAGCTAGCCAATCAGAATTGGACCTGAATTTTCAAGAATTCTACCTTGATCAAACTTTGAATTGAAAAAATGTAGAATCAATCAATATAGACTATTTTTTATCTAATTTGTTCCTTTAATCCTGCTTTGAGATATATTCAATGAAAAGGAATTTTGATGGTACAAAATTTTTCAATTTTTTATTACTGGAACCTGTTTTCCTGAGTATTTTTTCTTTTTTTGATTTTTTATGAATTTTGAATTTAATTCTCACAAAAATTTTGATATTTTTGTATCAAAAAAAGATTCAAAGAAATGCAAACATAGCAATTGAAATTATTCCATGCTTTTTTGGGGGGGTTGACTTCAGCTTGAAACAAGTACTTGGAATTACAACGGCTGATTTAGTGTTAAAAGTCCCATTAATTTTGTCTACCCAATTTACAATCCAACAAATCAATATGATGAAATCTTTTGAAAAGTTTCATATAATAAAGATGATCAAAAGACAGGGCCTCTAAGTGACCCTCTCCACTTAATTTTGACCTGGATACCCACTGAGTATCTTGGAGGTTTTTGAATAGCACATCCATAACAATTTTCCCTTTGATTTCAGCTGCCCCTATCTTGTGATTTGTGTTATAGATTTTTCTATTGTCAACATATTTTCCCCTGTCAATCTTTCTCAATTTCCATTTGAATTGAATTTTATTGAGCCAATTTTGCAGCCCTTCCTTCAGTTGATCTAAGGCCATTAACAAGATTACAATTTGTTGAGGATGCACTGAGGGGTCTCAGATGTTTCATTACTGTGTTTTTAATTTCTAATGGAGAGGTGAAACTTGGGATCTGCTACTGTGAAACCTTCATGGATCATGAATTGAAACCCAACCCTCTTTGTGTGAGTTTCCCTTTGCTTTTTGGTGATTAATTTCCCCAAAAATATTCCATGTTGGTTGCATGCTAGCTCAACATATTTCTCTTCCCTTGACTTGAAATTTGTCAAAGCATACTGATGAAATAGTGCAAACTTATTTAATGCAAGAATGAGTGCTAAGAAAATGACAACAAGAAGTTTTAGATCGGGATAATCTGGAAAATGATAAGAAAGAACCAGGACAACCAACAGGAAGAGAAGACCACATGAGATTAAGTAAGAGGAGCTAGGCAAGACAGTCAATCAAGGCGGCTTCAATGTTGATTTGCATGGTAGGATGAGGCTTAAATTCAGCTGAGGATGGTTGAGGTAAAACAAGAATCTCACCAGGCATTCAGGACTGGTTTTTAGTTGAGGATTGAAGTGAGGGATGCAGTGATGAGGATGGTGTAGGTAAGAGTTGAAGGAATAAGGTAAAAGAGAAGGATGAAGAAGAAGAAGAAGAAGAAGAAGAAGAAGATTAAACTTTTGGGGAAGACTTGGTTGCGCTTGAGGTTGGTTCAAAGGATTTGCAATTTTGCTGCTCCACAAGATACTGAGTCTTAGCTGGAAAGGGGATAGTGAGAATATTTGTGTCCCCCCGTTTGGGATTGAGCCATTGATCCAAGTCTCAGCTTGGCGTGTGGCCTATTGGTGCGCTCTAAAAGCTGTGTGGTGAGGTTCCACGCGCTACTGCATGTTGTCCAGCTGTGAAATATCAACACTCCCCATGAATGGTGAGATTAAGGGATGAAACTAAGGAGAAGAAAGAGAGACAGAAAAAAAATAAAAGAAACTACATGGTTGTGCTGTTGGAAAAAAACAATCAAAGGAGACACAGGCTTGTGAGGTTTGAAATTTTAGTGAGAGCTTCAGAAGGCATGTACTCAGACTTCATGAGCTTTACAATGATTTTTCCTGACTTCAAATCTTCCCTCGTTCCCTTTGTTTTCAGGTTGAGGTGGAGGGTTTTTGAGTTTGTTGCTGAGACCACTGTTGTTGGTCTGAATGAAGATGGCAGAGGAGTTGGCTGGGAAGATTTCACACGTCAGGGCCCTGATCCGGGTTGCTTTGTGTAAGGCATCAACTAGGGCATTGAGCTTGGTGTCTGTGGATTAGTCAGTGATTTTTCTCTGCTTGCTACTGTTCCACCAAACAATGCAACTGTAGACTGCATGGGAATAACTGGTCCGGGATTTTCTGGTGTCAGGATTGTCTTCCCAGGAGGCATCCAAATAGGCTGATGTAAGAGCACCTGTTTTTTCTAGTTGTAAAAAAACTTTGAAGGTTGAAATTCCCTTGAGGCATTTCCAAGTCTTTTTCAGCTTTTTCCGGTGGGATAGGCTGGTTTTGAAATCAAATCTTGAGAGACCAGACACCAAAAAACTGAAATTGGGACAAGTGTAGCATGCTATGTGCTTCAGCCATCCGGTTGCAGATCTTAAATTCATGTTCAGGGATTTGAACTGCTCAAATTCCTTGTTAGTTGCAGGCTTAAGTTGCAAGTTTTGAGTCAGGGGAGAGCTGCTTGTCCCTGTATCTTCAAGGCCAAGTTCCTTGAGACTGTGCTTGATGTGATTGGGCTTTCTGATTACAATCTCATTGTTCAGTACCTCTATCTTCATGCCCAGGATGATGTCAGGGTATTTTGCAGTTGAGCCTGAGAATCTGGTCAGGAACTTCCTTTTGAAATTTTTTGTGTTCCCAAACAGGCTGATGTTTTCCACGTGAAAGAAAAGCCAGGACTTGACTTCATCTGAAAGGTAGAGGAAAGGATTGCATACCAATTTTTTGAAATCTACTTCTGTGAACCAAGCTGTGAGGGTCTCATACTAATTCTTTGGAGCTTGCTTGAGGCCATAGAGTGGTTTTGAAAGTCTGAGGAACCAAGAGGCCTGTTTCGATCCTTTTGGAGTCTTGATGATGAACTCTTCATCAATGGGGGAATGCAGGAAGGCCCTTTTGACATTGAAATGCCAGATATTTTGTTTGGATTTGAGGAATTAGATAAGGAGTAATCACAAATTTGACGGCTTACCCATTGGCGTAAAGGTGTCTGTGTAGTCAAGCCCTTGAATTTGATTGAATCCTTCAACACACAATTGGGCCTTGCACCTGAATGGGTCCCCATAGCAATTCTTCTTGATTTTATAGATCCAGGTTGTCTTTAGAGCAGTTTTTGGTTCATGTCCATCATATTCTTCCCATACGTGGAGGCCTTCAATTGACTTCAATTCAATGTTCATAGCTTCTATCCATTTGAGGTAGTGGTAACAATTGAGTGCATCCTTGTACATTTTTGGTTCAAATTAGTGGCAGAATCCAAAGCTTTTTAGAGGCTTGATGCAGGATTTTTCCCTCAGAACTTTCCCAGAAGGAGCTGTATGTTGTTGCTTGGCTTAGTAGCCTCCAGGTTCATTGGGCGCGTGGCAGGGGGATTGTCAGGCTCTTCCACAGACAAGTGCAGGAGTGAATATACCTTGTCAGCAGAGCTGATTGAGTCCTCAGATTGCAATGGATGATCCCAATAGCCAGTCCAGGGGGCTTGAGGTTTCATGGGTGCTTTTGGAGCAAAGTATTGATTTTCAGAAGGGTTATTGGCAGCATTAGCAGGAAGGAAATTTTTTTCAACAGCCAGAACAGGTTCTCTTTTTCAAGGCATCTGAAGGAATTTGACATTATTTGAAGAGATGATGGAACCATTTTTTTTCAGAATTCAATATGAGTGGAGAAGAGGATTGAAGCCTACTAGGGTACCCTCTTTGCCTTGGGAGTTGAATTTCATCCCTTTTTGCCTTTTTCTGAAAAGGAAGATGCAGGGATTTCCTATGGGCCTCAGGAGAGAAGATGGAAGAATTCAACTGTGCATTTTCATCCAGGGGGTCAGAGCGTCTCCATCAGCTGGAATGTGGTTGAGCATGAGACAACAACCTTTGATGACTTTATGCCAGAAAGTCATTGGAAGTCTGCTGTCCTTCAGGGTGGATCTGGCTAATTCTATAATGTTTTTTTGGCCTGTTCTTCTCAAAAATTGTGTTATTGATGATAAGGTGCAGATAAAATGTGAGGTATGTGTCTTTGTTCTAGAAAAGAGGAAAATTTTGAGTTGAAAAATTTGGTTCCTTCATCTGACAAAACTTCCAAGGGATAAGAGCCGCGCAAATGGTGTTCCTTTTCAAGCACATCAATGAGTATCTTGGCCATCTTTTCCTTTGACTCGATTGGGAAAGCAGCAAGGTAGCCGCTTGCATTTTCCACAAGTGACAGGATAAACCAATGCCCATTCCTGGTTGATGGTTGAATGGGCCCCATTAGGTAAAGATGGATGCTTTCAAAAAATTTCAATGATTTAGCAAAAGAAAATCAAAGGCTGAATTTTTGATCATGCTCTTCACAGATTCCACACACTGGAACCTTGATTTGAAATTTCTGGGAATGTGTTGGTGAGGGAAGACATTTTTGAGATGGAAGCATGGCCATACTTCCTGTGGATTTCCTGCAGCACATCCTCAGGAGATGAGACTTCAGGGTCAAGAAGGATTTGTGAGAGGGAGTTGGCAGCATATACAGGTTTTGCTTCAACACTTCACAAAGTATTTGCTTTCCATCATGAAAGACAAAAAAGTGGTTATCCTTGGCAAGAATCAAGCAACCATTAGCGTTCATCACACCTGCACTAATCAAATTGATTGTGGCTTCTGGGATGTAGAACACATCTGTGAGCTTGATGGTGATGTCCTTCAAGTGCAGTTATGCTCTCCCCTTGGATTTGATTGGCAGACTGGCTCCTTCCTTCCTGTTTTTGATTGGATTTCCAAAATATGGTTCCATCTTGACAAAATATTGACTGTCATTAATCATGTGAACCAATGCACCACTGTTGAGAAAGAAGTGTAGGTGAGGATTTCTGCAATTGATCCATTGGTTTAGAAGCTCTAGGTAGTGTTATGAGTTTTGCTTGCCTTGATCTTTTGTTCTTCCTTTTTTTTTCTTTCCACTTGAATTGGTTTTCTCTCCACCACTTGGGAAAAATCTTTTGGTGTAAGTGCAAGCAGTCTTTGGCGGAGTGATTTTTGTACTGTACTGGGTGGGGGTAGCCTTTGGCACCCCTCTTTGGCTCTGAAGGTTTATGAGGGTGTTAAAGGGAGGACTTCCCTCCAAACAGAGCAACATTGGCCTTTGATTTTGAGTATTAGATTGAGGATTGGGCCAGAAATTTGTTGTTCCATTGGGTGAGGTGATTGATTAAATATGCCAAAGACAGTTCTTTATTGGAGTGCATGATCTTTCTCTTGAAGTAGTCCATGGATGAGGAAAATTTGAATAGGAGGTATGCTAAAATGTTGTTGGGTAATTTGATTCTGACATCAGCCATCTTTTGGAGACAGATATTTACCTTAGTTTGGAATTCAACAATATTTTTGGGGTTTGAAGAAAGGTAGAAGAAACTGTTGAACAACCTTGCAGAAGTGGACGCTTGAGATGAGGAATATATGTTGATAATTTATTTCCAAAGGAGTTTGGAAGAGTTCCTGTTTTCTGGAGTGAATATTTTATCATGCATAGGGGAATCAATCTTTGAGATGATGAGAAGCTTGAGTTTGTCATTGAACGTAGGCTCCAGCTCAGAGGTCTTGTGATTGATGATCGAAGCACATAATCTCAAGTTGAGTATGGCATCCATCTTTTCTCTCCAGATGCCATATTTTCTCCTCTGAGTAGGGGAATTTTCTTGAGAGCAGTTTTGAGCATTTTCTGGAAAAGTACATCCATTGTGTCCAGATAGGATCCTTCCTCAGTCTTTTCAAAAGTTGTTTATTGTAGTTGTAGAGGTTCTTTTGGCGTGTAAATGTGATGAAATAGTGAGAATTAATTTAATGCAAGAATGAGGACTAAGGAAATTAAAAAAACAAGTGTGAGATTGGGAGAATATGAAAAATGAGAGGAAAAGACCAGGACAACCAACAGGAAGAGAATACTGCATGAGATTGGGTAAGAGGATCTAGGCAAGACATTCAGTCAATGCAGCTTCAATTTTGATTTGGGTGGTAGGATGAGGCTGAAATTCAGCTGAGGATGAGTCTCACAAGATTGAGGATGTTTGAGGTAACAAAAGAATCTCACCAGGCATTCTGGACTGGTTGTTTGTTGAGGGTTGAGTTGAGGCTTGCAGCAATGAGGATGGTGTAGGTAAGAGTTGAAGTAATAAGTCAAAATAGAAGGATGAAGAATAAGAATAAGAGCAAAATTTGGGGGAAGACTTGGTCAAGATTGAGGTTGATTTAAATTATTTGAAATTTTTCTGCTCCAACAGAGACTGAGTCTTAGCTGGGGAGAGGATAGTGAGAAGGTTCACTTCCCCCCTTTGGGATCTAGTCATTGATCCAAGTATCAGACCAGGGGTGTGGCCTATTGGTGCTCTCTAAAAGCTGTGTGGTGAGGTTCCTGTGATACTGTTTGTTGTCCAGAAGTGAAATTTCAAAAAATACCCATGCATCAATTCCCATTTTTGGAAAAATATTGGGGTTCTTCCCTACTAGGAAAGGACCCTGCTAGGAAAGGATCTCACTGCAGGAGGTTCAAAGGCTTCTGGAACCCTATAGTTACATATCTACATCAGTAATAGTTGAATTATTTCCCATAAAAACAAATCAATCAAATTTCCCATGAAATTTTTCACAAAACCAACATTTGACTCCACTTGTGAAAAATCTTGTCCCTCAATAGTAACCCTAGATGAGGATGAAATTGGAGCTTCTAATTTTTTATTTCCCAAATACCTAACCAAATGCCCAGCTTCTGCTACAGATTTTTTAACTGCAATATCAATTAATTCCTTCAATGCAGCCATTTTGAAACCAGGGGGGCTTGGGTTTTCCACTTTTGCCATAATCCAAAAAATCTAAAGTAAATTTATCATTGATTCCAGCTGTTTCAACAACTCCACAGTGTACTTGCTTTTGGGTTGAGTGAAATATTATCCAACAGGCAAGTATTGTATATTTTTTGTGACAAGAATTTTTTTGCCAATAGGCAGAATGTGCAGTAGAGTTTCCAATTTATTTCTGTGGTTCAATAGTCCCAAAATGTAAGAGAAATACCCAAATTTGGGTGTATCTTACTCAAAAATGGTCCAGGTGTGCCTAGGTACCCCTAATTCCTCTCTGAAATGGCCCATTTGGGGCTATTTTGCCTCAAATACGCCAAAAGTGCCATTCACAACATGCACAACCCTGATCACAACTTAGTCCTGGAAGGTCTGGTTGGTAAATGGTTGAGTCATTAACCTCTTTTCACAACCAAGGGGTTTGAATTTATCACATCCCCTTTATTTTCATCAGAATATCATTTCCTAGACTAGATCTCCTCAATGACAAATTAACCCCTGGTTTTACTGGTTCTTTTGTTGATTTGTATGGCCACAGCCATTCTGGTATGAGTGGAAGACTTGATATCAGGAATTATTCAGTGCTTGTACTTTTTAGAACCAAAAATCATTTTGTCTTTAATATTTGGGGCATTGTAGAAGCCAACTAAGGTTAAATCAATGTGATTTGAACATTAAAAAAAAGTTGCTATGGTTCTAGATTCAAAGGAGGAGAACAAGGGGATGAGATTTTGTTTCATTAGTGTTTGATTGGATTCAAGCAGTATCCTGGTCAATTTTTAAAACATTCCACTGGATATCTGGGACAAATTATCTTATTTTAGATTAATAGACTATAATTATCAAAGAGAAGATTGGACTGAAGATTTCTTAAGATATTTAAATAACAATTCAAAAGAGTGGCTTGATTTTTGGGGTTGCTATTTTGATGACAATTAATTACAAATGGCATGCCCCTGTTTTTGCATTTGAAACCCAAAAGCCACCATTTTTGGAATTTAAAGATTCAAATGGTAATGATTATTGCGCCCACAGGTCTATACACCTCTTTTTTTGAATTTTTATGGCATGCAAAAGTCCACATTCCACCATTGTTGGCCTCTGGACCCCCCACACACCACCAAATTTTGTACTATTTGGTACATGGACTTCTGCAAAGCACCAATGATTGCATGTGGACCTGTGCGTCCCAAAACGTTTTGTGCCACTCAACCAAACAAATGATTTGAAATTTTCATAAAATATTAAAAATAATTAGAATAATTTAAAATTTGAAAATTAATATTGAAATGAAAGCTATTGATGATATCTACAATTATGTGATAACAAAAATATAATACCAGGAAAGGAGTTTGTTCATTATTTTTTCCTTGGTCATTTTAAAGCTAATTTTTTTTTCCCCAAGAAATTCAAAAAATATTGGAACGAATTAACAAAAAGAAATTAAAAAAAATGAAGAAATCTAATAATTTAATTTTCTTCAAATTTTTTATTTGGTTATTTTTTTTTACAGAAATCTTTGAACATTAAATTATTTTATGAAGAAAAATTGCAAAATCAAGCACCTTAATATGGAAGGCTGGATCAGTTTCCTTTCTATAGAGGTCAAAATATTTTCCCAAAAGGCTTCAATGCAACAGTTTTTATTTATGTGGAATTCGCATGATTTAGTTAATTTTTGAATATTTTGTTTTTATTTTTTAATATTTTTTTTTTAATTTCATGGGATAAAAAAATATTTTTACAATTATTAAGGTGAAAATCACAAAAATTACTCCTTTTCTTTTATTATATTTCTTTTATCACATTATTTTATATCTTTTAAAGATGTTTTCTTTCTATATTCAATTCCCAAATTCAACATAATTCTGAGTATTTTGAATAATTTTTTGAGAATTTCAATTTTTTTTTTGAGTGAAACCAAGTTTTGGAAAGACAGGTCCACCCACCATAAATGGTGACATGCAAAATTCCACATGCCAAATAATAGGAATGTAGACCTGTGCATTTCTCCATACCCCAAAAAGGGAGGTTTTTGTGCCTGTGAACTGCATCATCATTGGCGTGTGTATCTACACAAAACAAAAATAAACATCTTGATTTGGATAGCATAATTTCATGATTATTCAAATTCTATTCAAAATAGGTTCATCAGCTATGAGTATACTTTTAAAATACGTACGCACCTAAGTGTGTGCTATGTATGGTTGTAATCCAAATGGGATCCATGTATAAGCCTCTAAGGCTCATTGCAAAATCACACGGACCATATGGGCCTGTGTGGATGTCATGGATTTGGGGAAACAGGCCTCAAAACATGTGAAAGAACTCATTTTTTACACAGGCCATCACAGTCCCTTTGGGATGGATGAGCCACCCCAATAAACTGGGGTTTTATGGGCATTATTTGGGATTCTATTTATTTTGGACATACTTGGCCAGCCAGGCTGGCCCTCCAAACTTTTCAATTTAGTTATTTGGGCTGGGATGGCCTGTTGCAGCAGTTTCCTGTGTTGCAGCCACTTGGTGCTGCTGTTTCTTGCGTTTAGCCCGTTGTGGTGACCAAATCAGGACACCTCATGTAAAGGGAATTTCTTTAATTTTTTTTAATCCAGATATCATAAAAAAAAATAGATATTTTCCGCTATCATGATGGAAACCCTTCTATTTTCCCTCTTGCCAATTCCTCATTTTCATAACATTCTAGGTAGGCCTCCCCTGGGCCCCTCCAATCCCCAGATCCTCTGTTAAATTCCTCTGTGTTTCATTTGCGGCCCTAATTTTTGGCTGAGCGCAAGGTATGATCATCATCTCCATCATCCACCCATCCTCAAGATCACTATCACCACCCCTGCCATCCAATCAATCCCTCTTCATCTGGTTGGCCGTTGGCCTTGCCAACAGCATTCCCATCCCATCCTTTTCACCCCCATCAACTTTTCTTTGCCATCTGATGGACCCCGAGCTGTGGCTTGTGGCTTTTGGTTTCTTTGTCCGTCAACTTGCCAATGGTCATAATCCCAGCCTACCCCCTTGTGCCTTGGTCATCCCACATCCAAGCGCCATCTCACCAACCACCCAACCAAAGCCGCTGACATCAACAATACCATTGACATTGTCTTCTCTGTTGCAAATACAACTGTGACTGACACAACAACAGCTTGCCAAAGCCAACAGCCTCATCTGTTGGTGCCAATATTTTTTAATTGAATCTCCGCCCAATCATTTGCTCATCCACCTCCTCTCACTGACTTCTCGATCCCTCCCAAGCCTCCTTTATCTGCATTTCATCAAATTTTCATCCACAACCCCTGTTGTTACCCCGCCTCCGCAAAGCCGCAGACATCCTTCCAACTGCCCGCTGTTGTCCATGACATGAGCTGTTCTCCTTGTTTTTCTCATCTTCATTTTTCTTTTTTTTCATATTTCAGGGCCTCCTGTTGCAATTTTTACTATTCTTCACCACTTGTTTTTTCCTGATACCCTGATCAAAAAAAAATCCTGCTTTCATTTGTCTTGTCTCCTTGTAAATAGTACACAGGGCCTCTTGTCCAAAGAAAGAGGGGCTCTCCCCCCGCCTTTTTCCTGGGATCCCTCTTATGATCCATGATCCATGATCCATCTATAGCACTATAAGCAATCAATCAATCTGGGGGTCCCTTCCCCTTTATCCAAGTAATTTTATCCTGGGTATATGTATGATTGCCCCTTGATCTTTGAGCCGCCATACTCAAATATTTATCTGCCCTCTGGGGCCTTGTTTGTTATCACCAACCAATAGTCTTGATGGTTGAAGAAGAATTTTTTTGATTGAATTCTTGAGTGTGTTATTCCACTCTTGTTCCCTTTTTCCGACCATACTGATATTGATAATTCTTTTTGATCATCCTTCCAGAACCATTCATGCTTGACTGAGAGGTTTCTTTAAGCTTTAAAACTGGAGTGTGAAATCTCCCTTTATTTCTTTAAATTTGGATTCCGCCACACTATTTTTGAGTCCCTTGAGAAGTGTTGGGTTATTCATGTTCAGAATTGTTACTGAGTTGCTTCTAGAGATTCATGAAACAAATTTTTTTTTTTTTGTACAGCCACCCACAGTTATCTGGTAACCTTGAAGCGCTTGATTGTGGAAAGTTGGAAAGGTTCATTGAGAACATGGAGGTTGGTTGGGATTGAGTTGATCTTTCCTAATCTACTGCTGATTACCAGAGTTATTAGCTTGTGGGTGTTGTTACTTACAACCACCTTGTTCTGTTGAAATCTGAACAAAAATGTCACTTTTTTGTTCAAGTCTTTTCCCACACCATCCTGCCTCAGATAGTGTTGTTTCCTTGCTACCAATTACCATCAAACTTATCCCTTTCCATTGATTGCTCATTCATAAGGTTCTGGACCTTGATTCCGGTTATGTTTAAATATTTTTGTAAAGCTCAGGAGGGCAGCCTAAAAAGTACCTTTCCCCTCCACAGAACTGCCTTCAGCCCAGCACTTTTTGGAGTCTTACACCATTTCTGGGCCCAAAAATATGTGCAGGGTTGTTGTAGGGGGCAGAGGGACTCAATTGGAGTCCCTCCACCCCAGTTGGTTGTTGCAGCCGTGCGCAAGGGGCCCCTGCAACCAGCCCAGGTTGCAGGCGCAGTGGGGGGAGCAAGACTGCTTCCCCCCCAGCTCCTCACCTCCATTGCCGCAAGGGAGGGAAAAAGGTGGCCAGGCTGTTTGCAACAAGGCAACCAGCGGTGGGGGGGATTTGATCACCCTCCCACCAGCAAAGTACCAGGATGGTTGAAACAAGGCAACTGGTGGTGGGGGGGGGGACCTGACCACCCTCCCACCAACAAACAAGGGGGACTCTCCCCCCCCCTTTACCAAGGGGGATGAGCAACAGGCTGAGGGGGATCTGACCACCTCCCAGCCCAAATATTGGTAGCAATGCCCTGGGGGAATATCAAGCTCCAGGGACCTGGTAGGGGGGATTTGACCCCCCCCAGGGAATTTAAAGAAAAAGGGGGTGTGGCATGCCTACCGGTTACACCCCCCCTTGTGAGTTTGAGACTGGACCCAGGTGAGTACTTGGTCCCACCTGTCCCATTTGTGGGGCCAGAGGCTGGTTGAATGAGGCAACCAGCCATGTAAGTGATGTCAGAGGGTAAACCAAGTTGGTTGTAACAGACAACCAGCCAGAGATTGAACAGCAAAGGGGCTGATTCAGCCCTGTGAGGGTGGAAACCACAAAATCAACTGCAACATTCTGGTTGAAAGGGTTAAGGGACAAATTCCATGTGGGCTGATGTAGTCCAAACTAAGCAAAAAGGCCTTTAGAGTCTGTAGAGCCTCTTTGGGGAGGAACTTTTGCCTTTTCCCCTGTTGAATCATGGGCCCACAAGAAACCAATCTTTGGTACTTAAGGAGCTCTTCTCCCTGATGTTTTCCATCATCAATTCAAATTCATCCAATCAATTATCCAATTTATTACCCCATTTTAAGAGCCCATTAGCCTTTGTAGACACAAGGCTTCAAGCATTTATTTTTCTTTAATTGCTGCTCCTGAGAAAATTTTTTTAAAAAAATCTCTTGGCTAAAATTTATAAGTGCAAGGTTCATACAAGCACTCTCCAATTTTTTGGTGTAGTTATTTCAAAGGAGGTCATTTTTGTGGAATCATCCAGATTTTAATGCAACTTGAACTTAAATGTGCCATTTTTGGTTCATTATTTACAAATAATTCTTGGTTTTAGAAAGTTTTATTGGAATTTAATGCACCAATATTACAAGAAAATTTTGAATTTACAAAATCTTGTTGAGAAAGATTTCCCTTTTGTTTTCACCAAAAAATCTGCCTTTTATTTTATAGCTCTGAAGAAAGCTTTTCAAAAAGCACTATACTTTCTCACTTGGACAAACTATCTTGCAACATTTCCAAAACAGATGAAAGAAAATATGCTTTGGGGTGTCATTTTAAAATTTTCCAATTCCTCCAATTTTTTTATCCTGTAGCTTAAAAATCCAGGAAGTTAAAATTGGCTGAACTTGAATTAAAAATTTATTATAAGTAAGTTCTTGGCAAGATTTATTTCTTGAAGAAATCTTTCTGATGCATTTTGAGTTTCAGGGAACCTTTCAAGGTCCTAACTGACCACAATTCTATGAAGTATGGCATGAGAAAAAAAGCTCCTGCACATACGCAGGAACAATGGGTGGAATATCTCTCCAATTTCAAATTCAAGGTCATGTACCTCCATGGAAAGAAATTTGCCATCCCTGATGCTTTATCAAATTAGGGAAATATTTATCCCAGGGGGGGCACCTTTTCTGACAACTCTGAAAACCTTTAATCACTCTTCCAAGGCTATTTTTCTCAACTAATTTTCACCATCCCCCTTTTTTTAGAAAATTCCTCCAAACTGAAAAAAGCCTATTAAAACAATTCCCACTGTATAAAAATTTGAAATACATGAACCTCAACTTTGGATTTGGACTAATTGATCAACAACAAGTTTTATTTAGTTTCTCAAGAGCATATATTAGAATCTAACTAACCTATTATCAGGTTACATATATTAAATATTGGCATGAATATTCACTTTATGTTCAGTATTTTAAGGAAAAAATCTACCAATCAATTGCACAATGATGAAATTTAAGTTTTGGCTCCTCAATTTTTCAGAGATTTATTTTTCTGTCCAAAACCAGAAGCAGGTGTGCTAAGTGTGTTTTTGTCAAAATACACATGAGAAAACAAATCGAGCAACATTGGAAAAAGGAGAATGTGTTATTAGTATGAAGAAATCATATCCATGTCAAGGCAGTGATGAAAAAATTAAAAGAATCCTTGCCACAAGGTCAAGAGGGGTCTTTTCTATTTGTCTGTCTTGGTCTTTCCTTGGGTCTGTCTATCAGCTTTGATCTTTCTTTTTTTTCCTTCTATCCACCTTGGTCTTCTGGCCTGCTGATGGTTATTAGTTTCACCAGTTGGTTTGTTTGTTTGATCAGATTTTCTTTATTCTTCCTTGTTTTTTTTGTTTTATTTCAGTTGGAGGAGGATTTCAGATGATGAGGGAATTAATCCTGAGGCTGTGTGTTGTCCCAATTGGAACATTCAGCTGTAGTGGCACAGATGATAACCCTGCACAACAAATCCAAGTTTTCCCAATTGGGACACCTTTGAGCTGGGGAGGTTGCATTAAAGCAACTGATTTCGACTACCTACATTTATCCCAATTGGGATAACTCTGGAGTGGTCTGGCAATGTATCTGCGCAAACTTGACTAATTTTGTGAACAAAACTTGGCTCAGTATCCTCAGCCATAATTTACCCTCAGCCAGCCTTAATCCTCAGTACAATTGACCTTATACCATTGTATCTACATGAAGCACCTCCTGAAGTATCCTCTTGCATTACTTTCAGGTTCTAGTCAACTTTCCCATGCACCTCCCTTCCTCTCTATTGCTTGGTTTATCCTCATCTCTCCTTCAACTCTATCTGGTATGAGAAGTGCATACTTTAAATCCATACTACAGACTCCTGGCTGGAAATCCCATACTCCAGTTCAGTAAATGCCACACCTTTCTGCACAGAACCATTACCCAATACATCAAGCCACTACCTCAAGCCAAATTTGTAAGAATGTAATACCATGGGGCATCACACTCTCAGCGCCAGTCATCCCTCCTCAAGGCCTCCCTTCATTTCTCACATATACTGGCCTCACTCCCTCTTCCTTGACTGATCCCCCCCAAGGAAATAGTATAATAATTCTTATTGATTAGTCCCTCTTCAAATAGGTGTCATCTCAGAAAAATAAATCCATCAATCCTAACTTACTCATCTCACCTACCCCTTTGGTGTTTCTCTTATAGGATTCAATCATCAAAATCATTCTGAGCCTTACTGCTGGATTCTCCTCCTCAAAATTGTCAATAATCTAAGTCTCTTCCTTATTGAAATCAATCTCAATTCTCAATCCTGAGTTCTGTAAGAAGTAGTGCCTGTGTTATCAGCCCCTTGCACTTTGGGGGTGGTTTTGACATTATACTAATTCCTTCCCTTTTATTAATACCCATCTCTGTATCTCAATAGACCTTTCCTATCCATCTATGCAACCCATTCCATCCCATGGATAAAACTACCCTTAATATTTGTGGGCTAGTGCAGGATAAGTTCTAAAAAGTTTGTTGCTTTTCACATGTTCCAAAGGAATTAATTGCAGAAATATCCATCCCCCACTTCCCCTCTCCATTGGCCCTTAAATGCAAATTGGACAGAACTTTGATGACTCCAATAGTTTTGATCAAACTTTGACAAATTTTGGCTTTGACTTTGACTTGGAGTTTGAATTGGAAATTTGAATTCAACACTTTGGTTTTGAATTTGACCACTTTGACTGCTTTTACTTTTACCACGTCAACCGCTTTGACTCACTTTTACCCACTTCAAAATGCTTTGACCCGCTTTGACAAATTCTTTACAACCTCAAGACTTTTGTGGCCAATCTTTTCTCCTCATCTCTGGGGACTTTCCTTGGTTCACTTCCCTACAACATAAGTGGAAACCATGCCTCCTCTATGTAAAAGGCCTTCCATCATCACCATTCTAACTTTAAATAGGGCATCCTGAGGAAGTGGTTCAACACTAGAAGTTCAGGATCACAATAAATCTACTCCTCAAGCCTGCAGAAGTGGGAGGACATTTTATAAACTCCCAGAACCAGCTTCCAAAAACATGTATGCTGTTATCCTTCCTCCAGCTCCTCCAAAAGCTTCCATATCTCCTGACCAGCCTGTTTTCAGACCTTTTTCTAATTTTGTAATGGGTCAATATACCCTAGCAAGTTTTGGATTGGATTCTACTTTGTAGGATCCCAGCATGATTCCTCTCCCTGAGGATGAGGAAGAGGAGGAAAGAAACCCAGGATTTGAATCTAGGATCATCAGTAACCTTCATTCACAAACTGTTGGACCTCAGGAGGAATCTTCAGAACCATTAGCTTCCACTGAAATTCTTGATCCTAAAAGTCAACTTCCCCCTTAACCCCCTGCTCTGGACCCTACTCTCTTAGCCATCCTCCAAACCATGACTTCAGCAGGGGCCAAACTTTCTCAACCTCCAACAACCACTACTTACCACTCTGGAATGTTTAAAGCTCCCTGGATAAATCTGCCTGACAAATTTGAATTCAATAACCCTACCAAGCTCAGACCCTTTTTAAAAGCTTGCAAAATCATCTTTGAAAATGATGAAGGAACCTTTTGTGTGGATAGAAGGAAATTCTTTTTTGCTGTATCCTATCTCTCTGGGAACAAAATCCATTGTATCCAACCCTATCTGAATCACCTCTCCAATCAAGAGCCCTCTTTCCTGCTCAACTGCTGGAACCAATTCATAGAGAAACTTTATACTCTCTTTGGAAATTTTCTGGAAGTAGCCAAAGCAGAAGAGGAACTTGTGAACTTGAAGATGAAGGACTCTGGATATACTTCAAACCACATCACAGAATTTTTGTCAATTATGAATAAAGTTTCTGGATGGGGTGATAGAGCCTTCTATTTCAATTATTGCCAAAGTCTCCCCTCTTGAATTATGGAACAACTAGCTCAAGATGATTGCTCTGTGGAAGCCCTTTGAGACCTTATGGATGTAGTGTTGGATTAAAATACTAGGTACCACAAACAAGTCAAGGAAGATTCTTCTCATCCAAGCCACTCCAAACAACAAAGATCCTCTCAGTCTGACAAGGGTAAGGGTAAGGCCAAGAAGAAAGACAAATCCGCAAAGAATCAATCTTTCTCAACAAAACCTACATTGGAATTAGGTCCTGATGGCAAGCTCAAGGCTGTTGAAAAGGCAAGAAGGGAGAAGGAGGGAATATGTATGTATTGTGGAGGGAATCACAAGACTGACAACTGTATAACAAAGCCTGTCTCCAATTTCTCTTCTAACCCAAACTCTTCTTCTGCTCACAAGTCAAAAGAAAATTAGTTAGTTCTCCTTTTGTACTCTAGGATTATCACTCTACTGATTTTAGGGTAGAAAAGATACAAAAAGATTACTCTGAAAAACTTTCTGAAGGCTTATGTTTTATTCTCTTTCACCAGTACTTCAGCTATAGTGTTTTGATTTATTCAGGTGCTACTCAATCTTTAATGGCTAAAAATATGGTTCTAAATTTTTCCTTGCAGCATAATCTTTTGGGAAAACCTATCTCTCTCTTCAATTTCAGTCCTGAAAATTCACCCTTTCAGCTAATCACTCACATGGTAGCTTGGGAGATCTCAATTCCCTCCTTTCCAAGGTTTGAATCCAAATTCCTTTTATTAAATGCACCATTCTCAGAAGAAATCATCCTGTGAATCAAATTCCTCCATCAATGGAACCCTGAAGTGAACTGGAAGATGGGTCTGATCACCCCAAGAGACCAGTCAACTGAAGAAACTTCCACCAATTTTTTTGAACTCAAAATGGCCAATCTACCTTCAACTAGTTTCCTTAGTACTATTCCTTTGGAACGGCATTCTTTTGCATTCCCCCTCACTTGATAACATTTGCATCCTCAACACAACATCCAATTCCCTTTGAGTTCAAAAATAGCCCACCTTGCTTGGAAATTTGCTTATCCCTTGACTATTCCACTGGAGGAAGAATACAGGGATTCATCCTTGCATATCATGCAATTGGTTACCTCTTTTAACATTTCTGTCCCTCCCCACAAAAAAAATTAAGCTGACTGGGATAAGTTTTATATTGATGAAGACCCTGAAGAAATAGAAACTGTGTTGGAGAAAGTTCCTGATGATTACCATTCTTTCCAAAATGTTTTTCTCCAAGGTTAACACAGATAAACTTCCTCCTCACCATTCTTAAAATCAGCAAATTGAACTGGAAGGTACTTTACCTCCAGTTGGGCCGGTCTACTCTCTATATCAAAGTGAAAGCTCTACCCTACAAGCCTACATAGAAGAGGATGTAGAGAAAGGTTTCATCTGGTCCAGAACTTCAAGAACTTCGGTACCTTTTCTATTTTTCAAGAAGAAGGATTGCAGTTTGCAGTTATGTGTTGATTATTGCAAGCTTAGCACTGTAACCAGGAAGAATAAATATCCCCTTCCTCCAATGAATTTCTTACTGACTATCTTTTCAGCTTCTTCTCTCTTCTCCAAAATTGACCTCAGAGGCACTTACAACCTTTTTTGCATCAAGGAGGGAGATGAAAATTTCACAAAATTTAGGTCTCAATTTGGAAGCTATGAACAGCTGGTTATGACTTTTAACCTGACTAATGCCCCAGCTTCTTTCCAGAACCTTATCAATGGAATCCTTTCTGATCTCCTCAAAATTTATGTGGTAGTTTACCTTGATGATATCCTCATTTTTTCTATGAATTTGAAGTAACACATTTCTCATGTGTGTGAAGTACTAACCAGAATCAGAAAGCACAATATCTATGCAAAAGCTTCCAAATGCAGCTTCCATGCACCTTCTGTGGACTATTTTGGTTATTTTATCTCAGGGGATGGTATCTTCATGGACAAAAACAAATTCAAGACAATCCTTTCCAAGAAATTTTCCCAAAACAGAAAGGCCTTGCAGTCTTTCCTTGTTTTTCCTAAATTCTATTTCAGGTTTCTCAAGAACTACTCCAAACAGGTCTTTCACCTCACCTCTATTGCTGGAAACAGCTCCAATTTCTCCCTCACTCCTGAAGCTTTGAAACATTTTAAAAACATCAAGCAAGCCTTCACCCAAGCTCCAGTCCTTTGCCATTTTGATCAAATCCTGAAAAATTATGTTGAAACTGATGCCAGTGACTATGCACTGGGTGCTTTTCTGCACCAGATGAATGCTGAAAATACTAATCCTCTTGCCATTGGCAGAAGAAAAATTTCCAGTTCAAAAATCAACTATGAAATCCATGACAAAGAAATCCTTGCAATTTTTTTTCCCTCCAGAAATGGTGTGCTTACCTGTTGACAGTTACTGATCCCTTCAAAGTTTTGACTGATCATTCCTCCTTGAAGTATTTTATGTCTTTCAAGGTTCTCACTAGAAGACATGCTTGTTGGGCAGAGCTCATCTCTGAATTCAATTTTGTAATCACTTACAGGTCTGGAAAATTTTCAAGAATACCAGATATCCTATTGCTTTGGGACAAAGTGTATACAGCAGGGGGAACACCATATTCTAAAAATAATCCTGGAAATTGTCAAAAGCTTCTGAAATAAAATGAAGTTGAAGTTTTGAAAATATTTTTAATTTCTGCTAATAAACTCTATGATCAACTGAGTGAATTGAATTCTAGTAAACAAGCTGACAAGTTAATTCAAGTTCTCATTAAAATTCTGAATAAAAATGAAGAAGTAACTGATTATTCCTTAGACCCCTTTAGTGGATTACCCCTGCTTC
Source organism: Puccinia polysora (assembly GCA_025617555.3). Taxonomy (NCBI): domain Eukaryota; kingdom Fungi; phylum Basidiomycota; class Pucciniomycetes; order Pucciniales; family Pucciniaceae; genus Puccinia; species Puccinia polysora. The sequence continues at coordinate 42,638,537 of CM062613.1, forward strand.
AGAGTAAAGTGGTCATACCTAATCAAGCTAAAATCTTAAATAAAAGATACTTCAACAATGTCATGAATCCCCTCTTGCAGGTCACCCTGGCCAAAAAAAGACCCCCAACCTCATCAAAAGTTCTTTCTCTCGGAATGGAATGTCAAAAGATGTTAAGAATTACATTTCAGCCTACCACCTTTGCAACAGGAACAAGACTAGGAATGAAAAGGAACTAGGAATATCAATCCTCTTCCAATCCCTGATACCCCCTGGATATCTATCTCTATGTACTTCATCTCTCAACTACCTCTCTTTAATGGATTTCATTATATCCTTTTTTTTGTGGACCATTTCTTTAAGATGGCCCTTTTCATTAAAACAAAAAATACACTGAGTGCATTGGAATTGGTTAAACTTTTAATCAGCCATGTCTTCTCAAAGCATGGACTGCCTTCTGACATCATAAGTGACCAAGGCTCCTTTTTAATCTCTTCTTTCTTGAAAAAACTCTGTGAAAAACAACATATTCAAAGTAATCTCTCCACAGCTTACCACCCAGAAACAGATGGTCAAAATGAAAGATTCAATCAAGTAATAGAACAATATCTTTGAATGTACGTCAGTTGTCACCAGGACAATTGGCATACTTGGCTCCCCTTGGCAGAATTATCTTAAAAAAAATTTTTTTACTCTTCTGCTCACCAATCACCCTTCTTCACCCTTTATGGAAGGAATCCTAGCTTTGAATTCTTGCATGTGTTTGATAATCAACCTGCTATTAATTAAAAAGATCAGATTCAGAATAACCAGATTCAACTTAAGAAAGAATTACAAGAGTCTATGGATGAGTATAAGAAATATGCTGACCTTAATAGAAAAGAAATTCCAAAAGGTACCACTCCTGTGAATAAAGTTTGATTATCTGCAAAGAATATCAATCCTAACAGACCTTCCAAGGGGGCCCTCTGAGCATTGGTTGGGTCATTCTCTCATTATTGAAAAAATAGGATCTCATGCTTTCAAAATCTAACTCCCTGATCAATGATCATACATCCACCCTGTCTTGCATTTTTCACTTCTCAAACCCTACTCCTCAGACCCAAACTCTCTTACCAACCACCTCCTGAATCAGTGGAAATTGATGGCCAAGAAGAATTGGAAGTGTCTCAAATCCTGGATTTTAAGATTAGGTGTGGCAAGCTCCTCTACTTATTCAAATGAAAAGCTTTCCTAGGAGAATCTGAAAGAACCTCCTGGGAACCAGTCTCCAATATCACCAACCCTTCAGCCCTTCTCCACAACTTCAACTCTCTCTACCCATCCAAACCCAAATCTTCTTGATCCTCTTCATTGCCACCTCCCATCCCTATCCTTATCCATCATTCCATTTTTTCCTTCTCATCATTTCAGTTATGTCTCCTCTTCAACCATTAAACAAAATATTACTTCTATTTCATCTTCAATAAATAAGGGGAAAATAATAATAATAATAAAACAAAAGAAAATTTTATCTACAACTCTTTCTAAATTTTAGCCACTAAGTCAGAAATTTTAGTAACCCAAAGACAAGCTAGACTCATCTTCCTACTTTCATATTCTTCTATATCCTTGGGAGTAGCTCCCATTTCATAATTAACTCCAGATAAAGGAAGAAATTCTTCCAAATCTGCTGCCAATTCCTCCTTAATATCCTTCTTTCTCCCCTTCTGCTCCGCCTGTTTTACACTATTCAAACCCCAGCAAAAAAACCATATTAGTTCTGGAATCCTTTGAAAAATTTCCAAGTTTCTCTTCAATGGTCTTTAGGTCCCCAAATGGATCATCCTCAATGGCATCCATGGGCCCAACCACTATTCCTCCAGAACAAGCATAAAAACAAAATTTCTCCTTACTCATTCTCCTAAAATCACACCTGATCCCATTGTTGGCCAAAATCCTCCCAACCAATACTTCAATAGTCCTTGGCCCAGGAGTGCCTTTTTCTACTTCTTCCACTTCCCTTCCTTTCCATTTCCTTCTTCCAATTACTTCCTGTTCTTAATTTTCTTTTTCCTCTTCTTCTTCCTCTATGTCTCCTTCTTTTTCATCCTCCTCCTCTTCATCACACTCTCCAGGAGCATCTTCATCCTCTTCCTCCTCAACCCTCTTCTCGTCATCAACTTTGAAGGGAACAGGGGCCTTTCCACAATTTTTATGCCTTTCAAAGTTTGAAATTTGATGCTTTGATGCTTCTTTGGCTCCCTTATCACTACTTTGACCATGCTTCTACCATACTACAACAGCTTTGACCGTCATTTGACAAGATTTTATGGCTTCAAACATATTGCATTGAACTTTGATTGGTTTGACTCTTGATTTTTGAGCTTTGACAAATTTGATTCAACAGGTTTGATGGTTCTTTGACTGCTTCAAGGGTGGTTTGACCAACTTTGAGCGCTTCAAAATTGCTTTAAAGGTGGTTAAATTACTCTTCTACGCCTTCAGAATCTGTGATCAAACTGATGAATGACAAGAATGGCTTTCCCAAGCGGATGTTGAGAGTTTTCAAACATGGTGAATCCTTCCTTAACGTCCCATCCAGGGCCAACTGGCCTTTCCTTCTCTTCTCCATGCGCCTCATTTTATCCTTCAAAGCCTCAACTAATAACAGATTAAGCAAAAAATCTATCAGAAGAAATCCTTCATCAAACAGAAGATATCACATAAACCACTCAACATCTGTTGGACCTACCCTTCTGGAAGCTCCCAGAGACACACTTGAGTAGTCAGGTGCCTCTATCACTTTGAATTCACCTCCAACGTCATCCTTCACCTATAAAATGGGGCAAGCACCTTCCTTCCAGCTTCTGAGGTTCCAGAGAAGGGTATTTTTTACCTTCTGCATTATTTACACTTGCCAGACTTGGGGTGATGCTGGTGGTGAATATCTTCTCTTTTTAAAGGCATCTGGAGCAGGGAGGGTAATATTGTTTGACAGGATGGTAACCATTGTTTATTTATATGGTGAATGAAAGAGCGGTTGATCTGTTGTAGGATGAAAGGGATGTAAAGATTTCAGGTGGAGATGGTGATGGATAAGGTAGGGGGAAATACAAATCAGTCATAGTGATGAACTCAATCAACTTCTCACCTTCTCTTATAGGTATCAGGAGCTAACACTTCCTCTTCTGGGGGGTACTGTCATGACCACAACTTGACTCAGTCTCCTCAGCCATACTTTACCCTCAGCCAGCATCAATCCTAAGTAAAATCCACCTTCTAACCTTGGATCCACATGCAGCACCTCCTAAAGTATCCTCTTGCAATTCCTGCAGGTTCTAGTCAACTTTCCCATGCTCCTCACTTCCTCTCTATGACTTGGTTTATCCTCATCTCTCTTTCAACTCTATCTGGTATGAGAATTGCATACTTTGAATCCATAGTAAAGACTCTTGGCTGGAAATCCCATACTCCAGTTCAGTAAATGCCACACCTTTCTGGAAAGACCCATTACCAAATCCATCAAGCCACTACCTCAAGCCCAGTTAGTCAACATGTAATACCATGGGAAATCCCAGCCCCAGAACTTTTCATCCCTCCTCAAGGCCTCCCTTCAGTTCTCATATATACTGGCCTCTCCTCCTGTTCCTGGACTAATTCCCCCCAAGGAATTAGTATAACAATTCTTATTGGTTAGTCCTTCTTCCCATAGTTGTCATCTCAGCAAAAAAAGCCATCCAGCCTACCTTACTCATCTTACCTAACCCTTTGGTGTTGCTTTTATAGGATTCATTCATCAAAATCCTCCTGAGATTACTCCCGGATTCTTCTCCTCATCATTTTCATTAATCTACATCTCTTACTTATTGGAATCAATCTCAATTTTATATCCTGAGTTCTGTGAAAAGTAGTGCCTGTGCCATCATCCACTTGCATTTCTGCGGTGTTTGTGACAACTACCAAAAAAGACTAATTTTATTTTTTTATTTTTTCTTTTTTTGGATGAGATTTCAACCCACAAGACTTCTTTTGAACTGGTATAACCAATGAAGTAAAAGACTATCTTAAAATGTGCTAAGATTGCAATTTTAAAAACTCCTTGAATTTAAAGAATTATGGAATTGTCCAGCCACTTCCAATCACACCTATACCTTTGGAATAATTTTTCCATGGATTCAATTCTCAACCACCTTTTTGAAATGGATATGAGTCTATCTTATTTTTATTATATTGTTTCTCAAATGTGGCTCTGTTTATTCAAAGTATGATAAATGTTCATTCAGAAGACCTGGCTAGCCCTTTCATAAAACATGTCTTCTTGAATCACGTCCTCCCTGATGAAATTCTCAGAAATTATAAAACTAAGTTTGAATTTATATTCTAGACCTATCTTTATGAACATCTCAGAGAAACATTTAATGGAAGTTTGCAAGAGCTTGCAAGCTTTATAACTAGGAAACTGCAACACTACAATCTCTTGGGTTATTTTTTTGCCAAAAAATAACCATATCCCCCTCTCCTCAGCATTTTCCACCTTACTTCAAAAGCATGAAACAAATCTACCTCATTCCATAAGCATGAAAATATTTTACTCAAGTTAAAAAATCATGAAAAAAATCTAACCCAGTCCAAAAGTGTGGCACAAATCCACCTAAGTCAAACATTTTGAGAAAAACAATGCAAACAATAAAATTTGGTCCACAACTACTATCAAACAAGCGACCACTTTCCATCTCCATTAACTTGGTAAGCACTTTGAACTTTGCAAGTACCATATACAACTAGTTTCAATCCATCTTTTGATGTGATTTTATCCCTTGAAAGAAACACAACTTGCACAAGCCTAGTTTCCAAATTCAATCAAATTCTGGTCACCATCAAAAATTCTGTTTGCGCCTGGTATATTCAACTATCCAAATACTTGCTAAAACATATTAATACCTTTCTAATGCCCAGGAATCATTATTCTTTTGCTTCCTTAATCAAATGTGTGACAATAAATTCACAACTCCCGGTTGTGTGGGAGTTTTTTAAGGCCCTACAAGGCCCATAGGCGCGTCCAAAACGCACGTGGGGGCCCATAAGCATATCTACACGCGTCCATGAGGTTGTTTCAAACATGCGCCACCCACAGGGGGTTGAATACCCCCTGTAAAAGGCATTTTTGGGGCATGTATGTTATAATTATGGCCAGCAATCAGCTTAGGCAAATGAGCAGTACTTAAAGCAAAAGAAATGCTGGACACTGGGTGTCAATATTGTCTAATGGGGCTCTCACAATGGGGCAATATCTTGGATGAATTTGATTGGAATGATGAATGAATGGATGGAAAACAGCAGGGAGAAGAGCTCCTTAAGTACAAAAGATTGGCCTCTTGTGAGCCCATGATACAACAAGCCAAAAGGCAAATTTTCCGCCCCAAACAAGCTCTACAGGCTCTACTGGCCTTGTTACTTGGTTTGGACTACATCAGCCCACATGGAATTAGTCCCTGTACCCTTACAACCAGCCTGTTCCGGTTATTTCTGGTGTTTCCACCTCAATGGGGCTGAACCAGAACCTTAACTGTTCAATCCCCTTGGCTTGTTTCACTTTACAACCAGCCATTATGACCTTTATCGCCTTGTTTACAGGCTGGTTTCCTCATGCAGCCAGCCCCTGGCCCCTCAAATGGGCCAGGTGGGACCCAGGGCACACCTGGGTCCGGTCTCAGACTCACATGGGGGGGGGGTGTGACCAGCGGACATGCTGTCCCCCCCTCTTTCTCTCAAATCCCTGGTGGGGGCGGTCAAATCCCCTCACCAGGGGCCCTGGGGGTCAATACCCCCAGGGAGTCGTCAAGTAAGTTGGCCTGGGAGGGGATCAAGTCCTCCCAGGCCCATCGCTCCTCCCCCTTGGTAAAGGGGGGGGGAGAGCACCCCTAATTGGTCCCTTCAACCGCTCAATGGTGGAGGGGTGATGAACTCCCCCCCACCTTCCGGTCGCTCAGCTTTCAGCCGGCGCTGCCACCTCCTTGGGCAAGGGGGTGGTCAGGTCCCCCCTGCCCTGACCGACAGCGCTGTCGCTGTTGGTTGCTGGCTGGTTCAACCCAGCCAGCTCGCCCCCATCCCCCTTGCAACAGCAAGCAACGGGAGGGGGAGCAAGCTGGGGCCGCGAGCCCTGGCTCCGTGGTTCTGGTTGCCTAGCGCAACCAGCCGGGCCCGGGCGGGATCCCTTGGCCGCGCGACAGCCCGGCTGCGGGCCGTCGGGCCCTGTGTGGGCCGCACCAAGGAACACAGGCGGCTTTGAACGGGCGGCGGCCCCTAGCGGGCCGGGACAGGGGCGGCTGCCCCAAGCCCAAATCGTGAGAATTACATACTTTGGCGGGCCAGCCCGTCTGGCCAGTTATGTCCATAATAAAGCTTGGGCCCTTTTATGCCCAAATAAGCCCACCTGGCTTGGGTGGCCCATCCACCCTGGCGGGCCCGTGAGGGCCCGTGTCCTAAAAGACCATGGCTTGGGTGGCCCATCCACCCTGGCGGGCCCGTGAGGGCCCGTGTCCTAAAAGACCATAAAAACGCCTTTTGGCACCCACATGCCCAAAACCAATAACACCCACATTGGCCCACGTGGCCCACGTGATGTACAATGGGCCATGGAGGCCCATTTTTGCATCCCATTTGGATTACACACTCCTATGCACATTACCTGAGTGCATCCGCATTTTAAAAATGTACCCCCGTACAAGGCCCTTTTGACGCGTGTTTGGGGGTATAAAACCCCCTGGGGGTTGTGCCAGAATTTTTGGGACCCCCTTGACAACATTTGGGACCCCCTGGACCACATTTGGGTTCCATGAACCCAAATTTAGGATCAACACATACTATGTGGGAATGTTGGACCACACCTAGCAATCCCAAAGTGAAAATAAATTGAATCTAAAGTGAAAGAAAGTGAAACTGCAAACCAAATAATTGAAACTAAAGTGAAACTGGAAGAAAAAACACCACTAAACTTTATCTTTCTCAACTCAAAAGTGAGCAAATTTTATAGTTGTTCAATTGAAAGTTGGATTGAATACTGAAGTACCATTGCATTTTTTTGCAGTATGGGAACAGTGGCAAGCCCTCATTTTTGTGAAATGGCTGCATTGAAGTACTACATTGATAGTGCCATTAACCAAGCTGCAGAAAAGACGGACTCAGTTAATGAAAAATTGGAAGCCCCAATTGCATCCTCATCTAGGGTGCCAATTGAGGAACAAATTTTTTTTGAAATTAAAATTACCTCTGGTGGCGAGTAATATTTTATGTTACTCTGGTCTTTTCCTTATTTAATTTGATTGAAATTTATGGAGTGCATGCCATTAATGTAAACATTTAATTGGTTCCAGAGGCACTTTACCCACCTCCTTTGAGAGCCTTTCCTACTATGGAAGAGGCAAAAAAATATTGTCAAACATGGGAAATGAAGCATTGTTATGCTTTAACAGTTTTCAACTCAAAGAATGATAAATATGTGGATTTAGCATGTGATAGACATGGTTCCTACTCTGGGAAATTTATCACCAAATTTTAAATGCAAAATTACACAAGGAAGGTTGGGTGCAAGTTTTTAATCCTTGCAAGTTGCACAAAGGCAGACCCCTTGTGGAAAATCTACTATAGCCATGATCAACAGAACCATGAATCATCTCCACAACCCTCAGTGCATCCTCACCTGAGCAGAATCTCTGGGGTGGCCTTAGTAAATTTAAAAGAAGGCATGAATGATTGTCTCAATACTATTGAACTGAAAAGAAAATTGAGAAAGATGGATGCCAGAAAATATTTTGATGACCAAACAATCTATAAAACTAAGCGCAAGATAGTGCTTTAAGAAATAAAGGAAAAAAGTGTTATGGAGGTCCTCTTTGAACAACTGGGTGATTCTGGTTGGTTTCATCAATTAAAACTGAGTGGAGGGGGTCACTTGGAGGTCCTATTTTTGGCCCACCCCAAGTCATTAAATCTTTGAAAGAAATTCCATCATATTGCTATGTTGGATTGTACTTATAAAACAAATAAGTGTTGCATGTTGTAAGAATTACAGCCACCTTTAAAAAATTCAAAAAAGCTCTTGTTTTTATAACAATAGAAAAATTTGGGTTCTACAGTTGGTTGTTAAATGCACTAAAGGATCTGGCTTATAATCCTGAGAAACTTCCCAAAGTCTTTGTGATGGGCTGTGGAAAATCTCTGATTTGTACTATAGAAAAAAGTTTCCCTGAATCAACAAGGCAATGTTATCAGTTGCACTTGTCTAACACCATACAAGGAATGTGTAAAGTGCACTTTAATAATGTTGTTAAAGGATGGAAAATCTTTATGTCTCTGTGGGCTTATTATGGGGCCTTGAAAACCAAGGAGGAGGAAGAGGTAAATGATGCAGAACTTAGAGTACATGCAAAATCACTGCTTATACTGCTCATATTCCTAGTTTTGGGTTGCTTACATAATGACTTGTATAAAGTTTTTCTGGGCAAACTGTGAGGATGTGCTTGAGTATATGGATCATAATATCTTTTTTATTATAGAGAAATTTCTAACATCTTGAACTGGCAAAAACCCCGACTTTGGAAATAAAACCACGTCTTGGTTTGAAGGGGCCCATGCTACTTTCAAAACAAGGCCAATGTTAAATTTGAAACATCATGGCCCCCCTTCACAACCTAAAAACGGTTGCATGGTACAACTTTCAACCCATTTTTGGTGGCAAAAAGCTGCTTGCAACCCATTGAAGTTTCAAAAGGCCTTTTGTGGCCCAGCTCAGTCGTGAACAGCTGCTCACAAAAAAAATTGGAGTTTTTAACAGCCGTTCACAACCCATTTGCAGAGAAAATTTAAAATTAATATTAAAATAAGGAAAAAAAAAGAGAAATTGAAAAAAATAAATGAACATAAATAAAAATTAAGTTTGATGTTAAATTCATGACTCGCAGTTGTGTGGGAGTCATTTAGGGCCCTAGACAGCCCAATGGACGCTTGGGGCCCATACATGCGTCCAAGACGCGCGTGCGGGCAAACACACGCGTCTAGATGCGCCCAAGGGGTCATCTCAAACAGGGGCAACCCCCAAGGGGGCCGTATACACCCTTTAGATTGCAGTTTTGAGCCGTTTTCTGGGGTATGTGGCCCCCTGGGGGTTGTTCCAAACCTTTTGGGTCCCCCTGCACCACATTTGAGATTCTATCAAACCAAATGTGGGATCAATTCTTACTATGTGGGACTGTTGTTCCACATCTAGCAATCATAATGGTACATTAAAGTGAAATCAAGTGAAATCAAAGTGACACTATAGGAAACCAGAAATTAAACATCCCACAAAATTGATTTTTCTCAACTTGAAAGTCAGCAAACTTGGTAGCTGTTCAATTGAAGGTTGGACTGAATACTGAAGTAGAATTGCATTTTTTTTTGTGTTATGGGAACAGTGGCAGGCCCTCTTTTCAAAATGGCTGCATTCAAGGAATACATTGGTGAAATGAACAAAGCTGCCAAAAAGAATTATTTGGGTAATGAATCATTGGAAGGCCCAATTGCATCCTCATTGAGGGTGACAATTGAGGAACAAAATTTTTTGAAAATGGACATGACCTCTGGTGGTGAGTAAAATTTTATGTTACTGGTCTTTTCCGTACTTAATTTCATTGAAACTGATGGATTGAATGCTATCAATATAACTATGTAACTATGAAAGATCCACTTTCCCCAGCTCCTTTGAGAGATTTTCTTACTAGGGAAGAGGCACAAACGTATTTTAAAACATGGGCAATTAAGAATGTTTATGCTTTCACAGTTTTCAACTCAAAGCATGATATGTATGTGGATTTAGCCTGTGATACACATGGTTTTTACTCTGGTAAATTTCTCACCAAAAAGTAAAGGCAAACTCATGGAAGAAAGGTTGGGTGCAATTTTTAAAACCGTGCTAGTCACACAAAGGCAGATCTCTTGTGGCAAATATCCTACAAGAATGATAAACATTGCCATGAACCATCTCCACACCCCTCAGTGCATCCTCACCTGAGGAGAATCTTGGGGTCAGCCTTAGGCAATCTAAAAGAAGGCATGAATGATGGGCTCAATACACTTCAACTCAAAAGAAAATTGAGCAATATCAATGGTGGCAAATATGTTGATGACCAAAAAATCTATAATACTATGCGTAAGGTAGCGCTTGAAGAACTGAAGGGGAAAAGTGTTATGGAGGTCCACTTTGAACAACTTGGTAATACAGGTTGGTTTCATCAAGAAAAATTCAGTGGAGAGGGTCACTTGGAGGCCCTATTAGGACCTATTCTTGGCTCACCCAGATTCATTAAAGCTTTGCAAGCAATTCCATCATACAGCTATGATGGATTGTACTTATAAGAAAAATAATTACAACATCCCCCTATTTCACATTGTAGGAATTACTTCCAACCAGAAAACTTTCACAAAAGCTATTTTTTTTATAACAAGAGAAAAATTTGAGTTCTAAAGTTGGTCAGTAAATGCAATAGAGGAGTTGGCTTATGATCCGGTGATACTTCCAAAAGTCTTTGTGATGGATGGTGAAAAAGATTTTATCCGTGCTCTAGAACAAAAATTCCCTGAGTCAACAAGACAGTGCTGTCAATTGCACTTGTCTAAAAACATACAAGCAAACTTTAAAGTTAACTTTCAAAGTGACATTGAAGGGTGGCAAAGATTTATGTCTCTGTGGGCTAAGTATGGGGCCTCAGGAACCAAGGATGAGGCAGAGTTCAGTGATGAAGAACTTATATTAAGTGCAAAATCACTGCCTCTAATTTTAATCTTCCTAGTTTTGCGGTGGCTACATTATGACTTGTATAAATTTGCTTTTGGAAGACCGTGAGGATTTAATCAAGTATATGAATCATGATATCTTCAATATCAAATAGAAGCTTTTAATGGCTTGGAATTGCAAAAAACCAGACTTTGGAAAGAAAAAAATGTCTTAGGTTGGAGAGGCCCATGCTACTCTCAAAAAATTCCTTTAAAACCCATTGGTAAACATGTTGGATGTTTGGTAAAACCTAGAGGGAACAGTTTCCAATCAAATTAAATTGGTTCAGGCTGTGCTTTACAACTCTCAAATAAAGACTGGAATAGTTCTTCCTACTGAACTGTTACAATTGGGATACAAGGTGTCTTTACAAGCAATCAAACTTGTTAGGGATCAATCACAGAGGTTAAAGCAAAACCATGATGGGGAAGTGTGCACCAATTGATACTCAATGACTATGTGTTTTCCCTTTTCACACCAAATAGGGGACCTACTAGCATCAAGAGGCTCCTTTGTGCCTGAAGATGTTCATCCTCAGTGGAGGTTGGATTATGAACCTTGCAGTTCTAGTTCTGTAATTTGGTTTAAGTTGGATTTTTCAAATCACTTTGTGATTAATGCTTTTTAATAAATGCTTTTTGTATGATGATTCCTACTTGACTAAAATGATGATTCCTACTTGACTAATATTTGATCCTTTATAATTTTCAAAGTTTAATGTTTATGAACTGCTCAATAATTCCCAGTTACATGAGAAGCTCAATGAAATCATCTTCAATCATCCTGATCAAGATTATTGCAGGCTTTTGAAGCACTTGATGAAGGAGACATTCAATTATCAATCAAATCCAAGACTTGAGCCTAAAGTCTTGCAATAAAGCAGAGGATGTTCAAAATTGACAGATACCCAAAAAGATCCTTCTTTATTTGAAAACATTGAAAAGGAACTCAAGCGGGCAAAGAGAAGTAGAAGGGCACCAAAGAAGAAAAGAAGAATGATTGTAAGTCTCTTCTTTTGTGAAAGGTTTATGTTTTTGGTTTAATGAAATGATGCAGAAATGTTTATATTCCAAGGCAGGATCTTCATACAAATTTCATAGTTCAGTGGAAGAGACTGAAAGTTCATTGGTTTTGGTGATGTTGGAATCCAATTCCTTATCAAAGGATGAATCAGACGCAATGGGGGAGTCAAACTGAAGCTCATCTTTGGTGAGTGGTAATTCATTTAATGAGATTATAATTTTGTCTGGCTACTTTTTGATTTTGTGAATTAAATTACCCCAATCAAATACCTGAGAACTTACATAAGTTCTTGGGTGAGTTTTGGGACCCAGTTGGTGGTTGAAAATGTGGTTTTAGAGTCATTTCTAAATCACTTGGGTATTATGAGCATTGATTGTTTAAAGTTTGGAAAGAAATGCTTGAAACATTAAGGAAAAACAAGGGGTTCTATTCCAACATGATTGGCAGCAGTATAGATGTTGAAAAGATAGAACAAACACTTGATTTCAATGAAATCAATTAAAAGATTCCCTCTTCAAAATGGCTTTCAAAACTTGACATGGGTTAAATAATAGCTGATACTTATGAAAGACCTGTTCATTTAATTGGGATCATGCTTTTCTTTTACTCCTATGATAATGGGTGTAAAAGAACAATCATATACTATTTCCATTTTCTTTTTTTAACAATAACCATTGGGTCCAGCTTTTAATTAAGGGAGATGTGATCCCAATCCCGCCCATAGTTTCCAAAAAACGTTCCATGATTTGGGTTGATCACCTCAAAGATAAAATTGAGTTTTATTCTAACTTATAGATTAATTTCTCATTTAGTTTGGTTCTAACATGTTGATATTGTTATTATATTAATATAAAGGTTTATCACATTTGTAACATCATTATTTTGAGTTTTTTGATTTAAAATAATTATGATGAGTGTTTTGAATGACATTTTAATGGTAAGACAGTTCAACTTGTGTTGGGCTGATCCCATCACAAGTTGAAATTTTTTTTGGTGTTTTTACTTTAGGGCTGGTCAAAACAATTCTTGTATTTTTTGGCTGGTGAAAAGACTGGTATTGTTTTGGCACTTTTAATTTAGGGCCGGTCAAAAGACTTCTTGAATTTTTTGGCCCTTTTAATTTAGGGCTAGTCAAGTTGAACTTGAATTTTTTTACTTGAATCTGAAGACAACCGGTTGGTTGTCTTCAGTGTTTATTTTTTTTTAATTTTTATTTATTTATTTTTATTTATTTATTTTAACTTATTTTTATTTTATTTCTTATTTTTTTGTTTTTTTAACCAAAAAATCAACTTTTTTTGATCTATTTGTTGATTTCTGTTTTTTTTCTTAATTTTTATTTAGTTTATTTTGGTTTATTTTATACCTTTTATTTCATTTTATTTGATTTTTATGTTTTTCCCACCAGAGTTGTAGCTGTGTGGCACGGCCAGCGGCTACATTTGAGACGTGTAGAGCCCCGCACAACTTGAATGTGGTTGGACTGGCTGTGTGGCATGGCAAAAAAACTACATTTGAGCCGTGTGGGGCTCTACACGGCTCAAATCTAGTTGTGCCGCCACCACGCAGCAGTCTGGTGCCATGTGGAGTACAGCCCAACCACCCTCAAATTGTGTGGGGTCTGCATGGCTCAGGTGTAGCCATGTAGCCATGCCACATGGCTCATTTGAGCCATGAATTTAAAATCACCCTTTTTTTTACTTATTTTTATTTTATTTGTTTTTTTTAACCAAAAAATCAACATTTTTGATCTTTTGGTTAATTTCTGTTTTTTTCTATTTTTATTTAATTTTTTGATTTGTTTTATTTGTTTTATTTGTTATTATTTTTTTTTCCCACAACACTTGTAGTTGTGTGGCATGGAACATTACTTCATTTGAGTTTTTTACAGTCCCACACAGCTCAAATGTAGTTGGGTGTTGTGCCACATGACTCAGTCCATTGTCTTGGGGCCGCACGACTACACTCAAGTTATGTGGAGGCTACAAAACTTGATTTGAGTGGTTTAGCGTGCCACACAGCCCAAATTGGTCATGTACACAACTCATTTGGGCCATGAATTTATCATCACCCTCATCAAATTCTTTAATCCTTCCATTCTTTTCATTTTGATTTGCATTCAAATTTTCTCATTTTTTGCGTGCACATTGAATGACATCATTTCATCTTTTCTTGCATTTCAGCAAATTGATTTCATCTTTTCTTCCCCAGCTAGACAGGAAAAAATTCATTTCATCTTTTCTTCCCCAGCTAGATAGGAAAACTATCTGCAGGACAGGAAAACTATCTGTTTTTATCTATTCATATTCATCACAGTTCAAACTAATTTATAAGACAAAGAGCTTTCCTGCAGATTGTTTCCTCAGTTAGTTAATCTAAAAGATTCTTGCATTCTTGCTCAGTTTGAGTCCCTAAATGAAGCTTTGCCCCTTTTTCCTCCTCAAAATTTTTTTATGTGCACCTTTCCCCTGAATTCAAACATGAAAAATGAAATAAAAGGCTTGCCTTACTCACTTTGATATTTCTCAAAGCATTTTTCACTCTCATTTTTCCACATCCACCCAAATCTTTGCCCCTTTCTTAGTATGTGGGGTGGGTGGCTGACAGCATGAAGTTCTTTTAAACCTGAGATCAGATTTGAATTAACTGAAAAAGAAATTTAAACTTCTTTTGTGTTAAATCAAACCAATTGATGTCCATATTGCTATCCTGAAAATAATTCTGCACCAGAAAGAAACCCAGGGGGTGTACAGACCTTAATTAATTCTTACAGGTCTCCTTCAGCCCAAAAAATCATCAAAATGTGATTTTTCACCCCAGGAAGTCCTTTGAACCTTAAAACTTTGTTCAAAAATCTCAAGAAATTCTTGAAAGGCATTTTTTCTCACCCTAGGGATTCCTTGATTTTCTTCATTCAAGCCTTTTTTTAAATGAGCCCAAAATTTCAAGGCAAATCCTTGTGGGATAGTAAAAAATTCCAAAATTTATTAATTTGGAAGTAAATTACCATTTTAAGACTTGTATTTTTTTTAAAAAAAAAAGTAAAATTACCATTTGACTACTTGTTTTTTTTTTGGAAAAATCATGGACTTGATAAAATAAATGGCTTTTATCATTTGTTTTCCTTTTATTTCAAAGAAATCACAAATTTACCAATTCTGAAAGCTTGAACTGTGCTTGGTTTGAGAAATTTCCATTTTTTGCAAAATTACTTCTTTCTAACAAGAAATTTCAATATGGTTTGTGGTGCTTTTCCTGTTTATAGACCTCTTGGAATGGATATTTTGAGGCCACTCAATGACTCATGGCACACTTTTCTTACTTTTACATCTTCTTTTATCTTTTCTAGCTATAAATTTTTCAATATAAAATGATTTCATAAAGAAAAATTTCCAAATCAAACACTTCAACATGGCAGGCTCAATTGGATTCCTATCTATTGTGGTCAAAATTTGTGCACACATTTTTTCCTTCTTGTATTTTGGAACATGAGGCATTTTTTATGATTAGTTAATTTTCAAAAATTTTCTTTCTCATTATTTCATATATTTTTCCAATTTCTTGGAAGAAAAAATTGAATCCTTTTATTCATTAAAGCAAAAATCATAAAAAATATTCCCTTTCTTTTATTTAATTTCTAGTTATACACTGTTTGAGATCTCAGAAATAGGTTTCATTAATATATTAAAGTTTTATTCCAACATTATTTAAATTATTGTTCATTATTTTATGAGAGTTTAAATGATTCATATTTATGAGTGAAATATCATTATTTTGTTTGTAAAGGTCCACTCACCCAAGATATATATATATATATATATGCCCTATTTGTTTGTGTGAAAATTTTAAGACCAAAAAAATTGGCTTTTGAAACTGTGCACACCAAAAAGATTGGTGGGTGGAACTGTCAATGCCAAAAATGGTTTTCAATTGGTAATTTGTTCCTGCCAAAATAGCTTTACCCTAAGCCCCCTCTCATCTAAGGACCATGCAAACAATAATGTGGTGTAGAGGCTGAAGCACAACAGATTCAATTTCTTCTCTAGAAAGTCCCCCTGCAAGATTCATTTTTAGGCCATGGTATAAAAATTAAAAATTGGAAAAGGAAGAAGCAGCATGAACCATGAATCATGATTCACAGGAGTTTCATTTCCACTGGGCACAATCTAATGATTAAATATCATTGGTTGGATGCTGTGCAGTTCCACCAAAAAACCTTTATTTGATTATGCAATCAGAAAGGCATGGAATAAACAGTAAGAAGGGATAATTTTTATCATTGGGATGATTGGGAAAATTGATCCAAATATGGGAATCCATTGAAAACTACAGCTGGAATTCTGGGTGAAAACATTTGGAATATGGAGAATTGGACCTTTCAAAGGGGAAGTTTTCCAAGTATTTTTTTGGGATAGACCAATCATTCTGCCAATAGGGAATAGAGATAAGAACTGGTATTTGAAAATCAATGGTGGGTGTATTATGAAAAGGTTTTTGGTAGTTTTGAAACACCCACCCCATCTATTAAGAAGGGGAAATAGTTAAATTATGTGGTGAAAAAGATAAAAGAAAAATGCTACCAGAGATCTCAAAGTTAGTAAGTATATCCTTCAAAGCTCAATTAAAAATCTTGAATTCAAGTTCAAGGTGCAACAGGTGGGGGTCATAGGGAAAATGAGGAAAACCTTGTTGCAAATACTCATAATCAGATATGATTCAAGAATTTATGAAATTAAATAACTGAGGAAATGATTTGAAGGCAAATTCTTCACCTTTTAATTTAATCTAAAATTTGATGAATATCACTACATACAACCTGGTAGATTTCCTCTCTAGCTATTAACCAAGGATGCAATGAATGTGCAGAAATGCAAGGCTAAATGAAATGACACCCTTCAAATGCGAATGAAAATGTCAAGCATGTGACAGAGTAATGAATGTGATGAAGGTAGAAAAAGCAGGCTGATTCCAAGGCATGAGAAAATTATGATGGTCTTTTAGTAAGAGGTTGAATGTTAAATATAAAAGTCTCTTTTTAATTTTTGAAAATGAACATAGTTGGATTGAAAGTGAAGGCTAGGACTGTGAAAGGTATGTGGTGGTGTAGAGTTAGAAGTTCAAGGGTTTGGCCCAAATTGCATGATATATTGGAACTAGTTGTAAATTTTACTTGAAAATTTCAAAGTTCTGACTGAGTTGATATAGATAGAAATTGGTCCCTTGTTGATGTTGATAGCATTTTTGGATCAAATTTTATTTTTAGAATGCTTTGTGTCGCACTTTTTTACTGAGGTAGAATTGTGTCACCCCTTTGGACTCAGATAGATTTTTTCGTGATTTTTGAATAAGGTAGATTTTTCTCACACTTTTTTACTGAGGTAGATTAGTTTCATGCCTTTGGAATTATCTAGAAAATACTGTTAAGATGGTTATGTGATTTTTTTGGTGAAAAATAACCCAAGAGGTTGTATTGTGGCAGTTTCCCAGGTATAAAACTTGAAAGGTCCTGCAAGCTTCCAGTAAAATTTTATCTTTGCTCAATTTCAAAATACTTACTCTATATAATACTTATAAATCTATACCCATTTAATTAATTCAGCATACCTATAAGTGAATGCCTCTGTCTATTTTTTGTTTTGATAACTGTATTTGGAGTGGAAATTAGTTATTGCAAAGCTCTTTCTTCCATCTTAATTTGATGAAGTGCAAGCAGTGCCAAAGGTTCAAAGGGGCCTGAAATTATGCCCTTTTTTACCCTTTAAGAAAAAAGACTGATGAACCCCAAGCATCCACCAGAAAATCCCAAGTTTTTTATCAAGTTAATTATCAATCACTGTTTGTTCCTGAGATTAATTTTATTGGAAAACTTACTGCTAGTAAGAGACTATAATTAGATATAAATTAAAAGGAAAAGTGAAAACTGATATGAAGGTTTTCAATTAGTTCCACGTTTTTGAAGCTTTTTGACAGCTACTACACCACCATCACCTCCACAGGCTGGAAAAATAGACAATCTAATGTTAAACCATATTTTCCATTAGCAATCAATCAGAGTTGTAGAAATTGTAGGGGTAGGGCAAATTCATGTTACCAGGGCAGAAAGCTTGAAGGAAGGGGGAGGCAATGGAAGTCAAATAAACAGATAAGAAAGGAATGGAATAAATGGGATGGAATAAAGAATGGAAAATGGAAAGGGAGTGGGGATTGGAGAAACAGGAATAAAAGGGACTGTATTGGATGGCCAAGAAGAATAAATCCAAGTAAATTCCAATTCTGGTGCAACACAAGAAACTGATTCAAGGGTTTTGAGAAAAGAAGTTTGCAAGGTTCTTTTAACCAGGTTCAAAGGAAGAGGCAATATGAGTTGGAGACAAAAAGAGGATGATTGGAAGTGAATTTAAAGCAAACTTGAACTTTAAGATTCAAGGAAATTTTCAAGAATCAATTTTTGGAAAAAGTAAAAATAATTAAAAGCATGTCAATATCAATAGATGAGGAATATATTGAAGAATTCTTTCAAAAATTAAAGATTTAAATGAAATTTGGGAAACTTTTAAGGAAAAAACAAAGGAAATATATGTATGCATACAATTTTATGTATTTTATTAGGGTGTATCAGAGTTAGCAAACCCCCCATTAGAAACCCGGCATTTTTTTTAACAAAACCAGCCATTTTTAATGGCGGGTTTCTGAAATACACATACCCCCTAACTGGTGTATTTCAAAAATGGTGGCCTTCATGAAAATGGCAGATTTCAAACATCAAACCCGCCATTAAACCCGCCATTTATGCATCATGATCCATCCACCATCCATCACATCTAAAACACTCATCCACATCAGCAAATCCATACTGGTACCATCTCATCTCCATTGTTTCACATCTCCATCACTTCAAATCTCTATTGCTTCACATCTCCATCATCACAAAAATCCCATCATCATCTCATCACCCAACATCAAAT